>CM060247.1:89429530-90165824 GCA_030684275.1 Acipenser oxyrinchus oxyrinchus
TATATATATATCCTTGTATGTGCATCCTATAAAATATATATGAAAGGAACATATTTAGGAACTTCATCACCATGATGCCTAGACAATATTATTTTATTATTAATAGTAATTTATTTTCCATTCTTGTATTGTAGGAGGACCCCAGATCTTCAAGAGTTCTCCCGGAAGTGAAATGCATTGAAAAAGGTATTGTAACAGAAATGCATCATAAACTACAGTATTACAACGTTTTGTCCCAGAACCTTTGTTACTCATTTAGATCTTGATTTACAAAGATCCCCGGTTACACAACACATAGATGTACTGAAAAAGTTTGTTAAGGATGTGGACAGACCAAATAACCATACAGTTAATCCATGGAGGCACAGGCAATAGCACTTCAGCCCAATTTGGTGATTCGATATTGCCCTGAGTCCTAAGCAAAAGTCCTTTTGAACTGTGACATTTATTTATTTTCCATTGAGTTCCTGCAGCAAAATTTAAGTGGAAAATAGATTAAAAGTATGGTTTTAAAATCTTTTAAAAGAATTACATTAATTACATCCGAACATCTGTGAACACACAGCTTGCACACTAAAAAATGCAGTGTTTTAACATGTTGGTGTTCTTATTTGTATAGATACTGTTGCATATACTGGTGACTGCTCAGTGTGTGTATAATGATCCAAAATTAAAACTAAAATTCACAATGCTACGAAATTGCTTGGTGTTAAACCAAAATTCAAGGCCCCGCATAAATGGGATTGTAGGGGTAGGGGTGAGGTGTCACTTCAAGGTGGCATTAAAACACATTCATTGAAGTGTTGTAGAACCTGCGTAAGGTAACTTTTTAAAGACAGCTTCAAAGTTCTTATACAGTGCATTAAGTTTTTTTTTAGTTTTTTTTTTTAAACACAACATATACATGAAATATAAAATGGACAGCATATCATACTTAATATTCTGCATCTGCACAAAATATTGGCCGTGGTTCAATGAAGAAAATAATAAATCTCTATTTATCTAACCGCAAAAATATTCAAGTCTAGGCCGGATGAGAAAAGTTTTGATCTAGCTTCTCATGGCGGCGTTTCCTCATTTAACAGCACTGCATGATATATTGGTGTGTTTTTGCCCTGGAATACACTATTATGTGCTTTGATAATCACTTGGTTTCAGGGGCACAAATGGTAGTTTGCCTTTATTCAGTAGTAGTTAAGTGTAATATATGAAAGATGTATTTATCTGCAAAGAAGTAAAATACTAACATTCTTTGAGCATTAAGGACATACCTTGTGTACCAGTCAGAAACAGGGCATTCTTGCCAAAAACGCCTTGCCAGTGCTATTTGAAACCTAAGATAGTGATGCTGCCATTAAGAATAATACTTAGGGGTCATTTTTAGAATTGTAATTGGAAGATTAATGCAGTGCCAAGAAGGAATACATTAACAATGTGAGGCGGGGTGTGTAGGTAAGATAATGCATTGCTTTCATTAAAAAGCAATCTGCGTGGAGCCTGTCCACTGCCACTGGAAACTCTTCAGCTGTCACCTTTATCAGGGAAACAAGAGAAAGCCACTATATTTTAATCACTGGTGTTTGTCAGGAACGTAAAACAGTTAGCTTCCCACAAATCAACAGACATGTATCCTGATAAAACAAGTGAGTTGGAAATGCCTGGCCCCAATGCAGCACCAATTCCAGTGTGATCAAAGCAAAAATAATGGTAAAAGATTCATGCAATGCATTCGGTCTCAGGTTTCTGTCTCCCTCCAGTTTTGAAGACAGCATACCTGTGAGTATAAGTTAGCCATGATTTATAGTATTTGCTCCGCACTGACATCATTTTAAAGCACTGTGCTTTATAAAGTGCAGTATAATACTACTACATCATAAAACCATCCCCAGGCATTGTCATAAATATTCATTTTATCATATCTTAGATAAAAAAAGGTCCAGCTGCCTAAATGTACTGCTTAACACATGTAGTAAATGGTTTTTCAGAGATAGAAGCATTTAGACACATACAAGCAGATACAAGAACACGCTTCTGATCACTGTCATGGACAAGTTGTATTTTCATTCCATAAGCATCACAATGCAAATGGCTCAGGGCTTTTCTAAAGGAATACATTCTCATGCTAAATTGTACCAGTCATACAATATGTTCCTCAAAGGTGCTTAAATCTGTATTTATTGTTTGCGTTTATATACTGTAAGTGTCATGTTTTATTTTGTTGAAATATCCTTTATTAATAAAGTTGGCATGTTCAGTTTGCTTTGCCCTCATTATTAATATGATTTCAGGAAGTTAGAACTCGTAAAAGAGGAATATTGTTACCATTATTGTTTTAAAGTTATGCAAATTCAAATACAGCACTGTGATAAAGAGACACAGCTGCATCCTGCTACCTTTCCTGTAGGTCACATGGTCTGTTTGTAGCTGGACCATTGGAGTTTATTTTGAGCTACAACACATTAAGTAGCACCAGCAGACAGCGGCAGCTTTGAATCTACAGCATTATCTTTGAGATGTCTGCATATACCGAACTGAAGTACAAAATACAATCACAGAATCAAAAGCTCTTTATCAGAAAAAAAATGGGTGACCAGTGAGTATAAAGCTTGTGCTAATGGGAAGTAAAAAAAAAAAAAAATATGGCATGTTTATTTTTTTTCTATGTGAAGTCACACTTTTTTTTTAGTTTTAAAAAGCCATATGTTAAAAAAAGTATTTAGTTTTAATAAAACCCAATTCAGTATTTCATTTTTGTGTGCTCTCATCAAAGAGGATAACCTTTACAATGTCCTTTCCTTCCCCTGTAGGGTTAAGTGCCTCCATTTGGATGACATTGATTAGCCATTGGTATGCCTTACCTGGCACACTGTAGTACTGTCAAAATCATATAGTTTCCTAAATGACACAACATTAAGTAGTAAATTATCTTGTTTAATGGTAGTGCAACCCCCCGCCCCCGAATCTATATGAAAGATACCTTCCCTCAGCAAAGGCTGTATGATGGTGCGTTTCAGTACAGTGCAGAATTGATCTTGACCTATTTTATGTTCATATTACTTCCTTCTACAAATAATAAACAGTAATGTCAGACAGAAATCAGAATCAGAACACTGTAGGTTACAAAAACAAAATTGTATTAAAAATTAGAGTGCTACATTTTAGACATGGAATAATATTTTTTTCTCTCATAATAAACAGCAAAAATAACATAAAGAATATTAGTATTTTTGTGATTCCATCAACGTATACATTTAAATTAAACATATTTATTTTAATTATCTGAAGGGAAACTTAAACTGTTACTGAGCAGGCTGTAGGGTATATTGCTGTGGGATATATTGCTGTAGGTAGCAGGGAAAGCCAGAAGATAGTGATCTATTTTATTGATCTTTGAATATCTTAACATCAGCCTTTTACTTTATATTTTTCAAGAGAGTGCTAAACATCGCTAAATAATATACTGTTAAGATTAAGAGAGGTCAGTTGGATTACATGTTTTAAAAGAGTTACTGAACAAGCTATAGGTTTGACAGATAAAAAAAAAAACACATTTCTTGCCTTTGCCTGATGTTTTGTATGTATTCCTGCAAAATATTTTTCCTGTGTCCTAAATCCGTTTTGAACAGTTATTTCCATTTCACATCGGGACTTTGGCCTGAACAACAAGACGTCTGTGTGTCTGCTGTGACTCAGCCAGTAAAGTTTACATGTAGTTTATTGTTATTTGCCAGTTCAAATAGTGCGTTTGCTTCAGCATCTCATGCTGTCTTTCAAAGATGTTACTGTTGTGGATTTTAGAATCCTACGTATTTTACTTATTATTACAAACGTTTCATGCATATTCATCTTCCCACCCCTATATATGCCCCAGATGAAGGTTGTACGAATCCTGGCAACGATACCAGACAGACAGACAAATCAAAATGCTGAACTTCATGCTGTGATTGTTTAAGACATTTTCGTGGCAAGTGTGAAATGAAAATAACTGCTTAAAAGAGAGACTTATGATCGAGGACATAAAAATATCATATCATTAAGAAAAACACATGAACTTCTGATGATAGTTACAAAAATACTATCAATCAAATTTATATTCAGATTTAGACTTTCTTTTTAAAAATGCTATTCTCAATGCAACATTCGTGTTAAAATGTAATATTTTGTATCATAGTTACACTTGATACACTCTGAGGGCAACACTGCAAACACGGCCTGGCTTTTTTTTCGATAGGGTTAAAAAAAATCTGGTAATCTATCATCAGGATAGCCGCTGTAATAAAATCACAAACGACCTGTCTGTGGTAGCGCAGTCAGACTGTCGTCCTCCTTTTTTACACTTTTCGGCATGGAATCTGAGTATTTCATTTTTATCACTTGATTGGCTGCACTGGGACTCTTTAAAATTCTAAAATATCTGAAATCCTATACAAATCCAATGAGTTCTGTCATTAATCATGTGTTTGGGGTATTATCTAAGGTTTTTACTCTGAAAGATGCCATTAAAAGTTGCGGAAATTAATTGGTGCTATCGAAGGTAATGGGTACCAGTGACACATTTTCTCAAATTTAAAGAAAAATTATGGATAAGGAAATTCCTTGTGGAATTTTTATAGACGGCTGCTTTCTCCTGCAATTGTTTATTGCAAATGTTATTACTGTGATCTATTGCCCTATCAAGTTTTGTCTATAAGGGTTACCATTTTGAAGCACTCAACAAATACAGACTCTAGCCATTGATGTTAGTTGTTTTGGAGCAGAGGTTTTGACACTCATGCAGTAATCTGGTCTTGCAAATGTCAGAAGTGTTTCCATTCACAAGGTAATACAAAAGGATTGTACATATATGGGGGGTTTCATTTCTGTTTAAACTAAAAACATAATTTACATGATTTGTGCCATCCAAACTAGATTATTTTAATTACGACTATTCAGCCTTTGTTAACAAGTGGCTTCTGTTTTGTAGTATATAATAAAAAATAAAAAAACACACAAAATACTTTAAGTATTATATTCACACTTACTTTTTTTGTTGTAAAATGACTGAAGAATTCTTATCCAGTCTAATTTCCTAAACCGTTTAATTGACTAATCTGTGAAGTACAATGCACAGACAGGACATGTCCCGTGTATCTCCACTCAACATCTCATTTGAAAATCAGACAGTATCTTGGTGAGATTTTAAATCTTGTAACGTGGCAAATCTTGTCGTGTCATATATATATATAGCAATAGTCTTCCTGAGGGGCATTTCATTTTCCTGAGTCTGCAGTACATAATTAATATATGATTAATCCAGTTTATATTCAGGCCGTCATATTTGTTTACTTCATCAATTGAATTTGTTTGAATTACAGAAATTCAGAAAACAGTGACAGTGACATTTTAATCACCATTTTAGAGTTTGGAGCATCTTTCATTTCTAGCATGTTTTGTAATTAATTTTCTGTTAAGTCACAGAATCGCTATTGAGCAGTTTTTTTCACATCTCCCCTGCACTCCTCACAACAAGAGAAAAAGGTGTTCCTTTGAAACGGGGCGGGACTGACAGTGATGTGAACCAATCACATATCAGAGGGAGAAAATTGCCCAGTGGTGTAAGGATGTTAGGGCAATAGTTCAATCTACTTTTGCTCCTATGATGAGGTTTTCACCAACCACAGGCCAGAATTTCCAACCACTGATTCGTATATATAGTGCTCCAGATAAGGTTTTGGGTCATCGAGTAATTTACTCTCCAATGTAGACAAAATGTGAGTAAAATATATTAAATATATATTTAAAGGTGTCATCGGCTCCAAGAAGGTATAACATATGAATACCAACTGGAAGAAGTCAAATTGTTCTCATGAATTGCTTTTATTTTTATTCGAAGATGAAAAAAAAGTATTTCCTGCAGAGATGACAATTGAAGTGTCTGAGCTGTCTGAAAGAGGAAGAGAAGCAGGACAACCTAAGGTAAAGAGATACCATACAACTTATATTTAAGATTGTTTGTCCTGACCAAATCCCTATTGAAATAAATAGCGTGTGATCCCCTTTGCAAACCAGAACCTGTATCTTCTGGAATTCATTAACAGTCTTGTCTGCCAAAAAGCAATGCAAATCAAACTCCAGCCCACAATGAATTGACGTACATTTAATTAAATATGTATGGTGTACTGAATAACCAGAAACAATGTATTCAAAACATATTCTGTTAACTAGAGCCGTAAAGCAGTGCTTCGATCGTTCATACGCTTCTGTTGGACTGCACTTGTGTACTGAAGAACAACTGAACAATTCTGTTGTCAACAGTAACGCACCACAGCCCAGTGTGCCTGCGTTCAGTTTCGTTTTCTGCACTTGTAAACATTTGTTAACAAGAGGCATTGCAATTTAGTGTGACAAATTAGGCTAAAGTTTTTATCTCTGGTTGTTTGCACACATACTGATTGGACTGCTTTTTCGTCTAAAGATTGCCAGGGAAGATAAATGAACAGTGGGAGCAATTAGAGTAAGAAAAAACTAAAGATTGGCTGACATGATTTAAGTTTACTGCTAAGGTAGTTTGTCATTTTGTCTCTGTAGTCTCTATCAGAATTGACTAAAACTGTAAACATAAATCATTATCTTAATTTATTTAACCAAACTGTAGCCCTTGGAAAAGATTTCATTTTTTTCCTTTGTTGACCTTAGGGACTCAAGCAAAGCAGTCACTGTAAACTTTTCTTTATTTTTTTTTTTACTAAGAATCAATGTAATTATTATCCAAGCATGTTTTATAGTAGTATTATACACAGGCCAGGTTGGTAATGCTGTATGTGACCTTTACTTGAAAGATGATCATTGTAAATGACCACCAAGGTTGTTATATAAGTAATTTAGGAAAAGTATGCCTTGTAGATTATTGGCAATCACTCTGACAAAATGATGCCTTGAACCTTTGAAAACAGTTTAGCCATTATACATGGTACGACTGCATGTATTACCCAATCAGGCTTTTTTTCCATATGGTGTAGTTTATGCGATACATGTGTGCTTATATTTTCGTTTTAGGGGGCAGAAAGCATTTTGTTTCTGCTGTCACTGTGTGTCTTCATTTAAAAAAAAAAAAGCTTCTTGTTAGTTAGGAATAATAAGACCAAGATTTGATGTGCAGGATACAAAGGTCATGCACTATTGGAAAACTATAAAAACCTGTCAGGTTAAAAAATAAATGATTGGGTTGCTGTGCATGATAGTCATTTTGCCAATTGTATATATCACTATTATAATGATATCTTTATTTTTATATAGCGCCTTTCATAGTAGACCACCATCAGAAAGCACTTTACAGAGGTAGGCTGTGAACTGTGCATTATATGCAGAGTCACATACAATAGGACATTGATTTAACATCTCATCCGCAGGATGGAGCATAAGGAGGTTAAGTGATTTGCTTAGGGTCACACAGTGAGCCAGTCAGTGGCAGAGGTTGGATTTGAACCGGTGATCTTCTTATTATGTTGAATTCACAACATTTTATAAGAAAACGTTTTGTTTTGTTTAACTAGACACACAGGTATGTGATAAAAATAACCTGTATCTATTTTTAATACAATTGCGGTAATAAAGATGCAGTAACATTAAGAATTTTCTATAAAGAAACATGAATATAGAAAACTTGTTGAGTTCGATAGGAGAATTTATCATTCACAGCCAACTTGCATTTTCTTTTTTTTCTTTTCTTTTTATTTAACAAAACAAAACACATTCATGCATTTAGTAGGTTTTTGACTAATTTCATGCATTTCACAATTGCTGGGTATTATTTCCAGATAGACAATGGTAGTGCCAAATAAATTCTGCACCGTTAAAAGATCTGTGTTTTTTAGATTTGGTAGGACAATGTGCAAACAGTGAATCAGCAAACAGTGAATCAACAAGCAGGTATCATTCTGCCGATATTTCCGGAATATAATTGTAGATTGAATCTGCCCCAAAGTTTCATTATATTGGATGAACAGCAGAACAGTGTAGGTGATATAGTGTATACAGATGGACGTCCTCCTTTCATCCTTGTATTATGATATTCTCTTTACCAAGATTCTCCAGGTACAGTATAAGTACAAATGTGTGATATACTTACAGATATACAGACAGGCACCTCCCCAAGCATTCTCAGTGTTTCGTGTTGAAAAATGTTGTAACCTAGTTTTGTTACAATTGGCTAAGCGGTTCTCTATGTATGTGGAAATGTAGGCAGGATATACATATGTACAGTCGTCCCACACGGGATATAATAAACTAGTGACCTTTTTAATTTTATTTTATTTTATAACGTCATTATATAGGCTTAAGTTAAACCAGTATGCAGTATTAAAGAGAGTCTATTTAATCAGCAGCCAAAATTGTCATTTTGAAGTTGGCTTCTTACTACATGTACTTGAGGGTGAGAATCTGCTTATTGTTTGGCATCTAATGTAGGCAGTTTATCTTACCAGCTCATATTCCAAAACAGACCATTAAACCTGACATTAACTGCAATATGTCTCTTACTAGCTAAGATAACACACGTTGCATTACATTGTTTTTATTATTGTGGCAAGCCTATGGTTGTTGCAAAATGTCAGGAGTTGCCTTTATCCAAAAATAGAATCCAAGAATTAATTGAAGTTCACCCCATGGTAAAGTCATGTCTGAATAAAACCAGGCAGTGTTTATTTAACCTCTGTATGGCTGTCTACAATGAAAAAAAAGCATTAGTGGCATAGTACTTCAAAATGAAACACTACAGAATGTTCATTCTGTGGTTTTATTGAAAAATATACCAGACATGCTACATTTCAACATTTTATTTGAAGACATTGAAAAAGACTTCTTGTCGAAACCTTTGTCAATGAATTTGTGTTTCATTTAATATTTCGCGGGGCGTGAGCTAGGGCAGTGAAAGCAATTGAGAAGCTTGATAATAGGTGTGAGGTGCTTGTGCATCTTGAGATTGAAAAGAGCAGCTCGTGATCAAGCTGCTTTGAGGTTTTGTGCTTGAGAGGTATGGATAGGAAAGGGGGTCTCTGACTGTCGGGGCCCTGACTGATGATGAGGAGGGCTCTGCCTCGGGCCAGTTGCTCGGCAACCTCGAGCACCCGGAAACACACCGGCACCGTCGGGTGAGGAAGCTGGTTCTATCAATTCCTGAAAGAGGAAGAAGACCAGCAACCCATGATTTTGATGATGGTGATTGACGTTTGCTTTGGCAGCAGAAGTGGCTGCTCCGATTCTGAAAGAACTGGGGAGAGAGGCCTGCCTTGGATATGAGGGAGTCTAGATGAGTAGTGAACCAATGTCTTGTTATGATTGTTTGGGAAGAATTGATGAATAGAGGGTCTGCTGGAAGGAAAGGGCTCTTGCAGGAAATGTTCTTGAGCACGGAGGAGTAGGGACATATTGGAGAATTGATTTTTAATATTTGAATGAACCGTCCTTGATGAAGCTGATCAGTTTTTAAGGAACGTAGAAGGATAATGAAATGGGAATCGGGGACCAAGGATAGGTCGCTGGAATGTATACCTGAGGGCAGTTGATGAGACTGTAAACTGTGAGCACCTGAGGAAGCTGAAGAATGCGGTGAGACACAAAACTTCCATGACTAGATCGTTGAAGGGAGAAAAACAGCCATTGCGGAGAATTGAAATTAATGAAAATAATAGGTCAGTTGATATGGGTAGCCGAGATGGGGAGAAAGAGGGGAAGCTTTGAACTGCGAGTATGGATAGAAGAGTCGGGGAGGGCACTGACAGGAGGCGGTACTGATATTGAATTCCAGAGATGTAGGACTTGATGGTAGCAGGAGCGAGGAGAAGAGAGTCCCGGGAGTGAACTATAAATTAAATAATCCAGTCGTGATTGAATGGGATAGGTTGGATATTGTTTTGAGCGCAGAAGGATGAAAATGATGACCATCCTAAGCGGCTTTTGTAGATGGGGTTAAAGCCACTACCATGTAGCTCCGGGCAGATTGAAGCAGGCTGAAAAGAGATGAATTCAATCCAGCAGTAGGTGCTGAATCTGTGGGGTTTGAAGTGGTCTTGGCGAGGCTGAAGGAACCAGCTGGAGGAATCGGGACACCTGCAGACGAGAGAGAGAGTGTCAGCAGCATTATTATGTATGCCTGGGAGGTGGCGGGCTTGAATCATACAGTTATGAGATACGAAGATAAAGATGAGGTGACGGAGTAGACTCATAATCAGGGGAGAGGATGAGCGACCTTTATTGATTATGTAGAATTGGACTGTAGAATAAAATTGATTTCCATGCTCATTGGTGGCCCCAGAGATGCGCAGCTGTAACGATAGGGTAGATTTCTAATAGAGCTGTGGGTTTGAGGTGGGGGGATAGGTTCTGAATTTCGGGGAGCCACTCGCTAGAGAACCATTCGGATCAGAGGAATCCAAGGACTCCTGAGAGGGAAGCATCGGTAAAGAGGGCGAGATCATGAGGAGCCGAAATAAAATCTTCATAAAATAAAGAAAGGCCGTTCCAATGGGTGATTAATGTGGCCCACATTTTGATATCTTTCCTGGTTTCGGAGGATATGTTAATGTAGGCATTGAGGTTTTCAACTGTGGTGGATAGAACCAGAAGATGGAAATGAAGGTCCTGCCCTGAGGTATAATGCGAATTGCATAGTTAAAATGATCGAGAAGGAATAGCAGGTCTCGTTTTTTTATGGAAGTTGAAATTTGGAAATTGTTGATGAGAGAATGAATACGGATCAGTTTAGAGGGGGGTCACATTTCAAGGTATCCAGAGTGATTCCAAGAAATTCCAAGGAGTTAGAAGGGCCGACGGTTTTGTCTTCTGATAAAGGAACACTGACTGAAGAAAAGAGAGATTTCAAATTGTAAATTGCTTGAGATGGAGGATCCAAAGGAGGATATATTAGAAGAAAATCATCCATAAGATAGAGCAGGAAGGGAATGTGATAGGAACTGAGGATCCAGCACAGGGCTTCAGACAGAGAGTCGAATATCTTCAGGCTGCTGCAGCAGTTGAAGGTGAGTTGAGTGGCGAAATAGAATTTATCTTCCTAGCGGATTCCAAACAAGTGACAAAGAGAAGGATGGATTGGCATAACATTAAAGGCATCGGAAATGCCGGCTTTGGCTAGCCAGGAAATGCCACCAGCAATCTTGATGAATTTGATGGCATCTGTAAACTTGATATGGAGAGAGAATTCGTCATGAGAAATGAGAGAGTTAATACTGCTAGTAGAAGATCCACAAGGTGCTGAGAGATCGATAATTAATCACTTCTTGCCTGAAACTTTGCGAGTGGCAATACCTATGGGATTGATATGGTAAGACGTGAAAGGAGGTGCTGGGAATGGGCCGACCTTAAAGCCTTTATTCACTTCAGCTTGAATTAGAGAGCTGGTTATCTGGGGTTTGGCAATGGCAGAACACAGGTTTTCACAGATGAAGGAGGATGAAGGTATTTTTGAAAGACCAGTGGAAAAACCATTCAGAAGGCCATCGATGAGCTACGATGTGAAGTGTTTGTCGGGGTGATGCTGGAGGGTGTGGGTGAGGGCTGGAACGATAACTGGAGTGAATACTGAAAGCATTGTTGAATGTCGTTTGGAAGCGACTGGGCAGATGATTTTAGAATGGGCATCTCCGCAGAGGCTGCAGATGTGAAGGTTTTTGCACAATTTAGATGAACATAAGTTGGTATTGAAATTATTGCAGATCTGTTTGGAACCGGAAAATGTGATGGCATGGCCATGTCTGTCCTGAATGGTGGAATATTCAGGAGGAGCTGATGAATGGATAGGACTTGAAACAGAAAGGTGGGTACTGAGCAGAGGGGGAATATTGCGTTGACCTATACGGAACGAGCTGGAGGCAACTCTCGGGCACAGGTGGATGGAATGGGCTGTGGAGGTGCAAACTCTGCAGGCATTTGCGTGTAACCTGCTGAATATCCTGTTGAAGAGATCGGGATCGGGAGGAGACCAGTCAGTGATGCTGCGGAGGCAAGGTTGTATTCCAGGGACAGAAGCAGATGGTGCCAGAGCAGACGCTGAAGCTGGAACTGGAATGAAAGCGGTAATGGTGGCTGGGGATGGTGTTGTGTTAGCTCGGATTTCAAGGACGTTGAGACGGGTGTTTGGATGGAATTAGCAATAGGCTGTATGAGAGCTTTCATGACGTTAAAAATTGAATTGTGCAGATTGAGAACGGGATTGATTGCTGCCGGGGACAGAGCGATGTTCGGAGTGGGGAAAGGGTGCCTGCTGGAGTGGTGCTCTTTGCTGACTGACAAGACTTGGTAAGCAGGCTAGGTGGAAAGACTGGCTCTGCTGCCTCGAACTGACAAAGGATGTTAAAGAGAGCCGAGCGATCGCTTTCAGCTGGGATGTTGAAAAGGGCTTTAAGCAGCTTGGCGGTCGACAGTCTTTGAACAGACGTGGCTGGGCTTACAGTACTTTGACCCTAACTGTACAGCCACCACATTCATGAGGATATCTGCCTCCCCCTTGCTAAAGACAGAGACTGGCATACAGATTTTGAGTTAAGGTGAGAAAAAGCAGTAACTACAGAATTATGGGTAATTGGGATATGCAAATGTCAGCATTATAAGAGACAATCAAATCTCTCTCTCTCTCTCTCTCTCTCTCTCTCTCTCTCTCTCCAATTGTAAAGGCAGGTGGTGCTGTACAGCCTGTACAATGATACTTCCCATCCTCCACAGTTCTCCAATCTCTCACTGAATGCTCCACACCTCCCCTATACCTTCACTGCTGCTCCCGCCTACTGACCAATAACACAGTCCCAGCAAACCCTAATCACCAGTCCTAACCACTGGTATGTACTGTATAGCACTGTACTAGTGACACCACTGAAATGTACACAGGTCCTGTCCATTTCCAGTGACATACTTACTTCCCTGCTGCATTAGCTCGGCACCATAGTCGTTATCCTGACCAATTTAATTGTACCCCTGTGAGCGTTACTGTACATTATTTAGTTGGGTTATTTTTCATTTGTGATCAGGATTTATAGAAACATCATTGTTTTGTATGGCCAGAGTACTTGTTTTGTCAGCCTAGCAAGACAATTGGTCTTTCATTTTTAAACCCCCAAAAATAATGACAAGTCGGCTGCAGGAAGCTGATGTTTACAAAGCTCTTTTGCTGATATAATTCCGGTATTGGGGATTCCAAAACAGATAATATAATTTGTTTGAAAATAGTAATAAAAGACACAATCAGATATTTGTAAAGATACTTAACCAAGGTATTATTGTAAGATAATTCTCCTAATGTTCTTGTATTTTAAAATAATTGTATTAATTCTATATGGAAGAGGTTATCTTTTAATCATTGCTTTTAGTCAAGTGTTTATATTTTAGTGAACGTAAAGCAATTAAGAGTGTGACTACTGGAATCCATCTGTTTTTAAAAAAAAATAATTTTCATTTTTTTCTGAGGAAAGTGAAAAATAAATATTGTCTGTGTATTCTTCTAGGTTGCTGATATTATCAACAGTCATTGATAATATCAGCTCTTGCCTTCTCTTTCTCTTTCTCGCAAGAACTTCATAGAGCTATTTGTGGCATTCCCCTCACAGGGCAAATAGCATATAGTACCTAGAGACATTAGTTTTTTGAAAGTGAAGTTAAACTGATAAATTAGACCTCATTTATTGAACAGCAGTTAGAACCAATTGCCCAGGGAGTCATTTCACACCTTTGAAGACCCTGGTAACTTAATTGGTAATAGTTTGGGAGCTGAAGGAAACATTTAAGCATGTAACAGCAGGATCACTGTGCAGCATGAAAATGGAGAAGACGAGCTCTCGCTCTGACAAGGGGAGTCGTATATAGATTTTTGTGTCCATTCTTTTCGCTTATTTGTGTGTGCTTTACTCAGTCAATCAAATATAATTGACACCGCTGGGCTCTGTTGTTTCGAGGATGACAGGAGCTAATGCAAGAGAAAAAGCTGGAAGTAAACTTCTCCCTGAAAGGATGTGAAAAGGTTCCTGCCAGGCCTGTGACATTTTTTTCCTCAATTGCATTAATTGATGTAATGGTGAAGAAGAGCATAAGATGATGGATACTGATTACTACAACCTTTTTTGAAACTGTGATGATTTAGCTTTAGCATACAATGTTTCTCTGCACACACACATGCACATGCACACACACACAAATATAGCTGCAGTTCTTGTAAACAAGAAACATCATTTTCTGAAGAAAAACTTTTTGCAACAAGTGAACATGCAAAAATGGTTTCAGACAAGTATACTGCTACCTGTTTGCTTTTCGACTTTAAGGTAATTTATTTCCCCACCACATTTGTACACACCGAGTATAGAGTGCTTGTTGAATGCGTGACATTAATACCACTGTGTTGTTAAGACATATGCTGTTACCAGCTGAGGGACATGTGGTTAGTGCTACAAAGGCCTGTAGCTGTATTTGTGTAAACCAAGGCAAATTACTGATTTAAAAGAAAAGGAATAGTTTCTTCAAACATATCCCTCTATTTCATTGTTTCTAAATTAAACAGAGATACCACAGATATTCCTGAGCACTCTGATTGGCTGAAAAAGATTCCAACACTGGTTGGATCTCTTAGGCCCCTGAGTATGCTTTTGTTTTCCTACAATACTGAGGTTTTGCTTATCAAATGGGAAGTTTTGTGATCTCAGCAAGACTTTAAGGTGTGTGTTGTTGTGAAGCTAGGTGGTTGCTCGGCACTGCATTATTTTACAACAACTCACACTTTGGTTATATATATATTATACTATGGAACCCTGCCCCCCACACACACACCCGCCATCACCAGAAATCAGCAGAAGGACAATTAGCAGATTTACGTCAAATAGATACAGTATTTCCTCAACGTCAGAGGCACCTTTACATGGTTCATTAATGCTTTTGACCATCTTCTTCCTTATAGTAAATTACAGGAGAGATTACATGATTTGAGAATTCTGATATTATACTGAAGGTGAAATCTTACCAGTCAGAAAACTAAATGTGATGTTCTTGTTAAAGTGTTTGATGGCAGTGGAACTAGGCTGGCTGGGGGAATTTCAGTCTGGACAAAATGGACCACAAAAGGTTGTAATAAAAGACATTTCTCTTCATTGTCCCCCCTATTTCCATAAACACTCAGCCTCATACTCTGAATTCTGAGCTAAACAACTGAACAAAGCCATTTATCTATGTCCACTGTGAACTGGGCAAAGACAGGAACCCATTTCACTTATATAAAGCACAACAGCCAGTAAATGGAAGTGACTTTTGGTTATTCTGGCAGCAGCCAGATTAGAACATAAATCTTGAAGGCAAGTTCTATTGGTGACACAGACTTCCATTAGGTGCCATAGGTTTGCAAAAGCCTCCAAAAGCAGCATTTATTCAGATGTTAAACATTTAGTTTGTTTAGTTTTCTTTGTTTTTATCAAATTTTTGCAGCAATTTTAAGCAACATTTGCTATATATTTTTTAGAAGAAATACATCTAATTTTCACATTTGCAGTTTTGTGTTCAAACATGACAAAAACTAGATAATTTTAGGAAAGGATACATCTATCGTATCATTCACTATGAGATCAGTCCATTGATACATCAAACTAATAATCAAATATGATAATAATATAAGTTTACAATAAAAATGCTCAGAATGTATGTTTTCAATACTGGCTTTTAAGATAAAAAAAAAAACACGTTATTAAATTTTAACTATATTGAGCATTACACCTTTAAATTTAATAGCTACTGTAAGTTTCTGAAGTAAAGCAGAAATATTTGATATAACTTGGCTTTACCATCCAGTAGATGAAACATCATTGTAAAAAACACTAATGGAAAACCTTATGCCATGCCCTTCAGGCTTGGCTCTTATCCAGCTCAGCACAGCACTGATAAAGGATATTCAGGAGTGATTCACTAATGATCTTTCAACAATAAAGGTGAAATATAGATTTAGTAGCAAGGGCAAATAAAACACAGTTCACACTTAGAGAAACAACTCGGTGTTCAGATAATGATTTCACTCAAGCATCATGCAACCCCCTTTTATATTTTGTTCCCATTTAGCATTTGTGCTGTACTGACAGAGAGTTTCACAGATCCACATTACCTTAACCTCACACAGTTTGACGGTTCAACATAAGGCCGCAATTTATTTCTACAGAGCTGTAGGTTTCATGTTGTTATCTGGAGTTAGTTTTTATTTATTGTCACGCGATTGCTCCTATAACCTATTCTATTGATCTGTGGGTGGCTTATAGCCAAGCATCAGCTGAGTGTCCTAAGGGAGAGAAATAACCAGTCCCAGAAAGCCTTGAAGATTGACTGGATCGTTCGAACCCCAGAGGAATCCTCCTTACACTAGAGCATCATTTAGGTCTATGTTCTTCCATCTACCTTGTTTGCTGTAGATAGCTGCTCATTATGTCAGGTCAGATGAGCGCTGTGGCGTCATGGCTCAGCAGCCGCGATCAGCTTGCAGAGTACAGAGGGGAAGGCCTCCAGAGGGGAAATGCATGTGTCAAGTTCTCAAGCTGTCAAGGCGTCTAAGCGACAGTTTAGGTTGAGGGTTTAAAACATTCTGGCAAGACCCCTTTACTTCCCTGGCAAATGACTTTTACAGTTGACATTCAGTTTGAAGCAAGACAGATGTGGGTACAGTTTTCTTCAAGTTACCCTTATTCCAGTAAGGTGCAATACTGCAAACTCAATTCTGTACATCTTCAGAAGACTGATAGTGTAAGGCAGACCCATTTATTTTGTTTGACAAGAGAAATGTTTTCTTTCTGTTTGATAGTACTCGGTTAACCTTTTAAACGTTTGCTTTCATCTTGGTGAAAACATGTAGGTATTTAAAAAAAATAAGTATTCACAAAGTAAATGCAGGTTGCTGTTTTGAAAAAATAAAACAAATACGATTTACAAATATAATTCACAGACCTGTATGTGATAAAATACAATTTTGGTTAAAGAAAAGGGCTTGTAACCAGGAGGTCCCCGGTTCAAATCCCACCTCAGCCACTGACTCATTGTGTGACCCTGAGCAAGTCACTTCACCTCCTTGTGCTCCGTCTTTCGGGTGAGACGTAATTGTAAGTGACTCTGCAGCTGATGCAAAGTTCACACACCCTAGTCTCTGTAAGTCGCCTTGGATAAAGGCGTCTGCTAAATAAACAAATAATAATAATAATACACTTTTGTAAATGACACATTTTATGCCTTAATAAAACAGTTGTTACACAACTAAACTTCTAAAGCAAAATGAAAACCCAGCAAAAAACTTTAAATGTTTCACCAATTGCCTTGACTCTCTAGCAACTCCTATTTATAAGTCTGTTCTTACCAGCCAGTCACTTCGACTAATGTACATGCCCTCGTGTGACCCCTTCAAGAAATAAGTGTGAAAGGAATAGAGAAAACCTGAGAAATACAAGAAAAATTAATTTATTTCACTGCAACAAAATAATATAACATTTTGAGTGGTGTTGTAATAGGTGAGAAATTCTCACTGTGCTCTTTCCAGTCCGTAAATTCCAGAACATTTTTTTTTTAATATTAATGAGTGACAGTGACAGCTTCATGCATAATAGTTCACTGTTCTTAAAGTGGTTTCACCTTTATGCCATGTTGCCAAATGTTTATGTAATTGACAAAATGTTAATAAAGATGAAATGGAAGATGTACTATTAAAATGACAGTATCCTGGCCAATAGCACCCTTAAAACACTTTAATACATATCTTTGTACAGTTTGAAAATATATGAGATGAAAAAAGAATCATGTTAATAATGCCTGGAATGTTTCTAATATAACTTTTGCATTAATTCCTCTTGTGAAACTGTAGTTGTATGTTTTTCTTTTGATGATAAAATACAAATACATATCCTCTTTGCACAAATTAAGTCTAAAAAAGTAACAACTCTTTAATAGCTGTTTGATTAAGCACCAAAATCATTTAGTCTTTTAGTGAATGGGTCTTTTATACGAGAGAGAAATATATAGTAATAAACCATCACCCTTTAGTCCAGTGGGTTTTTTTTTCTGCTTGTGGTTTGCTGCCATGGAAACTGCTTTTTTTTCTAAACTGGCTCTTTATTCAATAGAAGCCTCATTTCTTCAAGGATTAAAGCACAGCATGCCTTCTTTTATCACTTCCTTTTCACGTTCAGTAAGATTTGCAGTTACTTTTTAGCAAACACATTTTATAAAACTCAATGAAAGGTAGAGTGAAGAAAGTGTCTTTTTACGAAGGCCCAGCTATTGCTGAATGTATTGACTCAAAGGATATTCTGGAGACGGTAAGTCAAGGGATGTTGTGATGTTCTTAAATTGATTGTTTACTCTGCCTACCCTAGGGTATAACAACACCAAAGGATCAGTTATGATGGGCAGCGCAGTGACCTTTCTTACAAAGGCATTTTCAATGAACTTTGTTGTGGTACATAGGTCAGTTTATGCAATAAAACTGTAACAATAACCAGTCAAAATATAAAAACAGGTTAATTGCTCAGTGTAGAATTCGTTGTACAAAAGCAATCTTTTTTAAAGTGTTTTTTGGAAGTGATTTTTAAAGAAAATAGGTTAAGTTTACTGTCTGTAGCATTACAGTGGAATTAAAAAATAGGTCCTATTTTGTAGTAAATGCTTTAAGCAAGTTTTCAAAGAGAAATAATATAGTTTTACTTTATTTAACTAATAAGAAACTACTTAGAACTATAATTTCTGTTCCTTCCTACAAGTTATGTCCTGGTGGTATAATCTATTACAGTTTACTTCAGAATTATTTTTGTAATACAGTTACGTAGCTCATTCTGAAAGCATTACAAATCAACTGTTAAATAAACATTTTTGTTCACATCAGTGTGGTTTCAGATGACATTACAGACCATGAGAGCCAAAGGACTTTACTTTTTTTAATAGTCTGAGTGTGGATTATAATTAGGGCTTCTGTTTTTCGGTTTTTATTAATTTCATTTTTCGGTGCTTATTTGGAACTATTTTGTATGTTTCTATGTAAATCATTTTTTTCGGGGCTTTTGCTTTTTATATGCTGTATGAAATGATTGTTTTCGGTTACTTTCCAAAATGCCTTTTTTCTGTCACAATAGTAGTAACTTGACATTGCACACTTAGTTGTACCTTCTTTCCTTTGCTGTCTTCCACAACAAAATCCTTATGGTCACGGGCACATTCGGTTATGGTACACTTAACACACGCTCAAAAATAGAAACATTTCGCTTGTTAAGCTTTATTAGGTCATTTTAAGACATATCAAGTGAGGCAGATGCAGACATTATTAAATTATGTATGAAATATAGGTTAAAACGTTATTGCGTATTACCTTTTAGTTCCGGATGATGAGCGTTGGATGTAGTAGCCACTAGAGGCTGCTGGAGGGTGCAAAAGAAAGAGTGTTGAAATAAGAGGAACAGACTTACACACCACACTGTTAACTGTAACACTTTTATAGCGGTGTAATAAATACCAGTTAAAGTAAGATGTGCATTTTGGAAATGCTAAAACAAACATTTGTTTTAGAATGGAGACCTGTACTCTGTATCAGCACATCCTGGCCAGGCCAATCTCCTCCCTGATGAAGAAACTAACCATTCGTCAAAAGAAGGACCTAGAGAAGGTTTGCAGTTACTAACTGATTCTGAGAAGGTAAATGTACACTGTTGAGACCAGGTCCATTTAGTATGTAGACTTTGTTCTGTTCATATTCTGTTTTTATGTTATATTACTGAACTAACTTACTTGTTGAACAACTTTCAATGTTTCATTCAGATCCTCAGGGTTTTACTATTAATATAATGGTAGCAGGTTTGATTATGGGGCACACATAACCATGTAATAACATGGCAATAACTTGGTAACTATCAACATTACCTAGCATGTGTGTGATTACAAAA
Source organism: Acipenser oxyrinchus oxyrinchus (assembly GCA_030684275.1). Classification (NCBI taxonomy): domain Eukaryota; kingdom Metazoa; phylum Chordata; class Actinopteri; order Acipenseriformes; family Acipenseridae; genus Acipenser; species Acipenser oxyrinchus. Next base: position 89,449,450 of record CM060247.1, read on the forward strand.
ATAACCTGTGTTGTAGTGTTACAATGTAATTACTTCAGGTAACAAGATGTTAATAACAGGGTTGTTTCCATTTGTAATTACACAGTTATTACAATGTTTTTTATTTAGCTGCTCAGGCCCTGTAATCTAAAATGCTACTTTTGGTTAATGTCCTTAACTTACAAATATGCATGTAGCTGGAATATCCAGTCTGTCAACATTAAAGTGCATAAAGATAACAAAATATTTCCAATAAATCTTAACAAATATGTATTGTCATCACTTTGTAGGTTTCACATTTCCCTGTGTAAAAGATGCAGCTATATTCACACGTTTATGTATAAGGTACATTTGAACCGATTGAATGAACAGTATGTTAGAGACTTCTTTTGAGGTGCTTTCGTAACATTTTCAGAAACTGTTAATACTGCCCTTGGAAGGACTAAGAAAATGTAGGTCTCTGGGGAGGCCTTTCAAGCCTGTCAAAGCCCCCTGACAAAGGCAGATAGAGAAACCTGTCAACCTTTAACTCATGTCTAACTTTGAGTAATCAAGAAATTCCATTCCAACATACCTATGTTCACAGATATATTGCTGAATGAATACTTTTCACCTTTAAAACGTACTTATCATTTTTCATTCTCTATATTTTTTATATTCAGAACATACTAATTTGTCTAGCTTAATCATTGTATACATGTAACATGGCGGAGGCTGGAAACGAACCTTTGACTATTAGACTCTCAGACCTTTTCTTGGTTACTTAACTCGGTCAGCCTGAAACCAGAAAGTCACATGACGACACCACAGGGAGGGTACATACATAAGACATGCAATATGATTCAGTGTTTCAGTTTGGTGCAAGCTAGGAGGGTGGTGTTTAGGATAATAAGCCATTGAGAATTGAACAAAAGCTATTACTGTGTTCTGTTAGGCACAGTTGACTGCCTTTTAAAACCACACTCTGTCTGCAGAACCAAAAATTGGGTATGGTATTTTGAACCTTTATCTGTCATTTGTTACACTCAGGTGTATCTGATGTTCGTAGTTTATATATGATTCTGGGAGCTCTTTTGAAGGCACAGGGTTGCTTTAATCTTCTGAGTTTTAAAATATCACCAGGATTTAATGACTAAAACAGAAAATAATGCAAAAAGGACACATGTTGATATTTCCTACCCATACCAAGTTTCTCTTTCAAGTACTGTAAATATGTGAACTAATATCTGCTTAACTTTAAAAGGATGCACAACTGTTGCCTAGGGGAGGATTCATGGAGAACAAGACAGGGGGAGTCATCGGGGAAGATGCAGCATTAATTTCCACTGTGCCATTCCCCCCAGGTTGTGAATATATATATATATATATATATATATATATATATATATATATATATATATATATATATATATATATATATATATATATATATATATGATTAATGTTATATACTTTTTCTCAGATCACTTATTGTCCTAAAGTCCAACTCATGCAAAATTTTAAATACATTGAAACTGTTCTAAAAAATTTTTGGGATCTACAAATGTATAGCAGCCTTCATATAGGCTAACACTTGGTTAAGCTTGGTGAATAGGACCCATTTATTATCTGTTATGTCTCCAAGCATCACATGCTGTAATACAGAAATACAGGAATACATTTCAGTTCAAGATCAATTTTCTTAATAGTTTCTTTTTAAAACGACCCTTAACAAACATCTTTTCTTTTCATAGGCACTGAAAAGCCTACACTTGTTACTCAAGTGAGTTCTGAACAAAGTGCAGTACAAGAGCGGCTGCCCACAGAGGGTAGTGAAAAGTTCCTCTGCAGGAGAATGAGCGCTCTCGAGACTGTTCAAGACGCTTTCCTGGAGCACAGTATTGATCTGAGAGACGAACAAGCCCTGGTAACAAATCCCAACTACTTTCTCCCAAAGACCTTTTCAAATCCCTCTATAATCACTGGCTAGGAGGCAGTAAATTAAGGGTTTTACAGTTCTGAAAGGTGCACTTGTGAGAATATATGGAATCATTGGGTTCTTTTTTAACCACATGTACACTGAATAGAAAGTACAACCTATCAAATGCTTCAGTTATAAACGGTGAGATGTATTATTTTACAGGACATTGGATTTTTGTATTTGTACTTTTCAATGGTGCCAAATGCAGATGTTCACAAATAATTGTGGTATAATGCTTTGGAATATGAACTTGAATGTGTACGTGAACGTGAATGTGTTGTTGACCTCTGATCCAATGTGGCTGACAGGTGGTCATGTGACTTTATGTTTCTGAGTTAATGAGACCATTTCCTGACCACATTTTTTTTCAAACTTCATATTTTGTTGTTCTCTAACCACCACCATTTTACTTTTACCAACCGTTATTGCATACGGATATCCTTTAAACTATTGTGTGCCCGTGGAAACAGTAATGTTTTTTCATAACCTAAAAATCTTTCTTTTTTTAAGTCGAGCATTCCTTCAGATGAACGCTACTTTCAGGCCTATAGAACTATAATGTTCTCTTTTTAGCAAGGTATTCAAAAATATGTTACCAAAATATATTTATTTAACAATAATAGATCATTTAAAATATGGCTTTTCATAGACGTCTTTAAATGTATACCGGTCGTGAGTTGTTTTCTAGGAATGACGGTTGACTCTAGAATAGATGCTAGTAAAGAAATATTGCATTTTACATTGAATTTATTCCCTTTAACCCATTATCAATATTGTGACATAGACAATGCTTTGTATGTTAAAGGATTAATGTCACAAATTGATGTCTTTTAATTAAGTATTTATGCAGATTAAAGTTTGTCTCTATTGTTCTTAAGGCTGTTAGTAAGATAGATGAATTAGAGAAAGAGGTTTCTACACTGAAGGAAAGATTCAACCAAACTGTAAGTTGTCTTCAAGATGAACTGGAAACAAGGATGTTACACTGGACTCAGGTGAGTAGCTCTTGCACTGTAAATCAAAAAAGATATATTGTTCACCAGTTGCACAGTTTTAAACACACAGGGCAAACAATTAATACACCTCTCAAAATGCCAATATTAAGGATTATATTTCAAAAATGTTAAGTCATTAAAATCACACAAGAACCCTTCAGTCTGATTGTTATTCATATTGAGGTTTGCTGTCATTTGTAAAGCACGGTGTAATGAGACTCCGAGGACTCGCTGGGAAAGTGGATAAATGTTTTGCAGGAGTACCAATTGCACTGTGTTTGTAACCTTTCATTCTTTCAACATCCAAACGATGAATCACAGTAATAAGAGTTCAAGTGTTCAGAGTATCATTTATGCTTATATTTATCGCTGGTGTTAACTGTTGAAATAAATTTGTAAAACTTTGGGAATGTTTTATTTTTATTTATTAATTTTTTTGCAAACAGTACTTCCCAATGTATAACACAAATATTAATAATGCAGGACAATAATTTACATTGTTGTTAACATAGTTTTTTTCTTTGTTTTTTTTTGCAAGTGACATACATTAAGGTGAAAATATTAACTACAGTGGAAATCAATAACACTGCTATCCATCATAAAAAAATTATTTTTTAAAAATATTAGGATGTTATTTTTTTTTTCCCTGAAATGTAAAATGCACCATATAGTTTAAACAGCTGGAATAATCATACTTCATTTTCTTTCTTCTTCTTCTTTTTTTTAAATTTTTTTAAATTTTTTTTTTACTATTTTTCAAACAAATAATGGGTCTAAGAGATTCTGATGTAAACTGAGCTTTGTCATGATTTTATGTATTAAATGTTCATTTTACTCCAGTGTATCTAATCATTTTGACATGCTGGATATTAAATAAGACTAACTGAGATATAATAAATTGATAAATGCATCCAAATCCGGACTTAGAATAATTAGTTTTATATCTGTGTTATTTTTCTAAATGGTCAGGTCAGAACTGGGTCACCTGTTATAAATTATTTCTAACATTACCCAAGTGAAAGGAATGTGACATATCTAATACCTTGTGTAAGTTATTATCTGCAAAGAAGAATAAAGCAGGTGCTAAAATGACCATGAATATATTTGCAAAGCATTGAAAATATGTTGAAAGAACCAGTCCATATTTGCCATGATTAACAAGTTTATTGTGAAATGGTTCTTTGCAATTACACAGGTTATGTTAAATGGGAACATTTCACGTTCCCTCATACTTTATGTTAATGACTGCCTTTAATACTGCATATGCAAAACTTGTTGAGCTGTAATAATTCATTGTCTTAAGTTGTATGCTAATATAATAAAAGACATATTCCAGGGTATAGGACTTCTGATAATAATGTAATTTTATGCAGGAGAGAGAGTCGCTTCTGGGGCAGCTAACAGAGGCTCAGACCGCCGTTTTGTACTTTAAAAAACATTCCTTGCAAGAGCACAGTGATCAGGTAAGAGCATGTCACAGACTTGAATCACTATAGATTTAAACCATACCATCACAGCATTCATTACTCTTACGAAATTCTGTAATGTTTTATGAAAGTTAAAACAAATCAGTATATTTCTTCTTACCTGTGGATACTGTGCTTGAGATGTTAAAACAAGCCAAAGATGATGCAATGTTAACAGCCTGCAGTAATGAAGTGCATAGTGTAAGCTAGATATCACAACTAATTTGATCAATGACTGTGTTACAGAGTTCCCAGGATGAGACAGAGGCCAGTGTTCACTCTTTAACAGAGGATGAATCAATGCAATCAACACATGCTGTCAAAGTAATGAACATTCTTTAAATCATAATTTTCTTCTGCCCGAAAAGGAAAGGAAGGGCAAGCATCAGTAATTGCCACATTAGACAACAGCTGAGAAACAGTATATTTTTCACAGTTGTATGTCCTGAGTCCAAGACACATTCTGTCTGTCCCTTTCAATGGGGTTAATATGATACACAATACCATACTCTAATCCTAAATGTTCTTGGCCGTGGTGTTCTTACTTACTGTAAATAGTGTGTCAGATGGGATTATAGCCTTATACATCCGGTTTAGGTGTTTTTACAGAATAAGAAGTGGCTTGTTCATGTACAGTATGAAGCTGCTAGTACCTTGGTTCCTTAAGGGTAATTCTACAGTATACACTATCTTCCTTGTTTAATAGGGAGAGCTGATCTGTCTATCAAAATAATGAACAATACTGAGAATGTAAAATCTTGCAATGTGTATAGAGCAAAATAAAGTTCACCACATGAAGAAGAAACCCATTCACCAGAGAGACTTAAATCAATGAGATAATGTCTAATACAGTTCTTCTGAGAATTGGGTCCATAATCGACATGAAAGCTTTACAGCCTATTCTCTGAGGTTCACTTCAGGATAAACCACAAAACTGTTCTAAAGTAACACTAATTGACACACTTAGCAGTATTCCTTTGGACTGGAAGAGTACTGAGACCAAATTACTGTCTCAGATGTGGGCAACCTTCCCTGGACCTTTGTAAGAACCAAGCTCCAGCTGTGCCTAACTATAACTAAATGATTGGCTTGAGCCTCCAAATCTCTCATAAACAACACAATTTAATTATATAAAATTATATATTTTTTGAACTACTAATGTAAAACCTAATTTTGCCAATTTACAGTATGTCCTAATTATATAAAACCTGAAACACAAAGTAGCTTGCAATGAGCTGGCCTGGATGTTCTCTGTATTGCGTACAGATACAAGATGTCTGGAGGCCTATTAAATTCACCTATAACTACAACCAGTAACGGTTCTGTTATCTAAGGACTTGCTATAAAGAATCCATATTACTCTTAAGATAAATGACTGTGCACCATAGGGCAGAGGAGTATTTCATAGTCTGCAATTCAGGTTTCTTTCATAAATTTTTATTATCATTGCTGGTTCCCTAATGTCTGAATCGTTGCAGTTTAACTATTACTCATTGATGAACTATTTTAGGAGATTTTCACATCCTTCGCTTGTAAAGAGGGGTTTGCTTTTATATACACATATGCAAAGTTTGAGGTGCGGCTCGTGGAAGAATGGAAAACGAAGAACACCCCTGACAAATTTGATAAATATCAATACGTTTGACTTGAAGGGCGATTCTTTCCAAACACATTCCGCCTTGATACAATAAAATCAAAGGTTAGATAAGAATGTTTAGTGTTTCAATCCCTTTAACCCTCTTCTTCTTCTTAGTGATGATCACTCAGCGTTGCTAGGAAGTGAGGCATATTGGCTTTAATAGCCAACAAGCTTACACACAGTTTTAGTTCTAAAGGGCTCAGATATGGCTGTGTGGTCCAGTGGTTAAAGAAAAGGGCTTGTAACCAGGAGGTCCCTGGTTCAAATCCTATCTCAGCCACTGACTCATTGTGTGACCCTGAGCAAGTTACTTAACCTCCTTGTGCTCCGTCTTTCAGGTGAGACGTAATTGTAAGTGACTCTGCAGCTGATGCAAAGTTCACACACCCTAGTCTCTGTAAGTCGCCTTGGATAAAGGCGTCTGCTAAATAAACTAATAATAATAATAATAATAATATGCATTGACATTTTTTAAGGAGCATTAAGATATTCAACCCCACGCACCATTTTGATAAATTGTTAGGGGAAATTGGGGCTTCAGATTTGTTATGGGGCAGGATTTTAGTTGGAAAATCATAGAAGCAAACAGATATTATCAAAGCAAATTGATGTCTTCATTCTTTAGAAAAAAAAAACATCTTCACATTGGGGGGGAAAATGACAACAAAGTGTCATTGTAAATGCACATTAAATACATCCACATGTGGCATTAGGCAGTTTAAAAAAACAGTTATCATACTAAGAGAAAATCAGCTGATGTGGATGGTCTTATTGGGATTAAGTGTCTATAAATATATGCTGTGTTATTTTTAGGACTTAAAGATGAGATACTCAAAAAATGGATGCAAGTTAAGCACTTTTTGTTAGGAAGTCCTGTATGAATGCTGAACTATCATTCTTTTTATCAATACATGTTCTAATAAAAAAGCTCATTAAAATTGAAGCACACAGTAACTATATCTAATGTTTTGAGGATTATTTAGATGGGTTTACAGCTAAGTGACATTGTTGAGAAACTAGTGTGAAAGGGGGTACAGCCAAGTTGGTAGCAACCACACAGGCGCAAAACAGTTCTTTGATTACAGATGGTGTGGAGCTGAAATAGACAACCTGGCCTATGTTTTCCACTGTGTGCAAATCGCAGGCAAATTGCACATTCCATAACAAATGTGTGATGTGAGCATTTTGTCCACAGTGGGGAATCAGGCCTTCTGTACACAGGCACGTTGCTTGAGTTGATTGCTTGGAAGTAGAACCCTTCTATTCCTATGAATCACAGTGCATAGACTTCAACAGGGCTAGGCGGTATCTCCGCTTGCTGGCTGACCCATGGTTATTGACTAATAATTTCACTTGAATTAACCCTGGTAACAGTTATCGATTCCAGTTTGTTTGTCAATTTAAAGTCTGACACAGGTGACCTTAGTGATCATACAGATCTGGATGCTCTCATTGATGATGAAGCTGGATTCATGGCATCAGAACCAACTGGAACATTTGAGGGTCCAGTTGAAGATCTGCTAAGGGAACGTTCACTATTGATTTCTTCATCTCAAGGTATGTTTATCTATTCAATCATAGCATCAGAAGACGCAGACATTTTGTGGCACTGCTAGAGGAAATTAAATATATTTTAAAAACCTGTTTTGTGGTTATATGTTTACTGCCAAAAAACTAGTGAACTTTTTTTTAATTTAATCTCTTGCATAGTTAATATTCTAAACCCCATTTTATTAATCTAAACAATAACATACAAAGAAAAACTATAATTTGCATTCCTTGCTTTTTACATACTCATACAGAAAAAATATATACTGCATATACAAAGATGTTTTTCAAAATTGATTTTATTAAAATGTTGGTTTATTTCAAGTTTGATAACTAAAATAAAACATGGTGCACATTTTACACTACAGCTAATTTGTGCTAGTCATATAATATAAATGTCTGCGTCTGAAGATGTATATTGTAATTATGCAGTGCTTTGTACACATAATAAAGCTTTGTGCTGTGCAGCTATGGTCAAAATATTTGCATTACCTTGAATTTTAGGATTGAGACATAATTATATATGAACATAATTTAGATATTTTATTTAACATCATGAAAGCAAATAAACTACAAAATGATATCACAAAAGTTTTTCGTTAAGCATATGGAAAACTGCACAGCGGTATGTAATTCAATGTGTTAATGTAACATTATTTGGCAAGTTTCATTCGACTTTATGAAGCAAAATTAGTTAATTCTACAGGATGATGCAAAATATTTGGCCATAGCTGTAGATCTGTCATCTAGTAGTTGAATGTTTTCCAGAAGTTAAATGTTGGGTTATATTCCTTATTTAATCTTTCTTTCTAAAGCTGATGGACCAGATGCACTTCTGATGGAACAGGACTTACCAATCGTAGTAAATAAACTAAGCAGAATTAGCCAACATCAGATGAATAATGAATTCAGGAAACTACAAGCACACATTTTACATTTCAAAGATGCAATTATCAAAATGTTTTTGGACAAAGGTATGTGTCAGTTGTTTATCTTATAGTGTTTGGCATGAAGTATACTGTAGAAGTACAGTACACAGGGAATTTTAAATGTGTCACTGTATTTTGTAAAGCCTGCTATACATTATGTAATATACTGCTTTGTTCTAGTTGCACAAGACAGTTTATGTTACCTGTTGCATACCTTTCTTATTGGAATCAAGCAGTGCTTACATAGATCCTAACAGCATTAATTAGCACTTGTCTTGTATTGGGATATATGGTCGTGCCACATAGGTATTGTGTTTTGAGTGAACAAGCACAGAATATTATAATTGTGAGCCTCCCAATATATAAAAAACCTACTTTAAACACACACACACACATACTAGTTGTTTGGAAAGTTTGATTAATTTGATCCCCCCATCGGACAAGGAAATAAAGCACACACTGTATTTGAAGTAAATATTATATTACATAAAAAGACAGCTGCTTTTGGTCATCTTTCCCTTTTTATTCTTGTTTTTGGTATGAACAATTATAGACATCAAACTGCATGCAATCGGGTTGAGTTTTAAACAAAAAGGTACAGAGTCTTATAATTAAGGAAGAGGGATAGCATTTTTGTTCGTTGACCTTGATTTACAGTAGCTTCCATGTAGGCATGTTCTCGTTTGCTTGTGGATCTGGGTTTCATGCTTTACTGTTGGGATTGGTAGCTGCATGTCAACCTTTGCCTAATTAGGTTTTAACATATAGAGTATTTTTTTATAGACTCCAACCCTAAGTAACATTAAAAGACAGCTGGTTTTGGCAGAGGTCATCTGTCCCTTTTTATTCTTAACAGTCAGGTTTATGGCATGGATAATTATAGACATCAAGTCGCATGCAATAAAATGCACAGTGTAGGGATCACAAGTTGAATGTGAACAACATTGTTACACTGGTCTTTGTGATCACTAGACAGAAGCTGGTGACATTGCTAGTTTAGCATTAGACCAGCATTGCCTGACAATGATGATTTATGAATATGATTCGTGGGGACTACTATACTCACTGACCTACACATCCTTCATAGACTCCCTACTATTCATATTGGAGTCCAACCCTGTGACTTTTAAACTACTTAGAAGTAGCTCTTGTTTAAGTGCTCAGTGCATGAGGTCAGTTTTTCAGACATTCATATATACAAAAATGTCTAGACATTGATAAAGTCACCATCAGCTCTTCAGACACTTCCATAATACGATACGATATGGTTAATGCACGTATTGAATTTAAACTTGCTGAAAGCCATTAGGTTTTCTCCCGGTACTCCGGTTTCCTCCCACAGTCCAAAGACATGCTGGCTAGGTGGATTGGCCTCTCTAAATTGCCCCTTAGTTGCCCTGTGATGGACTAGCGTCCCATCCAGGGTGTAGTCCTGCCTTGTGCCCTGTGTCTGCCGGGTTAGGCTCCGGCTCACCCTGACCCTCTATAGGATTAAGCGGTTACAGATGATGGATGGATGGATGGATGGATGAATGGATGGATGAAAGCCATTAGCTAAGCCTTCTATCAGTTGCAATTACATTGTCAGAACATTATATTTAAATAATAATGTGTACAAATATTACAACTGTATTGTGTCATCAATTTAGGAAGATTGTTATGCCAGTGACACTTTAAGCCTTTGTAATTTATTTAGTTTTCTAATCATTTCAGAAATGTTTATTGGTGCCCAGCGCTTTTATGATATTGCAGTAGTGCAATACAGTCCAGATGTGGATATGTTGGACTACGTTTGTTCCCTGGCCAGCAGTAGCCAGTGCATCCTCGATGAAGCTCTGACAGGTAGGAGTGTTGGGTGGTATAAAGCTACAGTTCCAAGGCAGAGAAGGGGAGAATCTGCCAAAATACTCCCCAAATGCTAACTGCTTACTGTAATCACACCTCATTTATTACATTTGAAAGGCAGAAAGACAAAGGTGCAGGGCACTGACCTTGTAATTAATTAAACATTTCTGTCACAGTGATTCCATTAGGGTTAAAGCTAGATCAAGCATGCTTAATTACTTAAAATAACTGTTTAGTGATGTTTTCTCTGTAGTTTATTTTTCTTTCACTGTTGGTGATTTTATGGGATGTTCATTCATATTTTAAAAACATTGAAGATTATATTTTGAACTTAGAAACCTAGGCTTGTGAAGCTCAATTGTGGCAACAGATCTGATGGGTACTGCTCTGTGAGTTTTTCTCATAACTGGTGGTTTAAATTGAATTACCTCTTCACCTTTGAAGCTGGAGACCAGGATTCATCTTTGTGCACATCCTTTTTCAACTTCTTATAATGAATAATAAAAAAAAAAAAATGCAACCTTTTTATATTATTCAACTGTCACTTTAGATTATTATGCTTGCGCTAATTTGCATTGTTCACTTTAATACCCCAAGCATTTAGTTTATTGTTGAACATGAATGGGAAAGAAGGAGCTACATCATCCTATGATGGTTCGCCTCACAAGCAAAGAAGCATGAGCTACATTAACTCTGTGCCGGAGCAAATGAGCCTCGTCTCCTTGCCAGTCACTTGGCTAAGCACTGTTGATGCTGCCATGGAGAGTCCAACAAAGTCAGAGCTGCAGAACCAAATAATACAGATGTAAGTAGTTTAAGAATTGCATCTAATTTTGTGTTATTTGTTTGTATTGAATGCCTGGATACCACAATCTAAAGCAAATGTGCTTACTGTTCAAAAACAAAATGTAAACTCCAGAGGAACTGGATGAACTGGTCCCAGTAGAGAGCTGATACTAACAGTGACAGATATCTCCTGACAGATAGTGGCTTTAATAGTGAGATGGTTTTTCTATGGAGCTAGTCCCACTGGTAATTTATTGAATGTGTGTGATCATGATGTTGGCTTGGTGTCATGTCACATTTGCAAACAAAAACACTGGGAGAAAACAACCAAGGTGAATTCTAGTTTATCAACTGAATTTAAATTTAACTGAAATTGCATTTTCTGTTTGTTTCAGGAAAACAGAACTCAGTATAAAATCCCAACTTCATCAGGAAAAAGACCAAAGAAGCCACAGTTTACTGTCAGATATGAAACAACGTGTTGACTTCTTACAAAAAGTATGTGCAAAGGAAATTATTAAACAACTGTAACTTGCACTCCTGAAAACATACATTTCAGTTGTTGAAGTGGAAAGTAACTTATTTGATTTGTATTTATTTGGTTAAGGAGCTGAATACAGTTAAATTATCTACCAAGGAAGAAGGAAATAGACAATTTAATGCAAGCAAGAAAGGTCAAGACTCTGTGATTTTATTTACAAGATTAGACATGAAGCGAAATACACAGGTTTTGAAGAAAAGTCTGTCAGCTGGTAGGATTCCTCAGGAGAGCTATGAGGTAAGACCATAAAGTAACAAAATGCATAATAGTCATTTTGAAATTATTGGTGGTTTGTTTGTGTTTAATACTGTCTGCAGGGCTACATGTTATATATAGAATAGAAGATTTATTCAGGAAGAAAAAATAAAACTAACACAGCATTTGTCAAACCTAAACTTTTACCTTCTATATTTTACTTTCTCAGCATTTCTACTTTTCATAAAACAAAACGTTTTACTAACTGCTTATTTGATTTTATAATTTAACTTCTGAGTAATCAGTTATCCATGTACAATATTTAATACATGATTGATGATTATATATGGTCTCCACAAAAATCCTAGGATAGAAAGCTAATAAAATGTATGCCTCTATGGCAGGGGTCTCCAACCATGGTCCTGGAGGGCTACTGTGGCTGCTGGTTTTCATTTCAACCAATCTCTCAGTTACTTAATTGAACCAATTATTGGCTTAATTAGTCAAGAGTATCAGGTGTTCCAGATCTTTAGCCACTGATCATGTAAAGACACCTATAAAACCTGCTGGATAGGGGCTCTCCAGGACCACGGTTGGAGACCCCTGCTCTATAGGCTAGAAAAATCGAAAAAACCAAATAAATGCTAGCCATTTTCTTGGCCTGCAAATACTGAAAACTACAATAATTTCTGTTTTGTTCCCGTACAAATTGTCAAAATGTTTAATTAATTGGATAGGCAACCAAGTATAACGTTTTATCAGATAAAATATGGATCCACCAAAAAAACACAGTGGTGAATGTTGTCCTCTTAATGACTCGAAAGTGCACTCTATTATTTTCTCAATAAATACTTTCCCAGAAGATTTTATTACTTACATTAAATATTACTCGGCATTCAGACCCAGTACTCCTTTTGAGTTTTTTATATGGATGTTTTATTGAAAACAGATTGTGTTTGTATAACATGGATAATCGTGTTTCTCAACAGATTGCTTCTCAGGCAATGGGGGAGTATTCCAGACTTCAGAGAGAGAGATTCAGCCAGCTTGTGAAGCAGTACACACAGCATGTTACCTTATGTGAAGCCAAGAAAAACCTCAGTAACCTGAGAAAGAGAGCTGCTGCTGCTGCACCAGATGAATCGGAGACTCTCAGAAGAATAGAGAAGCTTCACAGGAGGGTAATTCCCCCCCCCTCCTTTCTTGCATTGCTTTGGCCGTAGACACGTATGAACAGTCAGTTTTGTTTTGTTTTTTTTGTTTTTTTTATAATGCAGTCATGTTTGAAAACCAGCCACCCAAGGCTTTTTCAATAAAATGACACAGGGGAAAGTATATCTGAGAATAGAATCAGTACATATCAACAAGGGATAGGAAATGGTAGAAAATGTGGAACCAGATTCCCATTCAGAAAGTTACCGGGGTACATTTTCACACCATTTCAATCTCAGAGCTTAAATTAATTGCAAAAAGAAGACATATCATGCATCTCTGGATCTGTTTTTCTAGCCTCTTTAGGCAGTAATAACTGGTTGTCAAACAGTAACAGTAATTATTATTATTATTATTATTATTAATTTCTTAGCAGACGCCCTTATCCAGGGCGACTTACAATTGTTACAAGATATCACATTTTTACATACAATTACCCATTTATACAGTTGGGTTTTTACTGGAGCAATCTAGGTAAAGTACCTTGCTCAAGGGTACAGCAGCAGTGTTACCCACCAGGGATTGAACCCACGACCCTCCGGTCAAGAGTCCAGAGCCCTAACCACTACTCCACACTGCTGCTAACCAGGGTTTCAAGTACCCATCTCTACCACTAATAAAAACATTGGTGGATAATGCATGCCTACCACCTTATAAGCATCATATGTATTGTCATTGGTTTGCTGCAGAACAACGGTATACTGTAAGTGGTCCTAAAAAGCATTTAGCCGAGCCCCCGAGTGGCTCAGCTGGTAAAAGCACAGCTGCATGGTGTGCAGGGTAAGTCATACAGCGTAGGTTCGCGTCCTGGCTGTGTCTTCGTTGGGGAGCGTTGCATTGGCTCTGACTCTCCCGTAGGTTAGGGAGGCAAAACTGTCAGGGACTGTTTCTCCTCATCACGCTACAGCGAAACCTGCTGGCCAGGCGCCCAGTGAGCTCAAAAGCGGACACCTGCAGGACCAGAGGTCGGTAGCTCACTGACATCCACTCTCGTGTTCCTGGGTGTAAAAATGATAGGACATTCCAAACTGGGGAGAAAATCGAGGGTAAAATAATTTGAAAAAGATTTCTTAATTAACTTTGAAATAGATTTAGGAAGAATACATTGTATTTAGAAGCTAGAATGGACTAAACCCATTACAACATCAGCAACAATAACTCATTTGAATTATTTATTGACTAGAAAAAGGAAACATGGAACAGGAAAGAACTGGATTTTTCAGAGTGGAGGATGAATCTTGCCAACATGTTGATGAGCACATTGATAAATATTGAGGAGAAATCAGGCTTGTTCTTAGTAAAGCCAGTTCTCTCATGGCAGGGAAGGTAAGTGCATAAGAAAAAAAAAATCAACTGCTGTATGTTTACTTGGCCTTCTTTGGTGATTATTATATATTCTGTGATCTTGTGGTTTATTTAAGCAGTAGACTACAAGGTTTTGGTGACCAGATCGGAAAGGAAAGAATGTTTAACAACAAGGTCAATAGAAAAATGCAATTGAGAGAGGCACTATTACCTTTAAATTGTAAAGGAGTGGATTTCAAGCTCCTGGTGCCCTGGCTAAACTACATAAAAGAACCCCCTATATATATATCTATATATCTATATATCTATATATCTTTCAGGTCTGCTAAAATTAAAGGACAATTTAAGGTCAGTACACGTCCTAAACTAGGAACAGTGCTACATGTGCCTGCACCATCCTTTGCTTCAACTGAATATACAGCTGGACCTACTGCAGAAAGTCCTTTATTGCAGGTACAGCACATGTGTACAATATCTTTTATAAAAAATATACAAAAACAAGTTTTTAGCAATGTTACTGTATGTAATTTGTAAATAACCTTTGAATATACTGTAAACATGGAACATATATTTGATCATGTATTGTATACAGTAGTACTGTATACTCAAGTGATTACTGCATTACATCCAAGACAATTATATAGGGTTAAAAAAAAAAAAAAAACATTAATTATACACTTGAAAAGCTGATTGCCTAACACACAAAAACAAGTAATATGAAAAATGAAAAATATATACTGCATATATAACTGCAGTTTATATTTTTTTTTAACACTGACCACTGGCCAAGTATTTCTCAAACATTGCAAATGCATTTCCAGTTAGTGTTCCTTCTTTGAGGTTAGCATGCATTGTATATTCCTGATTAGCTAAATAACACACAATGTTTGTCAGTGCAGGATATGCAGAATTGCATTTATTTATTTATGTATTTAAACATATTTTTTACTTTCAGCATATGGACTGCTTCACAGCAAGATTTTATGAAGGTATCCATCATCTACCATCTGGTTGTGACCCTTTTCCACTGCCCATGGCTGAAGGATCTCAAGGAGTGTGGGAGATGGTGATGGCACAACCGCAACATGTTCAGTCATCAGCACAAATAACTTCTTACAATATACCCAAAATACTGGAACTGGATCTGCAGAGAGTGCAGTTTCCTCAGCAACACCCCTGGTAAACAGGACAGGCAAATTAAATGATATTCCCTTTATACACATATATTAGAATAAGCAATTGTAAGTGGCAATGCGGGCAGTGGCAACGCTGGCAGTGGCAGTGCTGACAACAGCGCAGGGCAGTCTGGCAGCTGTTCCTCCTCCTCCTCCTCCTCCTGTAGGGGGCAGTTGACTGTAAAGTGCCCCCGCTCATCACAGATAAGGCACACACATGAGGTCACGAGAGCACTGAGGTAGGCCCCCCAGCTGCCCTCCTGATGTGTAGCTGGCAGGGGTGCGGGGTACTCCAGTGGCAACGTTGGTCCCTCCCACCAACTGTGACAGGGTGGCGTCATGGCCTAAGATCTTAACTGGCAGGAAGCGAGACTCAGAGACAGAACTAGCAAGTTTGAAGCGCTTTTGCGCACTTTAATAATAAAATAATAAACAAAACAAACAGTCACAATGGCCAAAACAAACAGTTTAAACAAAAATAATATACTTTTAAAATACTGTGGTTTTAGACTGAGCCGTCGCTTTCACACAATAAGACATGGCTTCACAAACTCCCCTAAACCCCAACGATATTTCTTCATATATATTTAATCACCACACAGCTCACAAAACACTCACCTTCACCAACACTAATTCTCACCACTAATGCCAAACTAACACCTGTGATCAACCTTTTTATACACCTGTGGCTGGAGCCTAATTAATCATTTAATCCTTTATTCACTCCAGCCACATCCCCACATGTTTTTGCAGAGAGGAACTTAGTCCCATCCCTGCCACCCAATACTCCCCACACCTGTGCACCGGCAGGGCTTCCACCCTGACACAAGGGGATATAAGCTTTGGTGATTGACCATGAAACCTGAACCACAAGGTTCTTTCTATTTAATATTTGGTGTCGAACTCAGTGTCAAGTGTGTTGCAATTATTAAACTATTAAGCAACATACTTTTGTAAGAATGTATGGTACATGTAGAATATCCTGCAGCATCTTTGTGATTTAGCTGTGCCTGTGGATCACCCAAGAGTTTGGGATTTAGTTACTATTTTATTGTATAACAAATACTGTTCTATTTTAGTTACAAATTATCCCAGAAGGCAATTCCATCTGAAGTAAGACCTATAAAGAATCCAACTAGAAGCTACTTCACAATTAAACATCAAAATTATCACCACTGCATAGGTAAGGGATTTTACTTTACTGCTTATGTACTGTATAACATCACATTTTACACCTCTTGTATTGGGGAACATTCATTATATCTTCAAATTGTCTGTGTTTTTTTTTTATTTAACTGCTGTGTGTGTCTATGGGTAGGGTTACATCTGAATTATTATCCTTATAGCAGCGTTAGAGGTAGTAACACAACAAACTAAAACTGTAATAACAATAAGTTATATTGTTTTTAAATTTAGCATAGCACGATGAAATTATGTTTATGACAGTGTTTGTTATGTTGTGCTTCTATAAGCCAATACAAGGATAGCGGCACCAAAACTACATTTTAATCTCAGCCTGTTTGTGCTTAGATGTTTTGTCAGGACATGTGTTGCTAGACTTCAACTCCACATTCATCCTCCAACTCCACAAGAACTGGCATTTAAATTAAAGAAAATGAATTAAACCTTAAAATTAAAAACAACACCGGAGCCCTGTTTTGAAGCAAGTGCAAAAGTTGACAAATTATAATTGTATAAAACTAGCAAGAAAATGGGTTACTTGTTGCAGGAAGGAGCAGCATTATTATTCTGCATCATTTCTCTGAATGGTTTATACAAATAAAATGATTTTATTCCACTTTGAAACTTTTCCTATGCCTCAAAATAGGGCCTGTGAAGTGGTAACAATAATGCCACATAAAGCTAGTGAACAGTAGTGCATTTGACAGTTAATAGCTAGCAAGTAAGTACACCATTACATATTTGGAAGCCTACGGTCAGACTGACTTGACCTGATTTTCTTTTCTGAGAATAATTTCCAGTGTATTATTATCTTAATTACTTGCATTTTTACAAATTTAAAACAGCAGCAGGGAAAACACAAATGTCTGCACCACCTGTTAGGTGCCCAGCCCTTCCTAGTCTTTACACAAGCGATTTTGCACCATCTGCACCCAGACCAACTCCTGAAGGTAAATGCAGCTTCCAGTTTTTATGAATGCATGTCATTATATCAGCTTTGATACCGGGTGTTCTACATGTTATGTTTTTATTCTGGTTGTGGTTGCTGGATTAGCTTTACTGGATTTACAGAGCAGGGGGAGCACATACAGTGTCGATGTGCAGTAAGCTTTAATACCAAGCTCTCATTCCTCAAGCTGCTCTACAAGTCTGAGATTGTTAAAACATACTGTACAACCTATACCCATACACTGTACTTTGAAACCCAGGTGTCCGTTAATCCAGTCAGAGGAGTGCACTTGGAAAGGTGCACCCAATCAAAATGCTGCACCATAAAGGCAGCACCTACAGCCAATGGTATTTGTGCTACTGTCTCACTTTCAATACATTTAGAGATAGTGACGTTTATTGAAAATTGCATCTGAAGGGTGGCCTCAAGTCTATCTTGAGGGGAACCTCCAGTTATAGCAAGAGCTAAGGTAGTCTCCATGCTCATCCAGTATCTGACCTCTATATTGCCAAGTGAGAGGTAACTTGAAACTACAATCACTTTTTACCAAGTTTATGAAAGTACATTAAACACACTGCATTACCAGCGTAATATCAGCATACTTTTTGTGGCGTTATTTAAGAACAATAACAAGTTAAGGACAGGTTTAAATTCCTAAAATTCCTAATCAAATTTTCAAATGACAGTTTTACTGTCATTTGTACCTGATGTTTACAATTTGAACATCTCTTTTGTCATTGGCTCATTATGTTTATCAGGCATCTGAACTGTGTGTCTCATCATGCACCTAGCTAGTTTCTTAATCCCAGACTGCAGCTCCTACTGTACACAAATCAACAACCACTGTGTCAAACATCTTTAAGGAATGGTTAACACCCAGAAGCCAACCACTGATCAATCTGCGTGTGCTTGAAAGCGACAGGTGACTGATAGACCATCACTGCAGCATACTGTAAAAGGATTATGACAACCTGGAAGTTATCGATCAGTGTTCACAATAACATAAATACGCAATGTAGAGGGCAAGGAGTGTGGAGCAGTATGCTAGAGCAGGAGTTACACAGGATGAATTTACACTGAAGTACTACACATTTCTGTATGGCTTTGCGTATTTATCAATGCCAAAGGTAGCTATTTTCCTGCATTTACCTCATAAGAGTTAAGGTTTCTATATAAAAATAAAGTTGGAATGAACAACTATTAATTCCTGAGATTTTTACTGGCATATGCAAAGGTCAGTATCACTTTTTTACTTATTTCCAGAAGTATTTCTTTATATAAAGTGAATCGGATAGATAGATAGATAGATAGATAGATAGATAGATAGATAGATAGATAGATAGATAGATAGATAGATAGATACTGGCTCTAGCATCAGGATGGAACAGCACTGTATCACTGATTTTTTGTGGGGGTCCTACAAATGGCAGTTCAGCACACTTCTGCACACTTATTATAGGTCACACAATTGAGCCTCTGGCTCTTTAAAATCACCAACAAAGGTTTCTGAACAAACAAAGGAAAACACAAACAAAATACCTAGCTCTCTTGGAGCACTAGCTAACACAGTTCTTCTCGTAACTTTGAGAATACCCTGAACCTAACAGGGGGAAGGCTAATTCCTTTTACCCCACATAATATAGTGCATATCTTTACAAAATGCCATTCCAAGTTATGATTATGTAACCCAGTGAAACACACACACACACATCTCTTCCCTGGTGGTCACCCTCATGACAGAAGTACCTGGCTTTTATAAGAGCAACCTGTCATCTTAGGAAGATTACACCTGTAAGCAATTGTTTGAAAACCGGCACCCATTTTGGCTCTGGACATTCTGGAGAGCCAAGACAGTCGCCATCAAGCACTTTCCAAGGTCCTACTACCCTATAGTTGTGGGAATGTATGTATACATCATGATATATGTATTTAAACCCCTTATACTGTACATGAATGGTTCTGAATCTGAATACAGGCTTGAGTTTGCATATGCTCTTATCTACCATCAGCTAAAATACATAAAAGTAGTCTTTGTCCATTGATCGTAAAATAATTTGCTTTACAGGGCAAATTATTTTACAAATAAGGATAATAACATGCATGTTTTATTCATGGGAAAACAAGCTAATGTGCAATATGTTTGACGTTTCTTAAACAACGATAATTCCTTTTTCTGTATTTTGTCAGTCACACACTCAAACTACATTGGAATAACCCCAACAGGAATGCTCAAACTTTGTTTTACAGGTTATCCAGCACATACACTTCCTCCCATACAAGCATCATCAGAGGTCAGCTTCAAATCACACTCATGGAAAAGTAAGCATTAATAAGACTGCAAAATGTATTCAGTGTATATAAGATTTATTTGGAGACAATACAGTTCTTTATGTTTTAACAGTTCCAGCATCCAATTTCATCATAATGATTCTCTGAAGGACTCTGAAGGCACTATTTATTTATATAACATAACAGCACAGGTCTTAAGCAACTGCATTTTTGCATCTTACAATGAATTGACTGACAGAGGTCCAAGGATGATAATGCCCACAACAGTTGGCCAACAAAATGCAAAACAAATAAATATGTAATGCCAGCCAGCCAAATCCGCTTTTGCTGTAGAGACAGATCAAGTGATGAATCATCATTTAACAAAAGGACTAAAGGGGAACAAGGAATGATTTTCCCGAGTATATTGGATAAAGTCTAACAAACCCGATCCCAGAATACAGCCACATCCAGACATTCCCAAATCATGTGAAAAAAAGGTGCCCATGGCACCCTGAGGTCAAAGCGCACACAACGGGATATCAGTGAGTTTCATTTGAATCGTCCAAAGGGTTAGATGTATTCTATGAATAAAACTGAAATGGATCAGCTGGTGATTAGGGTTTTTGGAAGCACAGCACAGATTATCCCAAACAGTCTCCCAACAAATGTCTGCATTTGCAGAAGATATGTCATAAGCTGTAATTTTCTGAATTTAGTATGAGTACCTTTTTGTCAGTAATGTGAGGTTGACTGCAATGTATTTATGTATACTTACTTAGCTAGTTGCATTGGCAGAAAGTGCCACAAGGGTAGGGTACAATGGGTACAATGGGCAACCCCCAACCCAAATAAAAACAGTTTATATTGGTTCACACTCACACAGGTACTTAAGGAACAGAGAGTGATATCCCAAGTACTACCATATACACAATTGAGAATAACAGGTGGCAGGCAGTGTACTATAACTCTGTATAAGTCCATCATAGGCCACCTGGAAAAAAAAAGATGGGATTACAGCAGTAAACACTTCCCATTAGATCTTAGCGTTAGTATATATGGGTTTTGTTTCAAAATTGTTTATTTGATGTAAAATTGCCTTTTACAGATACCCTTGAAGACTGCGTAGAACAGAATATTCATCTGTTCAGTCCTTTTAAACGATTCTGTTACTCTGCCCCGGAAATAAACAAACCCATATGAAGGAATACAAGTAATACATCATTTCCAAAGGAAAGGAGAAACATATAAAAGGGATTTACAAATGTGTGGATTAGCTCCTATCACCTGGACTTTGTAAATGACATGGCAACATTGTGGATGGAATGCACTGACATTTACTGTTGCTGTATATTACTTTGACCAACACAAAATGTAATATATATATATATATATATATATATATATATATATATATATATATATATATATATATATATATATATATATATATATTCACCTTGACACATCATGGGGTATCCACAAAGGCTTGTAGTCTTTATTTTTACTCCTTCCCTATGAGTCCTTGAAATAACTCCCCCAGTTATTTATTTAAAGTTTTGTAAATGTAGTATGTGTGTCCTTTCAAATATGAAGTGCTGATGACATTTGGAGTAATCTGCTTTGTGAATTACTCCATCTTGTATAAATGTATATTATATTATTCTTCCATTATCTACTGATCAGTACCTTTGCAATCCAAATGTATAGCATGAGACAAGATTATATAAATGAGCTGAATGATGTGACGGGCTAATTTTCAGTAAGTCAGCAATTATCTGTTAGTTGGCTGGTAAATGGGTAATAAAAACAACAACAAAAAAACACAAAAAAAAACTGGCTGCAACTGAGAAATCGAGAATCAAAGGGAATTCACAGAACCACAGCCCAGTTTGGATTATTTGCCTTGGCAGGTCTGCCGTTTCCGTGACCCCCACCCCCCTTCCCGCATTAATGGTACATCCTGATTATGAACTGTTCATTACACAACTGGCAAGCATTTTAAAGTCATACCATTGTTTGGTTTTTCATTATTTTAGAAGGAGTAACAAAAAATGAAAGGTGTAATTTCAAACCAGTGATTTAAAAAAAAGCATTTTTCAAATTGTAAATGAAAAAACAGACCATATTTTCATTTTTTCCAATTTCAGAAAATGCTCTAAAAATGGAATTCATAAGCGTTACAAGGACCAAACCCCCTTTCTTTTTTCCTTTGTTAAAAACCATAGAAACAAAGTATGACTGAAAATTACTTCTGAAGTAAAAAAATAAAAAAAAACATTATACACAGAGAATCTATATGTGACTCAAATTGAAAGGATAACTATCACATGCATTTTGTATAATGCATGGTAAAAAAAAAGTTTATTATGCTGAAAAACGCTAGTAAAGTTCAGGAAAATCATGGTCATACAGAGATTTGAAAGCATGGTAATACATTGGGAAGCACAGTAAAAACACACAGTAAATTGTGTAGACTGACTTGTGAAAACCTTAATTAAGGCTTTAACCAGTATCCTTTGTTTCAAGTTACTGGAGATTAAATACAGAAATGTAATTCACATTTAGGAAAAGTGTCACAAAATAAAATTAGTCTAACATATTAGAGACTAGAGGCGTTTTACCATATGTCCCTGTGGAAATGTATTCTGTTTGTAATGTAAAAAAAATAGATTTATTCTTGGAGTTCAATGGTGTAATGTTATTTAAACACTAAAGGATTGTATGAATCATGAACCATAAGGCTTGATTATGACTTGAAAGTTAAGTATTTCAATAACCACCATCATTTTTATTTCTTTATTATTACCAACACACCTATCACAAATAATAATAATAAGCCTTAAAGTTTACTGTGGTATATCATGGAAACAAAATACAGCAAAGCAGTGTAAAAGCACACTGAAAACAAAATCACAAAAGACTTGTATGAAACTCCAACATTACAAACACATTTGTATACTCAGGCTTGGTACCTAGGAACATTCAGAATATTTGTACTCGAATTGGGGGAAGTATTTTTGAAAACGGAAAGTATATGTCTGGGAAACCGCCGATCTGTAAATGATACTTTATGTAGCCAGAATTGTTTACAACCTCTCACAAATACGTTTATTTATACTGTTTAATATCACTATGATTAAATAACAACTGCAAGTAGCATTTTGGGGGGTATTTTAGTTGTACGTATTCATAAGAGTTTACAGTTTAAACCAAAAACAACAAAAAAACAATACGGTGCTAGAGTGGATAAAAAAAAAGTCACAACAGCAGCAACAGGCCGTAAGTAGAGTGTCCCATTCAAACTTAGACCTTTTTTTTTTTTTTAGTATTGAACAAACCCGGGACAAGAAGAAAATGTATTTGAAAAAGTCTGGATACACGTCGCTAGTGCTGGTCATCAGTCAGAGAGCGTCACAAGACCAAGCGGTTCCAGCTGATCACATGACTCTTCCGGGTCCTTCTGACTCTCACCGTTTCTCCTGATTGTTTTTTTGGTTCGTTTATATTATTGCTGGAATAAGATGGCGACGGAGAGGGAACCTCCACCGCTGGGAGATGCAGAACAAACCGATTTCAGGGAACTAGAAGACGGGAGGACCTCTTCATCAGCACCGCCTCAACGCTGGAGGTGAGACTGCAAAAACGTAGCTTTAATGTTCAAGTATCTGTATGTTTCTTGCAACCCGGTAAATTAACACAAGAGAGATCACTCTGTTAAAACTAGAGTACACTTAATCCAAACTGGCAACTTTATGTTTACAACATATTGGGAAAAAGCATTGCACAGAATAACACCAATTGCATCGCTTTTTAGAATTGTCTTTGTATAACAGGTATCAAAAATAAACTGTTGTGTGGGTTACGTTTAGTACGCATGTGTGAGGTGGGATAGGGTGTCAGTGTAGGGTTATTTTCACTTCCTGCTTGCGAAGTGTTACACCAAACGAGTCTACGGAAAACAAATGCTTGTTTTGTATACAACGTACTGTATCTAGAGGTTTGGTGAAGATGATATATAACCCAAAAACTTTGAAAACAAGCCTGGCCTAAACACAAGTCAGCAGATCCCGGTTGTGGTACAAATAGTGCTTTAACTCCCCCAGAACAAACCATTCAAACCCATTCCTATGTGGCTGTATTTACAACGTTTTTATTGGTTTTTCATTGATGTGATTGTTGACAACGCCGAAATGAACAGTTACTATGCAGAGCAGATTCACTCTGGATTATAGATTGAATAGCGTCGAAATTACATTATTAAGAAGGAGTAGATTACAGTATTTTTGCTTTGTCACGTTAACAACAATTAAAGTTTTAAAGCTTGATATCAATCAGCACACATTATAGAATAGCAGTCTGTACTAGTCATTCATGTAATTAATTGTGGGGTTGGAGACCTCATTGTTTCAAATAAGACATCTATAAAAAAATTAAGGGTTTTTCGGTATTGCTGAAGGGCAAAGTTGTGATCTAGCTACCCCTTTCCCTGGTTTGCTGTACACCCAATCTGGGAACTTCTGGAAAGACCAAAACACCCATCCCCAATTGCTATATAGTTTGTGCCTGTTGCATTTCCTGGCATGACAAGCTCAGACACCATAGTACTGAGAACAGTAATCTGTTGATCTTGTTTTATCGACTACATAGAGAGGTGTAATGCAGGAGTTGGCATCTGTTGCAGTTGTCCGGTCACTTAGTACCTCCGTGAAGTAGTGGGTGTGAGGTGTGAGGTGTGGCTGTTTCTATACCAGATTGTTTTTCTTCTGAGGTTTGTTACACCAGAAAGAAGGAGTTCTTGTTTAACCTTGTCCACTGCTAGAGTCATGTGGTAGTCTTGTGAGTGGTTTATAAAACATATAGTGCCTAATGTTCTTTTGCCTTTGAGTCTGAGGTTCGCAGTGGTCTTAAAAGCAGCACTCTGGGCTTAGACACAGATTAACCAACCTGACCTTTGATTCCTCACAGTTAGAAACTACTCTCCAGTGGTGTTTTTACTTGACCGCATTTTAAACAAGAAGGAAGCAGTACATAGTAATTGAAATGGTGGTGATACACAGTTAATCGAGAGTGCTTATTGTGACGTGGGGCCATCCTAGGTAAAGAGCAACAGGCTCTTTATAAAGATAACCCTACCAGGTCTTTTATTTACTCAGGATCGCATTTACAAGTGGCAAATTGGTAGCAAGAAACTTAAGTCATACAGTATATGTTAAAAGTGATTCAGTTGGAGAAACTTTGCAGGAAATAATGATTAAATATTGACCTTGCTGTTAATAATGATTGACCTTGTTATTATTTTGTTTACTGTATCTCAGTGTCCTGTCTACTGTGCTACCAATATATAGCCTACTTTCTACTCCTGCTCGCATTCCCTCGTGAGAGGTTCCTCCAGAACAAGGTTAAGGCACATTAGCAATGCCATATTTGCTTTAAATAGAATACTTTCAGTTTTTAATAGTGAGTGTGTAAATTGCATAACTGAAAAAAATATATATATATATATATATATATATATATATATATATATATATATATATATATATATATAAACTATTTAGTGTCCCCAGTCAGTTGTCTATCTAAGCTAAACTTTAAACACAAGACCAGCCAGTGTCAAGGTTCAGCGGGGTGGGGGTGTAATACAAACTGCTAATGGCACAGAACTAGCAATACACAACTAATGTGCAGCATGTAATGTATGTGCTCTTACTGTAAGTTAACCTACTGAATTATATACTGGCCACCAAAAGTATTTGTACAGTGGATATGATGACAAGACAATATTTGAACTAAATCAATCATATTGAACCATTTAATAAATGATCACATTTT
The DNA here is from genome assembly GCA_030684275.1 of Acipenser oxyrinchus oxyrinchus. NCBI lineage: Eukaryota > Metazoa > Chordata > Actinopteri > Acipenseriformes > Acipenseridae > Acipenser > Acipenser oxyrinchus. The sequence continues at coordinate 89,475,259 of CM060247.1, forward strand.
CTTTACCACCAGACAAAAAATGTGGTATTTCTTTATGCAATAATTTCTTCAAAAAGTATTTGTACAGAATGATCTGAAAGGTGAGGTTAGAGAGCAGTCTTCGAATGTTTTAGTTTTACAGTGTGGATCACAACATAGTGGCCAGACTGTTAGTTAATTGTCTGGTTCTAATAAAGGTCTCCAGTGTGGTATTTATACAGGGTGCGCCAACATTGCTACACTCATGAGAAAAATATCCAAGACTTATGAGTTGTACACAGCTCTATGGCAGAAAGTTTCACAAGAAAGGCCTCAGTATATACTGTATAAAGTTGTGGTCATACAATTCAAAATTTAAATGGACATCATGGTGTGGCGAGAGGCAGGTGAGGAATACTGCCTTGACGGTCTGCAGCTCACTGTGAAGTCCTTGCCTGGGGTTTTAAAACTCATTATTTGTAATGAGCCCATGGTTAAATGTATTTGTTACCACCAGTTTTTTAAAACACAATATTATCCCACAATTCCCCAGTGACCTTTGATGCACAGCAAGAATTTCAGAGGTTGGCCAGGTTTAGGAATAAAGCACTGAAACGCTCTGACGATTGAAAACACTGAAACGCTCTGACGAATCGATTTTGGCAGCTAGCCATGGGGAGCCGAGGCCTGTAACACCAAGCAGTGGAAACAAGGCATAATTTACAGGTGTTTGGAACAAAGTGATGACCAGTTATGTGTGCTATGCTGTTCGGCCTATAAATGCATGTGTGATAGATGCATGTTCCAGATCTACTCAGTACTAGAAAACTCTTGTGTTGTACAGTAACAAATAGACTTGCCCAGACACACATTGTTTTATTTTTTCATAAAGTATGAAACTGTATGCTGGTCATAAGAGGAACTGTCTCATATTGCCAAAAAAGTTACTTGTTTTTGACAGGTGTACAAGTACTTTGCAGCCACTATTTGAAGCTTTGAAACATCTAGGGCTGCAATGAAGGGTACATTTTGACTTTCGAAGGTTCGGAACACATTACCGAAGGAAGGTTAGAACCTTCAATGTTACTAATTTGCGTATTTACAAGTGACATCGCCATAGCTACTAGTTTGTTTGATTGAAAATCCTATTATTTTACAGGTAAGCCAAATATATGGAATACAACATCCACATGTAGTTTAAAAATATACGTTTTACAGAACAGTAATCATGTTTTTATAATTTAAGTAAAAATGCATGTTGTTTATGTACACGTAATTGATGCTGCTTGAGATACACTATATACAGTAAGCTTGCATTGCAGCAGCACCAACTGCAGTGGACCTGGGCAAAACAAAGCTGTCTTTAACAATCACAGTTCCAAGCAGGTTATCATTCACAGTCACATTTTACTACTACTAAAAATGGGGGAGGGGTGGACGGTGCTCAGTTTTCGAAATTAAAATTAAAACATATTCTACCATAGCACTTATTTTACAATGTCTTGTACACTAGGTATTCAGTACATATTTTACTGAAGCAATACAACCGCTATAGGTACCGCCCCAGTGCTTTGGCATAATATATCCTGCTCCATACATGGCAGTGGCGCCATATAGACTTGCTATGTAATACGATTTGGTAGTGGATTTTAATACAACTTTTGTTTAAGTAATATGCATTATACAAATCAAAAGATCGAATTTTGCATGGGAGTGACATTTTAATGTGTGATTTATAGTATTCACACATTGTCAAACGGTTTCTTTTAACAGAGAAAAAAAAAATAAAACAAGCATACAGTGCGTGAATGCTGCCTGGCGAACCTTCGAAGGTTTAAAACTACCTTTGAATTCCTGGCTTGCGAACGAACCATCGAACACAGCCCTAGAAATATCAACATATTTGTATTTTTAGAAAAAAAAACCTAACTGTTAAAGTTGTATAGTTAAATCGTTGTTTGTAGTTAATTTCAATGTACCAGCAATATAGCTCTATACCATTCATTATATTTGAGATCCACAGACCCGTTCTTGAAACACACGTGCATACACAACATGATTGAAACATTTTCTGTCTCCTTATCCTCCTGAGCACAGGATATGGATACAGCTGAAACTTAACCTCACTTCCTTTCTAGTTACCTCTGGCCCACTGAGATTGTTTTCTTCATGTGAAATAATCTAGATGCGTTATTGAGCCTTCTATACAGCAATTGTTCAATTCTGCTTATCCAGCAATAACGTAGAGAGGTTGGTGTTTTTCTGCTGTAGTAGCTTCAGGAAAACATCTGTGCTGTTCTCCATCAGGCTGATTTTATGTGTTTTGTTTTTTTCAGTCTAGTCCAACGTCTCCTGAACCAGCTAGCCTTCCTGCTGAAGACATCTGTGTAAACTCTAATGGGCCTCAGCCTGCCGAGATCTCATTAGACGATGATCTGGAGGATCTCTTTGCGGGTAATTAGATCTGTTTGATTTTTCTAAGGCTTTAAGACTAAGGGCCTCCTTTACGAATGGGCAGAAAACATTGTGACGCACCATAATTGCAATTAGTGTGCACGTTCATGATTTCCGTATTTACTGTCACAATTTTATTCATTATCGCATGAAAGTAGCCATATTATGGCACACACTGATTTATTGTATCTTCTGTTTCTGTTCTTTGCGTGTTCTGATATTTTACATTTCGCAATATAATAATAATAATAATAATAATAATAATAATAATAATAATAATAATAATAAATTTGCACAAAGACCAAAAAAACCTTTCATTTTGTTCTTTGGAAAATTTGTCAATGCTCAAATCGCGAAATGGTTATTTTTGTTGGTCATTGACCGAATCTTGACTAGGATTTTCTAGGTTCGATTGCCCTTTTTATGCATACCGGAAGACAGAAATTGATTTTTTAAAAGCACTTTCGTGCCATTTTTATTAAATTACAGAAATAAAAAAAACAAAAAATGAAAAGCTAACTCATACATGGAGTTTTAACTAAACTTTGCACAGTCCCTAAACTAACAAACCGGACAGCTAAGCTGTTTACCAGTCACCAAAAAGCTTTACACATTACCTATTTTTTATTGTTTAATTTAATTGTTTTATTATTAATTATCCCCTGCACCTGGGAGCCATTGTTAAATTAGTACCAGGTGCAGGGTATTTAAGAGGAGCAGTCAGAATGCTCAGGGCTGCTGAGTAGAAGGAAGCAGAAGAGAGGTGCTCTGCTTCCGAGCAGTCATTTAAAAAAAAAAAGTAAGTGCTGTGTAAACCTGTATGGTTTTTGTGTGTGTGCCAGGTAAACGGCTTAGCCGTCCTGCAAGTTAGTCAGGGAATAACCTGTATAGTAAGTACTCCAAAACGGAGTTAGGTTTTTGTTTTGTTTGGTGTATTTGCTTTGTGTTGATTAAAAAAAAATAGCGCAACCGCACTTAGAAAATCCATTTCTGTGTACTGGGTCGTAATTTTAAAGGGGCACGAACCCGTGAGTGGCGTGATAGTTTACATTTGGTGTCAGAAAGTGTGGGCGCCCCTAAGACCCTGAAAATGGATTTGATGGATTTAATCGAACAGATCAACAGAAATGCCGCTGCTCAGAAGGAGCAGCTGGAGAGATGGGAGAGAGAGATGGGGTTGGCACCGCAGAAGAGGCAGGAGCTGGAGCCAACCGAATTGGAGCTGTTGCTCCAGAAGTGGGAGCAGGCAAGGGTAGCTCCGCAGTCTCCCGAGCCAGAGCCCAGAGGGGAGGAGCTGCCGCTGCCGGAGCCCAGAGGGGAGGAGCTGCCGCTGCCGGAGCCCAGAGGGGAGGAGCTGCCGGAGCCCAGAGGGGAGGAGCTGCCGGAGCCCAGAGGGGAGGAGCTGCCGCTGCCCAGAGGGGAGGAGCTGCCGCTGCCGGAGCCCAGAGGGAGGAGCCAGCTGGAGCCCAGAGGGTGGAGCCGCCGTCCGGAGCCCAGAGGGGAGGAGCCGCCTCGAGCCCAGAGGGGAGGCAAAAGCATACCTCCACCACAGCCCCGACCACCACCCCCACGGTCCAGTCCGGGCGTCGCTGCGCGGGCCCTCGCCCTGCTCCTGGACACCCTGTCGGTCTGGCCTGGACCTCCCTTCACTTGACCTAGAGCCCAGGAGTCGGCAGAAGTGGTCACAGTTCTCCACCTGGTCCCCTGCTCCGCTCCTCCCGGACACTAAGACGCCGCTGCACTGCTCCCAGACGCCGCCACGCCCCTGGTCACTGTTTCGCTCCCCTTGGTGACCGGACGTTGCTACACTGGGTCCCAGCTGCAGACCTCTGCCCGCTGCTGCAGCCTTCAGTGCCCCGGTTGTCGCTCCGGTCGCCCCTGACAAACCGCTGGGGTCCCTCGTCGCCGGTGCACGGTCCCTACCTGGCTGGGCCGGACGTGGACCGATCCACCCTCAAGTCCGCCCGTGGAAGAGGGCTAAAAAGGACATTTATGGACTCGAGGGTGGGTGGTTGTGTTTTAGGGGAGGAGGTGGCCGTCGAATGGCCTGTGTCTTGAAAAGACAAGGGGGGATGTGTAAGGCAGCAGGTTGTGTGAGACAGCAGGGAGGGGTTAAAACCTCCCTGAAGAGAGAAATGGCACCTTTTGTATTTATTTTTAAACCACACAGGTTTCTTCACAATGACAGCCTCTTTCTTCACACACTGGAGACTGCCCCGAACAAACGTTTGATCCTGTTTTAAATACATGCTACAGGCATGTGACAATTAATTAAACAAAAGTAATTACACCCCTACATTTCTCTGGCAGGAACAAAAGTTAACCTTTTCCCTGCCAACCCCCAACACATTCCTTTCAGGCAGGGATCTGCTCTGCCACTATATATATATATATATATATATATATATATATATATATATATATATATATATATATATATATACACACACACACACATACACACACACACATCCCATAAAATTAACACAAGTAATACAAAAGTAAACCTGTCAGATGAATAGAATGGGAATGCTGTCTTCTGATTGGTTGCTGTAGAGGGCATTAATGGCCAGGAAATGCCTTCAGAATGTCCACACAGCCATCACTGATAAAGTACAGTAAGGTATCAATCCGCCAAAAGAACATCTAGTATAACTGTCAGAACCACAATGAACCCATGAAATAACGGCTAGAACAGGTCACAAAAACGAGTCCTAAAATTACTGCCGCCATCTCTATCCAACAAACGAGAATGGCCTTCACATCTTTCCAGCCGTCAATGGTTGGAAATCAGCAGCAAACTGATTTTTTTGAGATGCAGCGAGTTGGCTCTTTTGAGCAAAAACATATGTATACACACTAACTATCCTCTGCCAGTTGTTACCTTTCGCTCTCTCAATTTAATTGTAGTTTATTTTTATGAACCTTTTGTTTTTAGCCTTGATCACAGCTTTAGCTTTAGTTAATTTGTGTTGAAGTGCTATTGCCTACACAAACTGGCCATGCATTGTTTATAAGCCATAGAAACTTGGACAGTGCTAAATTGATCGCATACAAGATATGCCATTTACATAACTGCATGATTTCATAAAATTTGTCCGCACGGGGGGGGAATGTAGTAAGAAACTAATTTTAATTAACAAAGCTTCCACCAGTGATTTCATATTAACATGGTAAAACACATTGAACATTATGACACACTTTTTCCATGTCCATTTATCAGAGGTGACATTCACTTTACATTATGCTACTTTGGGTGCTTTGTTTTTGTTCACACAAATATAATAATAATAATAATAATAATAATAATAATAATAATAATAATAATGCGTTCTAGTAGAATTTTCAGAACAGGCACATTTTCCCTTAGTCTAAAAGTGCAGTATGAATGTATTGGTCAATATCAGGCTTTATAATCTCCTTGTCTCATTTCGTACCCTCTCCAGTCTTTTTTGTCTGTTTTCTTTGCCAATTGCGTAGTTCAGTTGCTACAACCAAGTGTAAAACCACAGCCAGGCTCCTGTCTTGGTGCCCTGGTGCCGCTTGGGCTTTGTTAGGGGGTTTCTTTTCTAACTCTTTCACTTTTGTATGTCCTCAGAAGCAACAGAAGAAGTGTCTCTTGACAGTCCAGAAAGGGAACCCATCCTCTCAGATGAACCGTCTCCTGCCATCACCCCAGTGACTCCGACTGCACTTGTAACACCAAGAGTAGAACCAAAAACTATTTTTGTTCCTGCCATGTTTGAGAGATCCAAAGAAGAGGTAGCGTGCACACTAAACACGGTTTTCTGGTTCTGCTATTTCAAGAGAACAGTCCATGGGTTGTGAAGTGTGCATTTTTGAGTTTTTAGTTTAGTTTTTTCACGTTGTGCCCACAGGGCCAGCACAGGTACATCTCAATAGTGCAAGCACTGATACAAAGAGAAACCTAAGGTGTATCTTGAAGTGCTGGGACGAATGTGGGTTTTTCGTGTTCAAAACTGCCAACAATAGAAGCACTTCTGTACAATAGAATGATTGTTTGGAATTTATTTCAGAATTTACTGCTCCCCAGTTAATAGGATTTATATTTCCTCCAGTACTTTTTCAGATATTGTCTGGGCTCTATCGCACCCCAAAGACGAACATCCACAGATAAAGGCTATATATAGTTTATGGAGCGACTCCTTACATTTAGTATATTAAATCATGTTAAATATATACTGAATAATTTATGTAATTTAGTTTTTTCTTGCAGCTGGAAGAGGAGGCTAATGGAGACTCATTTGATATGGAGATTGTTGTATCCGACCCAGAAAAAGTTGGTGAGTTCTATAATATATCATTATGTTTTTATAAGATGAAACATTTTCATTATTTTGCTACCATATGAAGTTGATCATTATGTGCCTGCAACACCAAGCACTGCTGAATAATATTAAACTTTCTTGTGTTTTTTTCTTCTTTTCAAGGGGACGGAATGAATGCCTATATGGCATACAAAGTAACAACAAAGGTAACCTCTGAATTCTCTTTTATGCATCTTGTTTGTTGCTGCCAAGCCACAGAAATATACTGAACTTTGATTTAATTCAAATTGAATAAAAAAAAAAAAATGTTGTAACAAATAGACATTCATTTTTTCCCCATGTTTTCCCATACAGACTTCCCTGACGATTTTCAGTGAGAATGAATTTTCAGTGAAGAGACGGTTTAGCGACTTTTTGGGCTTGCATAGTAAACTAGCCACAAAGTACATGCATATAGGTTACATAGTTCCCCCTGCGCCAGAAAAGAGCATTGTAGGTAAGGTGGATTTTGTTTCACTTTATTTTTGAATAATAATAATAATAATAATAATCCAGTATTACGATTTGGTAAATTGCAACAAACTAACAGTAGTGTACTTAGGATGTACTAATGTACTATATGAGCATAATTTAGATCTTTTATTTAACATCATGTAATCAAATAAACTACAATTATGTAAATGTGTGTTTTTCAATACGAATATGGAAAACTACATAAGTGTATGTAATTCAATATGTTAACGTAACATTCAGCAGGTTTCATTCAACTTTATGAAGCAAAATTAGTTAATTCTATTGGGTGATACAAAACTTTGTCATAGCTGTAGGTTTGAAGATCCTCTCAATTGCAGTGAACACAATGTATCAGTCATCTACCCAGTGGCTTTCAACCCTGGTCCTGGGGACCGGACCCCCTGTGTCTACTGGTTTTAATTCCAGTTGAGCTCACAATTACTTAACAAGACCCTTAATTAAACAAATAATTTGCTTAATTAGACCTTTTTGATTGTTTTTAGCTCTTAAACAGTTCAGTTGCAGAGTTCAAGTTACTTATAAAATGTTATAGCTAACTTTAAATATTTTCTTAATCAGTTAATTATTATGAACATGTACCTACATCAAAAAAATACACTGACATTAATATGCTTTCCAATACTTAGATGTTAAGAAGAAAAAAAAAAAAAAAAACTTGATTTGCATGTGTGATACAGCCTCCCAGGTCAAGGCTGGTCTGCACCCTTGCACACTTTTTAACAACAAAATAAAACAGGAACAAATAAAATCATTTAAACAAAACACTTGTACACACCCAAACTTCCACTATCTCGGTGGCTCTTTCTCAGTTTTTTCTTTCCCTGGTCAGGCTGGACAATCTCCATCCAGCAAACGTTTCTTTGTCTTTCTATAGGGTGTAGCCAGGGGTAATTGATAATCAATCAATCATTCAATCAGCACCTGGCCACATTTCTAATAATCAATTACAACATTAAACAATTAGACCTTAATTACACTTCTAATTATCCTATTAAACATTACCCCAAACCAGTTAACAAATTACTCAGGATGTGTAAAGGCGGCCATCTTGGCGCCTGGCTGTCCCTCCACACCTCAGCCCAAGATGGATGCCAGCCACAAATGTATACTTGTGCAGAGCCTCTGTCCTGCCACAGCATGACTAAAAGGTTACACTTAATTGAGTTTTTCAAAAAGCCTCCTCTGCTGGATTTTTTTCCATACATGAATAATAAATGATCAGTTTAACCCTGAGGTCTGTCCTACAATTGGAGATCTGTTGATCCAGAAATGGTAGCATTGTAATACAAAAATAAATGGACCAAAGATAACACAGAGCTGGATGAAAAATAATGTCATACTTAGTCCATTTGGTAACTTACTTTATACTTTAAACAAATGTGATATACGTATTTACAGGCATGACAAAGGTCAAAGTTGGCAAAGAAGACTCGTCCTCTACAGAATTTGTAGAAAAACGAAGAGCAGCCTTGGAAAGGTATACTATTGGCACAGTTAACATGTTTAAAATGTTATTATTGTACGTTTTAAGTCTGCATTTACTGTATGCGGCTGTATATGGGGTGGGTCAGTGCTCCAATGTCACATAGGCTATGAAAACTGCTGGTAAGCTCAACATTTTATGATGATCAGGCTTCCTTGTATTAGTGAAGTACCGTCACCTCAGAAATATTGAGCTTGCCATTAGTCTTAATATCAATGACTTGTACGTGTAACAAACATATTGTTTTCATGAAATGGAAGGGAATAAAACCCCTTTACCCTAGGTCAAAATCAGAGGTGGAAGTGTTTATTAGGATAATCAAGGTTTTAGTGTAATTTGCAAATCAAGCTCCACAAATGTAACATCTATGTGTACACCCACTATGCAGGTTGCAGTTATGGCAACCCCCCCCCCCCAAAAAAAAACAATGTTTTACAGTGTGTTTTTATCACAAATGGAGTTAAATTGTATGAACAACTTGATTTATAGTGGGCAAGTAACGGTGTAGTGAAGTGGAAATCTGGAGAGCTTAATGCTTAACGAGAGGTGCACACCAAATACATTTCCCAATTTCCCTTTGTGCAAAAATGTCCACAGAGAATAAGCCTAATAACACCCTACTGGACTACAATATATGGATTATTCCCTGTGTTGGGGATTAGACCTAGTCATTGCCTATAGTGTGTACATTGGATGCAAGTGGTGAAGGTTTAGCGCACAGTCCGGCTCAATTGCATGCTAAAGGTTCACTATAAAGAGCACTCTTGTTGTGGTATTTTACTGTGAAAAGGTTAAGCAACAAAATATTAGGTGAATGATTATTACTGAACTCGGTGGGTTTCTCATCTGACAGAGCTTTAGAGCAGCAGTAGTTTTTAGTGGACATGGGAATATCAGAGTCAACGGTCTGACAGTGATTTGTGACATGAATGGTCTTTTGTCTGGTTGTGATCCACCCTAGTATTCTTTGTTTTGTGCATTCTGATGCATTGAATAAAAATTAAAGTTAAGTGAGGTTTTGACATTTCTCTGCCCTTTTTCGAATCCAATTGATTGACTTGAAGGTCAGTGTTGTTTGAGTCCACTCCAGGCAAAATACTAAAAATATTTTAAATTTGAGGATACCTTCTTTCTTTTTTCTTTTAAGATTATAATCTGATTTCCATGGTTAAAGCCTGAGTACTGTATATATAATTATACAGTACTCATTATTGTATGGTATATTATGGTATTACATTTTTTTTAAATGAGTTATGCAAATTAACTAATTTCCCTGTGTTCTATGATGTCATGATAAGTATTCACCAAAAAAAAAGATTGGCCTATTCATGGTGAATAGAGACACAGCCTACTTTATTGAAAAGAGAAGTGTATCCTTTGCAAAAACATCATGTTTGTATAAAATTGAGAAGTGCTTACAAGCTGGGGGGTTTTGTGGTGTTTTCTTTTTTTTTTTGGTAAATGATGTTGGCTCCTGATTCATTATATTAAATAACAAAAAAATGTGCTTTTTACTTGACATATCGTGACACCTGTGATATAAAATGTAAGGTCTGTGTATCCCGAAATATAATATGTGTCCACCTGGCTGAAAGTCTACCCAAACCTAACTGTTAGATTCATATCAACTTTCCAGACATGGTACTAATTATTGTTGTGTGGTAGATCATATGTGCCTTTATAGTGAATATGTAGACCTTTTAATTTGCTACCATAGCTGTAATTTATAGGTCAAGAAAAAGAAAAAAAAAAACATTTTAAGAGATACAAATCAGGAACTAATGATTTTAAATGTTCTACAACCAAGAGTTCTTGCAAAAACATATTGGTCTTTAAAAATTAGAAAAGTGATACAGAAAACTACTTCCAGTGACCTTGGTAAGGACCTGTTTTACCACAGTGTTGAGAGTATCAGAATATGGGGATATAAGGAGGTCTCTGTCATTTTTACGTGCACATACAGTGGATGTAGGCCACAGTGATCTACTTTTTCATATAGATAGCTTTTTGCAGGGGACTTGTGTTACTAATGACATCCTTGTTTCTAATTTTACAGGTACCTGGAGAGGACAGTAAAGCACCCAACTTTGTTACACGATCCTGATGTGATGCAGTTCTTGGAAAGCTCAGAGGTACTTTCTTTTAACTGGAATATTCAGGCTGCTAATAACTTAGATAATGCTAGGGTAAATCGTTATTTGCAATGTAAAAAGTGCAATAAAAAATGAGTTGCTGGGATCCTTGGTATAATATTTATTTTTGTAAGTCTCTTACGATTGTACTGTACCTGTCATACTTCTATGTAGCCACATGTAAATTGGGTGCTAGCATAAATAAATTAGAAAAGTTTGTACACCATGAATTAAAGATCCATGAGCAAATGTTCATTATATTCTATTACCTATAACAACGATCTCACTGCCTTTCTCTTAATTCACTTTTCTCTACAAACCAGGAGTATTATGTGCTCCAATTAATGAGCTTCAATTTTAATTGGTGTTCAAATTCCACCACCTTTCTTGAAGGTAGTTCTTTTATTGCTGCTACAACAGATTGCTAATTGTAAAAGCTTGCCTTGCCATGTGCTCCTTAAGTGGCAAGTAAGTTTCCTTTTTCCAAGCGTTTTTTGTTCAATCTTAATAGAAAGGGGTGGCTGAGGGCAAAAAGAACAACATCAAAAAAAAAAACACAATCAATTGAAAGCCTGTATATGTATGTTTTCCCTCCTGAGAATTTGAGAAGTGAACGTACAAAATGAGATCCTATGTTATTGAAATGTATGAAAGTGGAGAAAACCCCAAATCCTATTTTCTTTCCTTTCTCCCTCTGGTGTCCGGCTAAACCTCCAGCCTGTTAACCAGTTTGTTTGCCCTTATTTGTCATTTGATTCCAGCTGCCAAGAGCAGTTAGCACCCAGGCGCTGAGTGGAGCAGGGATATTGAGGATGGTAAACAAGGCTGCCGAGGCTGTCAACAAAATGACAATCAAGATGAATGAATCGGATGCAGTAAGAGCTGATTTTTGGACTTGAATAATGAGACAAATTAATGAGCCTCTCCAATTGCATTTCCAGGTTTTGCCAGAACAAAAAGGTATGGTAATTTGCTGAGTGGATGTGGAGGAGGAGGAGGAGGAGGAGGGGTAGGGTAGGAGAGAAAGGATAGGGGTGTAGGGGATAGGAGAGGATAGGGGGGTAGGGGAGAGAGAGTCTATCTACATTAGTAGGTTACAAATGTATACATGGTAAATGTATTTATTAGTTTAAAATGAGAAATGTGGTTTGTAATGGCTTGTTCTCGCTAAATGAACTCCATTTTTTTGTTCAACAGTGGTTTGAGGAAAAGCAGCAACAGTTTGAAAACCTGGACCAGCAACTGAGGAAACTGCACACAAGTGTTGAGTCTCTGGTCTGTCATAGAAAAGGTTTGTATTTAGTACAACAAGAGCATATCTTTTTGTTTTTTTTTTCTTATGTCTGGAATTCAGCTTCCCCTTCACCTGTCAGGATTCATTTTACTTTGTTGTAACACTTAAGTGATAATCCCTGACACAGAGGGAATTAGCAGTGATTATGGACAGTTTTGGGCAGTAATGGCCAAACTGATCCATAATCTGATAATTCCTGATGTGAAGGGTATTACTGTAATTTTATGTTAATGAAGACATGGAATGTGCAATGTATTACTGGTCTATTATTATTATTATTATTATTATTATTATTATTATTATTATTATTATTAATTATTAATTATTAATTATTTATTTATTTATTTATTTATTTATTTATTTATTTATTTAAGTATTTTAGAAATTCTTTTCTTAAAAATAATAGCTTTTTTTTCAGGCTGTGGTGCGTGGTTTCAAACTGCATAATCAAGGATTACAGCTGTTTATAGCCAAGCAGCTTGTACGTTTTCTGCGTATTGACATCCTTAATATTACCTGGATTAAGAGTGTAAAATAGAATGCTGTGATGCTGTGCAGGTTTAGCTGAAGGAAAGTGTTTTATTTTATTTTGTTGTCTTTTTTACGCAAACTTTTAATGTAAGGCTTTTGGTTTGTTTATAAAAGTGGATATATATATAAAAAAAAAAGAAATGCCAAACAATATATAATAATATATATATATATATATTATAATATATTGTTTGGCATTTCTTTTTTTTTTTTTTTTGCAATATATTCATTTTTTCAACTGCACCGCTAATATACTGTATAACATGTGCATTCCAAAACGAATGCTGCCCACTGCCAGCTGTATTTGGCGCTGAAGCTGTCTTTTTCATTAGAGCTCTCAGTGAACACGGCTGCCTTTGCAAAGAGTGCCGCCATGCTTGGAAACTCTGAGGACCACACTGCCCTCTCGAGAGCTCTCTCCCAGCTGGCAGAGGTGGAGGAGAAGATAGACCAGCTCCATCAGGAGCAAGCCTACGCAGACTTCTACCTTTTTGCTGAGCTGCTCAGTGATTATGTCCGTCTCCTTACAGCTGTAAAGGTATTAATTTTTTTTCACACTTCATAACCAAAAAAAAGGGTAAAATAACTCAAACTTGTGTATTGTGGCAGGATAAATGGCCTTTAAAGGATAAATGACACGTGGAACAGGTCATGAATAGGTTTTAGTATGAAGTAATGCATCGGTTCATAATTTTGAACTTTTTAAAATTATTTTTGCCTCCATCAGTAGGAGACATTTATGACACAAATATGCTTCTTCATAAGCTGTATTGGTGTGTGCTTACTGCGTTTCTCTTAACCAATACGATAGATAATAGCTACTGTTACTTCTTTGGTTTGGTAAATTTAATAGGAAGGCAGTGATGAAAAGTTAGTGCCTTGTTCTTGCTGCTATTTGAGTATTTGTGTTTCATTTACTGACAATCATGTTTGCAAGCAATCGTTGTTTAGTAGGGAGGTTTATATTAAATATGACGTCACTTATTTAATAGCCTACTTGGATAATGTCATGCCTGGCAGTTTTCAGAACTTGAGATGTCTGTGTTCATTAGTTAGTTCTAATGAACACAGAGGCTCACCGATGGACAAACGGTGAATAAAGAAAACGTGCCCATATCACCTTAAACCGTGTGAACTCGGTAATCATAGTATAGAAAAATAGTTGCAGTTTCAAAACCGTGACATCCCTACCCTGCAGTTAAATATTACAGTACACGACGGAACTTTTTTTTGCTGAAGCATAGTTCAATTAATACATTATCAATAAACAACATATTAAAAGAGGCCTTTTAAAGTTTTTAAAAATGAGTGACATTCGTTTCGTCACATTAGATCTTTTCGTAGGCATGACTGTGGAATGGCTAGAATTATGTCCGCTCTGTTTACGGAGCGATTGAGACCAGCACGAAGGCTTCATTCATTTTATTGAATTACAATAAATGGAAATATTGAAAACCTCCAACCCAACTACAGCTGTATGCTAATGTGACACAACGCATGCCCTGTCGTGTGTTATCCCTTACTTTACAAGCTGCTGAGTGCATTTTAGACACTCCAAAACTATATATGACGGAGAGTTTAGACCTTTTTTTTAACTTGGAGATATTCTCCATGTATGCATTTTCTTCCTGCTTCTGTAGCTGAGTTTTAAGGTCTCAAATTTTGGGTTTGCAATGGGATCTATAAACTATGCTGCCACTTCTTTTCCATAATTATGTAACCTTTCCGCAGACCACAGATTGATAACCACCGTTCTCTAGCATTTATGTAAAACTCTATGTAAACTTGTCTGATTTTTAGTCATAAAAGTTTTCTTTATATGAAAAAGGAAAGAAAAAAACAAAGTCAAACAAAAAGCTTATGGCGAGTTCAAATGGTATCAGATGAGTTATCAATTGGTCAAGTGCATAGTTTGTCATGTTTTTGTTTTTTCGCCCTGTAGGGCGTGTTCGATCAGAGAATGAAGACCTGGCAGAAATGGCAGGATGCACAAGCCATGCTACAGAAGAAGCGGGAGGCAGAGTCCAAGCTTCAGTTTGCCAACAAACCAGACAAACTGCAACAGGCAAAGGATGAGATCAGAGAGGCAAGTCTGTGGCGACAGTTGAACTGAATCACGAGTGGAGCAGTGGATTATTAGAACCAGGCCATTCTACCTTTTATAAGGGGAAGTCTAGGAAGATTGGTAATCTACAATCCACAGTGTGGCACAGCTCATTCTTGGCTGTTGGGTTACAGGTTCCCTTGGCCCCTGCTGCAAAATGTACCTTCTCACCCTCTGTGTAAAATATGATTATATAGAGGTGGAATGGGAAGAGCATAGTGTACTTGATAACATCAATTAGTCTGCAACCTGGTATGAAAAGAGGAGAGGAAATGCTACCTATACTTCCTTTACAGCAAACACATTAAACTAATCTTCTCATGTGTTAAAATCCATAGAATACACGTCAACCCATAAGCTCTTATTTCAATGGTAGTTTAAATGCTTTCACCCCATTTCTTGGTGCACTTTAAAAATATATTTTGTGAATGCATAAGACATTTTCAGCGTTGCCATAATTTATGCATTTTCTCTGCCATGCTTCACAAAGGAAATTGAAGAGGTAGGACAAACCCGAGTTTGGTTTTTCTTTTTGGTTCATGAATCATTAGCAATAATGGTTGTGTTCCTCTCGCTGTACGTCATACAAAGCATTGATGTACTTCTGAGTGTCTCGAGTTTAAGAAAGTGCATATTTTATACTAATACTTCACTGCTTGTTTTGGTTTGATCATCTTTTCACACATCGCCTTATTTACCATTCTCTGCCTGTGTACCACCCATGAGACATCAGTGTGCTGCCTCTATAGTGCATTAATCAAGGAGCTGAGTTGTCACTATCTGGAAACTGACACGCTCTTCTGCAAAGTCAGCTTTCTCTCGTAGTTTTGCCCAGTTTTCTTTATGTGGTTGAAATCATTTTCAGTTTCAAAACACAAGCCATTACATTTGACAGTTTGTCAAAGAAAAATTGAGATTGAGATTGTGGCCTTACGTCTGATAGATGGTAATAAAAAATGTGATGTGTGTGTTTTTTTTAAAATTTGTATTAAACTAGCTTAATTATATAAACAAACACCACACAATAACACAGTATGAAGGTAAATAAATGCATAATAGTAAAAATACCAATCAATCAATCAATCAATCAATCAATCAATCAAATGTATTTTGTATAGCACCTTTCATGCCAAGGCATCCGAAATCGCTTCACATTACAAATACATACACAATACAATAATATATTATAATATACAATAAAATATCAAAAACATCCAAAAACAAAAAGGAGAAGAAAAAAAAATACAAAACTCTAAAATAGGCCTCCCAATCTACAAAAAGGCCTCTGCAGAAAGATGTGTTTTAAGCTTCGATTTAAATACATTTATACCTATTAAGAAAACATCACTGCAGTCCCTATTCACGATAATATGAATAAAATATAGTTTGATATTCATGTTACTTTTCTAGACTACTGTCTTCTTTTACAACAGCCAATGAGATATTCATGAACGTGAAGCTTTTCTTTCATTCCCACCAACAGACCGAAATAGTTTGAGATTGTTGAACATTGCTGCATTCATCGCAGCATTCTGTTGAAGGTTAGGGTGGGTAAATTTCCATTGTGTGTGTTCAGATCAACTTTATTTAAATGGTGTTGGGGTGTCCAAAACTGTTTGGAATAGGACTGCCTTTCTTTTATTAAATTGCAAATGTTATTAAATTGCCAGTGTTGTGTTTTATGACATGAATTTTGCCACTTGTTTGTGGAGCAGGAACAGCATTAATCAGTTTTGGAGTATTTAGAAAGACTAATGAATGGGTACCACGTCAAAGCTACCTCTTCTAACCTGGTTTCCAGCTCATCTCTGTGTTTTAGATGCTTTGTTTTGTGTTTCGTGGTGAGATTCCAGTCATTTTGTAAGATTCCATACACATTTAAAAAAAAAAAAGCTGTGGCTTGTGTATATATAATTGATGTGCAGTTTATCCAATAGGAACGTCACAGTTTAGCTGACCTAAAGATCTTATATTTGTTTCTGTTCTTCATTTTTATTCAGTGGGAGGAAAAAGTCCAGCAAGGAGAGAGAGACTTTGAACAGATCTCCAAAACTATCCGCAAAGAAGTGGGAAGATTTGAGGCATGTACAGAATTTTGGAACTTTTTTTGAAACGCCTCATTCTATTAGTTGTCGTCTGTTTCTGCCAGATTTAATCTCTTTCCTTTACATAATCTGCTTAAACATTGCCCTTTTCTCTACCAACAGAAAGAAAGAGTGAGGGACTTCAAAGCTGTTATCATTAAGTACCTAGAGTCCTTAGTGCAGACACAGCAACAGGTATGTTTTATTTATGTTTGTAAATTCCTCTAAATGTATTTATTTATTTAAAGAGCAAGTATCTTAATGTTTTGTATGTATCTGTCTTTACCTGGCTTTGAACTTCAGCTGAGCTTGTCTGGAGAATTCTATCTGCATAGCACTGAACAGACTTCCTCTTTCCATTGAAACCATGTGACATGGTGAGTAGGTGGGACTATCCATGTTGAAAGGTCATATGAACAGAATGAGGGAGTATGTTCAGTCCTAAGCAGTTAGAATTTTCTGGAATTTTTTCACAGGCAGTTGAAGACAGATAGAGAGTAATTGTTATAACCCGATATTTGGTCAACAGAACACTGAGCCACTCAATGTAATTGAAAACACAATAAAATGACAAGGGAAAGGTGACAAATATAGATATTTGAAGCTACTTTTAATTATTTATTCCAGTTCTGTATGTCGAGTCAAATACATAATGTTGCATGTTGTTGGTTGTTTTTTTTTTTTTGCTTTGTATATTGGTGCCATTTGATTGCTACTTGAAGTCTTAACACAATATGCATGGCATATGGTGAATTTAAACACTGCCGCTTATTATTTCTATATTCGAGTCCCCAGGGTTAATTTTATAGAGGGGCTCCCGAGTGGCGCATCTCGTAAAGGCAGGATGCGCCCTATAGCCTCGAGGTTGCTGGTTCGAGTCCAGGCTATTTTATTGCTGACCGTAGACAGGAGCTGACAGGGGTCGGCACACAATTGGCTGAGCGTCGCCCGGGAGGGGGGGGACTTAGGTTGGACAAGGTGTCCTCGGCTTACGGCGCACCAGCGACCCCTGTAGTATGGCCGGGCGCCTGCGGACTTGCCTGTAACCTGCCCAGAGCTGGATTGTCTTCTGATGATGTAGCTCCGAGGTGGCTGCACGGTGAGTCTGCAGTGTGAAAAAAAGCGGTCGACTGACGGCACACGCTTCGGAGGACAGTGTGTGTTCCTCTTCGCCCTCCCGAGTCAGTTCGGGGGTGGTAGCGGTGAGCTGAGCCTACAAAATAATAATTGGATATGCCAAATTGGGAGAAAATAATAAAATAATTGGCAATTTACTAAAATAAATAAATAAATAAAATGATAGAACAACTTATTAGCATTATTACATTGAATTAAGAAACACCAAAGTTACGTGATTGAAGAACCAAAACAAATAAACAACGAACACTACCCTTACAAGCACATGGATTTCTACTATGCGTAATAATGCCACCTGAGAAGTCCTATAAAAAAGTAGGCAGCTATGCACATTTTTTTTTTTTTTTTTTAACTGTAATTCACTTGAATAATGGTTAAGGAGGCTGTGTGGTCCAGTGGTTAAAGAAAAGGGCTTGTAACCAGGAGGTCCCCGGTTCAAATCCCACCTCAGCCACTGACTCATTGTGTGACCCTGAGCAAGTCACTTAACCTCCTTGTGCTCCGTCTTTCGGGTGAGTCGTAGTTGTAAGTGACTCTGCAGTTGATGCATAGTTCACACACCCTTGTCTCTGTAAGTCGCCTTGGATAAAGGCGTCTGCTAAATTAAACTAATAATAATAAATTGCTTTATTTTAATTTCCTTTTTTTTACCCAACAAAACAAATACGGTAGGAAATACTTTTCTACATTGTATTACTGTGTTTATCGTTATCTGCTACCCCTTGTCTGCCAAGTGCTGAATTACTCTCTGCGGTCTGGGTGATGACAGCTGTGTTCCTCTGAACAGTGACGCTGTTTGCCAAAAAACGTCTTTTCTGACCCTGTGGGCACGAAAGTCACCCTCATGCTAGCAAGCCAGTAGCCACACAGGACAGTGAATGCAATTAAATGTACAGAGGCAGCGTTTGCCAAAAAACATTTTCTGAACAAATAAATGGTTATTAAGTTGAACTATGTTGTTTCTTTCTGCAGCTAATAATTAGCTTGATATATGAATCCTATGCAAACATCCTACACTTTGGCCTTGACTTTACATTTAGAGACCTTGGTGCCCTCTACACATTTATTGGACTGAAGCCCATTTTGGCCTTGCCCTTTTTTTTTTTACTAATTTAGATCCCTGTTACTACCATAAATGATCATCTGTAACTATTAAACACTCAGTAGTGCTGAATTTAGAAATACTAAAGGCAACTAAAATTCAGTGACAAATGTTTTGACTAATAGTCTCTTTTTCAGTGTCTCTCATTCAGTGAGATAGAGCTATTTTTTTATTGTTTCCATGAGCTGTGTGAAATCCGCTTGGGGCACACCAGTGCTGTCAGATAAAGTGTGAATTTGCTCAAAATTAATTGACACAGACCCAAGACATGTCAACCACTGAGATAAGACTTTTAAAAAGTGATTATCATTCTTGACATGCAATTTTTATATAAATGTGAAGCGCAGTTTGATGACTGGCAGAACATGGTGGAAGAATCTTGGCAAAGTTTGACCTGTCCTCGCTCTATTAAACTTAAATGTATTTATTTCTGCAGCTGATAAAATACTGGGAGGCATTCCTGCCTGAAGCCAAAGCCATAGCCTGAAAAAACGGTGATTCCAAATCTGAAGATGCTGTTGACATTTATCATGTTTACATCGGAATTCCACACTACAGAAAATGCACGGAAGAAGGAAATCAAGAATACACCCAAATAAACCAACCACTATATATTTTAAGATTAAACATGTGGCTCTTTTTTTATCCTATGGTGTTTTATTAACAAGCTGCATGTCCTGATCCAATCAAAATGTACACAGACTGTGGCATGATACGCTGCAGTATTTTGCTGAATTGAGCACTACTACTTTTGTCTTACTATGTTTTCCCTTTTTTTTTTTTATAATGAAGTGTACTTAGTGCAATGTGAGAGCCCAAAACTTTGAAGATTTCAGTTTAAACAAACTTGTGTTTTAAAATCTGTGTTGAAGGATATCATGAAGCAAATTCTACTTTCATTTAAGTTTAATAAAACATTCCTGTACATAAATCATTAATTTTGTGATTATTATTATTATAATAATAAAGGAATGTACCTTATCAACTGTGTTTGAGTTTACCTGGTATTTCAAGTACAACGTTATGAGTGTTGTTTCCACGCTGTGTGGTTGTTCTTAAAATGATCCAGCAGCTTTCTTCTTGCTAAGGCTGGTTACTCACATTTGAACCAGGAGACAGTCGTGCTTTAACACAAGCCATGAAATAGCCACATTCAAGAGCAGTTGGCTCTTTAGAATTGATGGGCTTTGTACATTTCAACAACCCCACTCAACTGCCGTGACGCATGCAGTTCAGCCTTTTTATATACCAATTGGCAATAAGGTAACTAACAGTGCAGAACTGGGTGGAATATTTCATTTTACCCAGATGAAATTCTTTTTTGCAATGTTGACTGTCAAGACTTATATGACATTTAATGTGATACGAGTTGGCAGTCGCAAGTTTCCTTCTGTACTGACACTGCCAAGGAAGGTATTTGTGCAAAGAAACAATGGGATAGGAAATTAGGTGGAAGGAGGGAAGGGAGGGAGATGAGAGGACAGGTGATGGCAGGGATGTACTTCATTGTATTTTGGACAGGGTGACTGTTGCTTTTTACATATAACCATGAAAGTAGCACATTGTAAGGCTTTCAATTGTTTCTCCTTTTGATTTTCATTCCTACACACGGATAACTGATGTCTGCTGTTTATCAGTGACTTCAAATTGAATATATATGATCTGTTTCTGTCTTGGCTCTCCTTTAACCTTCGCTGTCTTTATTAAAGATCCTCTGTCTGTTGTTAAAGAAGATTGTGTTTGTTAATGCCTTGTCCAAATAAACCCAAAGAAACTTTAGTTCTTAAGACCTCTAAACACCGGACATGATGCGACAAGCGTACGTGTCGTACAACACACCGCACCACGACAAATAAAATAAAACATGTATTTTTGATACAAGCCGTTCACACTGCCTGCGATACGACAGGCTACACTTATGTGACACTGAAGCGATGCGAAAAAATAGGTGTCTGTTTTTGCGATTTTGTTGGGCAGCAGCTAGGGAACTGACCAATGAAGAACAGCTTCCCTTGTGTGCCTTCAGTAAACAATGGTGGACGAAAAGATAATTCTTGCAGCTTCAGAATACCCGGAGCTGTACTACGAGGGAACTGGATATAGCTGGTGTGTATGATTTGTTTACCTTCACGGCAAGAAGTATTCTGAAAAGCTATTATGTATTTGTGAGGCTACTGCCGTGTGGGTGCGTGCATTCACTGCTGAGTGACAGGCAGGAGATCGAGACAGAGGTTGTAGTTGATATGCCCCGCAGGCGTGCAGGTTTTATTTACTTAAACACAGACAAAACATACAGGAACCCCACGTGACGCTACCAGCAATGGGTAGCTCACGTGAGGCATACGGCCCGCCTCGCAAAAGGCAACTCCTAATACATGGGAGGTCCGGCTTATTCACCTCACTCCACACCTTGGTGGGATCTACAATCCCTGAATTACTGAATTAGTCTTCTCTGTTCAATAAAAAAACAAAGCCCGACTCTGGGTACTCGCCCGGCCATTGGCGGTGGGGTTTCGGTTTTATTATGTTCTGATCCCAGGTCTTTAGGTCTCTTTTTCCAGGTTGCATGGACGATGTTCAGCCCATTGTCCTTGGCTTTGCAGCAGCCCTGAGGTGAATAAATGGGACCTTTTTGTACCTGATGCCCTGCTGGAACACACCTACCTGCTGATTAAATTCCACAGCTAGAAATCACACCCAGCAGGCAGGCTCTCCCAGGAGCAACAAGTACTTCATTAATTAATTACAATAAACACACACACTTTACAAAATACATTTACACAAAAAGCCCTCTTCATGTGCTGGGCTCCTGCCCTGCCACAATATTCTACATTTTTATTAGCTGTATAACAGGACTATCATACATGTGATTTTTTTTTTCCAGCTGATGATACAATCAGAGGAGAGTTGTCTATCACATCGCGTGCGCCTGTCGCCACTGGTGTGAAAGGTAATGTCGCAGCGCAAGTACCATTTTATCGCAGAACAAATCACATCGCGTCCGATGTGTGGAGACCTTTAATCGCTTAACATTCTTAAAGGGAGGTTTCCTCGTCAGAAAAAAAAAAAACTATATTGGTTAAGCACATTTGTTACCAGTATTGGATTCTACTACTTATGTGGTAGTTTTAATTAGTAATGACTAACACAGATTGATCAGTGGTGTTGGGCATTACTTAAACAATCAAGCCATAGTAATTAAACTAAATGTGGTATTATTGTCATAATACAGCATGCCAATGAATATACAGAATGAAATGCATTTTATTTGTATACTTTATTTTTGTTGCCTTTTAAAAACTGTAAGCTTCCTCAGGGTGGAAGTAGTTCTCTTCTGTTCAGGATATTTTCTCCAGCTTCTGGTGAAGAGGTCTGGTGTATATTGCAAGCAACTGTTATTTAGCCCATAAGCTTGCAGGTTTTCAGACCATTGACATATTCCACAGGCTCCTATATGGTGCCTTTAAAATCCTGCCACTTGAATCTTACAGGCACAGATTTTGCACTGCTGACATCCCTTGTCAAGTATTTATGGGTGTGCATATACATCTCTGAATTGCTGTCAAAAAGTAGAACAGTTTGTTGCACTGTCTGTCGTATTGACAACCTGTCAAATTCAGGCTCTGCATTGAAAGGTAGCCATAAAGGAGAAACTCATTGTTAAGAGCTCACATGGTAAAAGCGTTTGTTTTTCCTCTGTCCCACGTGGTCCAATGTGTAGTACAGTATTATTAATGACTCTACTCAACTATAAGCTGTAGTAGATAAATGTAAAAAACCCCAATGGAGAAGTTTATTTTGCAGGTGTTTTGTGTATAGATATGGTTGTTTTTAGTTTAGTTTATACATTTTCATCAATGATTCTGTTTTTTTATGACCATTTAAAATACATTACAAATAAATCAGTGCTGTTTAAATGTTAAAGTTAAAAAGGTTCTTAATCTTTGTTTGTTTGTTTAATGGTAAACATAATCAATATATATATATATATATATATATATATATATATATATATATATATATATATATATATATATACTGTATGTTACAGTGCAATTCCTGAGTAACCCATAATCTGTACATCAATAATATAGGGACCAGAGACAGCACAGTAAAATCAGGTAATTGCCATGTTTTCCACCAAAAAATTAAAAAGAAATCAAATACAAATCTGATGAAGGTGTCACCATAATACACTTGATCGGCAGAGAAGGGAAAACTATATTAAATGCGCCTCCTTATTTGTTATGAAGATAGAGGGATCCACTGCAACCACTAAAGTTATTTTCAACGTAGGAAGTACATGACTCTGAAGTCCAGCAATGTTGTCGGCTCAGCTGGGTGGCAGTCATGTGACTAGCCACGTGAACAGAGTTTTTTTTCGCAATGGCTTTCTGAAGCTAAGAATGCTCGGCTTGTTTTGTTTTTTGTTTGTGAAACACTCAAGACGCGACATTTTATTTTTTATTTTTATCAAGTTCTTCTAAAGTACGTTTTGCTACCTGGTTTTGAATTTGTAGGCAATATGCACTCCCTGATGGTGCGTATCCCGTCCTTCAGATTTGAGGACAGTGCCATGGAGAAAGGGTATACGGTAAGGACAAAATAACACTCGTAAATAATATAAACAAACGTGAATGCTATCCAATGCGGTGACACAACCAACACATTAAATTGCCCTGTGGATTTAAAGGGACTCTTGTTGGTTGTTATTTTTCAGCCGCACTCCTTCCTACGCTACTACCTGGGGTGTGGTGTTGTGACTAAGAATCTCGCGAGTCCGTATCTCATCAGATGCATATTCTAATACATATTAGCAAGTTCAAATAGTAACTTCATACAGCACACTGAAAACATTAAACTACATTATAGTGTGGTGCGGTTAATATGTGTGTACTGTATACTGAGTTAAGCCTGCGCCCTTGTTATCTTGAGTGATTTCAACGGGATGTAATGTAGTTTTAAAATATTTCAAAACCTTAAGTCTTCCAGAGAAAGTCTCTCCCCTTTCCAGAGTTCTTTTTTTTTTCACTTCTTGAAAGCAAAAACCAACCCTAAAAAGTTTAATTACACAATTTGTATTGATGATTTCGCAGCATCAACAGACACTGACATAGACATTATCTTTTATGAAACAAGCCTTGTCAGAATAATGTTTTGGGCAAAAATGCATCCTTGGAACCACATTTTATTAATAAATGTTATTTTAATGCACTTTAAAGATGTTTCTAAGACAAGGCAAATAACAATCTGTGTTTGTTACACCACAATAGTTGGTTATATGGTAATATACTTACTACATGTGTCTTTGGCAAGAGAACCCTTTTACAAGTTAGCTGCTTGTATCAAGATAATTGCAGAGTTTACCAGAATGGAGAGCTTCAGGGTGGTCTGGAAATAGTTTTAAGAAAAAGTATTATTTAATACCTCACACCAGCATTCTCTAGCTAGAGACTTCAGGGATAGATGAATTGTACTGTACACTTGCAGATCATTGTTTTCTAGTGTGTACGACATGTAGTCCCAGCTACTGTCTTTAAACATTTTACTGCTGAAAGGGAGGACATTTAGATTTATTTTCCATCAGTCTATTGGAAGGCACATTTCAAATAAGCTGACCTTTTACTTTATCAGAAGATCATATTATAAATCACACGGGAAACGGTTCTGCTGGTGTCTGTTTATGACACCAAATCACTTTGTTGTGTTTGTGATGGCAGAGATTGTTTTTTTATTTTTTTTATTTGTTCATAACCGATTCAAAAGGCATCTTCTTGGGAGGTAGGCAAGAGTGGAGGTCACAACCACAATATGGTTACATAGATTAAACAAGACAAAAACGCCTTAGTCTAGACACCGCAGACGTCATAATTGAAGAGAGTGTATGATTCAGTGCATTTAATATACTTTACCATATTCAGAATTTTTCAGTATTTTAAGGAATGTCAACACAATATGGTAAAGTTAATTGTCTGTGGCACAATACAGTTAATATAATGTGCCACACGCAAGAGAACATTTAATAAGTGGAACATTTGCTGTGCTGAATGTCAATAACCTACTGTACATGCAGCCCTGATCTATGGGCCAGTAAAAACACACCCGGAAGTTTAGTATTTCTATTTTGAATTGTACAGCATCTGTAATCATGGTAATGTTAAATTACAGTAAGTACACTCAAAGACTACAAATAACAATTGGGGATTCATAGTTTTTTTTTTTTTAATAAGTTGTTAGCAAAAGAGACATTCAGCTTAAATTTTTGTTCCACGTTGGAAATCATTATTTCTGGCGACAGTGATAGAGTCCGGAATTGCATTTTGCGCTAACATTTTACCTGTATCTTGGTTTTATTTAAGTTTTCACTTTTAACAGTAGCATATTTTTTTTGTTTTACAGTATTTACAGGTTGGCCAGTATACCAAGGTGTTTTTGATTAGTGTACAAGAGTGCCAATACTAGATGTACCTCAAGGTAGTTCAGTAATGCGTGTTTACACAAGGTATGTGTCACACAAAGGATGAACCACAAAATAATGTCATTGTTTCCTGTACCATTGAAGACTATTTTGGGAACAGCTCACATAAAAACAACTTAATGGGCACAAATTGTGTGTGCATGGCAACCTATTTTCGCAGTCATGACACTTGATTTTAGGGTGAAAACCATCAAATGCCTGATATGCAGAGACAATGTATTCTGTGGTAGGAAATGACACAATAATGGGTTGGAAATAATAGGAGTTTTCAAACCTGCCAGACCCATTCAAAGTAAAGTTTCATATGATTAAACACGTCTATGTGAAGCAACTGCTAATATCCTCATTATAGTGGGTGGTAGGAGTATTAAGAATAGCTTTTTGGTTATTTCAAAATCTGTGGTAAAGAGTATTGCTTCATTGGGTGGTATTACAATATGAAAGACATGTTCGCCTATGGAAATTGTCACCAAGCCAAGGAACATACACAAATTATTTGTTGTACTATTTTATTTCCTTCTTCCTGCCTCTTGCATGGTGCTATACTTTCACCTGCCAGCCTGAAGTCCACCCAAGCGTCAGACTAGGGATGCCTGTGGTTATAATGCAGGCACAAAATTGTGTAGTATGTACAGCATCATGAGCATAGCAGCTCCGATCTTAACCATTGTAAAAAAGAGCTTGATTACAGACCTGATATACTGTGCTAACTCATTACAACCACAAGGGTCAGTCTGTTGTGCTGCATCTCTTCCAGAACATTATGCGACACAAGTTTCTCTGATGACCACACTTCAGAACGTTAGGATGTTCAACAGCAGTTACTGCGCCAGGTTGCATTGCTTTAATAATTTAAACCTGCTATACAATGGGACTCTATTAACAGTGGAAATGGTTAACATTTTGTGGAAAAGAGGCTGCTTGGCAGAACCAGTCATTACAAATAAACCTTATTCACTGTACCTGTATTACACAATATCAGCATTCAGTACATACAGCATATAGTGCTGAGACAAATATTATTTAAGATTTGAATCCTTTGCTGCCCAGTATCCAATATATTTGACTATGAAAATAGGAATTAAGTAGGTATGGGAACATACTCTGGGCAGTAAAGGGTTACATTAATATTCAAATAGTCTTTAATTTTAAATTAGCTGGAAAATAAATGTTTTATTTGTACCATATTACAATAAAATAAACCTGCTACCCAATCAAATTACTTATGAAGGGAAAGAGAGTTAAAAACTCTTCTGTACAGTAGAATGTGTGTTATCATTTATGTAATGATTTCCTTTGCATTTATAAATTATGTAATATGAATGAATTCGAACATGGTTGTTTGTGCCACTGAGTACATTTCAAGCACTGCTGTCCGAATATTCAAATATTTGTCCCAGCACTATTTATTTACATTCAAAAGGTAATGAAAATGCAACAGTGGTTGGTTTACATGGAGTTTGGAAAGTCCAAATTCTCTCTTCATTGTCCTGAGAATGTGACATAGCATGCACTTTCCTCACGCTTTAGCAAGTCTGCAGCTAAAGACTTTGTACGCCTATAAAGGGTGGGCAAATCGCATTCTTGTGCTAAAAAGCTGCACAATTTTTTTTTTTTTTTTGACTTTTCCATGGCAACAAGTTCAAAAGCTGTACCTTATGTTTACAAGACTTCAGCTATGAAGATTCTGTTTGTGATGTAACCTTGTGCAACTTTCCATTACAACTAAAGGCCGTGCCAATCAATTCTTTATTAAAAACTGGGATCTGTTGGAAGCAGCCCTGGCAGGCTTCTTTGACCAAATAGGAAAAAATAAAAATACAGTAAAGGGGTTGAGAGCCATGTGACATAATTTATTCAACGTTTCAAATTATTGTCATTTGCTGGCAAATCATAAAATGATCGGGCTTTTATAGTTTAGTTGTTTTATAAAAAACACTGAAGCTACTACAAAATAAAAAAGGCAGTCCTTTGCAAGGAAGGAAGGAAGGAAGGAAGGCAGAAAGAAATAAAGATAACGAAGCCCCTTGCAAAGCATAGAAAGATATGTTTTTATCATTTTACACTTGTGTTATTTTCAGGTTTGGTGGTCAGATAGCTGACTGCTTTAAGCTGAGCTTTTCCTGTCCCTTTGTAGTAAGATAAGATGCAATTTGTGTTACTCTAGCCTTATGTAGCATCTATCATGGGGACCTACCAAATAATAAAAAAAAGAGATTTGTACCCCAAAATATATTAAATTATCATAGCTGGCAATACCTGCCAGTGGTCTTCTATATTATGGGGGCTACAGATCTCAAAACCAGGATTTAGCGACCGTGTATAGAGTTGAAGTAAAATCTCTTAAACCTAATTTATTGAGCAAGATTTGTTTCACAAGAACAAAAACATGGACAAAAAAAAAATGTTGGTTCCACGCATTTGTTCAAAATGACAAATATGAGGCTTACATCAGCTTTCAGATTATCTAGAGGGGAATGTGGACAAGTAGGGTAGCCTCTTGTAGTTTTTTAGAACATATACTGTACTAAACATTTTGAGTGGGTAGTTTTGATATCATTAATCTAAAGTTCTGGGTTGTAGCTCAGTTCGCAGACTATAAGGATCAGAATTGCTGAAGTTATGGTTCTGTAGGAAAACTTGTATGTGTTATATATGTACGTGCATAATATGTATGTACATGTGCAGTCCAAAAATGTTTAGCAAATCTTGTATGGATAGTACAAAGCACTCTTATGGAATTAAATATATATATATATATATATATATATATATATATATATATATATATATATATATATATATATATATATATATATATATAATGCTACAGTACGTCTGGGTTTTTTTGTTTCCCTGCTTTATTTTATTTTATTTTATTTTTTGTGGCCAAATGTGGCAGGCTGCACGTGCAGGTCTTAAACAGAACCTAAAGACTTCTTGTAAACCCAGTTTAAGAAAGCTGCATGATATCAGTAGTCCTGCAAAGCCAAACTGGAACACTGACAGAAATATTTAAATATACCCTCCTGTTTTTTAATATTTATTAAATCATTAGAATTTTGAAGGATAATTTCTCCTCCTTAAAAAAACTAAATGTAAACCCAAATTGCCTGAAAGGTACTTCCAAAACATTGTGTCAAAAGGTGGCTTATTTTTAGTGTTCCTTGTAAACCAAGCCATAGTCAGCCTAGTTTACATTAATTAACTTGCAAATGTGTGGCACTGGCTGTATTAAATCTAAATATCTTTGCCAAGTATTTTGTGCTTTCCTTTACAAAATATACACACATTTATACAGTCATACAGTCAGGACAGAGCATGAGATAACATAGTGTTTGAGAATGTTACTGTCTTTCAACGCACATTGATGGATTCCGCCAAGACTCTTCTTTTTTTTTTTTTTTTTAAATGTTATGTGATTTTTTGATCACCATTTATTTATTTTGTAAATTCTGCGCCATGTCTACTTAACGCCATACATAGCACATTATGTTTATTGTAGGTTACTGCTACTTTACCTCAGTAATTGTTGCAGAAAGTGTAAGTAGAAAAAAAAAAAATTAAATTTAAAATTCTGTGCTGGGATTGAAAAATAAAATATCCAGGCTTCAATTTATTTACTGTGATCACTCAACCACACAGACTTGTGCCAGTATTTTCTTGTCTGTTGTGAGTCAGTAGCTTTCAAAGCATGCACTAGTTTTACAGTACTGTAAGTATTTTGGGTGCTGGGATTTAATAGCTTTGGGATAAAGAACAGGAAACAAAATAACATTATTTAAGCACTTAAGACCAATGAGGATTTTATAATCCTCAATTTTATAATGCCTTGTAGTGTGCTCATTTGGCTTTATTACAGTAAAGAACCACAGAAGTAACTAAGGTGCAATGACACAAGGCAGAGTGCTGTCTTATAACTAGATCATTAAAAAAAACAGCTGCTAAAAGCTATTGGTGATCCATCCTTTATCTGGTTTATAACGAGTGTCCTAGTTTTGCAATAACTAACTCTTCTGCCGGTGGTATAGTAGTGTTTTATTTTCCTGTATGGAGAGAAAACTGTGATAAAAATGTTGCTTCAACTGCATGGTCCTGTTTTGTTTATCATATCACCAAAGAGCAATGTTATGTTGTTTTATGGTCAAAATGCAGTGACCTTGCTTAATCACATGTACCCAAAGCCCATAGATAAGGGGAGCAAAATAATAGAGTACAATGAAAACGGTGTACAGTAATTATTTGTGCCTTGTCAGGAGAAGGCCTCTGGGCCCCAAGTGATTTCAAATCTGGGAACTCTTTACACTGCTACAAACGAACCCTTGCCAACATCAGACAAATATCGCCCGGCTTCTGCGACAGTGCTGAAATTGCATCAGTTTGTCATGCACAGGGCATGCCAGCCTCCCACGATATAATTTGTTTGCAAATGTGGGCCCAGACTTGAAGCCCCAAGACACTTTCTGTGGTATCAAACTAATGCCCTGTAATTTGTCATTTCTTTGGAGCTATCCGTGTGCAGTAATTTTAATAGTTTCTGATGTGTTTTTTTTTTTCCTTCTAAGGAAGCTTGGAATGTATGTGGTGTCAGTTATATTGAAGTAGCGTACAGTTTGATGACATTGTCAGCGCTCTTAATAACTATGCATGTCTCTAGTTAAAAATGCTATGCCTTAAGATACTGTACTTTTACAGTAGACTAGAACACAAACACATATTTTAAAGGTCGGATTTGATGGTAAACTAACTAATACAGCAGTCCTTAATACATACTACACTGTGAAAATACAGATTTATAAAAATTGAAATAAAGTAAAGAGAAGAACTTGTTTGTTAAATTTAAAAAACAATATCTATCCTATATTAAATGAATTGTAATATCTGTATAGTGTATCATAACTTGCTTTTATTGTCCGTTTTCTATCCCCAGTAGAGGCTATAATTAAACATTTTCAAAGTGATGTTGGTAGCAGGGTTAGAATAGAGCCAGAGCCTTTGGATTATGGAGACGTGGAAATGAAAGGTATGCTGTATGAATTTAGGTATATACCTCGGCTTATTCTTGAGAATGTAGGCTATCCTTTTTTTGTTTACTAGTTTTGGGACATTTTACTCTTAAATGTGGACCCACAAGGAAGTACTGTTTTTATAAAACACATAAACAGTTGACAAAGCATAACTTTACATCCGACCTGGGGTCAATTAAAGTTATAATTACAATTACAGCAGCATTGTTTGCTGAAATTGCAGTTATAATACTATTTTGTTCAATTATAGTTAGAATTGTGCTGCAGTGAATACAATTATAGTACTAAGTAACATAAATCACTACACACATTAACATGCTTACTCTTACTATAAATAACCAAGCAACTGACCCAGGTATACAGAAACATACCATACAACTGTTATTCGTGTCGTTTAGCAAAATGATGTCGATATGCGGTGGATCACACGTTTATAAAATTATGAAATACTGAATAAATAAGTGACAGATGTCTAATTGAACAAGGTTCAGCTACAGTTATAATGACATTGTCATTGCAATTCATTACAAATTACACCATTACAATTGTAGTGGACCCCAGATCTGCTTTACATTGTATTTGATTATATATCTAATTATTTGACTGCTACAGTAATATATTTTATTCATACAGGTTCAAATGTGGCAGCAAACATTGTCATAGTAGACACTGTATAAGAAAAAAAGGGGAACAGCATACAGGTTCTCATGCAACTTCATAAAGTCCCACAGGAAGATAATCTTGCAGATTCTAAACTGCTGTTCACATTTTTTTTCTTTTTACAGATCCCCTGTTTAATTAATGAATCCTGTAATGTGATCAAGCCTCCAAAATAGATTTTCTGAATTTTGCTGACAACAATTGATTTCTGTGAAGTGGTTTATTTTGCAAATTCTATCAGGTGGCTGTTTGGAAATATATTGGTAATCTGCTGTTAAAACTGTCAAAAAGGCTGACACTCTCATGTTATTTACACTGCAGCGGACTTTTTCAAGCTAGCAAAGCATTTTGCGACGGAAAGGCAGTTTCAAAAGCTGTAAACTATTCTGAAACACAACTAGGGGTGGGGGGTGGGGGGGTTGGAGCAGACTGCAATTGCAAGACACCAAACCCACAGAAATACGTTGCTTTCCCTCCTGCCTTTCAAATTAATACAATTTTTAGATACAATTTTACACGAGGTATTGTACTACAGTAACCTACAGTAAACATTTGTATAGTGCTAAGGACACCAAACCCAAACACTAAACTGTACTTACTGTTCTAACTATGAACTGTATTTATTAACATATTGGTAAAATAGTATTTTTTAAAACAATAACTAAAGGATAATGCAGGTTAACGTTGATGTATGCAGCACTTCAGATAAGCTGCGTAGTGTGTATTTTATGCATTGAAACAAATATTAAGTATCATATTTAAATTTAATGTGTAAATAATATGTATCTCAATTTTGCTGTACAGCTTGAGTTTGTAAGTTATCAAGCTTCTTGCACTTCGTTGGTTCCCGGCATCTCAGTGGTCAATTGTGAATATACTGCATGCGGTAACTAGAGATAATTGCAGCCTGTCTGGGAATTGCCAGAAACACGTGACCAATAAGTCCAGGTTTTCAATGTAAAAAAGGATTTCTTAGCAGCATCTTAGTTAATCGATATAATATAAATGCAATATTCTGTATTTGAAGAGAGATGGGACGCTTTGTATTGCTATAGCAAGGCAATCAATAAAAATACAATATTATTGTTTCTTTATTTGCATTAGTGCAGTATCGGTACAGTTTAAAAAATAGAGGCCTTTTGTAAAGTATATTCCATCTGCAGCGTTGGATGTTCTGATTCTGTGTTTCACAGCCACATTGTTTGTGGTCAATAAAGTAAATAAGAATTACGTTTGGTTTGGTTTTTATTGTAAGCCCGTTTTTTGTACAGTTGTTTAAAGTAACATTACAGTTAAAATGTAAGGGTGTAGTTAATGTACATTTTTATTGAAAGTACTCATCACTTCAAAGCAATATTGCATTTTACTCACCCAAAATACATTTTACTCACATAATGTCTAAATTGGAGAGTAAATGACTCAAAACCTTATCCGGAGAACTGGCTGTAAGTCTGAGATTAATCTGAGGTGGCTTCAAGCAGTTGTCCCCTGGTACCATAGAGTGCAACCTTTGGTTCCAGTTCCTGATTTGTCATTTAGCATGAAAAGAGCCAAAGTGGCACTTTCTTTATGACTCTTGTTTTTCCTTGTAGCTTACAGTACATTCTAAGAAGATACCACAGAAGTTGCCCCAGGAGGCCACAGTGCCTGCGTTAGTGTTCTCTACCGGCAGATAAAGCTCTATGATCTGCAGTTCTCATACATTTGGTTTCTGTCTTATCATACCAGCAAACAGTGCTCTCTTTTGTTCCTCGTTAGATTTCTGTTCCTGAAACAATGCAAGATAATTTCCCCTTTGCCTTTATGCATCTTAACCCTAATTTAACATACGCCTTGCAGGATCACCAAGCTATTTCAGCATCAGCGCTTTTCTCTTTGTGGGTCATGTGGTATGATAAGAAAACAATGGGTACAGGCTCAACTGATGACTCAACTGTATTTTATCACAATATTGTGCACGTCTGATTAAATACAAAAGACAATTTCATCTTTTTGCGTGACTTTTTATATTATGTTATCTGCACCATTAAATGTGAAGGCCATTTCTTGCTGCTGCACCAGTGAACTGTTCTGCTGTAGCCTGTTTCATTTTGTAAGTACAACCAGAACCTCTATTCAATTTTATGGAGTACAGTCCTTGTTCTAATAAGAAACATTGGAATGTTGTATAATGTATATGTGTAATTTATAATTATTCCTGCAAATTGAACTGTAACTGCACCAGATTGCAAATTCAAAGGTAATCCTTTCACATAGCTTTTAACGGGTTGACAGTTTTATTTTTTACATTGTCAAATTCTACTGCAGGCAAAAGCAAAATCATTTGATTTCTGGATTTTTTTTTATAAATGGAAAATACTATCCTAAATATTTTCTATTTCATGTTCAATTAAACAAAACTTGTGTTACATTTTCATTGCAGTTCGACACACATTTGCTCTTTTGAATATAAAAGTGTATTACACTGTAACAGACAACCACACATTCATATCCACCTTGTATGGCTAGTCCATCAAACAACTACAGTGTTTAAAGAAGGGTTGATTATTGGCATCAGCTAGACAAGAGCTATGGGGTGCAGTGGTGTGACAACAGTTTTAATCTTACATCCCCGTCTACATCTCCTTATCTTCTATCTCTATGAATGTACTGCAGTGTTTATTATAGCCACAGCATGAATTGAATGCCATAGTCCAACTATACTACTGTATACCCTTATCAAATAATATTATGTACTGTATCCAGCAGTCTGTACCGTATAACTGTCTCTAGTTTCGTCCACCAGGTGTCACTGTATGAACTGTATGAACTGGCGCTGATTCAGTCTTTCTCCTGTGCATGGTGTTCCAATGCTCCTGGCCCATTGTAGGGTATACTGTGGCGATACATCCGATTTAACACCCTCAGCAAGGCACGAGAAACATAAAATCACTATGAGCCAGTACTGTAAAAATGACAGTATAGAATGTGTAATGATGTTTACTTCAGAGTTGTCTTCAATGGTGTACTATGAACATCTATACTGTAGAAACGCAAAATTACATGTTCTTGGAATATGAAGTCATTTTCTGACTGGGTGTCTTTTTTGATCACCTGGGGACCCTTGCAAAGTTTTAAGTATATTCTTATTTATTATTTGTTATTCATTATATTTTGTGTTTATTCTTATATATTTCTTTGCATGTTACCTACTGTATTGTCTGAAAATTCTCATTAAAACATGTAGTGCATACGTGCACTTTTGTTACAGTAGACACTGTAGGTCTCTATAGTGTCATCATATTAACAAAAAAAAGCAATATAACCCAAAGTAGAGGGCTTTATCGTCTGGTAAGGCCCGCCTTGTGCTGTTAAGCCGGGCTTACACCACATGATTTTTGCTGATCGCTGAGGAGTCGGCGACTAATTTCTTAAAATCTGGGACAAAATGAGGTTGTCGGGGACAAAACGGTCGATAAGTGTGAGAGGGTTTACGATGCCCCGATAACGGCGTCTGCGATCTCCCGACGCTCTTACGACGTCCCGACAAATTTCTAACATGTCAGAAAACTTTAGTCCCCGACAAAGCAATTCGTGAAATGTGTGAGGGGCTACGGGACGATTTCTTGACGAATGCTGCCAGTAGCCAATAGGACAAGCTAGCAGCAATGACGACGAAGAGAAAGGCTGTGCCCCGAGGTGTGGAGGTTCAAAATAGAGGAAAGGATGGTGGAGATGTGGCAGGAACACCTGTGTCTCTTTGACATAAGTGACATTTCCTATCATGATCGCTCATTGAAGGAGCAAAGAATGAGGGAAATTGCTTTGGAACTTCAGGTACCTAAGTAAATAATTGTTATAACTTGTTAACGCCGAAGCAGATACTGTGTGTGGTAGTGTGTGCTCTCATTGCAATCCATTTCTACAGTCACTCAATATCCCTTTCAAACCCCTGCTGTATGCTTGTATTGCTAATCTAATCAAATACGAGGAGAAGGGGTGCGCGTCTGTGTGTGTGAAATAGAGAGAAATTAGATTACGTTGTTGCATATTTAAACCTTAACAAATTTGTAGTAGCCACAATTAAAGTTGTAGAGTCTGTTCAAAAGCGCAACATTTGCTCATAGTACAAAACATTTATAAAAGTCTTCAAATTATTCATCAGAATTTGGTATTCTGATGAAAATCGCTTGACGGCCAATCTCCCACACCAATCTTTTAATCTAATAAATATTTTGTACTACGAGCGAGTGTTGCGCTTTTTGAACAGATTCGATTTTGTTATTTTGGATGCACCTCGACTCGGTTCAGAGCACAGACGTCAAGGAAATAAATATTGACATTACTATAATGTTATAACTGTTATAAACGGTTTTTGTTTGTTTGTTTTTATCGCAATATTGAACATTTGTGCAGCAGTCTATGGCCCTGAAGTATAAGTTCTTGTGCTGGAATTTGCAGAGTATGAAATTAGCAATATCCACGGTCCTATTATACACACGTAGTACTTACATATTCAAAATGCATGACTGTATGCTTTCAATTATCTGAATATGAAGCATTATACTGTAATATGTATTTATAATTATTTTTGGTCAGTGGTAGAAATCCAAACAAAAGCATCCTCTCTGCGGACACAATAGAGAAAGCTGCCGAAACCTTGTCACACACAGTGGGAGTGGGGCAAAAGACCTCGCTTCCAGGCAGAAATGGATTTTAAAAAATCTTGAATTCTTAAAGCCATTTCTTGTGCACCGTCATAGTGAAACCAGTTTGGAAGCAAGTAAAATAATTTTTTAATGAGAATATTTTTGTAGTATTTAATGTTTTCATATCAGAGAAAAATATTAATAGCAAAATCTACATAAGCCAACTGTGCGTCCAAATGGATCTTCTCCGCGTTTTCTTCTTATTTCTGTGCAATAAAATGTACAGACAGCAGTGGTCGCCTCCTCGCTTGAGTCCATGATTCTCCCGAATGATGTCTACGAATCTGCAATGAAAATAGGCGCAGTCCTCGACAAGATATCTCGTGTAGTGTGTGAAGCTTGCAATCCCCGATCTACAGTGAGAAATCATAGCTCAATCGGTTAGTGTGAGTGGCGCTGCGTCTCCCGATTTGCAAAAATCGTGCAGTGTAAGCCCGGCTTTAAATATCCCGAGGGTTTGTTGTTTTTATGATTTTATGCAGCACTAGTTTTTCTTGCAAATGAATGCAAACGTTTTCCTCAATATTCCATGAGTTTGCTCAGAATTCCATGTAAGCGCTGGTAGCTTCAAGCTCGTACACAAAAGCTAACTTGGTTTGTGAACAATTTGTAAAACATTTAAATAAATGAAAGTACCTGTAACTTTAAGGATTTGAGTGCAGTTTCGTGTATTTGTGTAAATTTCAGTATTTAAGCTACTTTTAAGTTTTTTAGGTGAAAGGAAATCTCGGATCCATTTTCTAATAAAGTGCACTCTGTTTAAGAATCACTGATATAAGAATAACCTCATATAGTGATCAAAACCACTGGGACAAAATCATTCCTATACTAACCAATGTAAAATATTCCGCTTGTAAGAATAATTTCGGGGCAAACGGACTACATGTAATACGGTACTTGATCAAGTGCAATGACGTGCACCGCCAATAAAAGCTGTTTTTGGATTTGAATTTGATCACATCTGGCGTGATTAGTCACGTACACAACGTGGATCGTGCAGTGATGCAGGAAACACTGCATTGTTTGTAATCAGACAGTGACTGAGCCACTGCATTTGTGCAGGTATATTTTTTTGTGTTCTCTGTTAGTGAAAATGTGTTTCAATAAACTGAATACACATTCATTGAATACATACCGAGTACAGCAGTGTTAATGTGTGATATGCATGTAGAGGGAGTGGGATTGTGGCGAGAGGAGGGGGCTGGGGGGGGGGGATTGCAGAGCTCTGCATCTCCGCTTAGTGAAAAACTGTGAGATTTGCATCCCAACAGAAAATAAGTAAGCCACAGATGCTTAAATGCAGTGGTAGTCCTGACAGTAAAATACTTTACTGTAATATAATTTTAATTCATAATCGTGATCATCTAACAAGCTGCTTAGGACTTTTTGGGGGTTTTGATGTATTGTCCTCAGTGATTGAGCACCATTGACATTTGTATACTGTATTTAAACTGCTGACACGCGGAGGTGCTTTTGCTAATTGTAATGTGACGTAACCAAGAGCAGTGTAAATGATTGGGCTGTTTTTATTTTTCTTACAGTGCGGTGGGGAAACAACCGCTAATAAAACAAACAAACAAAATAAACCTAGCATTCAGTTGGAGAACTAACTAAACAATACTTTGTGTGGTCCCTGTGCATACATGCGGGAACTCATGACATCTAGTGGTCAACCCATTACACTGCAGGGAACAAAGCTTTCATTCTCAACCACAGTAATCATGTCGGGCTGCTTTTAAGAATCAACCGCTTATAAAAATCAAATCATCCGGGACGGACGTGATTCTTATAAACAGAGTGCACTGTAAAATATAATTATGTATTTATATCATTTAAGACTTGCTACATGAAATAAATGTATACAGTATCATCATTAGAGGGCTTTTTTTCATTTTTATTTTGTATTTCTCTGACTTTTCTGCATCAGGTCCAGTCGTAATCAAATCTATCAGTGGAAGTTACTTAAAATTGTCTTGAGTGGTCCTGCTTAATTGACAGTGTCCTTGTAATTCAGGGCTCCCAGTTGTTTTCGATCCTTTTTAACACAGAAAGGTCAGAAATGCAATGAAAATGAGTCCAATTGAAAAAAAGGGATTAGTTGGCAGTTTCAAAAACCGTTGGCTACCATTATTCCATTGCATTAACTGGCTGGCCACCAATGCCAATGTCTGGTAAATGTATTGTGACACCCTTGCGTTTTAGTATGCAAGTGATTAGGAACGGGTAAGGTTAGTAGTTAATAGATCTTATGTGCAAGGGAACTGCTCTCATCACCACATAGACAAACCAATCAGGAGGTCTTTAAAATGATATAAATACAAGTGGCATGATATAATGAAGTTGTGTTCCTTAAAGCACTTGGGTACAGCAAAGCATAATGTCATCACCTGTCTGTTACTGCCTCCCTCAGATATAACCTTGTCTGCTCCCTTGAATAGTTTTGCTGTGATCAATAAGCAGTTTTCTATGGCCTTTCACTGCTGTCAGGTGTCATTGAGTGATGTAAATTCACGTCTGAAACAAGCTTGACAGCTTACCCACCGCTCCTCCCTCAAAAAATAAAGAAATCACTAAAACTGGTATGTTTGACAACTGATATGATATTTTAACATCTTGCGTTTTAAAGTAAGTATTTTAAAAAGATAAAGTATTGCTGACCTTCATATTGTATTGTGGCTTCTGCCAAAATAAGGAGGTGTCACAAGGTATTGGAAGTGGAAACCCAACGATTTCTGCTCCCTCTGTTTTCTAATGTACCTTACAATAGCCACCATCTTGTGCTACAGTACCCGACATCTAACCGTGGATACACACCTGATATACTGCACTCTGTGTGTGTGTGTTTCAAAGCCTACAGTATTTATTCATCATATTTCAATGACCAGCTTGTAGCAGTGACCTAATAACAGCTTTGCCAAGCTTTGAATCCAGAGCTCCCCACAGCAAAGTTTAATTTGTAAAGCAAAAATTAAAATGAAGGTTAATTAAGGTTAGTATCCTGGATTAACTTTAATATTTGCACGACTGCAAAACCTGGTTTATTATGTTAGTAGCCTGAGGCATTCTGGATATTTAGAGGGTCATTTGGTGACGTCACCACTACACCTGCTGGGAGAAATTGGCTTAACCCCCCCCCCCCCCAAGTATACATTATTGGGTTTAATAAATGTTGTATACTTAGTTCGAAGAATAAGATTAAGGATATTGACTAAATCTTGCTGATGCAATTGTGTAGTTGCTGATTTTTTTTTTCTTTTTTTTTCATTAGGTTTACAAGCTGTAATTTAATCACTACTGTAATGGGTAACAAATGCCTGTTTATTTTAATTCATAGGAATGTATAATTTGTTCTGGGTTTTAAAAAAAATAAAACACTTAAAATAATAGCTTTAAAACTTGTTAAAATATGCAGTATAAGAATTGAGTACTCCCCTTCTCCTGACACCTCCCCAATACACTGCCATCTTCCCATACACAGAAACAGTGATCAGTTTAAAACTGAGGTCTGTACGAAAGTTGGGGAGCAACTGATCTCAAACTTGGTTCTTTGTATTTTTTTGTTCCAGTTGATGCAGTGCAGAGGTGGAGATGATCTGCAGATAGTAAAATTCTCAAAATACAAAAAGTGAATGACTAGAGAAGATAATTTTTACATTGGAGAATCAAGCTAGTCTTGGAAATACACTACATGATGATGATGATGATGATGATGATGTTGATGATGTGAAAAGATCAGTTCCAGTAAGAGAAATGCCTGGAGCTACAGTAGTGGATAGTTCTTTACTATGTTCAGTTGAATCTTTTATCTTCGTTTGGTGGTTTTGCACGTGTATAGCCAGGTTTTATACATTCCACTATAGCTTATAATATTTAATATGACGCTCTGTATTCATTTACTGTATCACCCACTGAGAAATAGCACAGATCAAATCAACCAAAGTATACCAAAACAAGTATCTGTATACAGTCAAGTGGTATTCACATGAGACTCATGGTATCTTACTGAGTAATTCTGTATTACAAATATAGAAAAAAAACTCAGAGGTACAATATACAATTTCTGTGTGGCGTTTAACTTGTTGGAACTCTGCAGTTTCGGATTCACTTAAGGTTAAGTTTCATGCTCGTGACCTGCTTTCTTTTTAATAATGTCCACCCATGTGCTGGCAAAACCGCAAACTGAAATTGGATGTACAGTATCTTGTATGCTTTAGTAGTACCTCTTCATGTTCATCCCTCTATGTCCTCCATGTTTACTTTCTGTCTTGCCTGTTAGTAATTTATGAACATCTTTGCTTACTTTATGTGGGCATAACAGCATATCGCAGAAAATATACATTTGATGAGACTGGGTTCACCCCCCTTCTGGTATCCTGGTTAAAAAAAGATTTCATTATCTTGGCTTCACTAAAAATAGCATAATATGATGAATAGCAAGGGGAAGCAGTAAAGTACTTCCTTATACACCACAATAAAATCAGCACTTTTCACCCACCAAACCTAAGCAGCTGAACTTGTAGCCATGGTTCTGCACCATAGACAGAATAGCCCATCTTAGAAAGATTAAGTCTGGACTCTGGGGCACAATCTACTAAAGTACAAAAGGTGTTGAATATTAAACGTATCACATGCTACCTTTTGAAATACCTCCTATGTATATACAACATAAGCTAATTATTTTTCTTGCCTCTCTGCCACATTTTATATGCATGTTCTCTTGGAAACAGGCAATTGTGAGGCTTCCTGCCTATTTACTACCTTTGTGTCTCCTCCAAAAGATGTGTCTCTCACTCAGTCTTGGCACGTTCTCGCACCTCCTGTTCATTAGTCTGCCATTCTGAACCATTACAGTAGATCCTTTCCTGCTGCTGCACATTAAAGT
The DNA here is from genome assembly GCA_030684275.1 of Acipenser oxyrinchus oxyrinchus. Taxonomy (NCBI): domain Eukaryota; kingdom Metazoa; phylum Chordata; class Actinopteri; order Acipenseriformes; family Acipenseridae; genus Acipenser; species Acipenser oxyrinchus. The sequence goes on from CM060247.1 coordinate 89,516,096, forward strand.
TCGCTTGCCTGTGCATTATGCAACAGTGCGTGTGAAAATGGGTACTGTATGTAGTTATTCATACTGATGTGTTATTTAAAGACTAGTTTTAACAAGGGCATGAAATCTGAAAATCTGATTTACAAAGTATATACACAGTAGTAACCTATAGTAAGAATATTGCTTTTAAAAAGTTTTAGCAATTAGGCCTACCTTTTATTTGCAGCGATATAAAGCAGCACTGACCTACAATAAAGCTACCTTGACATTTAAAGAACAGAAAAGGCATGTCTCACTTGGTACTGTAAAGTAGGATGTTGCACAACTCTTGTCAGCCAAGTACTGTAACAGAGAGCCAGAGGCCAAGATGCTGACACCCTCATTTCAGATTTGTTGGTCTAGTACCATCTACATAGAGAATATATTTTTTAGTCTCGGTAGAACTGTAGGTTTGGATCACACTGTATATCATAAAGTATATCATAAACCAGCCATTAAAAACGCTGAATAAATTCAAGTGAATTACAGTATGGATAGGCAGCAGAGTGATACGAAATAGATTGATGATGAGAGATTAGAGATGAACCCAGACAGCTTTTTTTTTTTTTCTCTCCCTACAAACATACTGTATCAGGATTGTTTCATTCTTTCTTTGTGTCCCAAAGCAACTTCTTACTGCTTATTAAGATTTCAAAGATACAAACCAGTAGTTCAGTAATTGCTTTCTTGAATCTGCCTTTAATAATTACACTTAGTAAAGCGGTACTGAAAATTAGAAAGGCAGAGACTAATGGAAAACTACATTTTTCACTGAATTAGAAAGCAAGACGATCCATATATTGACAACATTTCAAGTTGAACGAGAGCGGGAAAACTGTTTTGGACTGTCCATGAGAGGGAGGCAAACGCAGGCCTGATGCACAGTGGCACCTACCTTTATGGAAGAGGGAAAGCTATGCAAGGCTTCATAGAGGAGATGACTTGGAAAGATCACTGAGAAACTCACATAGCAGAGACTTGTTAGTGGCAAGAAACATTCTGTGAGCCAGGAAGTAAAGGGAGGTTGAATACGGTGATTTATGTTAAAGAAGTTGAAATATCCAAACAAGAAAAAAACAACTATAAGGGCCGGGCTTAACCTTGTAGCAGGCATCTCTTACAAGAACTATTTAGAGCTCAATTTAAAAATAAATAAATAAATAAAATAATAAAAACCTTGAGGTGAAATATACAGTACAAAACACAGGGCTTAAGCTGTGTTAAGAATATTTATATTGTGTTCTAGCAACAGAATATAAACTCATCGATTTTTAATTTTTAAATGTGCACGGATTTCCAATATTTAACCCTTTGCGGTCCTATGTCGGACCTGGTCCAACATTGCAATTATTCCTATCCAGTCCAATGTCGGACCCTGTCCGACATCATCAAAAAGACGCAAGAAATGGGTTTCTAGTCGTTTTTTCTCCCGAAAGTGGGAGCGACAGGAGCTGAGACAAGCCGAAAAAAAGGGCGTATCTCATGAATAGTCATACTTGCCCCTGGCATCAGATAACGGCGGCCATAAGGAAACAAGCTGGCTGCTACTGCATCAGCGCTCAGAGAATATCACGGACATTTGCAGAGCTTTGTTATAGTAATAAAATAATGACTTGGATCGCATTATTGAGGTGTTTGGTGATAAAACGAGTGATCAGGAGATGATTGATCGGTATGTACGATTATTATTATTATTATTATTATTATTATTATTATTATTATTATTATTATTATTATTTATTTCTTAGCATATGTGAAAGCTATAACGAACGAAAGGGTGGGGCGGGGCTGGAGATGCCTAGTGAGTGCTTTGTTGATATGCAGGGAATTTTAAACCCGTTTGACTGTGGAAAAAAAATACTTTTAAACAGCGCCTCTAAAATTAACTGTGCGTGTGAAAATAAATTGGACCTCACGCGCCTGACACGCACTTAATAAATGGACTGCAAAGGGTTAATATAATATTGAAAACCACATGCAGTGGTGTTTTATGGGTATCTTTTATGTCAAGTTAAAGCAACTGCTTTTAAAAATGTAGACATTCTAACTATGGTTTTAGTATACGCAACAGTATATACGAAGCAGATGTCACTATGCTTCAGGCCTGTCTTGTAAAATTTAAAATCAACAATAAAGGAATGACATTGATGCAACCTCTTATTCCACGAAAACAACTTCATGTATATATACTGTATATAAAAAAAGGAAAGTGGTGCATACTTTTGCAAGTCGACATCTTTTGTTGAAACCGGTGTTCATCTGTTGAAGCAAAGGTACAAATTACCTGATTATGATATATCATGTATCTGAGAAAGTCTCTTTGTTCGGGGGGAAAAAATCAATACGAAACCTCTTGGAACAGCTCTTTTTCCCTTTTAAATGTCCAGGTAAGAAGGGTCTGGAAGTGCTGATTCCACATTTAGAACGACAGTGATTCATACTGTAGTGCTGTCCAGTTAGGCCTCCAACATACCTCAGGGTCTCTCGCTGACATTTCATGTGCAACTTTGGGAAAGGTTAGGGGATCTGGTTGCTGGATATAGGATGGGAACAAGGGAGGAACATTAATGCTTGTGTATTTTTAGAGAAATTGAACATCAGAGAGTTTTTTTCTGTAACTCTGTGGGGTGTAATTGTATTGAACTATTTTAAGTTCTGCTTTAGGGATATGTAGACTGATGTTTTTTTGCAGGGGGGTGAATAGGCAACAAATGTAAATACTATATATGTATATATATACACACACACACACACACACACACAGTGGTTTAATTGAATTACAAATAATGTATGCACAGTTTTTCAAACAAACTTGTTTTATTCAAAGCTGTAGTGGTGAATCAATTGGATTCAAGTCAGGACTTTGACTGGGCCACTCAAGAACATTAATTCTCTTCTTGTTCAACCACTCCAGTGTGGCTTTGGCTTTGTGCTTCGGTTCATTGTCCTGCTGAAATGTGAATTTCCTCCCCAGTTTCAGAGCCTTGGCTGACTCAAACAGGTTTTCATCAAGGATTTGCCTCTACTTTGCACCAACCATTCTCCCCTCTATCCTGACAAGCTTCCCAGTCCCTGCTGAAGAGAAGCATCCCCATAACATGATGCTGCCACCACCATGCTTGACAGTTGGGATGGTGTTGACTGAGTGATGTGCAGTGTTGGGCTTGCACCAGACATAACGCTTGGAATTTAGACAGAAAAGTTCCAGTTTTGTCGCGTCTGACCACAAAACCTTTTTCCTCATGTCTGCAGTATCATCTGCATGCTTTTTCGCAAACGCCATACGTGCTTTAAGATTAGACTCCCATCTCAGACACAGACCTCTCAAGGTCATTGTTGGCTTCAGAGTGACATCCTGAACCAGTTTCCTGCTTGCCTGGCTGCTCAGTTTGGGAGGGCGACCTGATCTGGTTAGTGTCTGGGTGGTATGATGCATCTTCCACTTCTTAATGATGGACATCACTCTGCTGAGAGGGATAATCAGCGCCTTTGAAATTTTCTTGTACCCTTCTCCTGCTCTGTGCCTCTCTACCACTTTATCCCTGACTTGTTTTGAAAGCTCCTTGGTCTTCATGGTTGCTTTGTTGGATCACTATGTGAGTTGCAGCTTGAAAGTCTTTATATACCCGAGGGAAATTATCTACAAGTTAAACCACTTTGAGTACACACAGGCTGAAACCAGTTCACTACTTTTGTGACCTTTCAAACAAATCATTTGCACCTGAGCTGATTTAGGGCTGCAGTAGCAAAGGGGTTGAATACTTATGCAACTGAGATTAATCTGTTTTTCTCTGTAAATCTTACTTATTTATACTCTATATGCATTTTTTAACGTTATCAATGTGGTGTAGTTTGTGTAGATTCTACATGTAAAGTCTAATTTGAAAGTGTCGTCGAGTACGCTCAGGTGCCAACAAAATGTGAAAACTTTGCAGGGCGGTAAATACTTCTGCAAACCACTGTGTGTGTGTGTGTGTATATATATATATATATACACTACCGGTCAAAAGTTTTAGAACACCCCCATTTTTCCAGTTTTTATTGAAATTTAAGCAGTTCAAGTCCAGTGAATAACCTGAAATGGTACAAAGGTAAGCGGTAAACTGCCAGAGGTTAAAAAAAAAGTTTAGGTTACCAAAAACTGAAAAATAATGTACATTTCAGAGTTATACAAAGGCCTTTTTCAGGGAACAAGTAATGGGTTAACAACTTACAGCTGTTCTGCAGCAATGGAAGTAAATTAAGCCTTGAAAGTTGATGCTAACAATTCCTACAGGTGTCCCAACTTTTGTTGATTACTTACAAACCCTCTGTCTGTATAAAAGCAGTGTTGGAACAGACTGTGTTACTACACCCTCTTAAGCATTATTTGGACAGTATTGTACTGCAGGAAGTAGTATATTGCTATCATAATGGCGAGAAAAAGGCAATTAACAAAGGAAGACAGACAGACCATTATAACCCTTAAAAGTGTAGGTCTTTCCTTTAGAGAAATTGCAAAGAAAGCCAAGGTGTCAGTGAGTACAGTTTCCTACACCATCAAAAGCACTTGGAAACTGGAGGAAACTCTGACAGGAAGAGGTCTGGCAGACCCAAAGCCACAACAGAATCAGAAGATAAATTTCTGAGAGTCAACAGCTTGCGTGATAGGCGGTTCACAGGACAACAGCTTTAAGCACAGCTTAACACTGGTCGAAGTAAGCAAGTCTCAGTTTCAACTGTGAATAGAAGACTTCGAGCTGCAGGTTTGACAGGTCGAGTGGCAGTAAGGAAGCCATTGCTAAGATGGCAAAATAAGAAAAAGAGGCTTGCCTGGGTCATGAAGCACCGCCAGTGGACTACTGAAGACTGGAAGAAGGTCTTATGGACCGATGAATCAAAATTTGAAATCTTCGGTTCATCACGCAGGGTTTTTGTACACCATCGAGTAGGTGAAAGGATGGTTCCTCGGTGTGTGACACCAACTGTCAAACATGGAGGAGGAAGCGTGACGGTCTGGGGCTCTTTTGCTGGATCCAGAGTCGGCGACTTGCACAGAGTGAGTGGCACCCTGCACCAAAACGGCTACCACAGCATTTTGCAGCGCCATGCAATACCCTCTGGTATACGCCTAGTTGGTCAGGGGTTCATCCTACAGCAAGATAATGACCCAAAACATACCTCCAGGCTATGTCAGAACTACCTTAGAAGAAAAGAACAAGACGGTAGGCTTCAAATCATGGAATGGCCAGCACAGTCTCCAGACTTAAACCCCATCGAGCTGGTTTGGGATGAACTGGACAGAAGGGTGAAAGCAAAGCAACCTACAAGTGCAACACATTTGTGGGAACTTCTGCAACAGTGTTGGGAAGAACTTTCCGAACAATATTTGATTTCCATTGTAGAAAGAATGCCACGAGTGTGTTTGGCTGTTATATCTGCAAAAAGTGGCTACTTTGATGAGTCAAAAATTTAGATTAAATTTTGTTAAACAAAACGATTCCATGATTTCTTTTTTATCTCCAATTGTTTATTTGTTCTATGCTTTAATTTCAATAAAGTACATTGAGACATTAAACTGTGTAAATTTCAATAAAAACTGGAAAAATTGAGGTGTTCTAAAACTTTTGACCGGTAGTGTATATATATATATATATATATATATATATATATATATATATATATATATATATATATATGTGTGTGTGTGTGTGTGTTATTGAATGCTAGCTGCAATATTGTGGTGTTTTTTTTTTTTTTTTTTTGCCTCGATTTAGGACCCCCTAATTTGTGTAGACCAATAGATTTGAATGAAACTGGTAGACAAAAGAAAGTCAGTCTTACTACAGCATATGCTGTATCAGATTTTGTCCCTAATTTAGTCTCTAGACTAACATGTTTTTGGTTTAAAATACCTGTCTCCCTCAAAGCATTGCTGTTTCAAAGTTATCTCCTGCCCTAAAATATTCCATTTACTGCAGTACTATATATAATACACACACACACGGGTGTGCAATTCATATCGCCCAACGCCTGGGACAACAAGATTTGTGTGAGGGACAAGTTTTACCATTATACTTTGCTCGGCAGACAAGAACTTTTTTCCTTCTTTTTTGAAAACGTTATGTTGCTAGAAAAACTCCTGTAGATTTCTAGGGAGTCACTCGTGGTCCTGAAAACTCTCAAATGCGCAACTGTAAACCTCAAAACTATATACAGGAGTAAACAAATACACATATCCTTTTAATTCACAAACCCTCAGTCACACACAGTAACAAACATGTTTAAATTAATGCAACAATACGATTATATTGCCTTTGTCTACAGTAGGATCCCAGTAAAGTTTAACTGCCAGCTCTAGGAAGAATATTTAACATAATAAAAATTACAAAAAACTTTAAACTATCTTATATTTAACGGTTTAACAATTTTTTTTTTTTTTTTTTTAAGCTACTTAATTGGGTGGTTGGCAGTAGGTTTGTGAAGCTGTAAATTGACTTAATTATTTTTAAGGTAACTTTGCACTGTGAGACCGACAGCGCAGCCCACTGAAACACCCACAAAATAAAATTATTTCTCTTTATCCAATGGCCATATAAGAAACCAAAACGTATTAAACAAGCGACATCGCCGTTCTCCTGGGTAATGAAGTTTAGAAACCCATCCTTTAACCCTTAAGTTCCGGTGAACATTCTACCTGTTTGAGGTCTGACTGACATAACATGACTTTCGGCTTGTGTATCAAGACAAATATCCACCGAAAGTTACAGTATTATACCTTTCTTAGCAGCTGAGAATCTGAAGATTATTAAGAGAATAACATCTTCACTCTATGATGGAATATACCCTACAATTACCTAGTTATGAATATAAAAAATAAGTTTTAAAATGTACTTACATTTAAGTGTAATTTAGTGATCTCCTACCTAAAAACTGTTAAAGTATCAGTGGCAGCGACAACTCTGAGGAAGTAGAATCAGAAAGAATTTTGTCTGGTCTGGTTTTCATTTTACACCAGATTGTTTGACAGGTGCGTAATGTGAAAAAGTTCACCATCAGGTAGATGTGTCAACACATCAACAGCTGCTGTAAAACAAAATTAGATGGGCTCAGTTTTGGCAAGTCTGTTTGGACTGAATTACGTTTTCATTATTTGATTTCATGAAGCACAAATTATGCATGCAATAAGGCCTGACAGGGTGTCCATATACATCAAATGGTTAATGGTTGTTTTTTCGGTTTTCACTATTCCAGTAAAGGGAGAGCAGAGGAACAAAATGAGGGGTCTCTTGTATTCCTAACTCGAACAGAGGCTGAGATATCAGCAATTCAAATGTAAGGGAGGTACCTCACACTACTGCCCCAGGAAGTGCTGTCTGTCTCGGGCAAACCTCTCCCAAGGAGTCGGCAGTCGCTGTCCACAATCTTTTTTTGCCAGAGTACTTATTTTTTCGCGATAACGAAAGAACCTCATGGAAGTAGATACCCATCATGACAAAATAAATAATTCTAAATTCCTTTTTCGCCAGAGTACTTCTATTTTGGCCAGAACAGCTCCTTTTATCGTGAGAACAATTCCTTTTTCGTCAGACAAGTGGCAAAAAAAGATTTAAAAAGATAAAATGAGCACATTTCCCACTCACAAAATGAAAAGACAATGTTACAGTCAATATTATGGAGTCCCAATAATATACAGACATGTCATGGTTTACAAAAAGATATGATTTTCAGGCAGTTCAGGTTTTTTTTTTCTCTTTAAACTGAAAAAAAAAAATGTCCGCCTCACAAACAGAGTTTTTTCTGATGAAAGTAGATTAGACCCCGCGAAAAAGGATATTTTGCCGTGATGCTAATTCCTTTTTTGAAATCAAACATCTAACTGCAAGGGCTGTACTGAGCATGCTCAGAACCAAAATTTCAATTCCCTATAACTCAGGAGCAGGTTAACATTTTTTTCACCAAACCAGAAAAAGTCACTATTCGGAAGCCATAATAGTAGCACAGTATTTAATGTTAGCTTTTGAAATGTCATATTATTTGTTAAGTATATGGAAAACTACAAAGCAGAATGTAATTCAATATGTTATCGTAACATTATTCAGCAGGTTTCATTTGACTTCATGAAGCAAAATTAGTTAATTCTATAGGGCGATGCAAAACTTTTGGTCATAGCTGTACACAACCTGTTTTGTTATTTATATATATATGAATTGAGCATCAACTTTTCAGACATGGCAACTGTCAACACATGTACTAACTGTGTTGCTTATAGTTGAAACACCACAATGTTTTGTGGGTTGTTGTTGAATAGTACTGATGGAGATACATGACCATAGTAAGCAGGGATGGGTGTGCACAGTACTGTACGGTAGGTATAAACAGTAAGATGGATGTGCAGCAACCAGGGATTTCTTTCCAGTGTCATTACAGTCTGATACAAATACACATGGGCTCTGGATAAGCTCTTCCAGTGTAGAGATCGTTGAGCCTAGGGTATACAATTAAAACTTTCCACAATTTAAAAAGCTGTTGATATTCAATCAAGAGGCTTGTACTGTCAATAGTCAAAGACCACAGATTTTTAAAAACTTTTTTTTTTTTAACTTCTATAAATTATTAAGTTGACATGTAAGAACCAGCTGGTGAGGAAACATTCTGCCTCATAAGCAGAAAGACCTCTGAGCTTTCTCTTACCCACCATTGATGTAGAATTTCACTCACCCTGTTTGTAAACCATTTTATTGATAATGATTGCCAGGTAGGGTTGATGGATGGCCCTGCCTCACCACACTGCTAACTTGCGTGTGTGTTCTATTATTATTATTATTATTATTATTATTATTATTATTATTATTATTATTATTATTATTATTATTATTGACTTCACTACAGTGTAAACCACTTCCCAAAATGCATATGTATATGTTAACAAATCTCAATACAATAGTGAAAAGGAAAGCATTGGGAAATAACAGTGATTCTGGCAGCATCAGAGATCTGGGCTGCCTCACAGGAATGGCCACAGGCATGCTGGTTTTTCCGTCCTCATTAGTGTAAAGGGGGACGAGGTTGAGACCACCAAACTTATTTCAGTTGTGGTCGAGTAGTTTATAAACTGTCACAGAAACCCAAGATGGAATTATTTTCCTTTAACTCCCTGAAGCCCAGCTATTTTTTTATAATACATGGATATTATCTGTGATAAAAAAAAGACAGTAAACGGGTAAAAAGGTTCAAATTGCAAGTGAATTTAAATAATAATAATAATAATAATAATAATAATAATAATAATAATAATAATGTACATTAAGTCAATAATAAAGAATCTTAAATATAATTAATCTTTTTGATAATTCAGGAACATGAATTAAACTGGGTAGATATTGAACTGCAAAAAATAACTTTATTTTCAAGGAAAAGGTGTTTCAATGGGGTATGCTTTTTATTGGTTGGTGGAGGATGATTGTAAATCTTCAGAGACAGATTTGTTAAGTGCCTAAAAGCCATGAATTGTGGGTGTTGTCGAGTGATTAAAACGAGACATTTTGTTGAAAGTGGTGGGGGTGCACAGGGGTCAAATAAGGGTCAAAGGTCAAGTATAATCTTCTAGACGAATATTCCATTTTGACGTCACTACTGCAGTGTTACACCTTTTTTTCAGGATGCGAATATAGCTATCATGGTAAAACTATGGAATTTCCATAATTATCATTGGGGTTCACAAACTTTTTCTCGGCACTGTATATATTATTATTATTATTTATTTCTTAGCAGACGCCCTTATCCAGGGCGATTTACAATTATTATAAGATATCACATTATTTTTACATGCAATTACCCATTTATACAGTTTGGTTTTTACTGGAGCAATTTAGGTAAAGTACCTTGCTTAAGGGTACAGCAGCAGTGTCCCCCACCTGGGATTGAACCCACGACCCACCGGTCAAGAGTCCAGAGCCCTAACCACTACTCCACACTGCTATATATATAATGGGTTAGTGGCAATAAAGAAAGCCGCTAACCCATTACCTGGGATGTGAGATTATTTTCTCCTTTCTGTACGTATAGGGGCGCTGGAACTAGGGGTGCTGGGGGTCCGGTAGCACTCCTGGCTTTGCATGGCTTCCATCATATACAGGGGTTACAATTGTGTTCAATGACTTTCAGCTTTTACTGTGTGTGCTTATCATTTTACATTTTGTGTTCGCTTTCCAAAAACAGGAGATAGCATAGAAGTTCCTGATTATCCGTATCTGTGCAGTAAATTTTGTGTGGATTCTTTCTCCATATAATGATGGTGTACTACATGCAAACTGTTGTACTGTATATTTTAAAGGGGTGGGTGTGTGTAATTTTAAATAATTAATAAAGGTGAATGCTGTAAGGATCTACATGATGTACCTATAATAAATTAAATGTATTCCTCCTGTATAAAAAAACTACATTCTTTATCAGGTGAAATGCGTTTTTTGTAGAGAAGTAGTTTTGTAGTACAGCATACATGGGGATTTTAATTGCCCCAACTCTCCCAACATGAGTAGCCGTCAAATTTGTATAAAATCCGTAAACATAAAAATGCCTACAGTAGGTCTCATCTGTGTTGGCCCAGTGCATTATGGTAATTCCACTGTGTTCTTTATCATCTGTTCTCGAAACCTGACCCAGCGACCCTGGAAACACAGAAATGTCATGTCAGTGGATAGTAATTAGTGCATCTGGAGAGAGCCTTACTGTGGCCTTTCAACCTTCTGCAGAATGATGCAAAGAGAACAAGAAAGAATAGGAGGAAGCAAAAAGCTGTCAAACTCATCGTGTTTAGAAAAGGAACCTCCGCCACCTCCCTTCTGTGCTGTAATATAACAGGCAGAGATGAATATGCAGGTTAAGACAAAATTAACCTGGAATGCACTTTTTGCATTTATTGTCTTGCTGAAGACATACTACGTCTGTCACCAGGCTGCATGTGTGTGAGGTTGTTTCAGTAATTCACTGTACAGCAGTAGAGTTTTTCTAGAAGCGATGTGTTATATATTTAACATTTAACGTTTTTATCACAAATAAAATATTAAAGGGTCTTGACAACTAATGAAAACTGGTGGTATAAAGGCTATACAGAAAGCAAGAAGAAGCTTAATTGCAGTTCTATGTATTTGCTGAACAAACTTATTAGCAGAGCATTTAATAGAAGCTCCCATTAATCAATGTTGCTTCCCAGTGTCTCCCGAGCCCTCTGCTGTGTTTTTTTTTTCAGTCTCTTTTTTGGGATCAGCTACTGTAATTAAAGGGATGAAATTTATCATAGTCACAAACTTAACATGTCCGAAAGTAATTGCCTGGAACTGATGGGATTTCATCTACCTAAACCTCCATGTTTATTTTATTTTCCTCTTCAGGTATTTAAAATTGACGTGCTGACGAGCGGAAGACAGCACTCGGTTGAGAAGCGCTACAGTGAATTCCACTCACTACATAAAAAGGTAACCATGTTTTATCCCCCCACCCCCCTGGCTGCCATATAAGGTTGTGGTACCAGGTCCGCAGAGCAAGAGGCATTGTTAATCATCGGCTGAAGTGGCACCCTTAGAGTATTTATCTTGTAAGCAGCTCGGCTCTACTGGAAACTCAGATTGTCTCGGTTTTGTCTTCATTCATCTGGAGCAATTCATTACTGGCTGTCATGATCCCCAGTAACTGTGATGATGGCTTTTTGAATGCTTTTGACAAAAAGGAACAATCAACTATATTGCTTTCACATGCACACAAAAAAATTACAAATGTGTTTTAGAAACTGAAGCTGAAGTGGTATTATTGTTCACTGTAAAAGCAATATATTACAGTGGATTATGAGATATTACACACCGTACTGCAGAATCCAGACTCTGGCGGAGTGCTACTGTTGAAATTGCTGGTTGTCATTTGACCCTCTAAAAGGGCTAATATAATGTTTAGAAAAAGAAAAAAAAGGGGGTTGGGAAATGTAAGCAACCAAATTAGACTACAAAACTGGTATCAGAAATTAAACATCAAATTATTATGGATAGTATACTACCAACAGACAATGATACAATATAGTACATATAGTGCATTTGTTAGTTTCTATTCAGTTTTTTCCTGATTTGCATAATTGTTTTGGCCCCTGGCCTGCTAATTACCTTATCCCGAGTCAGCTTATTACATCATATACACCAGTGGTTATCCTCTAAATAATTACATTATGAGTTAGATCAAGTACAATATTGACTTTTTTGTGTGTGTGTGTGTGTCTGTCTGTCTGTCTGTCTGTCTGTCTGTCTGTCTGTCTGTCTGTCTGTCTGTGTGCAGCTGAAGAAGTTTATTAAAGCCCCTGAAATGCCCTCCAAGCACGTGAGAAACTGGGTTCCCAAAGTGCTGGAGCACCGAAGACTTGGACTGGAAATATACCTGCAGGTACAGAGCTTTTTAATTTAAGGATTCAAAAGCAAAATATATTTCCAAAAGATGAGCTGAGTATGGTATTTATCTCAGTGGTTGACTTCCAAAATAATGCCTCTTCCAGAAATGTACCTTTTACAGTTTAGTAGCTGCAGTCACTACTACCGTACGGTATCGGATGTGTAAGATAAATGTAAATTATACAAATAGTAATCTGGTACGTACTGTATCTTCATTTTCTAGAAAGTGAGCACTGGTTACCGGGCATGTAGACATCATTTCCTAGGTCTTCTTTCCAGCTCAACCATTAGCAATAGACACACTCCCATTAAATGACAGTTTTGTGGGATCATTTTAAGGGAGACGGAAATGCACTGCAGTATGACTCTCAAAGTTCCAAGGGCACTGTTTTTAAGAGCAACTAGGTATAGGTCTGAAATATCCATTATTTTAACCAGTGTATTATTCTTGTTGTTTAGAATAACTTTGTTTATACCACAAGCGTGGGTATATCTACCTCGGGATACATTTTTATTATTACACTTACGTGGAGTAATATAAGTGGAATAACATGCTTACCAGAACTAGTTTTGAATGCGTCTTTGCTTACATTCCAATGCAGTGGTGTGCTGCTGAAATTCAGGATGGAGCTGTGCTTCGGTAGTTCAAACAGTGCTTCTACCGATACGTGTATTACACAACTTTTAAAATGTCTGAAATCATTTCTTATCTCTCTTGTTTATTTGATTTGGACCCTGATTTCCTTCAGTACGTGTTAAGTCAAATGCCAGTTACCGATCTGCCTGCGTATTATTTAAATTCCAACAAATTGACAGACTGAACTCAAGGTTCTATCTAAAAAGGGGGTTGCGAAGAGTTCATAAACAGGGTTTGAAATTAATCCGCGTCGAAGCAGTCTGTTGAAATGAAAGTAAAAATCTGCCAGTTAAAATAATCCCTGAAATAATATATTTACTATATTTATATATATATATATATATATATATATATATATATATATATATATATATATATATATATATATATATATATATATATATATATATATTGGATGTCTCAGTAAAAAATTACTGGGACATCGTCCTGTGGCGAATAAAAACCATATACCACGAATGATCATTCAGTATCCTCAATATATCATTTTTTGTTTCAGCCATCACTACACTCAGAAGCCCCCCTCCCTTGTGGCCTCTGTAGGGTTATCCAACATGCCTTCTCTCTAAGTACAGCTGGTACACCAAAGAGTAATCCTTGCATGTCCCCCTGCAACACCCTGCGCCTCGTGGATTTCAAATATATCAGTAAGAAATACCACATATTATAAATGTGGTATTTCTTGCAACCAGTGGTGGCAAAGTGTTTCAGGGGGACGGGGTAATGGTTACACTCTGGTGTACCAGCTCTACTTAGTGAGAAGCGCCCTTTTGAGGACCCAGAGGTGCTTTAAACCATTGCTTTATTAATTTACCAGAATGTATTTACTGAAACAGGAAATGATTTACACAGTGAATGTTTAGTTTTGAGAATTTCTTTCATAATGCAGTACTTTCCAAATTCCACAAAAATATATGTCCGTATGCTACTCGGTATTTAAGTTCCCCTCTGAAAAAGTACAAGAAATAACACCTTTTCTGCTATTTGCAGTTGTTACAAATACATGCCCTCGATGGCAGCGTTTAGTCCTGCTTTATCTGTAAGCTGTTGTTCATGTTACAACTTACAAATAGAAACGTTTTTCTTTGTGCATCATTGAAAAAGAAAACATATCACATATTAAGCATGTCAGTTCCAATAATGAGCTGTTATGCTTTATTATCAACACTCAAGATGTACGTACTTTGTCAAAATGTATATTTTGTTTATACCTAAATTTGATAGTTTGTTTTCCATCCATTGCAGAATATCAACCTTTTAATACATTTATTATTATTATTATTATTATTATTAGTAGTAGTAATACATTAGTCCTCACTTGTAAAACAGTTTAGGTCTTTACTGTCTTCACTGCTGCATTGCTCCTCCAGTGCTCATGCTAATTTTTAAAGTGTTCAGTATTGCCTTTTTTGCTCTCCATGTCAGATGTCTGTGAATTCAGAATGATGTATTGATTTACCACATCATGGGCGCTACACCTTTACAGCACAGACTACTGGTGCCACAAATTCTGACATAAAGACTGTGAGGAGATAATAGCCGATCTCTGTCACTGTCACGGTATCACAATTCTAAGGTCTTGAAACTGCTTCTGTGACGGTTCCCTTTCCGGTGTTCTGTTAATGGATATTAGGTATTTAAAGTACAGTACCTGCTATAAAGCAAATAAATGAAGAGATGATGCTGGTAAGAATCATGTGTATTCATATAAATCACATACTGTATGAGAAACCAACCTTTTAAAGGTTTGTCAATATTCTAGTACATCATATTGTGTATAGATGTCGTCCTGTGCATGGATAACGGGGCAGTGTTGGGCGATGCACTACCCTTACGGATTCACCCTGTCGTCTTCATTTGTTAAACTTAATAAATGGCCAACAAAATAATTAGATGCCGTTCTGTACATACGAAACGTATCTATTTAATAAAAGAAGCGGTTCAGACAAACTTTAGTTCTGGAGCAAGGTACATTACTCAGCTATATCTCTTGAAGCAAAGGTAGCTGATGGGGGGGGGAAAACCTTCTCCCAAAAGTAATACAGAAAAACAAACAAACAGTAATTTTTAATTATAATTAAAAACATTTATTGAAAATTAAATAAATCAAACTACTGTATTTGTATTCGCTGGTACCACGTCCTTGGTTACGACCCGCTCTTCTCTCCTTTCACTCTCGTCAGCGTTGGCATCTGAGGTCATCAGTGTGGGGTGGCAAAAGTGGATGACTCCACGTGTTCCGTGCTAGCCATCTTGAAGAAATGGAATAATGATTGGCTAGTAGATGTGCTTATCATAAGTGTAGAGGAGGCAGGAGCGCGTCTGCCTCCTCCGAATGTACAGCAGTGACTTGAGTGAAGAATTTGGATCGAGTGGCTGCCTCCGCGTAAAATAAATATGTTGCATATTAAATATAAATAAGAAGGTATTTATTTTAAAATTATCGAGCAGGCAGTGCCTCCTCCGACGAGCCGCCACTGATGGATAGTGTTTGCTGTTAGAAGCGCCAAAACAGCCAGTCTTCACACATTTAAAATATATTGCATTATATTTTTTTATTTTTAGTTTTCACTTTATTTGTTACATTATGCTATTGTCCACGCTAATTATTGTTTACTTTTATAATTAAACAACTGCATAGAATATCGTTGTTTGTTTAGAAAATGCAATAAATAAGTTTTCATATGGTAAGTGGCAGAGAGGACATATCATATTCCTTGGCTACTGATTACAGTAATTGGTAAAGGTTATGCTTATTTCAAGAAAGGGAGTAAAATTACAGAAGTAAAATGACACTTAATGCAAAGAAATATATATTTAAAAAAAACAATCATGGGTAATTTTTAAATGCATATAGTTTGCATATATGTATAAAAATGAATAATAGCAGTCTTTTCAGCTGGTGTTGATATATCATTCTTTTAAACAGTCATTTGCAGGTTTTATTTGTGTGTATATATATATATATATATATATATATATATATATATATATATATATACTGTACAAACCTATGTAACAATGCTTTGGGTGTGCATATATAGACAATTACCCATGAAGAGAAGATACAAGGTAGAATACCATCATTCAGTTTGTCCTCTTTGAGGTTTTGTTAAAATAAAGGAGGTGGTGGAGAGATTACATGCTAAATCTAGAGAAAGACAAACTGTTTTTCCTTCCTCATTAGTCTGTGAACACCGTGTTAAATAATATTAATGACTGGGATTGTCAGTACTTACCAGGGCTTTCACCGGTACAAGTGATTTTATTGATCGATACAGATGCAGTGTAATGCTGAAGATTATTCTGCTCCGATTTTTATCAAAGCCTTAACTAAGTTTATTAGCACACACAGTATCTTTTAAATAGATCTGGATGATGATGTTGATTGGGAAAAGCAGAATACCATCCATCTTTTTGATCTGCTAATAACTGAAATCCATCATTGTTTCTATCAGCTGTGTTCACATTCTCCGGAGTCTACAAGTTTTTGGAGCAAGCCAGGGAATGTAGGACAATATGCAGCTTCTGTTATTTATCAATAGTTTCATGAACTGGCACTGGTGGTCCTGCATTGAAGTAAAGCTGATTGAGAGCAACACCTCTTAACCATTATTAATAATCCAATAAACACAGATATTTGTCACCAAATTTGTCTGTAATAGGTGAAGGAAAAACTGCGTAACAGAAATTAAACTTAAAAAAAACTTAAACTTAGAAATTAAATTTTCAATTCATTGTAGCGTGTCAGTTTAAAATGTGTTCTGGTTGTGAAGTCTTTCCATCTGTTTTGTTTTACAGCTTTAAGTATGAGTCCATTCCATATTTAATATGAAATCTGTACTAGAAAGTAAATGTTTTCATAACAGCATTCATCTGCCCCATACAACAGGATAGTGCTTTGTAATGCTGATATATTCACATATAGATACAAGATCAAAATAGCATTTTTTTTTTTTTTTAGTAATTTCAAAATCTCCAAGTAACTACATTTAGTGTACTAGTCTCAATACTATTTAGTTCAGAAAATATGCTTAGAAAATGTGCCCTTTATCATCACTCATGAACTACATGATATTTGTATTTGCTCAGATCTGAGCAAGAAATCTGTATTTTAATATACATAGACTGAACATCTGCTGAGCATAGATGTGTTGGTATCATTTAAAGCAACTGCTGTGCATTATGAAAGAAGAATGAGATCACTGAATTGGATTTTATTTTTGTTAGCTTTTTATTTATTCAGTATACTAGATTTCTAGCTGGATGTTTTAAGATCATTGCCATATCAATTTTATGAACCTTGCCATGTCAAATTACCAATTTCTCATGACATACAGAAATGTGCTATTCATTTTTATTCTACAACCCTTTTGTGTTTGCAGTTTTATCGACAACAGTAACACACACAGGTGAAATTAAACCTTTCTTTTTAAATGAGGTTCTAGCGGCTAAGTCAACCATGAACAGTGACCTCCCCCCTCCCCTCCCCAATGCTTAATTTGATTAAACACTTAGTTAGTAGTTGAGATTAATGAATATTTCTCCTGCTAGTTCTATCCAATTACTTTGTATATATACAATCCCAGACCTTGTTAATTATATGCAGGTTGTTTAGTAATTTTTAACAATATTTTCAGAGCAGGGGCTATTACCAGAGTAACCTTGCCGTCAAGTGGAAACTCTCAGCAGATTAGGTACTGACTTGAGACCATTCATTTTCAGACCAAGTCTAATTACTGTGGGCTGCCTGCTACAGGTAGCAAGCTCCTGCACTTAAGTAATGTAGGTGATTCTGAGAACCAAAAGGAAAAGATTAATTGTTTGCTTTGTTTTGTCCCTCAAGGGACGTGGGGTGCTTAATCAAGAAAAATAATTCCTTCTTGTGTTGATTTAGGATATTTGCAGAAACCCTTGTAGTATAAAGGTAGGTGTAAAAGCAGCATTCTCATTTTAACTGCTTAGATATAGTGAAACAAATGTAAAAGAACAAGGACATTGATCGTCGTTTAACATTTTTCACAGCAAGTCATTTGGCTGTTTGTTTTTTATTCTGACCAATTCTGTTTACACAGTATCGTCATTCGTATTGTCTAGCTCTTCCGAAATCTAATCAAGTAGACAAAAGAAAAAAAAATGGGGGGGGAAAAAAGCTTTTTCAAATTGTTCTTAATTGCAAGAGCAGAGAATGTGCCAAACGACATGGTGTTTCTAATTAAAAAGAACCCCCAACTAGTAAGCCCCATTAATTCAACCTTTTCCGATCTGATAAATAAGCTTTCAAATAGTGGAATAGATTAATGGCATGCAATTAATTCTGAACTGAATGTGAAGGTCAGGAAAACTACTATGGTTAAATGCAAATGCTGGAATAACAAACTATTGGACTATTGTCTGTAAGCTTATTACTTGAATGTAGTGGCTCAGCACTGCAGTGCAATTAGCCGCTGCATATGCTTTTTCATGTTCCAGTTTATTATTTTATTGTGCAGGGGCTCAAAGATCTAAAATAATATTATTATTATTATTATTATTATTATTATTATTATTATTATTATTATTATTATTATTATTATTATTATTATTGTTGAAGGTGAATGTTTATTTTCAGAGAGATTAACATTATTTCAAGTGTTAAATTCAGAATGGTAATTGGGGTCAGAACTGTAGTTTATAATACTGTAAACATTCAGCTCTCTAAGGCTGGAATTCCTTATTGCAAGCTACAGTATTGCTTTGCTCTTGTGGTTTATCATGTCACCCTAACCCATGGAATTACAGAATTATTATTGGTCCAGTTTGTTATACAGTAGTAGGAAGAAAGTAGTTTTTAGCAAACACGTTTAATAAGAAACGGGGGTTAATAATAGGTGGTGAATGTGCCTGTTGGGTGTTAGTGGGAACATTCTATTCAGTGCTGCATTGCAGTAAGCAACTGCAACAACCCATGGAGATGACAAAGAACTAATATTGGCAAAGTAGATTGAAACAGAATACGTTGATGTACCCAGACATTCCCAAAAACCAATAATCTTCCATCCTAAAAAACAGAAGACCGCTCTTGAATTTCTGCACCAGTGATGTGATGCACCAGTTGATAACATGATTGGGCAGGAAGAGCATGATATGAAATGTTTTCCCTGGTGTTCTGTCTGGTCCTTACTCAGTATGCATTGGGAAGCAGATTCTTATCAAGTGCTGTTAGCGGCATTATTCACTTTCACTTTGCACACCACAGTACACTGGGTCACTTTGAGTAATTTAGGACAGATAGCAATTTATATATATATATATATATATATATATATATATATATATATATATATATATATATATAATATATATCTCATTTACCCCTTTGTTTTGTAAAAAAAAAAAAAAAGGTGTTCAGATCTGGACAAGGTATAATAGACATACCACTATACATGAAATGCACTACTTCCCTAAATACCTATACTACTGTTATATACTGTAAATGCACATGGACTATACAGTGACACTTTACATGCATGCACTGCAGTCGAAGGAAGTCAGTCACTAGAACTGTTATAAAGCAACATTTCAATAAAATGAAGGTTGAGGGCGCCCAGTGGCTCCTCGAGCAAAGGCACTTTTGTGTTCAATCCAGGGTGAATCATATCTAAAAGCTCCCTTCTTTGAATCCTGCATACCGTAAATTGCTGAGGAAAAATAGCAGGGCAATTCCTCAAACTTCAGGCACACTTACTGGATAGGTGCCCTGCAAATCCAGGCAGGTAAGAGACGATTGCCTTGACAGTGGGAGCAAAGGTTGCCTGTTGTCATCTAGGAGAGTAAGTGTGCTGCGACTTTTGAATTGGGCAAATAATAATAAAAAAATGTAAACATGTTGGATATAATAATGTAAGATCGATCCTGTGATAATGGAACTCTTATCCAACTGATGTCCATATTAAGCTGTTCTTGGAAGGAAGCGTACAGTAGGTGTCCGGGACAGGCCTCTGTGACCCATGACAATGTTAAATTTGATATTTGATGTCCATTATTTGGTGCTTTCAGTTGCCAAGTTGAATGGCTCTGCAGTAAATGTTTTTTTCACCTACTGACTTTATGACCACCCTATTCAAATACTGTAAAACACACAGAATCCAGACAGGTGTAGCAGATGAAGGACCGTGGAGCTATTTTTACTCAATTTTGTCATGTATTCCAGAAATCTTGGATCTTGCCATTTGTTGACCAATCTCAACTGAAATTTACCAACAAATACCGGTACCTACTGTGGACACATTTAATTTTATTTGGTCTTCTCAATAGACAGAGTGTAGCAGGGCCACGGTAAGATGGAGACTCGGAGGCAAGGCAGCTGCAGTTTAAGTGCGCATTTAATAAACAAAACAGGTCACAAACAAAAGGGCCAAAATAAAGGTTTAACAAAACACAAACACAAGGTCAGGCTGGGGATTCGCCTTCACTGAACATACATATCTCTATCTTAGCAACACTGGTCACTGATCACAGAACACCAAACACTTACCTGTTCCTCTCCCATTTCTGGCTGTTTTTATGCAGATGGCCACTCCCCAATTAGCACCAATTCACACTAACTGGAGAGTGGCCACACCTGTGGTTGATGGCAGTGACATTAACCCCATCCCTGTCACACACCTCCGCTCATGTGCGTAGCACACATGGCCTCCACGGCCACCTCCCCCTTTAAAGTTAAAAAAAGTCTTGCCCATAGGCCTGGGCCATGAGTGGAGGCATGAAGGGGCCCACGGGCGGCAATGTTATCGGTGGCCAGGCTGGAGGCTGTGATACTGACAGTGCACAGGCTGGCTCCTCCAGCTGGGGAAATGCTGGCAGCAGAAAGGCTGCTTCCTCCAAACGTGTGGCCAGCAAGGGCAAGGCTGGCAGTGCCAATGCTGACTGCGACGCAGGGCTCTCCGGCAGCTGAACTGCTGCTTCCTCCGGACGTGCAGCCTGAAAAGGCAACGCTGGCAGTGGAAATGCTGG
This sequence comes from Acipenser oxyrinchus oxyrinchus, assembly GCA_030684275.1. NCBI lineage: Eukaryota > Metazoa > Chordata > Actinopteri > Acipenseriformes > Acipenseridae > Acipenser > Acipenser oxyrinchus. The sequence goes on from CM060247.1 coordinate 89,537,174, forward strand.
CAGCGGGGCGGGGAAGGCAACCCGGGTGGTGCGGGACAGGCCAGGGGGCGACGGCTGGAGCGGACCCCCGGGAGGCGACGGCTGGAGCGGACCTCCGGGAGGCGACGGCTGGAGCGGACCCCCGGGAGGCGACGGCTGGAGCGGACCTCCGGGAGGCGACGGCTGGAGCGGACCCCCACGCTGGAGACAGTGGGGCTTGTCCCTCTCGCGCTGAGAATTTAAAGCGCAGGTTCATAAACAAAACAGGATACAAACAAAAGGGTACAAGGGCCAAAATAAAGGTTTAACAAAACACAAACATGAGGTCAGGCTGGGGATTCGCCTTCACTGAACATACATACATACATACATACATATCTCTATCCTAGCAACACAGATCACCAAACACTCACCTACTCCTCTCCTAGATAGAGGATTTCTGGCTGTTTTTATGCAGGTGGCCCCTCCCTTATTGGCACCAATTCACACTAACTGGAGAGTGGCCACACCTGTGATTGCTGGCAGAGACATTAACCCCGTCCCTGCTACACAGGTTAACCAGAATGGAAAGAGGTTAAGAGATGACTTAATATAAAGTCTGTTATACGTTAAAGTGGTGAGGTCCGTTTGATTAGTACAAACATGTAATTCTTCAGAAAAATTGGGAATTTACAGCAGAATGGCATTGATGAATGCAGCCTTGCAGAGTTGATGTGATTCATTTGTCATCGGCATGAAAAAGGTTAATCAGTATTCGCTGGGCAGGTTGTGTTGCCTTTTTCAGTAATTGTACTGTTCTGTGCCTTTATCAAACCATTCCTTGTTTGGCTGGTCGGGTAAGAAAGGTGTCACCGAAGAGAAGCCACAATGAATTACTTGTGATTGCAGAAAGATAACATTTCTTACTTCTCACTGCGAAAAAAAACGTGTCAGCTTTCTGTCCAAATAAATGCATGGAGTACATAAAACATGCTGGAGAATAACCTTAGGAAGAAAAATCAATTGCAATTCATATTTCATAAGACCATTATTGCTTGTGAAAGTGTGGCATCAATTTGTTTTATAGGACTGTTCACTGGGTGCCTCTTTTTGCTTAGCTGCAGTGAATGACAGAAGGCATGAGTTCTTCGCAGTACTGTACCAACCTACTTCGTGTTTCCTGCTTAATGTCTGAAAGCAGTAACTTTTGGAAATGAGCGTTTTCTTTTGAAGGCACTTGCATGTTCTTTTCTTGACAAGGTTCTGTCATCCGTGAAGTTATCGATTTGCCAGTGTTTTAACCATCAAACTGGATCCATTTGAGTGACTGTGGTTTTTAGACAATTTCTTGGACAGGCAAAGGCATCACGGCAATTGGCTAGTTTTAAAGACAGTATTTCAATTTGTAGACAGTATTTCAAACCCTGTTCCCTTTTGAAGAAGCTTCAGACTTCATAGCCCCACTGTGGACTGAGATGTCATAGAAAACGCAGCTCACTTTATGGATTGCTGTTAGGTCAACAAAACTTTGGCAGCATTGATTAACGTGACAGTGAATACAGCAGTACATTTATCACTTATGGCTGTGCTGTAGAAAATCTAATAAGAGGCAAACAATTCCCACTAGAGCTGTAACAGGTTCAGTGTGGGTAACAGTGCATGCACTGGAAATGTCTGACTTTACTATTATGCCCTTACTACAGGTTGGATAGTTTTCACTCACATCTATGATGCCCCCAAACAGACATAATCTAGTCATTTAAAACATATTCTTTGCTTATGTAAAAGTTGCTGTAATACCAAAGGGAATATGACTGGCACAGATAAATTGAAATAAAAAATAATAATGTAAAGAATAATGTACACCCAAATGTACATAGTAAGACTGCAACTCCTTCAAGGGTATTGCTTGATTATTTTTTATTTTTTTGTTTCAATAAAAACCTGATAAGGAATTAATGTTGTGTACAGTATGGTGTATATTATTTGTTAAAATTATATATAATTGATTTCATGAATTTAGTTTGATCAGTTTCTCACATTTGTATAGAAAACAAAGTGTTACTTGCAGCACTATCTTGATTTTGAATATGCTTTCACCACCGTAAATCCAAATCATTTGAAATCTGGCTGTCATTTTGATGTGCGTGTTTGTAAAGCTGTTCTGAAGCAGTCTGTGACGAATGTAAACGCCTGTAATTTATGCAGACATAAACATTTACTATATTTCCTAATGTTACCTTCCAGATAAATACATTAGAAAATATTTGCTGCCGTTTATAGATCATGTAGATGCTCTTCCTATCATGAAATTGTATGATCTTTTTTATATCTTACGAGGTTATGATGTACAGATACTGTATGTTTAAATTCAGTACAGTAGTTTGTGTATTTTGTCAATTTGTGTTGGAAGCTACAAATAAGCAGATATACTGAGATGAAGGAATCAAAGCTTTCCTTATCATTAGTTAGTATGTTTTACCAGATGGCACTATAGATGTAAGCATTTTACATACTGTATACCTGCATGTGACTGTTTGGGATAAATTGTGTAACCAGTTAGCTGGTTGCCTGCATTTTAAAGATAAATGTCAGCTATTGCTTTTATACCAGTTAACAATATATTTAAAATATATATATATATATATATATATATATACACATACACACATTTCCTTCTGTACATAATTCCATGATCTGGTTAATTATTGGTTATCTCTATATAAAATCATAATTAAAAATTTTTTCCAGAACTCTTCCAGATTTTATATAATTAAAAAAAAGTTAAACAATCGGTAAACCGTTGAATTTTAAAAGTGGAGATTCGCTTCATTTACATTTCTCGCTATAAATGGTACCCTACTTTGTGTCTGACAGAGCAGAGTGTGAATATTGATTAGCCATCACAGTGGCATCAGAACCACTCTTAGGATTCAATTTTTTGTTGTTTTGCATATTGTATTGATCTAATGTGGTAAATGAGCATCAAGCGTGCAGCGAGAGGATGAATTGTTTACTTGCATAAAAATAACCTTTCAATAAGGGAAGATGCATGGCTCACACTTTTGGTGCTGTTCTGCTGCCCCAAGCAGATGGCATTCAGCTGCTATTGATTTGCTCCTGCATCACAGAACCGGGCATGCACGAGGAGGAGGAGAAGGAGGATTAATAAGAATTGTTCCCGTAGAAAATGAAATGCATTTTGTCAGAACATTCTTCACTTTATATTTTTGGATTTAGACCAAGCATGCATGTGTGACTTTTAGTGTGTTGATCATAATGAGTCTCCTATCCCTCTTTCTGTGCCTTATTACTGATATCTAGAGAACAACTAATCCAGTTGTGATAAAACTGAAACCAAGGATGCCCGATCATACAGAATGCACGCATGAACTTGTAAAATCATTTTCTTATATTTAATTGTTAGCAGTTTACAGACACCTTTTTATACTGTAATTGCTCACTATTCACTCAGCATAAACAAACATGCATAATTCATACTGTTTAAACCATGTATATAGTACTCTAAATCAAGCTAATCCGTGTGCACAATTGCAGTTTTATACCACTGCAAATCTCGTATTTATTGTACGTTTCAAGTCTGATAAAGTTTCTTTGAAATGAGTGTATTAACCCCAAGTGCACTGAATTCCCAGTGCTCCTTGCAGTCTTGTGCTGTGATTTGAGCACCTGCTTTTTCTAGCAATTAGTTTCAATGGGCATGTCAGACAGGCCTTGGGGAATGCCCTCTGACCCATTGCCTATGATGAGAAGAAAAATATCAGTGAGACAGACAACAAGAAAACTTCTCACAGTGTAAAATAACGTGAATGTATAGCAGCAGACATCTTGTGTGGTGCCGAGAGACAGAAGAAACAATTCCCCAAAGGGTTACAGAATAAGCTTGATTTTGTTAATGCGAGTACAACACATATCTGTACGTACATTTATTTATTTATTTATTTATTTATTTATTCATTCATTCATTCATTCATTTATTTATTTTAAATCTTGAAGAAGCATCATTGTGTTGCATTTAAGTTATATTGTTTGTGTGCCGTGCAGTATAATTCTGATAGGGCATTTATCATTTGGTAACATTTTGAAAAGTTTAATATTACCTTTTGCTTTTTCGTATTACTAACAAGCACTTGCTGTGAGGATAGTCCCAGCATTCACACTTGTTTTATGGTACATGACCTTTTTTCCCCTTATGAGAGAGGTAGTAATCAAACATATGTGTATGTGTTCAACCCAATGAAACTAAATGTATGATTATTTCCTGCTCGGGATACGTATTGATGTCATTATATCTAGAATACTATTCCACTTGTCTGTCAGAATGTGGGGAGATGCCTGTTCGTTTGGCTGCATGCGTAAATCATGCTTACATGTGTATTTATTTATTTTAAAATGCCTAATTATTTTATCCCTGGTTTTTTCCCCCCAGTTTAGAATGTCTAATTACGCTCCGTCACTGCAGCATGTTCCCACAACAGCGCAGGAAAACGACCAAGCAATTGATTCTTTACACCCTCGTAGCTTGAGAACGGGTGTCAGCAAACTACCAGCTTCTGGATGACACACGCATAGTTTTTCATCTCTGTCATTTTGTACTTTCTGAACAGGGATCTCTTGCTCTTTGGCAATATGGTGCTGCACATTAAACGCATTAAACACTTAATTAAAGGGTTAATTAAAAAAAAAAAACATATATTACTGCTGGTGAAACCCCACTGTGTCATTTAGATTTGTGAAGTAATTGAGAGGAGGCCGCATACTGTACGACTCTGGGAGTCATTGCCCCTAGTGAATTATCAAGATCAATGACAGCTGTTTGAAGTGTGCCAAGCTACTGTAATTTAAACAAAAATAATAATAATTAAAAAATATATATAAATTTTATAATGGGGAGAAAAAAATGTGGTGATTGGCTGAAATATTAAAGTAGGCTTTCATTTGACTTTAATATAGCTTCAAAAGGACAGTTATGTGACCAGCGGCTGGGGAAATCATTATTAAGAGGCGCTGCAGTACCTTCCTGTATCTGAAATTCATTTCTGAATATCTGTTTGGGGTCTTCAAAGCTCTGGAGGTACTATGTTGAAACTGTGTGGCATTACAATCATAATCTCGGAAGGTTAGCAAACTGTTCTTGTCTGGGTTTTTAGTAAGCTCTTGAGTTACCACTATAATTGGCTGATGAGTAGGCTCAGACCTAAAAAGAATGCCAATGTTCGATTTCCCAGTGTCCTAAGTGAAGATATGTCACCATTTATGCCGGGTTTAGTGACAATTCTCTTGAAGGGAAACTCAAGGGAAATCATTACGCTGTTTATACCTCTCCCTTGTCGGACAGCATTATCCTGTGATATTTTAGCACTGTTTTCCACTGCATGATGGCATCTAGCTGAGGTTAAGGTAGAACAAGTCCCTTTTGTAATTTTGTGGCTATTTTATAGTATTAGAAGAGAAAAGATTCTGACAATTAGTTATATGGAATTCTACTGCAGAAGCATGAGAAAGCAATCAATAAAATCCACTGAGAGTGCACTTTTCTCAACCCCAAAAATATTGCAATAGTATTCCCACTAGTTTTTTTTAGCTAGTTCTCCCAAACTGTGTTCTGTAACATAAATTTATTAGGTTATCAAGATTCCCAAAAATGTTTTTGCTATGGAAATTAAAACAATCGTGCAATGGGTATTAAACCTGTTAATCTATTTGTTTGCATTCTGGGTAAACACACACAATTTTAGCATCCAAATTCGACTTTCGATTATTTAGACCACTTTTTGTAGATTTTGTTGAAAACACCTGGGTATGTAGGAACATTGATCTACTCATCTTGACAAAATATGCAGCCTAGAGAGGCTGATAAAGTTTATCTCATAAGGCATCAATTGAGTTGAGGTTGGGTGATTTTTGCAGACACAGTTCTGATTGCAATGCGTCCTTTCTTTCCTGATTGGAAGGGGTTCAACTAAAACAGAAAGTTTAGCAGGGAATGGGCATGCCTTTTTTGGCCATCCCAGCTTGTGTAACCTACTTTGGGTCTGCATGTGTGCTCGTTCTTTATACATGTTGTCTACAAAATATGTGTTGTTTTTGGAATCCATTAACTAACAAGGAAAGCCCTAGCGTAAAACATGAGTGGGCCCTTGTACAAATAGTGACTTGTACAAGCTATGCCTTGTGTAGCTTCTGTGAAATCAGTATAGAGCTACATGTGTAGTTTAGTCCCCACAGTGACATAAAACATACATTGTTCAGCCCTGCGGTTGTTGCATAAAGTTGGTTTTGTTTCATTTACATATACATTTATACAAGGATTCAAAACTATTTACGTTCCGCAAATAGCATTGTAGATGATTTACCTTTGTCATAATACAGAGGAAACCCTACCTGTTTTAAGATATACTGTAACACTTAAAACATTGTGAATGATGAATACAGGTGGGCGTGGCTGAAGAAGTACTGGAGATTGAAGGCTGATCTGTCAAGCTTAACAAGCAGCAGACCTTGTTAAAATTCTCTACATCTAGAATTAATAACCACCATCAATTCCATGAACACACACAGAGGACTTCCCTTTCCAAGATTGATAAGACCAGTTGGTTTCTGTGAAAACCCACCTCTCCAGTACAATTCTGTCAATTCCCAAATTCCTTTCAGCAAAACAGTTTGTTCAACAGCACCTGCAGATATGTTTTTTTTAATCTACAAAGAGAAGAAAATGTGCAGCTGTCCAATGCAATATAAGGGATCTCTCTGGTACGTCTATTTAGAAGGGTTATTGTTTTAATTTAATTAATTTTCTATTTTATCGTTTAAATAACGTTTTCTATATTTTATGTGCAAAAGCATAGTTTTCCCTTTGTCACAGATAGTGCTTTTGGCAGCTATTTTATTTTCTGAGTATTTATTAAACCCTTTTCCCCAAAACCTCTGTTTTACAGCCGTTTCCCTGCTGCTATTTGGCACTACTGAGGCGCTATTTGGAATGTGGCGAATGCCAACACGTTATAATTTAAACAGAATTTTATTAGTGTCAAGAGAGCTCATACTGTGTGTGTGTGTGATGTAGAAGTTATGTTTGCCTAGATATGAAATCAGTATTTGGTAATATTAGTACATTTACTTGCAATTACTCATTAATCTACTGTATTTAAACTGTATTGTTTCAGCTGGTAGAATTACAACAGTATCGTCATTTGTTGCTAATGGTTGAGATTATATTACTTCTACATTCTTCATCAATTAGATATTGTTAGCACAAAGAAAGCCAAATGAAGTGCATTTATTTCAGTTACTTTTCCACAATTGCTAACATGTTCATAAAGAGTGCATTACATTCAATCTAAAGGTAACTACAAACAAAAGGGCACATTCTGACATGTTTGGTAAATAATGCTGAACACACACAGCAAGTGGTTTCTTGTAAGAATGGAGAAAATCAGTCAGATAATCAGTGGACCTGATCAAACACATGTTATAGACCTGCCAATTTAAACCATGTTTCTGTTCCTCATGCTGTGTGGTACAAAACATTGCAGACATGCCGCTGTTCCATCTGTTCCATTTTGTGTTTGTTTTACAGACAATAATTATGGAGAATGAAGTTCTGCCGAAGATATTCCTTGAATTTTTAAATATCCGTCACTTTCCTTCATTACCAAAAACAGAGAGTTGTGGGTAAGAATTTTGAATTGTATATATATATATATATATATATATATATATATATATATATATATATATAAAATATAACTAAAAAGAAAGGAAGACAGCACTGTTCTAACTATATATGACAATCTGTGCCTTTTCAGATCCTTTGATGAAATTGAATCAGAAGAATCGAGGTATGTTGTTTTAAAGATGTCTTGGAGGAAAGGATATCAAGGTCTACAATAGCAAAATGTTTTGCCACACTCGCATGAAAAAGATCGACACGAACTTCTACTGTAACATGATTGCAAAAAGATGAATGTGCCTGAAATGTAGAATGGGTATGAACAAGTTTGATTTTGTGCCTGTAGGGAGTGTGATTTAACCAGTGTCCTTTCTATTCACTTTGGATATCCTTGCCTTACACCATCAGTACAGAAAGCACAGTACTTTGTGCAAAGTTTATTGGGACAATTGTAAAAATACTGCTGCTGATAAAAGGAATATTCAGTAGCACAATATAAAATAATTATAAAAAGCACAAATTGATGCAACTCTGTAAAACGCCAAAAGCCGTATAGCCCTCAAAGTTTCATATGATTTCTAGCAGGCCTTCATTCAAATGAATACAGGCTGTAGATAAGGTCAGTTCCAATGTAATGTTTGCTACATTGGCTTAATCTTTGATATCAAACTAATGGCAACTTTTCTGTTAAGTTATGATAGAACTCTGGCAGAATCATCACCTCAAATAAATCATGGGCTTGCAGTTTGATAGTAAAGGCTCTGTAGTGCCATTTAAAGTACACGTCTCGATAATGAGCAACATGGATATAGCGCTGCCGTTTAGATTTCAATTTTTACTTTATTGGAAGTGTCCTGCCACGTATAGAAAGGAGTTGAGTCTGGGGAGGTGTTCTCCAAAATCAGTGGACACACAACATGCCTTGGGAAAGAATCACTGCCGGTGCCTTATACACTGAAGTCCAGCATTCTAACCGTCGAGCCATGCCATTTTTTGCCATGGATGAAATTGAATTAGCAAGCAATTAGTTGTTTTGACCTGTGTAAAACTGTTCCATATGAAGCAGGTTGCTTGCCTCACTTGATATCAGATAGTTGGAGGTGTTTTCTGTTTACCATCCCCTGATGCTGACACTCCTGTTCTTGACCTTTCCAGTAAACTGTCCCACCAGCCGGTGCTTCTGTTCCTGAGGGATCCATATGTCTTGCCTGCAGCCGATGGTAATGAAATGCTGTCATCCTTTATCAGCTCTTTACTGGTTCCACCCTTCACCAAATAAACCAACTAAATGTAAATTCTGGCCTCAGATATTGACATGTTTTCAGGTCCTCTGTAACATGTCAATAACATTATTGTTTTACATATAACTGCACCACCACCCCCACCCCTCCTTAGTGAATTTGCTGGGGCTTTTTTTATTACTGTACAAACAACACAGAAAGAAAATGGCAAGTATCAATGACTACGCAAAGTTGTTGTTTTTTTTTGCTGAGGTTTCAGTTCTCAAGCTGACCTTTTAGCCCATTGTAGTTTTCTAGCCTCCTACAGTTTTGTATCTACACCACTCGAGGGAAAATTGTGAACATAATGTTTGTATTGTGCTGTCATACGCTTTTTTCTTTTATGATTCTGCATTTCTGAAAGGTTGGCTTCAAAAAATGATTTTAGTAGAGAACAAATACAAAGATTTTAGAAATGTTTAGTTTATCTAAGGAAGATCATATGATACAATACTCCTCAAATATGGATGTGTAAGATTTTGCTATATTATATTAATATGTATAAGAAGTAATGTGAATGGACTTGCATTTATTTTACAGTTATCAAAGGATGAGTTGTTGCTTATTTTTAAAGTATACAATACTAATTAATCATTTAACCTGTCTCTTTGTTTCCAGATACTTTTCCAAATGTAGTTATTGAAGGAGTCGTTCATGGGATGTTTTACCCTCACATTCAGCCATGGTAGACAAAGCAATAATAGAACAAAATGGACAGAAATAACTGGTGAAAAAAGGGATTCGGAAGATAACAAAAAGGGGTTTTACAGTACCAGCAAAATTTAGTTTATAGATATATTACCAATTAATGCACTATGTAATAATACTTACAAGCGATGGAATCGGTGCTGCAGTACTTTGAGTCGGTGATAAACAAGCTGTTCATTTAGAGGCTTTGTTTGTGTAAAGCAACTGCACACTGTATTGGAGAATGTTCTCTATTAAGGATTTTTTTTTTTTACATGGGCACTAACTACATGAACTCACAAACCTGTGATAAAACCTATTTTGTACATGTTGCTAGATGAACTGACATTTTAAAGTATTTAAATACTTGTGTATCATACTTTTTGGAGATTGCATTGCTCATCATTGTATCCTCTGTTTAACATACGTATGGTGTATATATATATATATATATATATACATATTTACCTACTTCTGACTGGTGCAGTGTCCTTTGATAAATGAAGTACAGCACTGTAGATGGGACAGTCAGCAACTAAAAATAAATTGTTTGAATTATTTAAATGATCAAATATGTGCGTTTAGTCTACATATGCTTAAATCTGTGTTTTTGTTTTTCTACATTATATATTCAAATTATTTTTGTGATTTAAAAAAAAAATGTATTGCTGCTTTTAAGGTCGAAAAGACATGCCATGAAAATACACGCCTTTGTGTAAGTTATGTCTTGAATCGTTCTCTGACTTTTGTTACTGTGCTGTTTCCAGTCAAATGAAATGTATCCTGTGATGATATACTGACTCCTCTATACTGAGAATGCATGTTACAGTACTGAATTACTACCCAAAAAGGGAGGTCAAATATTGTCTTCCACTTTAACTATTCATGTCAGCTGTATCTTCCCTCCCGTTCAATAAATATTCTATCACCAGCTTTGTTGGGTTTGAGACAATAAAATACACCTTGAAGCATGCTATTAGTATCAAGAGAAAACCAGCTCATGATCCTGTGATTATGACATGTTAAGGTTAAGCTAACAAACTTGTGATAACTTGCATTAAAGGTATAACTGTGGTATTCTAGCACTTTGTGCCCTTGTTTGTATACATGACTTGACATCCGGCTTAATTAGACATCAACGTACAGTATAATACTAATAAAGTGTACCATGATTATTTGTCTTTTGTCTAAGCATGTTATTTTCCTGTGGTGGTATCTGTTTATCCCATCAACATTTATCACTCAATTATTCTTGTCTTTGTAATAACATCACCCCCTGTAACACAGTGAAGAGGGCTATATTAGTACTGTAGTTCATCCATATAAATATTCACCATATTCAGCTTTAACCTGCTGAAAAGGGCATCCACAGAGAGGTAATTTATGGAACATGTGGAATATGTTATATATAAATTTGTAATAACTAAAAAACGTTGTTTTTTTTAATGGTTTGATTTTTTTTTTTTTTACACAATTTTAAAGTTTATATAGTTCACAGATGTGATATTTATTATTTATTTATTAATTCATACATCAATGGGTAACATGTTAAATCCTTGTCCTGTGTGTGATTTCAGACCAAAAGCATAGCCCTTTTTGCATTCAACAATTATACATACACACTTTAGTTCAAGTGGAATGAAAAAGTATTGTAATGACTGTATTTGTTTTTGTACAAAAAAAAATCCACATTAGCACCATCAACACTTTTACACAACAATTTCAAGGGGGGCTCAATACAATTATGTAACAGCATGTATAAAATCTACATTAGTTTTACATACAGGTGCATGTTATTTTTATTGCACAAGATTAGTGTTAAAAAAAAAGCTTTTGCTAATTCACTCACCTCTGTTTAAAAAAAAAAAAAAAAAAATCACAGCTGGGGGTATTGATGCCATCATGTATCCTGATATCCAAAAAAAAATAATTCCTGCTTACTTGATCAAACACACCTGAAAATATTGCACTGGTTTTCCTGGTAGAATTTAGTAGTTTTAAGTATTTTAAATTAAATACAATATTCATTATTATATCCATGCTAACACAGTTCCACACCAAATCACTCACTTTGAGTTATTGCCTTTTATTGAAGTTATTACTACTGAACAGGTTAGTTGCTTGGTTAATAAACCTGGCTAGTGCAGAAAGAACAAACAGTGCAACATTTATTTATTGCAGTGTTATTGCATAAAATACTGCGGAGAACTGAGTCACACAACAAAATACCTGTACCAGACCAAGAGCACTGGATTCAGTGTCAGATATGTGAGCCTTTTTATCTAAGTTTTATGATCAATACATTATTTAACTTGACCAATGCCCTGAACATATTGATACATCTTAACATATTACTGGTTTGTGAAGCTATACTTTTGATCATGCAGAATTCCACACGTTATTATTATTATTATTATTATTATTATTATTATTATTATTATTATTATTATTATTACTTTTTACCAGCCTTCCAATTCTATCACAAATGGTTCTTTCACGTCTATCTTACCACTGTTAAAAATCACACAGTCCTGGAGGGGTTGATTTCTATCGTTTGTGTCTTGAAGTTCTATTGTGTGAATCACAGACTGAAAAAGAAAGAAGATATTGGTTAATTTAATATAACTTCATCCAATAAAACAATTCAGTAGGATGCTTGCCAGACAGAATACATTTTGCATTTGAGATACCATTTAGCCTACAGTACTAGTTCTTGTACTAACTGTGCTACCAGAGAGCCCAGTCAGAACAAACAGCAAATGTAATTCATTCTGACTGAGCTCTTATTTATTGTTTTCAATCATGCTTTAACCTACTGAATTCTTCTTTGGAAGTTTGACCAATACTTACTGATTACTACTTCTTGAGGAACCATGAAGATTCACTTGGCTCTATATTAAAGCTGCCTCTAGTAACTGGTTTAATTCTAAAAGACCAGTTTCACCTCTATATAATAAACTATGTTTTACCATTCCTTCAAGGACCTTCCCAAACACAACGTGCTTGCCATCCAACCAGGGTGCTTTTGCTGAGGTGATGAAGAACTGGGAACCATTGGTATCTGGGCCTGCATTGGCCATGCTGACCCACCCTGCTCCCAAGTGCTTCAGCTTGAAGTTCTCATCTGGAAATGTCACTCCATAGATGCTCATGCCTGAAACAAACAATGCCACAGAGACTGTGGTTAGACTTACCCACTTACTGTTCATGCTTATGGCACAGTCCCAAACCTAAGCAATTTTAACTACTTGGTGAAATTAAAATTCTGTACGCTGCTTATTCTTTTCTTCACCACTGCCTTGCTTTATAAAGGTTTCAAATTAGTGCAATTATTTTCCAAAACCTTTACTAGCTCAATACTTAGAATTCCAGACTACATTGTAAGGTTTTCTGGTCCTCATAAGAATAATGATCAAAATATGTATTGTTTGCATAGTATATTTTAAAGAAATCCAAAAAGAGCCTGGTGAGATTTGAAGCCTGTAGAAAACATTGTATCAAAGTCAAGGCATGTAGTTATCAAAAGTCATGGTTTCCTCATAGCTGCAGAAAGTCTACATGAAAAAAGTCCAAGTGACAAGTGTTCATATCACAACAGGCTTACTATATAATCTGTTCATAACCACACGTGTTCATATCACAACAGGCTTACTATATAATCTGTTCATAATCACAAGACTCCAATTTCCTCAGTTCCAATCCAAATGTTTATTCCAACCACATCCTTAATTATGAAATCGAACCAAATAAAACCCTCAACCTTTTTTTTAATTTTACCCATTAACATTGTACTGGAACAGCACTCCAATGTGTGAGTTGCCTACCCCTGCTGTAGAGCATGGTTTTAGCATCAAATGCTTTACCTCCAGTTCCATCTCCAGCAGTAAAGTCTCCTCCTTGGACCATGAAGTCCTTGATCACCCGGTGAAATTTACTTCCTTTGTAGCCGTATCCTTTCTGTAAAAGCAAACACAGCATACAGATTAATTACTAAAACATGAATATTCACATTTCAATGTATTCATGCTCATTGATTTCAGAAAAAAATAAACTGCAGGCCTACATTTTTTACATTTTTCAGTACTAACTTGCTGAAAAACTACTTAAGGATAACCAATTTTATACTTTAAAAATACATTTTAAAAAATGGGCATAGATACACATTTTACTTTATGAGATTGGTCTGATATAAGTGAAATAATATGTCCTATACAACTATATCTGTCTTCAGAGCCTTTTGAGTCTATGAAGGGAATGATGTGTGCATTTTGACTGATTAACACAGCTGGAATAGTCAGTAGCCTGAAGGTAATAAAGTATGGCCAGAAATCTATCTAGAAACATCAGCTCTAATACAGTATGTTGTAAACAGTACAAATCAATTGAGAACAGCACCCAAAAATGTTGTCGGAACTGAACTGTTACATAGGTGACCTCATATGCTTTGCTGAAGTGTCCAGGGAAAATAATGCTGTTTTTTGTTTTGTTTTTTTGCATATTGTAGGCAAGTGTGGTTAAGATTGCTCAACAGTTTGAATATAAGATGTTTTAATCTACACAATTGAACTGTGCATTAACCACTGCTGGTTTTTATTTCGTCAGAAATTGTAGGGCTGTGCAATGCAGCTTTCAAGTCAAACTTCACATAAAGTAGCAGCTGTTGATGTTAAACATTCAGATTGCATTGGACCCTTTCCAGATGAGGCCCAAATGAGTTATTTATTGCAACAGAACTAATGCAGACAAACAGATAATACCAGGATTAATTCACTAAGTGTACACTATTATAATTACTCCTATCATAACAATGATTGGTTTCAATTACGTATATGGGTGGAATCACTTGGCGTAGAGCGAATCAACTCGGCATGGAAAGGATCATTAGGTGGCTAAACTACTTATAATTGTTTACGACTGTAAGTCGCCCTGGATAAGGGCGTCTGCTAATAATAATAATAATATAAGCGCATCTGCTAATAATAATATAAAGCCGATTCCACCAACTAACACAAAAGCAGCCGCTTGCATGCGACCTACAGTCAGGGACTGTTAACATATCCATATAGTAGCTATGCAGTGAGTTGGAAGAGACTATAAATAATAAGAATAATCAGAAACCATAGCAATCTATTGTATATGTTATGTACTACCACATATAAGCTTTGCGTTTTAAACTGTTCATACCTCACCAGTTGCAAGGGTAATAAAGTTGTTCACTGTCTTTGGCACAACTTCCCCAAACAGCCCAATAACTATTCTGCCAACCTCGTACTCTCCCACCTGGATGTCAAAGAACACCTGAAACAATAAAAAAAAACAAGTACATATACTGTCTGAGTGATATAAATAACTGACATCAGGGTTTATTTAGAAAGTGGCTAATGCCGTTTTTTCTTCACAGGGTTACTTGGGGGTTAATAACTGGTGCAGCATATAGGAAACGACAAGTCTGACATCGTTTTGTAATGTTAAAAATATAACAACTAAATAGAATTGATTCAAAATGTTATTCCATGTACACGCTTAGTAGTACATGGACAAATGAATCAATATGACCTCCATGTCTTAGATGTTTGATTCTGGTTGCTATAGTAGCACCATCTGTATTACAGGGCGATTCGAAAATAAGTTTACCACATCAACGCACCATATCATTGATGTTGTAAACGTACTTTTTAATCACCCATTGAAACCACCGAGTGTAAAGTTAATATCATACAAATTGTTTCCATTACCATATTTTAATCTATACTAAATAGCTGTACCGATACTGTCACACACATTCGATTTACAAATTCATCTTCATCATTCTTTGTTTACCTCACTTCAGCCTGCGGTGTTACTGACCTTGGCACCTGCATTTCTAACCTACACATTAGGAACATTGTGATACCAACCTTGGCTGTTAGTTTTGGTCCTCTTTTTCCTTTCGCGCATTCCACAGCAGGAAATGATACTAGGACTAGAAGCGTCAAAACGCTGAGTAATGTTCTCGGTTCCATCTTACGTGCTAGGAAGGACGTGGAAGAAAAAAAGCCGCAGCTTCTGCTGTAAAACGAATATGAATCACTGAAGCACTTCCTGCATAGAGCAGACCCTTAAGTGAGCAGGGGAGATATTACAGAATCTTTTCGGAATACGTTAGAAGGAGGAGTTGGGGTTTTCTATTTTATCTGAGCACAGACCTTTTGTATTAATAGTAAATTAGTTATTTGTTTGTTTATATTCCCCAAAGGTAAGAAACAGACTTCCTCTCCATGTCACTTTGCCAAGAGTATTGGGTTTTTACAGGAAATCACTTCAGCATAGGCTAAAAAGGTAACAATCATTCTAATTATTTTTAAACAGATATTTATATAAGGATGCTTAATAAAATGTTCCTTGTCATCATACAATATTGATCAAATAGCTATTGGTATGGAATGAGAAAGAACAGCTAACTAATGTATTCATTTTCTGTTTCAGTCATGACATCCTTTTACATCAAGTTTACACTCTGCCTCCAGTAGATGGAAGATGTTTTTATCTGTGGTATTTTTTACTGCTGTATTTCGTACACCTGCTAGGGGCAGGGACACAGGTTAAGAATCGCCCTCTGGTGTACTAGCTGTACTAAAAGAGAAGACAAAGCTCTATTGAGGACACAGGGAAGCTTTTAACTTCTGGCTTTTAAAACGTCACCAGTACTACCAAGACTTAAGTGAGTCTAGACATGAAGAAAAATACATTAGCTACAATAACTGTGATGCTTCATACTCATGTTAAGTTGCTCATTATGATGCTGCAACCTCTAAGCATAGTGGATAAGGCTGTGTGGTCCAGTGGTTAAAGCAAGGGGCTTGTAACCAGGAGGTCCCCGGTTCAAATCCCACCTCAGCCACTGACTCATTGTGTGACTCTGAGCAAGTCACTTAACCTCCTTGTGCTCCGTCTTTCGGGTGAGACGTAGTTGTAAGTGACTCTGCAGCTGATGCATAGTTCACACACCCTAGTCTCTGTAAGTCGCCTTGGATAAAGGCGTCTGCTAAATAAACAAATAATAATTAATAATATTCCTTGTAGGTTTATTACAGTATGTACTCATACTAAATATAATATTAATGCTATTATACATAATTCTTTCTGTAGTTTCCTCACTAATCTCACTATATCCTGAGATTGTGTGAAAACCACTTAAATAACCGGTATGTTATCAGTTTCCTCTGGTTTTGTACCATCTAAACAGAAAGCCATTTGGTGCGGTGTGTGTTCTACTGCAAATCATTACAGACCACTTTCCTGTCTTGCTATTAGCTCATACTAGATAACAGAAAACATACAGGCAATGCCGTATCTTTCCTACAGCATGCCCCAGCCCCTCGACTGATTTCCACCCATTCATTCCTTTATAGTTGTTCCTATGTTGGGTTCTGATGTTGTGGTCCTAATATAGAGTTTGGCATCCATGTTATCCATGCAAATTAAAAATGCATTGTCTGCAAATTGGATGACAGTGCTAATTATTTAATGGTAAATCTTGGTTTATCCTCAGGGTAATTGGCACTGGCCACAATGCTTTTCTTTTTTTTACAGTTGGTGAAGGTTACTCCAGCTCTTGTGGTATGATCTTGCCCTGGTGTAGCCGTTCAGTCATGTCCATTCTATCAACGACCTTCAATCACACGTCATTTCAGTTTATTGAAAAATACTTTAAGGGCCTATGACAAGGTGAGTGGTTCCATGTCACATGTCGGGGGGGGGGGAGCCTGTGCTGAGCTGTCCACTCCACCTTTGTGCAAAATGAGTGCCTGCTTCCCCTACGTAAATAGTTGCATGTGTTTTTGGTGGGGATAGGGTTAAAAAAAATATCCCTGCATGAAAATTTTACTTAGTTTCCCTTTATTCCAGTCATGTGAGAATGTGGCTGGCGTGGAGGAAACTGGGGCTGTGATTGGTTGGACAATCAGTTAATCAATTTAGTCAATGAATCCACCTGGAATTAAAAGGCAGCAGAAAAGCCCCAATTGTGGTTTGTCGGTCTAGGTTGTATAGTGTGGGAGAAATTCGTAGTTGTACTTGAATGTACTTATAAAATTACATTTCAAGGGCTCCCGAGTGGCGCATCCAGTAAAGGCGCTCCACGTGGAGTGCAGGATGTGCCCTATAGTCTGGATGTCGCGAGTTCGAGTACAGGCTATTCCTTTGCCGACCGTGGACGGGAGCTCCCAGGGGGCACCACTCAATTGGCCGAGCGCCACCCGGGGGGAGGGAGGGCTAGGTCGGCCAGGGTGTCCTCGGCTCACCGCGCACCAGCGACCCCTGTGGTCTGGCCGGGCGCCTGCGGGTTGCCTGTAAGCTGCCCAGAGCTGCGTTGTCCTCCGACGCTGTAGCTCTGAGGTGGCTGCACGGTGAGTCTGCAGAGTGTAATGAAGTGGACGGCTGACGGAACACACTTTGAAGGACAGCGTGTGTTCATCTTCGCCACTCCTGAGTCAGCGCGGGGGTGGTAGCGGTGAGCTGAGCCGAAAAATAATTGAACATTACAAAATTGGAGAGAAAACAATAAAAATATTTGGCGACCACTAAATTAAAAAAAATGACATTTCAAATCTTAAACTATGAGACTTAAGATGCTGTGATGATAATGAAGTTTATCTTCCCCCTTCCTTCCCCCCATAACATTCTCTAGATCTACTTCAAAGGATTAGATATTAGTAAAGATTTAAATTAGGGAATAGTTGAGATTACCTGCTGTGCTGATCTTTACAGGTTTGTCTAAACAAACAAAGCTGATTCTTATCTGTTAATTAAGAATGTCTGCCTGAAAGACATTTATCTTCCTATAAAGGGTTAAGAAGTGCAAGACCTGGTGGATACAAGTTGCCATGACTTTCTCCCATGAAATGAATTGTTACCATGAAACATGGAATGTTTAAGTGATTAGAAATTACTAATTTCCTTATTCTAAAAGTTAATTGAAAAACAAACCTTTACGAGGGTATAATATTGACTTGTTTAACAATCTCAGGGTTTTAGATTTACTAAAACTGAGATTGAAACGTAACAAATAAGTAAAACTTAACTGATAAATTGGTTTTAGAATGCTTTTAGTAACTAATCTTGCTGATACAAGTTTCCGAGTTGAAATGTTCCTTGTTTTTTTAATGAAGTTTCAAGTGAAAATAATTCTTAAATGATTTTACTTTAATTACTGCATAACATGTTTAACATGCTTGTAACAGTAATCTAGTTAGGAGAATGAAACTGAAATTATTTTATGATCAATATAACTAAATGAAGTTTTGTTCTATAAATGTTACTGTTTTCGTGTTTTCTCTCTCCATGGAGGAGGGGACACTACCTGTGTTAATGAAAGGACTGATTTCAGTCAGGGATTAGCTTCCTGTTTTACCCAGAAGTGATTGGATCACCAAAGTAAACTTCTCTTTTGGCGCTATATTTAAAGCAAAACAAGTATGAACTCGTTCTCTTGGGCTCTTGAATCTTAACTCTCATCTCGTCATGAACAGGCTAGCTTGGTGGTGACGTCAGACTAGGAAGAGACAGACACTATTGCTGTGGGTTGAAGCGCAGTAATAGTGATTATAAATGAAAAAGTTATACAAAACAAAACACAAAATAAAAGGCACGATGGCCCAAATAAACTGACAGCGACAGACATACTCAAACAAACAAGTACCAATTGTAGCAATTGCAGTTTATATCTATATTTTCACTCACGTCTCTATCTCCTTCCTTATCCCTGAACACCCAACCCTGAACAGCAAAAGCTGCTGGTTTTTATATTGTGGTCGCGGGATTAACTGGCTATTAATTGCCTAATTTAACCGTCAACCACATTCTGCATGGGCTTTTCTCATACGATTTTAGCTGGATGGGGCAGTTTAACCCCATCCATGCTGTAAAACAATAATAACAGTAAAACAACATTAAAACACAAAACACAGAATACGCACAGGGGCGGGGTGTACCCTACCACAGGGACCCATTCAAGTGTCGTACGTATCTTCGTCCTGAAGAAGACTCCTTGCTACATCCAACTGCAACTCTACGTGTTACACATCTCCAGAATAAGTAGTACCATTAAAAGACTAAAGGTTAAAGTAAAATAGTATGTTTGTATAGGAAATATGTACATGCAAACCAGAAGTAAAAACGTTTAATACAACGTAACACTTTGCTAAGATAAAAAAATACAAACTGATAAACAATTGAAGCAAGATAAGATTAATGGAACTGATGATATTGTTGCATTTGAAATCAACAGCTGCGAATGTTGGAAGCATTTAAACATTGATTGAGTTTATCTGCAAGTGTGAAATAACTCTAGATTACAACTTAATACCAAATGCAATTGAAACTGCTTCCGAACTAAACTTGTGAAACAAAAATGCAGTCTTCATTCCAACACAACAGACACTGCTTAACACAGTCACTGTACGTAATGTGCATGAATCCTTCTTGCATGTGTACTTAACCATACTGAAGCCTGTATTATTTATTTGTTTATTTAGTAGATGCCTTTATCCAAGGCGACTTACAGTAGGATCCCCCTACTGAAAATTTTGGTATTGGGCGAAAATGGCCCAGAAGAGTGTCTTGAACAGATCTTCCCGTTTCCAGACCCAACATTGTTTGTAAAGCCCCATATAGTTCGAAAGACAAGAAGGGTTATAAGAGACAGAAAACGTAAGGGCCCCATAGGGGAAAGGTTACCCGAAATGTTACCTGGAGAGAGTACACCTGGTACACAGCCAGTAGAAAGTCAATACCAGGATTTACTGGAGCAGTGGTCTCTGCCAAATTTACAGTTTGGAACAGTTAAATGATCTCACTTTGATGCATATAAGGAAATCTGTTGTGGAAATAAATGGGCTGCTGGTTGAGGGTAAAACTAAAAATCCCGTGGAAAAATCCCATAGTTTTGATTCCGAAGCCAGATAGGTCCTAGCATATTTATAGTGATTTTCATAAGGTAAACGAGGTATCTAAATTTGACGATTACACAGTGCCCCAGGTTGATGTTGATTGCAAAATTGGGCAAAGCCACATTTGTGTCAATGTTGAACCTTACCAAAGGTTACTGGCAGATCCCGTTACAGTCCGGAGCTAAGGAAAAGATGACTTTCTTGACCCCAGAAAGGTTTATTTCAGTACACGGTCATGCCCTTCGGAATACACAGTGCCCCTGCGACATTTCAGGCTTATAGATAAAGTGTTGAGGCCTCATATTCAGTATGCATGAGCATACCTTGATGATATCGGATGCAGAGTGAGGATTGGGAAACTCACTTAGCTAAGGTGGAAACTGTCTTAGACAGCTTACATCAGGCAGGGCTTAAGCGAACCCTGAAAAGTGCCATCTGGGTTTAACAGAGGAAAACTATTTGGGCTATGTTGTCAGTGGTGGGTTAATTAGGCCAAAGTGAGCAAAGACTGAGCCATAAAAGACTGGCCAAGGCCCATCAATAAGAAGCAGGTTCGGGCCTTCCTGGGAATTGTAGGGTATTATCTGAGGTTTATTCCGTATTTTGCTACAATTGCGGCTCCATTAACCGAAATGACAAAGGGTAAAACTCAAAATATGGTTAAGTAGACAAGAGAGACTGAAAAAGCCTTTAACCAGTTGAAAAACATACTGTGTAGTGGCCCTGTATTAATAGTCTCAGATTTTAAAAAGCGTTTGTAGCGTGTTGGTTTAAACCTTTATTTTGTTCCTGAGGCGCTGAACTGTAATACTGTCTGTGGGTGTTTGCTATTTGTGCCGCTGGCCAGCCTTGACCGCCTGTCACGTTACCACATAACTAATATGTTTGTATATAACCAAAATAGTGGGGGTGGCCTAGGATATTGAGGTATTAATTTTAAATATTATATCTTCATAAATATGCACTACAATAGTAACCCGTTTCAAGTGTCTGATAAGTGCCTCTCAATGCACTGTTTAGCGTGCTATGTGTTACTGTAGGATAGAACTCTGCAGCTTGAGAGTTTTACTGAACCTGAATCTGTACCAGGGAAGCTGTATCTCTGTTAAAAACCTGAACTGATGATGTGCGGATCCAATCATTCGGTTAAGTCTAGGTTGTTCCTTCGACTGGAATCGAGTACCCATGGCCTGGAACCGCAAAAGAGGACGGGGCATGGACAAGGATCAGTCCAGTCCTGACCTGACTTCTGTTCTAGCAGACTGGTACAACTCCTGATTTAGCTTACCCAGCCTTTTAACCACGTTACAATTACTAGACTCCAGATTCCTTTTCTATGTTACTGAAGATATAACTTGTTGTAATTTTAACTTGTTGCATCCTATTTCATATTGTATGATAGTAGTATTATTTGCACTTACTGTAAACTGTACTATACTTAAATATTAAATACAGTACAGGATAAAGGCGTCTGCCAAATAATACAATAATTCTAATAATAATATACATCAGTAGCACATGCTGGGCAGGAGTGCTTAAAGCCATTCACTTATTCCTTTGTCACATTCAAATGAAATATGTTTTAGTTCAACCATAAGAAATAACTTTTAAATTCAAATTAAATTAAAATGTATTAAATATTTTCAAGACCACGTAATGCTCTGTTCCATCAGTATGATCAAAGCAGTTTTGAAAAATGACAAGGTTTATAATATCCTATGTACTGTGAGATTCAGTATACTTTTTATGGGCAATCATGCTGAGATCTGCAAGAAATGTAATTTCCCCACCACAGGAGTGGACAGGTTAAAATATTTTATATATCATAACCACAAACAGAGTACCAACATCCATCATCCCCTTCAAAGTATTGTATTCAACATAAAATAGATCATACTGTTCTTAATTCAAAAAACTTATTTGAAGTACAATCACATATTACAAATTCAAGTAACATTTACATCCAGTAAAAACATATACATTCCAGTCTTAATTAATTTAATTCTTAATGTAAGGGTTACAGTAATGTTTTGGCACCCCAAAAACATAATTGTAATATGACCCCATTCACACTACTGTGCTGGCCCAGGGCCGCAGCATATTTAGGTCTGCAACCCCATTCACATTTGTGGTTTAAGGCGGCTTTGCTTAAAAGCAAGCCCAAAATGTGGCAGTAATCTTTGAATACCGGAAGCAGTTTGATTAGACAGGTATCTTTACGTAAATTTAAAGCAAAGTTGCCTGTGTTAATGTTTATGTATAGTACGTATATTGATTTGGTTATTATCAAACAAACAAAAAAAGCCTTGCATGTTTTTTGCCCCTCCCCAAATGTAAAACAAAAAAATCACCGAGATCATAGACAATCCATTTTTCTCCTTGTTTTTCCACAGCAAACGGATACCTGCTACTGAGCTACATACATGTGATATAAAAAGGCGGCCCTAAGTCTGCTTTGCTTTCATATATATGTAAAGGCCGGCCCTGGGCCCGGATTGCAGGCCCTGGGCCGCTTTTTCTTTTTTGGAGCATTCACATGAGAAAAGGTAGCCCTGAGGTAGCCCTGGGCCATATTAAATCGCAAGTGTAAATGGGGTCTAAGTGTCTGAAAACCATCATATATATACTGTATATATATATATATATATATATATATATATATATATATATATATATATATATATATATATATATATATATACAGTCGCAGACAAAAGTATTTGGGCAGTTAAAAAAAATTGAAAAAACACAAAGAAAATGATTTCTGTAATTTCTAATTGTTCTATTGAAAAATATAAATTAGAGAGCCTGCTTTATAATAAATCAACAAATTAACAAATAACATACATAAATGAAACATAACATGCAAAAACTAATTTCATACTTTGACAAAAGTATTTGGGCACCCTTACATTAGTATTTTGTGTGCCCACCTTTGCTTCCTTTTCAGCTTGCAGTCTTTTTTTGTATTTTGAAACCAGTTCCTGGCATCTTTTTCCGGAGATATTTTTGCCCATTCTTCAACACATACAGCTTTGAGTTCTGCAATTGACTTTGGCTTCTTTTTTGCAACAGCAGCCTTCAAGTCAATCCACAACATCTCCATGGGATTCTGGCGACTGAGATGGCCAATCCATAACTGTGATCTTTTTTTTTCAGAAATTCCTTTGTAGACTTTGCAGAATGTTTAGGGTCATTATCCTGCTGGAATACAAACATCTGTCCAACAAGCCTTCTAACACTGGGTAACAAATGAGAGTGCAAAATGTACTGATATTTTGCAGCATTCACTGATCCTTCTACAATACAAAGGTCGCCAGTGCCTGAGGAATAAAAACAGGCCCATACCATCAAATCTCCACCATGTTCAACACTGGGCACAATGAACTTTTCTTTAAATTCTTCTCCTCTCTTTCTCCAAACATATTGTTGCTTTCTTGGTGGAAAAAGTTTTATTTTAGTAATAGTAATTACTAAATAGTAATATTAAAATAGTAAATAGTAATATTAAGTAATATTACTAAAAGTAATATTTTTGCTTCGTCTGACCATAACATTTGGTTGAAGAAATCATCAGGCTGTTGGTTTTCAGTCGTGATATTGTCAATAATTAGCAATGAATGGGTTTTGTACGAAATATGTTGATTGCCCAAATACTTTTGTCAAAGTATGAAATTATTTTTTGCATGTTATTTTTCATTGTATGCATGTTATGTAATAATTTATTTGGTTCTATTATAAAGCTGATCTCAAATTTATATATTTCAATAGAACAATTAGAAATTATAGAAATAACTTATATATATATATATATATATCAAGTTGGGCTTAAGCAGTTTCCTCCATTTACATCACACTTTGCCAGTTAAAAACTTCAAAAATAAAGAGTGCTTTGTATCTATGCTAATGGTAATTTTATTTCCTGTAAATTCAATTTAACTGAAAATACTTCAGGCAAAGGCATATACAATGTTATTTTTCAAGTAGATGAAAAGGGGAGATACTAGATCAAATTAATAATTATTGTTTTAAAGAGGAAGTAATGGCGTTCCGAAAACTACAACTGTTTAACGCACCTGGAATTTTTACCTGAAAACTTTTTACACTTATAACTTTTTCAGTTTCAAAGCTCTTTTGGCTGGTGTAGTGTATTGGGGTTTGAGATCTGTCCTCTAAATCACTGCAGGAAGAGCGATAAGTAAAAAAGCACATAACAACAGGGGCTCTGGCATTTCTGTTCCGTACCACATCATGGATCGTTATTGCTGCTTTACCTATTTGACAATGTGGGCAATAATCCTTACACTATCAGTGTACTAGAGCGGACATTTTGAAAAGAGCTTTGAAACAGACTTTAAAGTTATAAGTGTAAAAAAGTTGTCAGGATGTTAACAATGAAAAGAAAAATTACAGGTGTGTTATCTAAACAGTTGTAGCAACACTATATGTTTCGGAACCCCGCTACTAAGGATACAAAAGTGTGTTAAAAAAACAATATGCTCTCTTTTAAGCCCCACTGGGAAAAAAAGAATACCAAGTAATTATCTGTGTGTTACTTTATCATAGCAGAAGCCCCTTCAATACATATTTAAGTCCCCCTGTCTCAGCCTGTCATATCAACCTCAATAATGGAACCTATTAATTTTAGTTTATGATTCATTATAGTATAGGGCACATGATGTCTACTCATTCATGTTATCAATATTCAGAAGGATAATGGAATATGGATATATATACTCAGATTGGTGACAACAAAGATAAATTGCCCCTAAGGGATAGGTGGTTTAGATTGTAGTGCCTGTGTGTGTATATCTGTGTGTGTGTATGTGAGTGAATCTCAAAACATACAGATGTTGTGTTACTACTGTATTCTCATGAAAGTGTGTAAAAGTAGAGCAACACATACTGTAACCAACAGTTTGATTTTATACATATGCTATGGGCTACCAATCACAAGAATACTACAAAACTATTTATACAACTATGGTCAAAAGTTTTGCATCACATTATTGAATTAAAAAATTTTGCTTGATAAAGTCGAATGAAACCTGCTGAATAATGTTACGTTAACATATTGAATTACATACCGCTTTGTAGTTTTCCCCATATGCTTAATGAAAAACTGACAACAATTGTTGAAATCTAACATGAAATACTGTACTACTATTATGGCTTCCATTAGGCTTGTGATATCATTTTGTAGTTTCTTTGATTACATGATGCTAAATAAAATATCTAAATTATGTTCAGAAAGTTTTTTTTTAATTATGTCTTAATCCTAAAAATTAAAGGTGATGCAAAACTTTTGGCCATAGCTGTAGAACCGAATGGTTTCTTTTGTCCCACTCTGGTAAAATGGAAAACAGTCAGTACTATATTGTTATATAAAAAAGCATATGTTAATATAAAATGTATTAAATTTTAAGGAAGTAAGGGAACAAGTTATTATAAAAAGAACACTCTGGAATCTTATTTTCTAATGTGTAGTACAATTATTATTATTATTTTTATAAGGTTACAGTTATCTGTCAGTTTGAACAGTTACTATACATGAGCGTATATGTGTAATTTAAGGTGGCTGATGTTTTAACTTAGGTTTTTTTTTTTGTTTGGTTTTAGCTTATTAAAAGCAGCTTGAGTCAGAACGTTATCTTGCTGATCTATCACTACCACCTTAAACCCTATAGTAAAACTAAACCATGTTAAACATCTCGAAATCTCTACTGAAGTAACACATCTACTGAAATAAGTAAAGGTACATCCCAAGTTTGTTATCTCTTACTTAATCAGTCTTCTAACTTTTATCTTATAGAGTGTTTTGTATAAATGGATAAATTAACAGTCAGCACTAAAATATGCAACTGTTTACATTATATAATTTACATTTACTTTTGGGTGTTATATTTGCATTTGTCAGCATTTACATTAAGTACAGGGAATGAGAGGAGAATTTTTGTAGATTTCAAAGGAGTGATATCCATTAAATCCCTCACCTACTTATCCCAGTTTAAATGTACATCTTTCAACTTGTCACCTCAACATGTCCCACTTTTCTTTGTACAGAGGAACGTAAAACAACTATAGAAAAGCATACAATCAACCAATGCCACTTTCAACACTTTCAACACTTTGATAAAATGGAATATTGATAACATTTAATTATTAACAGCTAAATGTATAGGTGAATTTTGACAACAGCATATTTCCATGTGGGTTACTTTTTCCTTTCAATCTTTCCTACCCACAACTCCTAAAAATACAAACAAAATACATCATACCATCCCAGAATGCATTGGAGGTGTACCGATAACACAACCTTGCTTCTGCTTGCCACTTGGGGGCACTAATAACACCCCAATCAATTAATCAAGAAACTTTTGGCCACCAGTGGCACTGTTTGGTGAGCAAACATTAAATAAAATCAACGTTAAAAGGAGAATATTTTCATTCTTAATGTTTGTTTTTTGGACATACGCAGCTTTGATCTTAAGTAGATATACAATACACTAAATTATTTGTTTAGATTATACAGTGTTTGAGATAGTTTGGATAATCAAGGGTTGTCTTTACTTAAATAGGTTTGTAAAGTCAGACCCATTTTATTATGGCAAGCCAAATTATAATTTAGAGCTATCTTAAAATCAGATTTGAGATATCTTCAAATATTTAAAAGATATCTGTAAAACATTTAGAGATTTCTCAAATTGAATTACAGATATATTTAAAATATTTTATTTTAAGAGATCTGTAAATCAAATAGAGATATCTAAAAACAAATCTCAAATTGATTTACAGATATCTTGAAATAATATGTAGGTATCTGTAAACCACCTGGATTTTGCTAGAATGGTACGCCACACTGTCATTTAGAGATAGCTGTAAATCATTTAAAGATATCTCTACATAACTTCCTCTTCATAGTTTTAATATCTCAAAATAACTTCCTGTTTATTTAAAGATATCTGTATATATATATATATATATATATATATATATATATATATATATATATATATATATATATATATATATATATAGCTCTAAATGACTATTAGTATTGTTGCTGTTGTTGTTGTTGCTCATAATAATAATAATAATAATTAATATTAAATATATGTTAAATGTCACATACATTAAGCACATTAATAAATTAATTAATCTTTGCAAAAGGTAGCATATTGTTCTGGCCTATTAATTAAAGTTTAGGTCCTAAGTCTTGGGCTAATGAGAGCCCCTGTCTGAATATTTTCTTGATTATTTTATTTGCCCTGTTTAATTTAGACTGTCATAGACCCCTCACTAAACAAGTTATGATATTAGGCCAACATGCCGCTACCAATATTATGTCCAAAAGTATTGACACTCCTATTTTTTCAACAGCTGTTGTGTAAATCATTTAATTAGGAAATTATGAATGAATTATTTCCTGTTTGATACCAATTACAACAAATATATAAATACATTTTACATATTTCACTTTATAATTTCAGATTCATATTTTTACCAAGAAGTGATGACATTGAGAAGAATGTTAATTATAGGTTACATATCCACAAATGAGAATACAATCAAGCAATCAATCAATCAATCAATGTGGCCTTTCATGGCTAAGCCATCTCAAAATCAACGTGTATGTTGCATGTAAAAGTTTGGAAAGGGTGTCAATGCTAGCCTATTGGATACCACTATATATCAGAGAGAGAGAGAGCATTAATATACCATTCTCTGCAACAGATCTGTATAATATTAATACAAAAACGTCAAACAAATATTGCCACCCGAACAGAAAACCAACAGGTGTGTAATTGAACAGACTGTCAAGTGTAAATTAGTCATATCGCTGTTGTTAAATTGCTATTCAGGGTTCCAAGGAAAATTACTTTTACATTTGGCAGCAGAACGCGAGTCTCTAAAATGAATCCCTTTTAAACAATTTTACATTACTTGTATTTTGATTTCGATTTATTTTAATAATTCTATAAATACTGTTAACCGCATCTATAGAAACTGTATAAACGTGGGAGAGCGTGTGTTGTTTTTGAATTAATATTTATTATGCACGTCATCTGAGAATGCATAGGCCTACTCGAAAAATCCGAGTTGATCTTATTAGTTAATGTTGCGTACTTTCTTTTACCAATGAAGAACACAAGTTCTCTCTCCAGATTATTTGGGGTAATGTTCTATTTATTTTTTATGAAACCTGGGACTGGTTAAATATAAATTAATAACCGCTTTATTAGATTAAGCTAAATACTTATGGTACTCTGCAAGGAGAAATTAAATCGTGATGCTAGAGAAAATGTGAATCACCGAGTCCCATCTGAATAAATGTCTATATTAATGAATTATAAACCCAGCAACCCGTGACCTTAAAACTATAATCAGGAGACACCCAGGACATGGAGAAAAGCTGTTGAATTCTTTATCGGACTCCTGTCAAAGAGAACCGTCCATTTGTCTTCCGTGGATCAGGCGAATTAATTAACAAGAAATGTAAACTTTTTAATTGGATGTCAAACAGAATCAGATACATACAGAATGCAGATCGGGGCTAAACCTGTACTAGTATTTTGAAATCCACGTCAGAAACGTCCTGCCACTATAATAAGATTCTTTTTGTCAAATAAATGATGAATTTCGGCAGTTAATTTATCGATCCAAACTCCCATTCCGTTTTATTTTAGAGGTCATTAATCAATGAAGAAAAACACCGCTGCGCTCCGCTTTTGCATTTAATACACTCGTGCGCCTTATTTATTTCACTTCAACAAAATCGTAGCAATATTCAGCATCGATTTGTAGGGTAAAGATTAAAAAACACGTCTGATCGCTTCCACATTAAATACTAAACGTGATCATTTTTATAACTGGAAGTCCCAAGTTGCTTAAATCACTATACAGAAAAAAATACATAGTGCAGTTTTCCGGACTGGATGTTTACTTGTCTTATAAACTAAAAACACAAAGCATAAAATACATACACAGACTCGAGTCCAGGTCCATTTTTACACAATTTGTTGAACTAAAACAAGTTTATAGCTCATATATAGGAAGGTAAAAGTAAAACACCATATACGTATGTATATTAGTACAAAAGTACAGTTTTCACTTTTTTGTGAAGTAATGAGACTCGCAACCGCTAATATCATATTTCCCTCTGCTCATAAAATGACTTGAGTTATTTAGCTCCAGAAATGTAATTTTTGAAACATCATTGAACAGCTGGTTTTTAAAGGCATCTGGTCCATAGATGTCTATTTTGTAATAATAATAATAATAATAATAATAATAATAATAATAATAATAATAATAATAATGAAACGTACACTAACATATACACAATGTACCAAGGTTATGGTTATTACATTATTTGCCTATAGATATGCCTCAATAGGTCACGATTCAAAAAGCAAAAAAAAAAAAAAACAACAACAACAACAAATAAAACTGTTTAGTTTTAATTTCCATTTTAAAAAGGACCGTGTTCATTTAGTAAAGTAGTGATCCTCTGTTGGGCGCTTGATGGACAAGCACCACGTTAAGTGTTTTTGCAATCCCTCCCAAAGGAACCCATGTTAATCAGACAGCTAGAGAGCGCTTTTATTGCTCTTTGGCTCCCAAGTTTTGAAAAGTCCCTGGCGTTAGTTTCGTTTTATATCCCTCTCTCTTTTTCTTACCGTTTATAGTCTAATTTAAATCGTATTTGTGAATGTGACTGCACACAATTCGTTACACGCAGAAGTATAAGTTATAGTACAACATTAACAAGCTTAATTGGATCATGCCACCCTTAGCAGGTGTTTATGAAGTGAGTGATGTGTGATAATTGATGCCGCAGTCAGCATTATTTCAATGTTTATGTACATACAAACGGTGTATACCGGCACCTTAATCTGTAATTGTATTTTTATCGTCAAAAAGTTCATTTTTATTTCTTAATATGCATAGCTACGATATAGGTGAATAAAAAGTGAGTACAAACACTCCCAGTCGTTATTTAACCAAATGTACATTAAATACATGTTTAACGTAATATAAAGCGCCATTAAATGGCCCGGCCTGCATAGAAAGTCGAGTAGAAATAGGCTAGCTGATGTCTGTGTTGATATTTAATTACACTTTGATATAGAGTATACAGGCATATTGCTTTGACATTCGACAATAAAAACAGAAACATATTGGCCACAACAATTCAGCTTTTAAAACATCCTCTCGACTACACACTCATAGAATTGTCGCAGAACAAACCGGGAGATCAACGTACTTTATGACCCACATTCTTTTCAAGTGAGCTAGACTTTTCATAGTCAACTCAAACAAATTCCTTTTCTGGCGATTATGTGTGACTTTTAGTTTATGTTATCAATCTGTAGTGCAGATGACGGATGACCTTGTCAAAACGACGCCAGTCAAAACATTTTTTTAGCGCTGCTCTGTTCAAAATTGTGTAAAAATGCCCTGCATTTAGATACAGACACAATCCAAACAGCAGTGACTTTCTCAGAGTCTGAAAGAATGGGTGGGAAACACTGGAGGTTGGATAAGAAACTCAAATAACAATACCACGAAGTCAGTTAGAGCCTAATGTAATTTCATTTTAAATTGTTTTAATGTTATACCTGTACTTGTAAATAAGAGATAAATGAAAGGATTGAATCAATAATAATAATAATAATAATAATAATAATAATAATAATAATAATAATAATAATAATAATGTTGATGAGGATGAGGATGATGATGATGATGATGATAGACGTCAGATGTCTTTAAAACAAGCTGTTCAATAATGTTTAAATAAATTCTGGAGCTAAATAACTGAAGTCATTTTATGAGCAGAGGGAAATATCATATTAGCGGTTGCAAGTCTTATTATTTCACAAAATAACTATACTTTTGTACTAATACACATACAAAGTCACCTTTGTCTTCAGAACAATTACATGGCAACATCATTGAGCGTCATTTTAATGACCTCGACAGCTAAACATAAATAAATACCAATAATAAGACAAAAATAAATACTTCTGTATGTGTCATTAGGTCATGACAGTGATCTGAATTGTCAATCTTAACGTGCCGTGAGCTCTTTTTAATAACCCAAACACTATCGCGATGGCAGAGACAGATGTTAGGTTGTATTTTTGATCCAGTGTTAACTCCCCCATCCCTTGTGTTGTGTGCTGTCGTAAAGCCCACGTGCCCTCTCTCAAGCCTGCTAGTGATCAGAGAGCAAGCAAGAAGGGGGGAAGCTCAGATATTGCACTCTCGGACTTGGAGCTTGGCTAGAGAGCACCTCATATCCCAATAAACAAAGGGATTATGATTTAAGGATCTGGAATATACAATCTGGAGCCATTGTGAGTGACGAGGAAAAGACAGATCTTTGAATAAACTGGGTAAGTCTATTTATATACAGAATGCTTAGCATGTTGCCTAAAATAGGAGAAACTATCGCACTGATCCTCACTGTAAGCAATAGCTCAGCAAAACAAATGTAGCGTTTTTGCTTTTCTAAAACATAGGAAGTATTAAACAGAAATAAGTCGGCTATCAGAATTATATGCGTGACTCACAAAGTAATGTAACCAATATTATTCCAAAAACATTTTTCTTCGATTGCGAGCATTTTGCTACTATTGTATTATTTTAGGATAGCTTCAAAGAAAGTAAGTTATACACTTTTAGATTGTGGAAATAATATTTTCATATACTGTACAGCCAAATTAATATTGCAAGGAATTACGGGTGTTTGTTCACAAACTTTTTGCAGTGCTGTTAATAAACTTTCATACACTTGTTCATTTAATACTGTGCCAATAGGTGAAGATGTGTCTCCCCAATCATAAAACACCACAACGTCAATGTACTGCAATTATATAGGATATGTTTGGCATGCAGGACTATAGTCATGGTTAACCTAGTGTGTGTGTGCTTTCTTGTTATAAAATAGTTTTTTGTTTGTTTTGTTTTGTTTTTCTTGAGCAACATTTATGAAAATAAATTAATAAACACGTACCTTGTTCTGTGCACTTTAGCCACAATTGGAGATGCTGAAGCCCGGTGACCCCAGCGGATCTGCTTTCTTGAAGGTAGATCCAGCTTACATTCAGCACTGGCAGCAGCTTTTCCCGCAAAGCCAACTAAAGACCGGAGCCCTGAGTCAGCTGCAGCCACACGAGAGAGCAGATCTCCCGGTAGAAAGTCTCCGCCAGCGCCCGACCTCCATCTCCTCCGCCTCCTCCTCCGCCTCAACCCCATCATCGTCGTCCTGCTCATCCTCCTCGTTAGCAGGGTTAACCCAGTTGTCTGTGCCCCAGATTGCACTTTTTGGACACTCGCAGTGCCCCGAAATCCCCACATCGGTACTCAGCGGTCAAAGCAAAGAGCTTTATTTATCCTCCCAGTGTAAAAACGACAGAGGACCAAGAATTAAATTCACTCCCGAGGAGTTAGACTACTACCTCTATGGACAGCAGAGAATGGAAATTATTCCTTTGAACAATCACACCAGCGACCCAAATAACCGTACGTACAGGCTATATATTTTGAAGTTACCAATGGGGGACAATATGTGTGTTTCTTTACAGCTGAGTACCAGTTTTATATTTCTTTATAATCTTTCCTTATCGTTGATGTGTTTGGATGATGCATATCTTTTACGTGTAGAGGTAAAGTTGGAAAGGATGTCATTGCGCAGTTTCATTGGCGCTTAACAATTACAGAAGTAGGCCCTACTAAGGCGACATGGCAAGACAGTGCATTTTACACTTCGCCATGTTGATGTTTAATCTCTGTGTTATAAACATTTTATTAAACTTACTAAGAAGATGTTATACTAAATTACAATACAAAACTTGGTGGTTTAACAAAAAGAAAAAAAACACGTTTTTGTTTGTCATTTCTAGTAAAAACTATACATTTGCCTATTCTTAAGCACACAAATCACCTTTCAGTGCTCAAACTTTAAACTGCCTAAAGAGACAAGTCTTGATATATCAATGTTTACTGTGGAGTACAGTGTCAAAATATATCAGTCTTAAAGGCATTACTTTCACTTAAAATCTAATGCTTTGTATATGATGTACGCTGTGGGGTTTTAATGTTGAGTATATAAGATACCAAACTAATCTATAAACTATATAGATAGATCTGTAAATTACATGGCACAGTGAATTATAAATCAATATAAACTCACTGTTAAATCCCATAACATAACATACATGCAGCAATACTCTTTTTACCGTATAAGTCAGCAATAGTCCTTTTGCATGGCAAATTTAGTAACACCGAAAAACAGTAGGTCACCGCTAATTGGAGTTCTTCTTTAATTTTATCGATGTTCAAAGAAGTAAAAAAAAAACATTATTAGCAAAACCATGAAACATAACAAAATTATGAGCAAAGCTGGATATAGATTAGAGATATAGCTATATAAGCACATTTATCAAAAGGAGACACATTGGCTTGTAATGTAGGCCTGTATTAAACGTATGAAGGTTTTAATCAAAAGAAGAAAGATTTTTGATTAGCATTTTTAATATGAAAACTTAACTATCCCAATAAGTTACATAATTAACAAAAATGTGATATCTCGTATTACTTCATCATATTACGTGCTAATTCACATTTGGAAAGGGTGCAAATGTTACGAAGTGGTATACATACATACATACAAACTTCCTTAAAATAAATTATATTCATGTGCATCCTGCATGGGACAGAAATGAATCTTGATATTTCATCTGCTCCAATAAACCCGAAACATATGAACAGCACACCGCACGGACATTTCGGTATATCCAGCCCCAAAAATGGAGGCTATAAATGAAACCAGTTTGTTATTGATTACTGTGGATACAGCAGAAGAACATGTAAAATAATGTAAAACAGTTTAGAATACATGTAGATATATGTTATTGAACAGTAAAAAAAGCTAAAGAAACCAATACCTGTCACAATTAAGAATCCATGATGTTTTAATCATTTAGTATTTGAAAAGCTCATATGATTTCACTTTGAAATAATAATAATAATAATAATAATAATAATAATAATAATAATAATCATCATCATCATCATCATAATACACTAATAATGGCAGCATTTCTTAGTGTTTTGTCAAATGTATTGAGGAGGAAAGGGGCGTGTATGTAGAATGGGCAACTCCTTGGGCTATATAGAATAATATTATATTGCCTAAAGCAATATTTGTCCACGTCGAATAATCTATTCCCGTAGTCGATTTGTATCCTATACAGATGGGCTTGTGATGTAGATTTACAGCTTTTTACATGTTCTATTCTATTTCCAATAAAATATACCGACACTCCTATATATATACCACTATATATTAAAGTGAGGTTTGAAAAGGTGGTGACTGTTTATTTAAGGTGATAAAATGGTCCATCAGCAGTAATCTCCATCGATATGTGCCACAAGGAGATGAAGGATGAGGGGACAAGCCGCAATTAATTGCCGTATAGTTTTGTAGAAGAGAGTGGAGTGAGTGTGGATCAGGAATCGATCTTCTTCACCGGCCCCTATTCATCATCTCTACATGGTATACGGAGGTCTCTGGGGGACATGGGACTGCTTTATCTACACACAATATTCTCTCACTCATATTTCAAACACATTTACAATACAACCACAGTGTCTGTAGAAGACATGCTAATACTATAACCTATAAGACACCGAATCGAGTCGAGTTTATTGGAATGAAGTGTTGTAGTCTATGGTGATTAACATGCAGTGATATACACTATTTGGCTGACATACAGAGCAACGTGGATAATGTAGCAAGTAGTATAGTGACCAGCTTTCTATTGTATAAAACGGGGAAAGAAATGGTGTTCAAGTAACCACACACCCCTGTGTGATTACCATCACGGTTTAATGATTTTGTATATTTTAAATAATTATTTTAAAATATGAATTAGAATGCATGTAAAGTTTTTCAGATCCTCCGTTTTAAACCACAACTTTAATGATAGAAGTTGTATTGTGCTATTTTACTTACTCCAAGCAAAGCAGATGTTCTGCAATTAAATTGGACTTACTAATTTGACCGCATGCTTATTGTATGGAAAAAAGAAAAAAAAGCAAGTTACAAAATATACTACCAAAATTTGGTACACTATTGAAAATGTGAAAAGACCGTTTTATGATTTTGAACAGAACTGTGTTCACATGGGTTGACAACTACTAAGGGGCAAAACAGCCTCGTAGTTGACTTTCTATCTCTGGTCACTCCTGTCTGTATTTGTTTGCATCTGTCAGTGACATTTCGCCAGCAACATGTATTATTATTATTATTATTATTATTATTATTATTATTATTATTATTATTATTATTATTATTATTATTATATTCACTGTAGCTTTGTCCTACAAATGGAACGTTTTTTCAACTCTAAAAGGCTGATGAGATGACAATGTATTGATTGGCTTAAGTTGCATTGTAAGTTAAACTTTTTTTCTTTGTACATTTTGAAATTCTGCGCTGAATTTTGTAAATTAAGTCTCCTAACTAAGTCTCCTAACTATTTTAGTTACCTAAAGAGATGCTCCATTTACATAAACGAACACATCATTTTGTCTACCAAATCTTTTAGGTTAGTGCAGAATACAATTTTAAATTCTATGTTAATTTCTAGATACATAATCCTTTTCAAGTTTCGTATTATTATTATTATTATTATTATTATTATTATTATTATTATTATTATTATTATTATTATTATTTTTTAATTAAGTTATAAAATAAATTAATCGGTTCCAAATGTTTTTGCATATGCGTAATACTTTCTTTTTTCAGATTCTTTGTTAAACAAAATGTAAAATGTAGAAACAGAATTTTAAAAACATTTAAACAGTTAAGAGTGCGACGACGTTCGCCTTTCTCCACATTCATGAACTTTTTCAAGAAACGGTTTATGAATTCCTCGAGGAAATTTACATTAGGCGTAGCCCAACGAGGTTACAACGCGTTTGTGCACCAACCCATAGGCCTATACAGTTCTCACTAGTTCAGTGATTTTGTAAGTTTTATACATTTTCAAATAATTTGGTGAATGAATTTTCAATAATCTCCTTCACAAATCCACAATTTCACTATAAATGAAACGTTGATTTGCGGTGTTCAGTGTAAATATGCTTTTCTTTCGTCTTAGTAATTTGTACAGGCTAGTCACCGCATATACAGTCCAGTCTCATTACACAAATCGAAATATTTTAATGACCTCAAAAATGAATAAAATATAAATTAAAAGATGTACAATAAGGCAAGCTGTTCTGCAAAATTCGAACACGCACATATACCGTTTGGCAAACAAGCCGTATTGAAGTTTAATTAAAAAACAGTGCACATCTCTGCAAGGGGTTGTCTCTTATCAACCTACATTTCGGGAACTTCAGTAAAACCACATTTTCAAAACCCATTTCATTATCACCTTGGATCAAAAAGGTGTATTTACAGCCCTTAATTTTATGAAAAATATACATTATGTATTGTTTTAAAGTCTGTATTTCAGATGATAATTGTTTCTTTTTGGACCTATAAAAGTGGTTTATTTGAATGATCGCATATCTAAATTAAAAACGTAATTATCTACAGGTTAATGATTATTTAATGTCATGAGTTAATACTGCCACTCAATTCATAAAATATTAATAATAATAATAATAATAATAATAATAATAATAATAATAATAATAATAAGTTTTAGTAGTCTCCTTCAGATTTTTCCTGTATACAGTACATCTAAGAAACAGACACATTATACAAAAACTACTGAATCAATTTCAAAAGTTTCTTATGGGTGTTGGGTTTTAAAAAACAAGCCCAGCAAACAAACTGTCCGCCAGACCTCTTCTGGGATCTTGTACTAAAATAATCTTGAACACAACAAGGACTGTATAAGGTTTAAATTATGGTTAATTGTTTTGACTTCTTTATTGTTTTGTTGATTTTTTTTTTTCAATCCCAGGTTCAGTTTCAGAGGGCCTGATCTCATCCTGTCTGTTTCCACCCCAGGTTGTGACATGTGTGTTGATAACCGGAATGGCGAGTGTCCCATGCACGGCCCCCTGCACTCATTGCGGCGACTGGTAGGAACAAGCAGTTCAGCTGCCACTGTTCCCCCACCAGAGATCCCAGAGTGGCTGCGGGATCTTCCCAGAGAAGTGTGCCTCTGCACCAGCACCGTGCCAGGACTCGGATATGGAATCTGTGCGGCACAGAGGATCCCACAGGGCACGTGGATTGGTCCCTTTCAGGGAGTTCCACTGCTGCTGGACAAACCCCAACCTGGAGTTGGGAGGAACTCGCGTCACATGTGGGAGGTAGGTCTCTGAGATCTATTTCTTTAGCAAAGGATGAAGTATTCCAACTGTATCAGTGCATGACATCATTAGTAACACTGTGCCTCAGTAACAAACACTGCTGGCTAAAGGGATGCTGCTTGAAACCCCCTGGAAGCTGAGGTTTGAGAGAATGGCAATTGAAATCACTTCAGATATACAACAATTTGTTCAAGGACTGTTTTAAAAAAAGTGAAGAGCTTCCTTAGCTCGTATTAGATCCCTAATTGAAATAGTTTTATCCCCCTTTTTTCATGCAGTATCACTTTAGAGAAGTGATGTTATGTTGATTGTATCTGTTTGTGAATTCATATTCAGTTACTCACAACAACCTTTATTGTGTATGCAAAAACTTACTTTTTTGCCTATTATCCTTCCCCAGAAAATATACAAATAGAAAAGAAAAAATGGTGTCAAATCTATGTAAGAATAAGTAGGCAGTTCATTCGCTTCTTTAAGCTCGAGTCGTTGACCACTTTGTATTGCTGCTGTGGGGAAAAAAACACAACCAAAGAACAATGAAACTTGGCAGGTGGAAGAATCAAATATTGAAAAACAAGCTTCTATAGCTGACACCTTTAAGAGTTACTGCATTAACTACTTAATCTGGGAATCATTTGTCTCAAAGAATGGTTCATTTCCGAGAGCATTAAACAGTAGAATGCAGCATTTTCACAGGGACGCACAACGATGACCTTCCAATTCTTTTTCCCAGAACCGCGATGCAACGCGACTGACTTGCATTATAACAATCCACTAAATAATGTATATCTAATTCAGTTTAGCGTTCAGATATCTGTTTATTTGCAACTTTAAAAAAAAAATGTTGAAGATGTTATTAAGGTGATTTTTATATTTTTCTGGAGAATTTTAGAACAGTTCTGTAACACATTCTATTATTTTAAACTGATAAGTACTGTACATACACAAATCCATAAATAAAGTCTTTATATGTTTAAAACTTTTTTTTCAGATGTTTAGAACTCTCATAGCATTTCAATTTGAACCCACAGTCACACAAACAATCACACCTTTTTCTCCTTGCTTGCTGTTTGCTTTGGATGTAATCTGCTCACTCCACTTTACATCATCTTCAAGTGTATCAGATGCTATTCCACAACCTCATATCATGTCTTGACACCTGTGGGTGTTCATGGGAAATGATAAACTGTCCAGGCCAGAGGCCATGATAATTCTTTTTATTTGGCATGAGCCAGTGTGGAGGTGACATGTTTAGCATTGGTTCACTGATTCAGAAAGCCACGCAATTAGTCATTTAAGTTATTTCATGGCCCATTTCGTCTCAGATCCCAAGGTTTGTTGTGTAAGAAAGCATGTACAAGACAGCAACAGTTTTGTTTTTGAAAAGGATCATAGCAAGTATGATCAGCTAAACATATTCTTTTTGGCAGCATTAACATTTTTCTTCCAACAATAGCAAAAAGTGTTAAAGATTTCTGGTATTTTTCAAATTGAAGTAATGGGAGCAATCATCCTGTAATGGTTCTTTAAAGAAAACAGAAACTTTCTCAGCAATTAAGTGCTGTTGGTATCACAGAGATAGAGATCGTTTATCCATTAAAGTGCCTGCTAATAAAGGTTCACAAAAAAAACCTGCATGAGCATAACACAAATGAAAATATTATCTTTGTTATTAATGAACTCTTTCCCTCAGGGATAAATTAATCTGGCTGCTCAAGGTTTTCCCCATTTTCTGCTTAACGTCATATCATAATAAGACTAGACTGGAGGAATGTACACAGTGTACATGAAAATTCAGTGGGAACTATTGCAAAGGACAGGTTATAACAGTTTAAAAACATACATATACATATTTTATGAACAACAGACACCAGAAAATGTAACCGTGTAGCTAATGTTATCAAGCTTATAATGCTGAGCTAATTGTTACCTTCTCATTAAATCCCTTAAATGCTCAATTACCCATCTTTAGAATTCTGTTCTACAGACAAGTGTACCGTTTCAAAGAAGCTGTGGACAACTATACTTTGCCCTTAGAATTCTCTTCTGAAAATGCAACAAGCGTGCGTGCCCTTGGAGCTCTATGAGAAACTGCCAACAAGTAAAGCTGATCCTTAAAGTTCAGCTGTAAGGAACTGCTGGCAGATCCTTAGATTTCTCTTCAGAATTTTTGTTTTTCACCTTAAATTTCAGCACAGAGAAACTGTTAACAAATATACCTGCCCTTTGAATTCTCTGGTGATAAACCATTGACAAGTATACCTGCCTTTGGAACCCTAACATGAGAAATCACTGGCAATCACACATGTACTTAGAATTCTGCCTTGAGAAATGGCTTGTCTTTGGTCTCCTCTTGTGTTTCTTCCCTTCAAAGAATGTTAGTTCTTGGCATATGTTCATGGAAAAAACAGTGTTATAGTAAAGGTAATAGGAAAACAAAATCAGGCATTTTTCATAGTTTGTTTTTTGGAAATAAGAACATAAGAACATAAGAAAGTTTACAAACAAGAGGAGGCCATTCAGCCCATCTTGCTCGTTTGGTTGTTAGTAGCTTATTGATCCCAGAATCTCATCAAGCAGCTTCTTGAAGGATCCCAGGGTGTCGGCTTCAACAACATTACTGGGGAGTTGGTTCCAGAAACCTCACAATTCTCTGTGTT
Source organism: Acipenser oxyrinchus oxyrinchus (assembly GCA_030684275.1). Lineage (NCBI taxonomy): Eukaryota > Metazoa > Chordata > Actinopteri > Acipenseriformes > Acipenseridae > Acipenser > Acipenser oxyrinchus. The sequence continues at coordinate 89,577,729 of CM060247.1, forward strand.
AAAAAGTGCCTCCTATTTTCTGTTCTGAATGCCCCTTTATCTAATCTCCATTTGTGACCCCTGGTCCTTGTTTCTTTTTTCAGGTCAAAAAAGTCCCCTGGGTCGACATTGTCTATACCTTTTAGGATTTTGAATGTTTGAATCAGATCACCGCGTAGTCTTCTTTGTTCAAGACCGAATAGATTCAATTCTTTTCGCCTGTCTGCATACGACATGCCTTTAAACCCGGGATAATTTTGGTTGCTCTTCTTTGCACTCTTTCTAGAGCAGCAATATCCTTTTTGTAACGAGGTGACCAGAACTGAACACAATATTCTAGGTGAGGTCTTACTAATGCATTGTAAAGTTTTAATATTACTTCCCTTGATATAAATTCAACACTTCTCACAATATATCCAAGCATCTTGTTGGCCTTTTTTTATAGCTTCCCCACATTGTCTAGATGAAGATATCAACATAAACTCCCAGGTCTTTTTCAAAGATTCCTTCTTCAATTTCAGTGTCTCCCATATGATATTTATAATGCACATTTTTACAGTACCTTACACTTTTCTCTATTAAGTGTCATTTGCCATGTGTCTGCCCAGTTCTGAATGCTGTCTAGATCATTTTGAATGACCTTTGCTGCTGCAACAGTGTTTGCCACTCCTCCTATTTTTGTGTTGTCTGCAAATTTAACAAGTTTGCTTACTATACCAGAATCTAAATCATTAATGTAGATTAGGAATAGCAGAGGACCTAATACTGATCCCTGTGGTACACCACTGGTTACGTCGCTCCATTTTGAGGTTTCTCCTCTAATCAGTACTTTCTGTTTTCTACTGATAAAACAACACTTGCAGTCTGATCAGTGTAATAAAACATGCAGGTGCCAGTTTTTAAGACTGCTGTTCTACTTCTTAACTTATTACCTGAATGCCAATTATGTGAGCTGTTGGGATTTTATAGAGGTAATGATGTGTTACACTATTGATATGCTCCAAACTAATATCCAGTCCTGGCCCACTAAAACAGCTTCAGTCAGGCCTAAGAAATACTATTAATGTGAGAGATTTATTTGTATTATACATGAAAATAATTGGCAACAATGAAATTTGTTTTGTATTTAAATTTAAGTTATGCAATATAATGGTGACAAAAAAGCCAGGGCTTGGGGCTCCCGAGTGGCACATCCAGTAAAAGCACTCGCTAGAGTGCAGGATGCGCTCTATAGCCTGGACGTCGTCGGTTCGAGTCCAGGCTATTCCACAGCCAACCGGAGCTTCCAGGGGGTGGCGCTCAATTGGCTGAGCGTCGTCCGGGGGGAGGGAGGGTTAGGTCGGCCACGGTGTCCTCGGCTCACTGCGCACCAGCGACCCCTGTAGTCTGGCCGGGCGCCTGCGGGCTTGCCTGTAAGCTGCCCAGAGCTGCGTTGTCCTCCGACGCTGTAACTCTGAGGTGGCTGCACGGTGAGTCTGCAGAGTGTAAAGAAGCGGGCGGCTGATGGCACATGCTTCGGAGGACAGCGTGTGTTCATCTTCGCCCCCTCCCGAGTCAGCGCAGGGGTGGTTGCGGTGAGCTGAGCCTAAAAATAATTGGGCATTTCAAATTGGGGAGAAAATAATAAAAACTAATTGGCAACGACTAAATTAAAAAAAAAAAAAAAGCCAGGGCATGCCTAAATATATACATAGTCTGCCATTACCAACAAACACTTCAAGATGCCTTATCAAACATCGAAAGGGTCACTGTAGTCGCGATCCCCATGATAGCATGCAGCTCAAGGGGATACAATTATGTTCATGCCATGGTTCGATTAAAGTTAAATTAAAGTTTCTCAGAGCATTCATCATCTACTTTTTCTAGACTATTTGGCAGCTATTTTAAAGCATGTTGTTATTTGAAATGCATGCCATGCTTATTACCCTTGGAATAAACCCGGGCTCTGTGGCATGTTCAGGCAGCTGTAAAACAAAATAGTTGTGCTTTTGATTCCTGTTTCTTTAAGTTTTTTGTTTTTTTTTTCATGTAAGAATTTTTTTTTCCCGTCTGACCTGGAATGAATTATTGTGTTTGTTTGTTGAGAGTGGTTGTTTTTAGCCTGATCCGAACATTTTATTACAGAGCTGCCTTGTAAACTGGAAAGGCTTTAACCATTTCCTCATTAAAACTGCTAACAGAAATCTTTTTATCTTTTTTTTTTTTTTTACAGTTACTGTATGTCTTTGCAAATAGTCTGTAGTGCTGCCAACACATTTTTTGCAGGTGGTCAGACATCCTTATTGTGGGTTATTGTATTTGACATCATCAACCTGCTGAAGGGAGAAAGATAAATGACTCAGATGGACAGATGCCCACCCTTTCCCCGTCTCTCTCATTTGTACAGCCCATGTACACAGTGTAATGTGCAAAGACATTCCTTTAATCACTTACCTTCTCTGTCAGTTGACAAAACAATGGGAATGTAAAGATGCATTTCATTATCATAATAACCCAGATTGGTCTCTTTTTCAACTTTAACTATATATTATAACTTTAGATGGCTGGCTTTCTGTAGATCATTCTTTTAAGAGAAGACAATTTGCTCTTAAACTGTAATTCTCTGCAGATTATTATTTATTTTAATTCTGAGGGAAAGTAGTTCTCAGAATCCCTTATTAACTGTTCATTTTTTCATTTTGTTTCTGCTTTCTATAGCTTTCGATAGAAACCATGCAACCATGAACCACTACAATGATACATTTATATAGGAGGGCCCAACACCTTGTTTACAATAGAGTGTTTCTCACATAAAGTTGAACTCCTGATGAGAAATAATTAAGGGGTGAAGAGACTTGGCTCAAAAGGATAACTGTGGTTTAAGCTTAGCTCAGGTTTTAAATTAAAGCTAGTTTTAAAACAAGTTTTATTTTATTGATTTGTGTATTTTTTAGATAAGACATAGTCTGGAATGTTTAGTAATAATATTACATTCAGCAGTAGTTTTTAGTTTTAAACTAAATACCTTACTCGTAATTCTATCTGTGATGTTTTCCCCAGCTTGAATCGCCTGTAATAGGTGTAGTGGTTTATCCTGTACGAGCCAAGGTGTAGCTGACACAGCAGTAGATATTTAGCATATCTTAGTTCTATAGCAGTCTATGTCAGCATAATTTGTACATCGCTTTTAAGTGTTTCGTTAGATAAGTTACAGAATTCCATTATCCAAATTGTTGCACATGTGTGACAGAGGTTGACCTTTAGTCATGTCAATCCTTTTGGTGTAGTCCTCAGGCTCCAGTCTAATGGCTCAAAGTCTGATTTACTCACTGTAATAAGGGCAGAGGGTCAAGCAATTGTCAGCCAGCCTGTACATACTCTCCTCAGAGCCTGGCTGTTAACACAAAGCTTTTCAAAGTGAATTTACAACCACCATCTCTGACAGGGGCCAATCAGTACACCATAAATGTCAGGTTAGTGAGATTGAGCAGTAAGTAAAGCACTGACAAGACACTATTGGCTGGAATCAATTGCTGAAGGTTTGACTAAGAGTTGCAATCTCTCGGTACCAGTAATAGGAAAAGTAAACATGAAGGCAAGAAACCCCCTGGCTGTAATTTACATTTACTCGCACCGGTGTCTAAATGCAGGTTCACTTAAGCTTTACCTGTCATTGAAAAGTATTGTAAATCCAACATCCACGGACTACCAAATGGTTTACTTTCATTGTGTAACAAACGACTTCACGAAGGATAAACACACACACACAAGTTTGCATGACGACAACACTTCAATATATATGATTTATGTGCTGTTTGCTAAAAGCTAATCCCCACGTATAACATATATTGAAAATTACAACACGAGAAACTGAGCAAATACTTTTTTTTGTAAAACATGGTTGTCCTCTTAGTGGTCAAACTTTACATTATCAAGTAACAATGAAAATTCACTCTGAAGACTGTAGAATATTTTGTATGCTATTTTCCAACTTGTTTCATAATATATATATATATATATATATATATATATATATATATATATATATATATATATATATATATATATATATATATATAGTACACAAGAGTCAACTGACCAAATGCTTTATATTGAAATAAATACAAAAATGAATACATTGATAGGGCTTGTCAGCTTCTGGAAGCAGAATTTAGCACTATTTATCAAATGTGCTATCAGAAATGAGATAGAAGGAGAATCTCAGGGATGAAAGATAGTTATTTGTACAGGCTTCTGATATACAGCATTTGGTTCTCAGGGTGGTCGTCTTGTCATGGTTGTTCAGGGCTTTCTAATCAGCTGGATTTACAGCCTGGCATTCTTTGGTTTTGTCTACAGAAGTAAGAAATGCATCCTTGATAAAGGATATGTAATCTGTCAGAGAAGTGCTTCCTCAACACACAGTAAACTAGGTGTACTATTCTGCATTGCTGCCAGACAGGCAGTATGATTACTGTGTGGAATCCATCACTTTGCCTTTTGCACTGATTTCAGATGGCTGCTTTTGAATGTGAAGCAGAGCGTTTCATTGATTGCTGGTGCAGTCTCATCAACAGGGGGAATTAGCTCCAATCTTTAAGGTTTACCATTCTTTTGCCTCAATTAAAAACTGAGAAGCTATATTATGCGCTTCTTTTTGTGACAACTGTTTACCATCACATAGGTTCTGTAAACTATATCTGACATCTCACTGCATCTGGAGTTCTCCATATCAACACTCTCAAACATTGGCTAAGTGATTGCTTTTTTATTGAACACATTGTTTCAAATCATTATGAAGGATCCTTCTTTTAAAAAAATATAAACTACAGTAGATACAGTTTACCAATGTGCTTTAACAGTTTGCATCACTGCTGCCACCACCAGGATGCTACTGGAATGTAAATATGTGTGTGATATATCCTGATTTGAATTGCATAAATAAATGTCTTGGTCTTTATGTAAAAGCCCAGTGTGCCAGTCAGGCTTGCCACCCTTAAAGGAGCAATGCACATATATTTTTTTACTAGGGCAGATACACAAAACATTAACTTGTGCTTCATTTAAAGGGTTTTAAGATGCTGTTGATTATTAAATAAGATTTGGTATTCAAGAAAGCGTACAAACCCTCCTCAATATAAAAGAAAAACAAACTAAAAAAGCATTTTCAGGATTCATTGTTTCATTATGTGTTGTTTTGGGAGTGTTTTATCAGTGTTTAGTAGTAAATCCAAAATTATATTTTTACGCCATTTTCTATCTGTGCCTAATTTTAGGGTGAAACTTTTTTTTTGTATCTGTTTGCAACCATGCACTGTATATTAGAAGCTTTATGGTACCCTTTTTATTTTAAATGTTGAAGCACTACACTGTCATAGGAAAACAAATGCATTGGCACGACCCTGAAGTTTTGAAAAGGAAATTCCTGGATTCTTCTTTAAAAAAAAAAAAAACGGTCCGATTTTTAAACATATTCCGATTTACTTCAATGCACTTGATGCTGATGAAGTGCAACAGAAATGCTGGACAGTGTTACAGGGTTAATAACCCCATGCAGTGAAGGCAGCGTGTCCACTGGGTGTTCGGATGCTCCGATATCCATGACCTTTAGTTTCATTTAAGGTTGACCACCCATATCATTCTGTGCAGTGACAGCCAGGACAACAACTCATTTAGCTTTTAGGACATCAGCAGTAAGTAAGGGGATCCATTAAAATGCTGTATGCAAGGATTTATAAATTAGGCAATTTCCTTGATTATTGCAATCATTTACAAAATTGATCGTTTCAGTGTGGTATAGACAGATTTCAGCAATGGCAATTGACAGGGTTCACCTCCAATATACAATGTCCCTCCATGATAAAGTAGGATGCTGTTCTACAAAAGGTTGTTTAGCTTTCGCAGACATCTCAAGGTCAGCTATGCTTAGAAATTAATAATAAAAAGGCAGGTTATTGATATGACAGCTGGGACTCGAGAGAGGCAAGCCACTCTGCATAGCCAGTTTGAAAAGATTTTTTTTCAGCCACGCTATAATTTGTTTCCTGATGACTGGAAGATTTGTTTTGGCCAGCACTTTATCTTCTCATTGTGATTAATATTGAAAGGTAAATAATTTCAGCAATTCACAGCGGTAAATATTTATTTGATTAGAGATGCAAAGTCAATAATATGCTTTTAAAGTCCTAACTTACAAACTGACAGTTGGTAACTTGCTTTTGTTAATTATTTAGCAAATTATATAAAAGGGGCATTGTATGCACATAATTTAATTAGGAGCAGCGAGTGTCAATTGTTTTAACCATAACATAGCTTCAAACCAGTGGTATTGAGTTTCAGTTGAGGCAAAAGGCAATGGTATAAATCTTATTTGAGGGTAAACTATCATGCTGTTCATAACTCCGCTGTGTGTTCCATTATTAAAAGCTACTGTAGAAAATGTGTATGTTGTAGTAATAAAGATGGCACTTTACCATTTAATTTTTGTGTTATTCATGAAATAAGAGGCTTTACTTCAGTAACTCACCATGGGTTATAGGAGGCTGTGTGGTCCAGTGGTTAAAGAAAGGGGCTTAAAACCAGGAGGACCCCAGTTCAAATCCCACCTCAGCCACTGACTCATTGTGTGACACTGAGCAAGTCACTTCACCTCCTTGTGCTGTCTTTCGGATGAGATGTTGTTGTAAGTGACTCTGCAGCTGATGCATAGTTCACACCCTAGTCTCTGTAAGTCGCCTTGGATAAAGGCGACTGCTAAATAAACAATGGGTTCAGTGCTGCCATGTAGGGTTAGAGTTATGTTTTTTTAAATGTATACTTTATATAGGATGTGTGTGTGTGTATTGTATAATACCATACATAAAAGCATTTCACATTAAGACTTTCAAACAATTATTTAAATAAATTGTGGCCTACTATACTGTAAACTATTTATAAAAATTCGGCTTTATAATAATATCTATATTTAGTCATAATGTGTTACTTACATTTGTGCATTAACTCAACATTTTTTCCTGGAAAATCGGAATAAAAAGAAATAGAAACTTAAAGACAAGACAGGAGTTTAGCGCTCCAGCAGCCATTTTAGCTTGTTTTTATTCTGTTTTTTTCCCCAGCTTTTCATAACAGTCTTTTAAAATAAAGTAAAATACTGTCCAGATCTCCTCCTGTCACTATGGTTAACTCGAGTGATAAATTACATCTGATATTTACAGAATCTGTAAAAATACAAGCCATTATGTGTTTGTTTACACATTGACAGGATGATGTACAGTTCTGGAGTCAAGGGTGGTGTGATCTGTTATGGTTTTCCTGTCAGAGAAACTAAAAAAACGATTTAAATGGTTTTTATAGAGTATTAACACAGGGACTTGCTTAGACTGAAGCAGTCCTATTTTCTAAATTGTCTTGATAGTGTTTCATGGGTGTTTTGCAATATATTACGTCTTCAAGAGGCCAGGGAAAGAGAGCCAATACAGTTACTGGAGACCATTTAGTCAAATTGGCCGTTTCAGTGGTTCACTGAATGCATGAGTAACCTTCTGACCTGCCACTCTGATAAGTGTACAGTTATAATTAAATTAGTGCTGTTTTCTTTCTGGATAGTTTCTACTGTAATAATATGTAGAGAACCGTGTCTTGTAAGAATGTTTAATTGAATGGATTTCTGTTTTTCTAAGTCCTATCTTCAAGTTTTTTGACATTAAGTAGGTTATGTGGTTACTTTTTCTACACGTGAGGGTAATTTGACCCCTCTAGGGTTTTACATTATCATTCAAATCTGAATAAAATAAAATAAAAACATTGCAGGCAACATGGTTTTTGTGGTTACATAAAAAAAATATAGGCTCCGCAAAGCATTATCATGCTAGTAAACACGTGGTTTTTATGCTTGAGATTGTGTGTAGGATTCCCAGCTTGACTTGCTGTGTGAAATCCAGTATATCCTGTAGACCTGATCCACACACTTTATGACTTTATGTCACTTTAAGATATCACATTATTTTTACATACAATTACATTATTTTTTACATACAATTACCCATTTATACAGTTTTTTTTTTTTTTTTTACTGGAGCAATCTAGGTAAAGTACCTTGCTCAAGGGTACAACAGCAGTGTCCCCCCACCAGGGATTGAACCCATCCCTCTGGTCAGGAGTCCAGAGCCCTAACCACTACTCCACAGTGCTGCATTGGACAAATTATCCTTGGCAAAGTTGTATTAAAGAATATCAGGACCAGGGCTGGGTGATGCCCTTGGAGAACCTTGCAAGCACAGTACTGGCTAGCTGTGTCATAGCAATTATGACCTACTGGAACTGTAAAGGTGGGAAGGCCAGGACAATATGGTCATGACTATAAAAGCACAATACCAGCATTGTGTGTGTCAAATAGAGCCATACAGAGTTATTTTGACATTATTTATAGGAATGTTTTTTTTTTTTTTAACTGGGCTAGTAAATCCCCACTTAGGGGAAACTCCAGCAAGATTATAATTGAGTTAAAGAGCTATGTTTTTTTTAGACTTGCAACTATTTGGATCATTGAAATAGACCCCATTTTCACAAATACCCATTTCAAGTGTTTTTGTTTATATGTTGAATTGGGGATTATGTATTTTCTGTTAATATTATTGTTTTAATAGGATACGAAAGTATGATATGTGTTTTTTGTTTTTTTTGATTGCATGAAATTCGAGTCCATGGACTCAGAATCACTGATGGTTGGTGTATATAACATGCTTGCTTAAAGAATAATTAATTAATAGCATTGATTAGGAATGTCATAGTCTTTGAAGAATGTCGTTTTATGAGTCTCTGTAATGGATACAGTGACAACGGGTTCTCTGTTTATGTATATATATATATATATATATATATATATATATATATATATATATATATATATATATATATATATATATATATATATATTCATTCTGTTTTAACATTTGTTCTCAATTTTAAAATTCATTCAAAAAGGTCAGACAAAGTTCAGGTTTCTATGATGAACTGTAGCTATTTTCTTTGGAAAACTGGCCTTGGATAAAGCTATGGTTAGGACATATTATATGTGTTAAGCAATATGATACTTTTCTATATTAATACCATATTTTATTACATTCATGTTCATAAGTCTATTGCTTTGAGCATCAAAAGGACAACCACATGCTTTTCTGTCATCAGAAACATTAAAAAAAGGTCTATGTGTTTCTGACCCCAAGAATTATTAAGAGATTTTAATATATCTTATTTTGGCTTAATACTCTTTTGTTATTCACTTAAAATAATCTCTGTTTTCATTACAAATGCTTAGCAGATAAATCCTTATCTGACATTTGTTTTATGGCAGAATTTAAATTTGATCTCAGATCATTTACTATGGTGCTAGTGCTGAAAACTTAACTACAGTATTGATACATACTGTTTCACCAATTTAATTAAACAAGTTGACTATCTCCTACACTGCCAGCCAGTTTGAAGAATACAGTCCGTATTCATCACGCTTAGAAGTATTTTGTAATGAGTTGTGTACTAGGAGGCTGTGTTTAAATATTCCTAGGCAGTAATACTTTTGTCTGCTATAGTTGTAGTACTATAACCAAGTAACTGCTCCACATATACGAGTGCTGTTTTACATTCTAAAATCTGTAAACTGACAAACATGTGGATCCTGTTTAGAAATGTTATTTTTTGGATGTCATTTACTCAATACATTTCTTTTTTTTCCCCCATGGTAAGTGTGTTTGGTACTCATTTCCTCCAGTGCTTCGTAATGTTCTTTGTTACTGAGTTGCATACAGTTGTCACGATCACACGCACAATTCTATGAACTGTAATGCACTTTGAGTTAGGTAATATCACTGCAGTGAGCTCTTGATCTTTTGGCTTAAAGAAACGTCATTCACTTATACAATAACATCTCCATACCCATATGAACTATTTCTGCTTGTTTGGTGCATTTGAGTACAGCAGTTTAATCATGAAAGCAATTATATTCCGTGTTGACCAGTATTTAGGAGTTAGCTTTTACCCTTTTTTATTAACAGCCCGTCATTTGACACTTCCTTGGTTCAGCTCCTTTGAATACCTTTTTTTTCTATCAGTATGTATAAAGGACTTTTATGTTAGATGATATATAAAATATAAATAGAATATTATTGAAAATTAACGTTTTTACACTTCAGTGTTCACGCTGAGAACAGTTTGATTTATGTATTCTTAGCAGTCTTCTTGTTATGTTTGAGCTAAATATTTTTATTAGAAGCAAAACTATAGTATAACAATTAAGAGTTAATGCACAGAAAATCATATCTGCTCATGAGCATGTGGTAAATTCTTGAATAGCAGTAATTGCTATGGCTGCAGAATAGTGTGGAGTAGTGGTTAGGGCTCTGGACTCTTGACCAGAGGGGCGTGGGTTCAATCCCAGGTGGGGGACACTGCTGCTGTACCCTTGAGCAAGGTACTTTACCTAGATTGCTCCAGTAAAAACCCAACTGTATAAATGGGTAATTGTATGTAAAAATAATGTAATATCTTGTAACAATTGTAAGTCGCCCTGGATAAGGGTGTCTGCTAATAAATAAATAATAATAGTGTTAATATCATTTGAATGCACTATAACAAACAGCTGTATAGCATTTCTGCCTATATGTCAATGAACTGCATTTAGAAACAACACAGGTAGGTGACAATCTATTCCTATTTTGTGTAATGTCTTCCTTTACTAGCCTATTTACAGGAGCAATGTGTAATAAAGACATTTCAACATAGTACAGTATATACTTCAATGCTGATACGGAAACAAGATCCAGATGAACCGAATAGAACCGGTTCACAGCTTGAATATTGCACTGAAAAAGTCACCGTTCTTTGATCTTCATAGAGAATATGTTTGATCAGGCCAGCAAATAATGGATGCTGTTGCTATGAAGACAATGAGAGACAGGACAGGAGCAAAAAAAAAAAAAGCTGGCATCGAGCCAGTAAACTGAAAAATGGCAAACGTCACATTTAGCAGCTGGGTGCAGAAATATTTCTCTCTAATTCAGGAGGATAGGATTTTTTTCACAGCAGGGTACTCTCGAAAGAGTACAACATCAAAGAGGGTGGGACCCACCAGTCAAACAGCGTCTGGCTCCGCAGCAGAGCAAAATGAATGAACTGTCAGGACTTTTTTTCCAGTGGATACGTTTTTTCCAAGTGAAAAGTAAAAGGTTCAGTGGCTTGTTCTGATCACAGACCAAGTCCTGATAATGAAAATCTGATTCCCCCAACGTCTCCCTCTGATCAGCTGCCGTGACATGTCTGAAGAAGACCACAGATTGATTGATGGTCCACTTTCTAGTGATGGCCCCTGCCGCCCTTGCAGATAAGTGAGATATTGACGGCGAACAAGAGACACTTCCACCCACTAGGTGCTTGTGTGCTCATGTTGCTAATATCTTATCCAACGACATTGCCCTGCAAAAAGTTGTTATTGCTCAAGGAATGTGTAGGATAATTTTGTAATCAGTATTTAGAGGGTTAATTTTAATGGACAGTCTTTTTTAGAACTATTTAGGTCTTTAAATTGTTATTACTACAAATAGAATGCAGATTGAATGTGTTTAAAATGCTACATTAAAGATCAGGATCAATGTATCTCATACCACTGGGGTGCATGGCAACCATGAATGTTTACTATAATGTAAGAACAAATAAGTAGATCTTACTTGGGTAAAATGATTTGGTAACTGTTTAAAGATATGTCTACAAATTCATATAAATTCCCATTGAATTACACATGAATAATAATAATGGAATACTTTATGTTTTCCAATGAGATGGCCACAAGTTTAAAATGAACGAAAGTACTGTGGACCACTACAGAAATAACAGCTATTTTAAATGAATATGTGGCCATTATCTCCCAAGTGTAACAAACCATTTAATGTTTATAACAATTCAACATGACATCTTTATGTCATGAGTTGATTGAAAGACATGTTAAAGTAAAAGTTTAATTTTGCTTGTAAAGTAAATGCCTGCCATGCGTTCTGAGCAGCAGCTACTCATGAGAGTTTTGAGCCAGTTTCAGGTGTAACTTGATTAGCAAGGGCTGGATTTGTATCCTGTACACATGACTGTGAACAATGTGTGGAAGTCATTAAGGGTTTCCCCTCCCCTCCTAGGTTACTGAAAGTGTAAAAGGAAACAGCTGCTCATCAGCAGGTGGTTCACGAATATACCAACCATGTCCAGGTTGGTAGTAAAAAAAAAACCCAACTGTTTAAATATTTAAATAGCTTTCAAAATACAAAACAATACCAGTTTTAAAGTCAAATTCTTTGATCTAATGCCCTTAGCATTGTACGTAGTTGAATTATTATATAACCCATAAATAAAATGATGGTGCATTATAAGGGATTTTTCTGGTTAAATAACTCAAATTTAAAGTGAAAGTTTTTTTTTTCTTTTAGGTCCCTATGTCAACAGGATCATACTATTTACATATCTACATGAGTTCTGTCTTGGATTGCCTTGCACTATGGAAATGACAATACATTGCTTACATTCTTACGATTGTAACTTTGAACGAGACTGTACAAGCCTCAGATATATGCCTTTCCTTTAGTGTTACATGATTAACTAAATATTCGTTTTGAGCACAATTGTCCTCCACTCCAAATCATGTTAACAATGTGTTGTATTCAAATAGATGAGCATATAATATTGGTTCTAGGCCCATATAAGTTAATATAGAAAACCTCTTTTGATCAGCCCTTGATTATACAAAGTCTGGAGGTCAGAATCCATATGGATGTAGGGGCTCCTGAGTGGTGCATCCGGTAAAGGCGCTCCATGTGGAGTGCAGAATGCGCCCTATAGCCTGGACATCACCGGTTCGAGTCCAAGCTATTCCACTGTCGACCGTGGACGAGAGCTCCCAGGGGGCGGCACACAATTGGCCGAGCGTCGCCATGGTGGGGGAAGGGCTTAGGTCGGCCAGAGTGGCCTGTCGTCTGTCTGGGCGCCTACGGGTCTGCCTGTAAGCTGCCCAGAGCTGCGTTGTCCTCTGACACTGTAGGTCCGAGGTGGCTGCATGGTGGGTCTGCAGTGTGAAAAGAAGCGGTTGGCTGACGGCACTTGCTTCGGAGAACAGCGTGTGTTCGTCTTCGCCCTCCCGAGTCAGCACGGGGGTGGTAGCGGTGAGCTGAGCCTAAAAATAATTGGCTATTCTAAATTGGGAGAAAATGATAAAAAAAAAACAACAACTATTGGTCGACTACTACATTTAAAAAAAAAAAAAAATCCATATGGATGTTTACTGTATATAAAATTGAATGGCATAATTGCTCAGGACCCCAGTGAAGGTGAGAGGAAGGGGAGAAGTGATAAGGATACAACATTGTAAATGCTTTAACAGATTGCATTGTTCTGTAAAAAATGACACCTAATCCGTAGCATACAGGAAAGCAAACATTGTTTTATTTATTTTAGGAATTGACTGTTGTTCCATTTTTAAATAGATACACAGACCTACATACAGTATATATATATATATATATATATATATATATATATATATATATATATATATAGAATTAGGTATAAATAGGAAAAGAAAACATTTAATAGTAAAAGTGAGAGAAAGTCCTTAATGTACAATAAGAAGGCTGAGGCAGGTTTAAAACGACATTGGCGGAGTTTACATGTGTGTTCTAATTTAACTCGAGACAGTTTGCTCGAGCTAAAGAAGAAATGACTCTATCCCTCTTGCGATTTAAATGGGCTCAGTGTATTTTACTCGACAAGAGCAGCTGTCAACCCAACGTCATGCAAATGAAGAGAAAGGGAGGAGCTAATATGCAAATTAGCCAGGCGCACAGTTCTCGTGCTGTTTCGCATGGAAATGCCAGAAAAGGTGTTTACATGTGCAGAGAACATTAATACGAGATCATCTCATCACGAAATCCATGGTTGTGTGCCATGTGACACCTTGTTTTAATTAAACTGTTTAAAGGCGCAGTGTTAAATTGGTGTAATAAATTTGTGGTTTGTAAATGCCTTGTATCTGATCGTTTAATACTTTGTTTTACTGATCTTACCCAAATTGCTTTTCACGTCATTGGTGGGGTAGCCTGTCGTTAGCAGTAAATATAATTTAAAATGCTTTATCTCCCGTTTCATTAAGATACAATTTGATAATTAACTTGGAGATGTATAAAATGCAGCTGTCCAACCCAGGTATTGCAGCTCACCGTGGCTGAAAACCGGCAGAGACAAAGGGTTATAGAGATCTGTGCCAGACACCTTCCACGTATGCTTCCAAGGCTGTCTGGATTGGAAGCAGCGGACGTTTACACGTGAAATGCGGGTTTCCATGTGAAAATGGGTGTGGATTTCCTGTGTTTTATGCTCAGGGGTAAATGAGATTTGTACCCTCTCCCTCTGTGTGGCCGTTTGTTTTGACCACAAACCTGATTCTCCTGAGTTTTCCTCCCAAACGTGCACACGCATCACTACTTCAATAACAACACATGTAAACTCAGCCATTGTATTAGTTCTCAGCAAAATAAAGCTATGTTAATTGAGAAACATATCATTTGGTATAGAGCAACTAATAAATTGACTGTTACAGAGATTCACAACCTGTATTCTGGGGGTCATGGGTAAATCCCAGGTGGCATCCTAAAATAGGCAACTACATCTACCCATTTCAACAGACCAAATCTCAACCTGCTTCTCTACACATTGTACAGTGTTTCAAGCTCAAGAATGAAGCTATTAATGTTAAATATAACCACAGGCTGCCATAATGTGATTTTCTTACACAACATATTTTTTTAAATTTTTTTGTAAGTGAAATGTTTCATTAATGAACTATGTTTCCTCATAACATATCTCTACCCACACTCTGTTAAGACTATGCTGAAGATATATACCCATAAGACAAATGATGGGTCCAGTACAAGTCATGCTACCACTGTCAGTCTGGCTGTCTTTTGAGTTTCTTAAAAAACAGTGTAAACCATTCCTCTCTATATTTTGCACGAGACTGTGAAATCATACAAATCAATTAAGTATTTGTTAATCAATCAATATGTCATTCATTTACAGCTAGTTTCACAAACCCCAAATGTTACCATACTGTAGGTACATTGTTATCTAACAATAGGTAAGGTAGTCCAAGATTAGTGCTAATCAGGGTCTGTGAAAACCGTAATGTATTTTCCCAATTAATATCCACTGTTAAGAACCCCAAAATTCAAAATAAAAATACAGAAACCTATACTTTTCAGTTTTGTATAAAAGAAAAGGCCTCTCCCCGAATAAGCTTTCTTCCTTTTCTGTTCTGCTCAAGATGTTTCAGGTGTTGGCAGCTGTCACCCAGAGGTTTCCTAACTGTTTTAA
Source organism: Acipenser oxyrinchus oxyrinchus (assembly GCA_030684275.1). Classification (NCBI taxonomy): domain Eukaryota; kingdom Metazoa; phylum Chordata; class Actinopteri; order Acipenseriformes; family Acipenseridae; genus Acipenser; species Acipenser oxyrinchus. Next base: position 89,593,086 of record CM060247.1, read on the forward strand.
TTTGTGTTATTTCCTCCCTTCTTTACAAGATCTGTTTTATTTTATAACGTTTTTTCACAGCGTGTGTAATCGCCAGCTCTAAATCACAAGATGACATGTTTACATGCCTAATAACACGAAATGCTGATTCTGAATCTGTTTTATTTTTTACAATTGTTCCGTGGCTACCCGCTAATCAAGTTGAAAGTCTATCACACACTCTTTGCTGTGTCAGGCCTGCGAACAAAGCGATATTAACGCATTTAAGCTGTTTATGTAGATTCTTTTGTGGTTTAAACATTTAGAATTATTTGGCACTGACATTCTAGGTGCGACATCTACACTCTCAGTGAGATTATAAGTGTAGATGCTGCTAACAGGCTCCAGTAGGGATGTGACTTATAATATTGAAAGTATAGTATCTGATCCCCAGTAACCTTTTCCCTTTAGATCTGTCTTCTTATGCCCGTCAAAGTTCTACAGCTATACCTATATCAATATCAAATTAAGGCAATGAAGAAAAGAAAAATAACACCATACAAATAAAAACTAGACTTTAAAAAAACAAAAAATAAAAAAAACAATTGGGACACTAAAGACGATTGTACAATTGGAAGGCACTTGTTGAGTTGCGATTGTGATGATCTCTTTCTGTAGAAAAATGCTTAATTTATAATCTGTGTTCTTCCTGAAGGCAGTGACAAATCACAAGGCCATAAATTTCACGACGGGCATCTTAGAGACACAGATGCAGCAGTGAGAATGATTGCTGATGATTCCGTCTAACTACTTGACCTTTTGAACTGTTTTGCAGATATATGACCAGGAAGGGACATTACAACACTTTATCGATGGGAGTGAACCCAGCAAGTCTAGCTGGATGAGGTACATCCGCTGTGCAAGGCACTGTGGGGAACAGAACATGATGGTGGTTCAATACAGGTAGGGTATTGTTTTTGGATGGCCTACTACACCCACTAGTGGTTCACAGCATGTCAAAGGCTGAACAGCACTGCACAGAGAATCCTTTGTGAAAAGGAAGTCCTATTAAGATCGTTTGGGTGAAAACTCAAACTTAGTCCAAGTACAAACTCAAGAAATCTCTCACTCAAGAAATATCTCAAGCCAAGCACAATGATCAGAGACAGCATGAGATTTAGTCACACAGTACCTCCACCATGGTCAGTGTACAATGTAATTGTTTCTGTCATTGATAATTTATACAAGAATAACACATTTGAAAACCTCAATGTGTATACAAATAGGTCATTCAAGCTCATAGACCAGCAAGGGGTTACTCGGCCTCTTAAGTAAATGATTTGCATCATAAGAACATAAGAACATAAGAAAGTTTACAAACGAGAGGAGGCCATTCAGCCCATCTTGCTCGTTTGGTTGTTAGTAGCTTATTGATCCCAGAATCTCATCAAGCAGCTTCTTGAAGGATCCCAGGGTGTCAGCTTCAACAACATTACTGGGGAGTTGGTTCCAGACCCTCACAATTCTCTGTGTAAAAAAGTGACTCCTATTTTCTGTTCTGAATGCCCCTTTATCTAATCTCCATTTGTGACCCCTGGTCCTTGTTTCTTTTTTCAGGTCAAAAAAGTCCCCTGGGTCGACACTGTCTATACCTTTTAGGATTTTGAATGTTTCAATCAGATCACCGCGTAGTCTTCTTTGTTCAAGACTGAATAGATTCAATTCTTTTAGCCTGCCTGCATACGACATGCCTTTTAAACCTGGGATAATTCTGGTCACTCTTCTTTGCACTCTTTCTAGAGCAGCAATATCCTTTTTGTAACGAGGTGACCAGAACTGAACACAATATTCTAGGTGAGGTCTTACTAATGCACTGTAAAGTTTTAACATTACTTCCCTTGATTTAAATTCAACACTTCTCACAATATATCCGAGCATCTTGTTGGCCTTTTTTTATAGCTTCCCCACATTGTCTAGATGAAGATATCAACATAAACTCCCAGGTCTTTTTCAAAGATTCCTTCTTCAATTTCAGTGTCTCCCATATGATATTTATAATGCACATTTTTACAGTAACTTACACTTTTCTCTATTAAGTGTCATTTGCCATGTGTCTGCCCAGTTCTGAATGCTGTCTAGATCATTTTGAATGACCTTATCTGCTGCAACAGTGTTTGCCACTCCTCCTGTTTTTGTGTCGTCTGCAAATTTAACAAGTTTGCTTACTATACCAGAATCTAAATCATTAATGTAGATTAGGAATAGCAGAGGACCTAATACTGATCCCTGTGGTAAACCACTGGTTACGTCGCTCCATTTTGAGGTTTCTCCTCTAATCAGTACTTTCTGTTTTCTACATGTTAACCACTCCCTAATCCATGTGCATGCATTTCTTTGAATCCCTACTGTGTTCAGAATTAATCTTTTATGCGGGACTTTGAAATAAAAATCAATCAATAAAATGTGTGATTCCTATTCAACACCCCTTCATTAAAAATAAGGGTAAGAGAAAACACAGCAAACCCACCCCAGGTGTTGCCTTGTCAGCAACTGCTGGTTAGCTGGTGACCAGCAAAGAGTTGAGAAAAGTATTTACTGGCCAGGTATATAAAATCTCAGCAAATTACAGCAATTACATTACTTAGGAGAGTGGACAGCAAACAGCTGTCTTTTTATACAGGAAAGACATTTTAATGGACCTTTTTTTCTCGGACCAGTTAACAGTAAGTACCTCCTGAAGCTGCCACTAGTCTTCTGAACCTGCACAGCCCCAGCTGTGACCAGCATACACCAGTGCTAGTCATTGCTGGTTGTTCCATCAGATTTCCATTTTACTGCATCCATTGTCTGTAAATATGGTTTGATTTTTTTTCTGTGGTGTAATATTGTTGACACGATTTTGCATAAATGGAAGTATATAACAGCAACCATAAGGCAGGGACTGTAATACATTATCATTATTCATAAGATCCCTTTAATAACAACCTTCTTTTCTGTTTAATGTGGCAGATACGTTTTCAATACTAAAAGAGCTTTATTAAAAAGCAACATAGATGTGATCTCCAGAAGGGAAATTCCAAAACCTCTGTCCAATTTTTTGAGAGCCCATATATAAGCAAACACAAAATGTGGACATTAACGTGCCAGAGACATCTACACTGTGCATAGATGTCCTCCTCACTTGGAGTCAGCTGGTTTGAATTCCATATGTTATGATTTGCTGTATCTAAATGGAATTCTCTTCAAAGAACTTTATGATTGATTGACCCTTAGCTGAACGTTTTGTTTTTATTTTGGGGCTGACAATAATGTTCATTGGCATGTGTTCTGCTTCAACTGTGTTGGGACGCCATGCAGTTATCTTTATGAGTCATCCAACCACAATACTAAATACATGTCAGCGAGGGAAATATAATCTGAAATGCAAAAAAAAACACTTTGATGTACTTCAGCACACAGAGATTTGTGCGAGTTTTGGAACCGACTGCCTGCTTGTAAGGAACGGTGTACTCTTACACTTATTTCACCCTTTTTCAAAGCCGCCGAGACCACCCATTGCTTAAAAACAGCCCTGCTCTTTCAGCAGCAAGCCGAGTCATTTAGTCTTAGTACATTTATTTGTGTGCAGCAGTGTTTATGTTATGTGAAGCCAAACTGAGAGATGAAATGTTACAAGGATAGCGTACAAAGTATACCAGTTTTTTTCCCAGGTTGCAAGACTTGTGTGATTTATAGGCCTGACATTGTTTGATTTTTATGTCGTGGTGGAAAGAATTAATAAAATTCACAGGCTTCAGCAATTCTTGTGAGAACAAAGCAGAGTTTTTGTCAGATATTCATAGAATCTTTACGTTTATTTATTTATTTTATTTTAAAGCAAGCAGAAGCAAATACAAAAAACATTCTGCTTAGCTAGCAGTGTCTGGGAGATACAACATGGTAGCTTGTGTAAAAAACAAGAAGATAAATGAAATTTTTGCAGCTGTAAGTAAAATATTGAGATTCTGCAGTTTTGTATTGATCTTTATGATCCTGTTGCCAGGGGCCGCTTTGCGGTGACAAAATATGTTGACAAGTGCATATCTCACTGCCATGAAAAATGTTTCCAAGGATTCTCCTTATGTCTGCAGTGTTAAATAAAAAACAAATTGCATTGGTGCTGGCCATTTTTCTTGGTAAAACTTCAGTTTAAGGCCTGCAGCTTGTCTTCTTGACCTGCAGTCTGAACTCAAGAGAAATGTGGTTCTTCACTGTAGTTATGCCACATTTATTTTGTTTTCTGTAGACCAAGGAAAATATTTATAGTTTCTTCCAGGTATATAATTTTGTCATTTGTGAGATTTGCAACAGTAAGTTTGCTCACTGTTTCCCAGTCTTACCTAATACCAAGTAGCAGGATAAATAATACTGAATTAATCTTAGCGTTATCATAATATATAACATCTACAGTACATATACACAGTACGTAAATCTCATTGTGATAAGGGCCCCTGTGAACCTTTCACCAGAAAACAACTCTGCTCAGTGCATTGTACAGCTAGGGAGGCGTTAGGGTGCTGTTAGGGCTGCATTAGGGCTGGGTGCTCAGGTGTCAGGAAAATATTACAAATAATTCAAATGTTCACTCTACTATACAATATTGCAATTTCTAATAGTAATCAAATTAGTATTGCTTTACTCCACTGTAACACTACACCACCCCTCATACAGTTTTAAAAAGGACATTTTTTTACTGTAACAATATTCATCCCATTACTTACTCATGTGAAAAGAACTGAGGCTGCTAACAATTAGCTTTCTTAAACACAGTGGGGTTCTGGAACAGCAAAGCACACACACATAAGGTCGACACATCTGAGTACTACAATCCCAAATGCACGCTGGTGATTTTTTATGCTTTGTATTTATTGTACTAAAATAAGCTGATACTTCAGGAACAGAAAATGAAGTAAGGTATGACCATAAAGATAGCCTTATCAAAGCCATACCCGTTAACTCTGTTTTTCTTTGTGTGCAGATCATGTATATTCTACAGAGCGTGCATGGACATCCCCCGTGGGACAGAGTTGCTGGTATGGTACAATGACAGCTACACATCCTTCTTTGGAATCCCGCTGCAGTGTATCGCACAAGATGAAAACTGTAAGAACTTATCTACTGTACGCTCTTTCTCTGTCCCTGTATGTGCTTCCAACCTCAGGCTCCTGTGTTAAGAACGGGTACCGTTAACTTCGGAATTGGAACTTGTTGAATCCAATTCTTTCTAATGTATCTTAATCTCAAAACTGTTTTGAAATAATATTATGAATGCCCTGATGCTCTGAAAGAATTCTATTCTATACAAACACATTTTGCTATGTCAAGATAATTGTTATAATTGATTTGAAGAGTTGATACTGTTTCTTAGATTTTACTATTACCTACACAAATATTAAAAAGTTAAATATATCATTTCACAGCTAAATAAGACACTTTTGATGTCTTGATAAACCAACATTAATAAACAGTATCAACTCTTCTAATCAATTTTACCCAATGAACAAAACCCATTAATGTATAAGGGCATAAAATACAGTAGAATTTGCCGTTCTAAAATCTTACTGTTTGCAGAATCTCTTTCTATTTTTGTACACAGCATATGATAATGGTATGACTATGTAATGCGGTATGTCTTCACATAAGCTATTAGGGCTTTTTTTTCTTGGACGTAGCCCAATTCAGACTTTAATATAGAGTAGTTTTGAGGAATCTTCAGATCTTCAGCTATCGTAAAGAGAAAAAAAATATCAGCAGCTGTTTTAACTTTGTATTATATTTCAAAATTGTCCTTTAAAACTCTAATGATCCAAAATAATTGAATATGCACATATATTTGTATTTTGAATTAACAGCTCATGAAGATGAACAGTGTATCATATTTCCTTAATGATTTTTGGTTTTGTTTGTGCGTGTGTGTGTGTGTGTGTGTCTTGTTCCCAAAGTGAACGTCCCTGCATCTGTAATGGAAGCAATGTCCCGTCAGGAGACACTACAACCCTTTACCAAGACTAGCAAAGGTCCTTCTTCTGTGCTGCTTCATTCCATGGTCTTCCCACACACCTCGTGCACTAGAAGCTTCTCACTTTTGGACAAGCCGGGCCAAGTAGAATCTGGGTTTAACCAAATGAATGGCAAAAACCAACGGGTCCTTGCGAGTCCTACTTCAACAAGCCAACTGAGCTCTGAGTTCAGTGACTGGCATCTCTGGAAATGTGGTCAGTGCTTTAAGACTTTCACCCAGCGTATCCTCCTCCAGATGCATGTGTGCACACAGAACCCAGACAGGTAAAACAATGCAAGAGATACTACTCTCACTTGATACAATTACTCAGTAACTACTGTATTTCTATTGCTTTAGATTTTTAATCGACTACAATCCAATAAGACCTGATGAAGTACAATAGCTTGAAATAACATCATCAAACACTGACACAACTTTTAGTTTTTAAATAAATGAGTTAAGGGGAAATAGAGCCTAGACAAAGAGAAGTGCATAGTTCTTTTAAAACCCAAGTATCGAATGGTTAATTGTTTTCTAATGGACTAATTTGATTGAAACTCATTTACATGAATGTTTAGCGTTTCATCTCAAGAAAATGTTGAAGAGTTGTATGGTAAGACATAATTGGTTTGCTGATATTTTTTAACACAGTAGTAAAATTGTTAACAAAGTATAATAAAGATTTTAAGGTTGCATGTTTCTCACCAGCAATGATAAATTAGGCCTGGTCGATTACTGTTCCTGCTCAAGAACAGTATTAGAAACATAGTGAAATAGATGTTTGCCATTGATGTAACATTTGCATGTGTAATTTGGCTGATTGCATTGTATTGGCAATGTTTGTGGCCATTTTGCTTCGAACAGTGATTTGTTAAATTGGTGTTACGGTCAATGGTGTTATGTCTTTGTCAATGGTGATTGCTAGAGTAATAGAATAGCAACTGGTGATTAATGGCAGCAATAGCCTTAATTATTTATTACCATCATATACCCTTACTGCAGGTGTTGTTTGTAGTAGAATATGAGAGAAAGAGTGCTGTGCCTGCAATGCAATGGGGAAAGGTGTTAAAACAATATTGACCAAAAGGTGATTTAAAAAATCAGTAATAAGTTCAAATTAATTGATCCTCGTGAAGAGTTTTATAACAATTTGCTATGTTTTTATATTTTAAAGCACCCTAATTATCTTACTTAATTTTTGCTTTAAAATACTGATTACATTTACCATCGAATTACATTTTAATTATGTCGCTGCTGTCCTTAAATGGCTTTTACAAAGTATCAAATAACAAAAAAACAATTGCAGTTATTTCATGATAAAGCTAAAATACCCAAATCACAGTTATTGCTTGTTTTATTATTTGACACTGTTTAAAATGTAATTGTAGGGTAAGTTCAAAACATAAATGAAGCCATGTTTACCAAAATAAATGAAATTATTGAAATGGAACAATAGATATATTCTTTCTACACAGCTGAAAAAGGGCTTTTGTCTGAAACGTCTGGAAATAAATGACTTTTTAATCATTTAAACCTTTTGTGTACATGCAAAATATATATATATATACTTTTCATATATATATATATATAAAGCGAAGTCCTGCCTTAAACAATCTATATTATCAATGATGTTTGCTCCTGTCATACTCATTTCAGGGTTCACATGCAGTGTGCAGCGTCTCTGAACTTAATTAAGTACTGAGAGGTAATGAATTGAAATTTTTTGCTTAGCACTATTTTTCTTCAGAGCATACAAACCTATAAATCCACTGTTGCTGTCAAAAGGAAATACCTACCCGAACTGTGATGTGGAGGAAAACAGATGCCACTTATTCAATAAACTAATATCCATATAGAAGAAAAATGTTGCCTGGATACCTCAGAGTCGAAGTCGGTTTGAACGTTTGTCAATATCAAACTTTATAGTCCTGAAGTGAGGATAAAATTTAGCTGAACAAGGGAATCAAGTTCTGTGAATATTTGGAAGCACAGACTGTATACACAAGGAATATAACTATATCTAATTCAGTGTCAGTACAGTTTACATACATTTATACGTATATACCAACATAAGTACATACGTACATACGTGCATACAATACATCCATACAGACATATGTATTTGATTTTAGAAGTAAAAAGGAAAACGTAAATTATCTTGGTTATCTTGTTTACCATTTTTGACTTAATCAGTAACTTGGACGGTTTGATTTTTATTTGATGCTTATTAATTACTAGCATCCACATGGAATTATTTAAACACAGGGTTGAGTACAGTAAGTAGAAGATCAGTAGTAGTTGAACCATGTTTGCAGGTATGTAACGTACTAATTCAATTGAGTACAGTCAGAACAGAAATTATAACTTTCTTGAAGGACACAAACCACAGGAGAGGGGTGAAAATAGTACCAATAATAAAGGGTAGGTAAATGTTAATACCAAACACATATTTAGCACATAGCATGTGCTAGCAGTTAGGTAACCCTCAGCTGTGACTGCTGGTGGTTTAATGTTGGTTTAATGGCAACTGCTGTCACTTATAAGTAGGCTGACTGTCCTTCGTAGGTTTTTCAGGGAGAAACAGTTACATTAACACCCAATACCTACTGTAGCAGCTCAGCATTCAGTTGTATAACACTGCACAGCTGTTGAGACTGGTCATCCCATCCCATGTCACAAACTAACACATATTGCTCATCTCCCAGATCAATGGCAGCTCCAGTGCTGAAGTAGTTTTCCTATTGGGGGTCTGCAGCTATGGCCAAAAGTTTTGCATCACCCTATAGAATTAACTAATTTTGCTTAATAAAGTCATATAATGTTATAATGTTATGTTAACATATTGTTACATACCGCGTTGTAGTTTTCCATATATTTAAAAAATTGACAAAAATTGGAAAATGTTATATTTTTAAATCTAACATGGAATACTCTACTACTATAATGGCTTCCGGTAGACATTTGCAATACCATTTTGTAGTTTCTTTAATTACATGATGTTAAATAAAACTAGGTGATGTGAAACTTTTGGCCATAGCTGTACTGTACACCACTCGTTTTCAGTTTTGATGAATATCTGCTTGAGTTGCAGGTCAGGAGGTGCATGTTCAGGCTTTGTTTCTTTTTGTTCTTAGGGAGAACAAGCCTGGAATCACCTGTCTGAGGAGTTCAGATTGGAAACAAATGGTGGTGTATGCTCCAGATGGAAATCTACTTCAGTAATGACATATTTCAATACTATAGTCACTGGCTGGCATGTACAGTATATGGGTCCTTCTACGATAAAAAGATTCTGCTGCCCTCGTTGTAGCGGTAACACATTCGTTTAAAGGGTACCTGTAGTGGTAGTGAATATAGAATCATTTCAATAGAAAATATGTGGCTGAAAACTTTTGACACAATTTATAGCCCTTGCTCGGCCAATTTATATAGCACACAGGATATGACATTAGGTCGTTGATTTCCCTATTTCCCAACACTGCTAGTTTATAGCTGCAGCTAATAAAATTATTTGCGACGGCATATATCTGATTATTATGGATGAAAAAAGTAAAATAGAACAGTACTTATATGAATCGTTGAGGTCGGGCTTCCCCAGTTTAACTTTGTCAGACAGCGACAGTGAATATTCAGACGAGGATAACGAACAGGAGTCTGCAACCAGCCTAATCCGAGAAAACTGAACCAAAAGGGCTCCAAATACTTGGTGCAGTTGTAGTAAATGTGTTGCAATAACTTTTGTCTATGTGTCAATTCTATTTATACACAACCTTCATACCATGCACATTTAATGTAATGTATCCCATAAACCCATGCGCACGACTTTTGGCCTATCAGGGAAATCAACAACTTGACGTTATGTCACTGCCTGAAAGGCTCCAATGTGTCAGCTCCCTCAAGTGTTACTTGACCCTGAAAGTGGACAAAGAAATTGAAAACATCAAATCGACCAAATCGGTGCAGCAAGAAGCATTTATTGGATATGAGGAGCACAAAGAGAGCTTTGTTATTTTTGGCTGCAGTTACCCTTTAAGGATCAGTTATATATATATATATATATATATATATATATATATATATATATATATATATATATATATATATATATATATATATATATATATATATATATATATAAACAATAGTACATCTATAATTGTGTTATAAAGGATGTTATAAACAATAGTATAGATTTTGTATATTACTACTACTACGACTACTACTACTACTACTAATAATAATAATAATCCATCTTTTGTAACTACTTAACAGATGTTGTATAAATGAATAATTTAAGTAAAGTGTGACCATTGTATCCAGGACACAATGTAGTGTAAAACTGCATTGTCGCTTGTTGTATAAGGATCATCACTGTTAGGACTTCTTTTAAATGAAGTCTCACAAGGACTAGATGGTTGATTTTTATCATACATGGCTATTTTATCATACATGGCCATCCTCTTTAAAATATTGCTGGGTGCAATAGAAACAACCACATTTGCTTACATTGGACTATAGACTGGCCCATATGAATTGTATTTATTTTCTGTTCAATCTTTATAAATGTGGGAGGTCAAGTAGATCATTGATAAACCTAACACACCTGGGTTTAGGATGACCTGCTTACAGTATTTCACTTTGTATAAAAGCTTTGTGAATGGCCAACAGTGTATTGATATACTGCTATGACCAAAAGATTTGCATCACCCTGTAGAATGAACTAATTTTGCTGAATAATATTATGTTAACATATCGAATTACATACCGCTTTGTAGTTTTCCATATACTTAAAAAACTGACAAAAAAAAATTGACAGTTTGAAATGTAACATGAAATACTAAACTACTATTATGGCTTCTGGCAGACTTTTGCAATATCATTTTGCAGTTTCCCGCTCCAGGGACCGACTACACTATTCAGATCCCCCTAAACTGACCTACTTCTGGGCTCCCAGAGTCCCGGCATCATCACGGCAACTCTGGCCTCTTTAAACGGCCTCGGCTGGGTAATGCCTTCACGAGCACCGTCTTGCAGTGGAATGGTTTCATGTAGTAGTTCTCTCCATGGAGCGGACACTCTCCTCCTCGATGTCAACACAGCAGGCTTTCGATCGGCGCCCGTCTGTATGGCTACGGCCGTGCAGTAGCCTTGAGCTGTGACGCACACTTTTTGTGCTGCGCGAAGGCTCCCCGGGCACGCCCCCAGCCAATCACGACCTTCCTATCAACTCAGCACCGGTCGAGCCTTCCTGCTCAATTAGTTGCTTAGCAACACGTCTCCTGTTGTGCTTCCATAAAGGCACACATGCACTCAAGAACCAGCGACAGGGTACTCCCTGTCACATGTTCATATATATATATATATATATATATATATATATATATATATATATATATATATATATATATATATATATATACAGTATATATATATTTTTTTTGATTATGTCGCAATCCTAAAATTCCAGGTGATGCAAAACTTTTGGCCATAGGTGTATGTACATTTTACAGATTGTATGGGTTGTGTGTAACACATAATTTGTGCAATTTAGTGCTACATTAAATAGTGTCCTAAGAAAGATATTTCAAGGTAAATTCGGTACTTTTTTCATGGCGAAAGCAGATTACTGTGGTCAGTGTATTGTCAGTGAAATTGTTTATGAAAGGGCACAGGACAATGCCCTTCATTCCACGTGCATAAAGCAAGTTAGTCATTGTACTGCCCTATCAAAAGGCTAAAGTTGAAAAGGCTTTATTGAGTGGCCAATTAAGATGATATCTATATAAAAAAGTGAACAAGTGAAATAATAGCCATTAAAACTTAATGGTCCCTTTGATCATTATGGGAATGGATTTTTCACTGTTCAGTATGTACCTAAATGTTTATGTATTTGGGCCAAATTGTTCATTCTTCACTGTTTACTTGACTCTACCATGAGATCACAACTTGATCACATGAAGATAACAACATGCTCCCCATAGACTATTCTGGGTTTCCTTATGTTTTAACTGAGTTACAGGGTTTAGTTTTTATTGATCACATAACAAAATGATGCTTTCAACCACAGCTGGTTAGCCATTTTCAATAATTACCAAAAGCAGTTTCTAAGCCCCTCTAATTCAGATCAGTGGTAACCTTTTTTTTGTCACCATTGAATAAAACAGGAATAAAGCAAGGAAAAGGACACTTTAATTCTCAAGAAAGAATGATTATAAAACCATTGTAAATGTTAACATTATGAGCTGTAGCGTTAAAATTAATATTTTGTTTTAATTCAAAACATAGGGTGTTATAAAGGATATTTCTGGGCCAGTATTTTCTAAATGGAAACAATTCCGATATTTGGGTATCATAAGAATATATAATTAATTAGTTGGCCATAAATGCATATACAGTGTTTTTTTTTTGTCATAGCTTTAAAATAAAATAACAGTAATGTTGTTAGAATTTAGAATTCTAGAAAACTGGATTAACAATACAAATCAGTAAGAGTAAGACGTGTTTTCTTCTTCACCCTGTAGACTTTATAATCTAAGGATGCATTGTAATGCTGCTTATGGGATTTTCTGATAAAGATCTAAAGTGACCCTTTGACATCATGTTGGAGGTATTTGAAGACATTATCTGTGCAATTTACACAGGCGCATTGATGAAAATGGTGTTGTATTAAACAATACCCACCCATTAATCATGAAAAGAAAAAAAAATCTGCGATCAATGCCCAGGGCTCTCAAGCATTAAACAATAATAGTGTTCGTAATCACTGAAGCAAAAAGCCACAATTAAAAATGTATTTGACAAATGAGGAGCCATAGTCTCTATATCACACAATTGTGTTGTTAAACATACTTTATCACTTTTATCTTGTTTTTATTTCCCTTTGGGTCATTTTTCTTCGCTTGCACTCGTTTAACCATGGCTGGCCTTGGAGTACTGAAGTGAAATCATCTAAAAGTCACTAGTAGCTAAACTGAGTCCTATAAAGGTTGATTTCACCCCAGTTTGTTTTATTTTATTTTTAACAAAGGTATTATTTGTGTGACGGCATGTTCTGTAGTTCTATATTATCCAAATTGTAGACTGTACACAACAGCAAACAGTCAGGGTTGTTATATTACACAATATCAAGGACTGGGTTGTACTCACAGTTCTGTTGGGTGAAGAATCAAATGTAATATTTAAACCTTTCACATACGTTTGCTGGTTTAATCTCTTTTCCCAGTGCCTGCTCTAATTTGAGAAATGGTATGTTTAAATTCAACTATGTTCTGCACAACTGAGTTTGGTTGAACTGGTTGAACTATGGGAATCTTGAATGTAAAGCATTATGAGGCTGGCATTGCCATGACGGGGTTCCAAAAGCAAGATCATACTGATATTTACACTGTACCTGGGTGCAGAGTGTGAATGTGTCATGGATACTGAAGTGTTTACTTTTTCATAGTTTCATCTTTAAAAGCATACCATATGAAAGCAGGTGTGTTGTCATTAGTGTAACACCTGCTTTCCTGTATTGCTGTCTAGGCCTTACCAGTGCGGCCACTGCTCCCAGTCCTTTTCCCAGCCTTCAGAACTCCGAAATCATGTTGTCACCCATTCGAGCGACAGGCCTTTCAAATGTGGCTACTGCGGCCGCGCCTTTGCCGGAGCGACAACCCTCAACAACCACATCCGTACACACACCGGGGAGAAGCCATTCAAGTAAGTAACAGTGAGTACCACAGCTTATTAGCAAACATACTTTTCAACCCCTTTCTGTCTCACAGCATCTGTTTTAGCACTAGCTTTGCAATGATATTGACTACTAGTATAGTGTTTATTATTGAGGACTCCGGATCCATTTAATGAAGGTCTGTATTTTATATTTCTTCATATTTCTTTTATGGGAGCCCTTAACTCATATATCACAACTTTCATGCCTTTAAAGGGCATAAAGCTAAACATGTATTCAGTAAATCACAACTTGAATGCTGTGCTTTTCATTATGCTTGACTCTGCCAAATTATGATTCCTGTAATTTTCTGATTGAACAGTAATGTGACTCATAGGTAATGTAGAAAATTGAAGGAAGTGGTGAATAGCACTACATTTGCTGTAAGATGTTCTTAGCTAAATGTCTTTTAATGTTCTTTAATGTCGGCAGATCGGGGGAGCGCGACTGGAAGTGGGTTAAAATACAAATTTTTTAGGAGCTTTCATAATTACAGTAGATTAGAACTCCTTTATTCATCACTTGAGAACAGGAGATACTGTATGAGAATGTGGAAGAGGGGGTATTTCATTCTCTGCAGTGTTTGTCTGCTTTAGTGATAGGAATGGCCATTTCCCTGCCCCCACATTAAATTGGAACTGAACCTGTCCCAAGCTGGAGCAGACTGCTGAACAACAAGCAGATACTGAATTCTGCAGCTGCGGGTGAACCCCAGAGCTGAACCAATTCTATATCTCTACCAGTAAGCGTGACTAGCAGCCAGTGGTGTGTGAGAACTCCCGGAGAAGTCCAATCAGACATCTTTAGGTAAAATGAGCTTAAAATACTTAATATTAATTTTTAGTGCTTGTGAGTAAAGTGCTCATAAATGTGAGGGATTTTGCACTAGTTCTAGTTAGGCACTGTGCTTAGACTCTGAGAGCCTCCAGCAACAGCTCTGTAAGTGCACTGACCACTCCTGACATTCACTAATGTTCAGTTGGAGCTAAATTGAGACTGGTAATCTCACTTCACTTGTTACACAAGCCAGATTCTAACCTAGAGGTGAAACAGCCTGAAATTCTTCAGTAATGAGCTCCACACTGGACAGTCCGGATAGGTTCTTGCTGAAGGGATTTTCCAGTGTTTGATCTTTTATAGATTATATTAAGTGGGACTGCGTAGGCTGGTGAAAGAAAACATATTTCCAAATCGAGAAATGATACCTGGCAGAGAAATCCCCACACTGTCATTTGACCTGAGCCAGTAAAGTCACAGTAAAAAGGCCTTTTAGCAAGTAGACTGAAACATGGCAAGCAATTTTGAAAGATTTCCAACAATCTGATTGATTTTATCTCAGTTACACTATAAATAGATTTTTGTAATTAATTGAAGAGGTTTAAGGGTCAAAATGGAAAATAGATTTATTTTAATCCAAAGGTGTTACTTATGTGAAACCTTGTTGACTCCACTTAATTTTTTTACACCTTACGTCTGCCATGTTTTCGATAAAGCTGCCATGCAACCCTAATTGAAGGTATTAAGTTGCCTAATGCAATTATATCTATTACATCTAGAAACAACGTTTTTTTTCCAATGTGTTTGCAGTGTTATAATTACGTTAGCACAAGCCTAATTAGGTAACACAAATCATATCAAATTAGTTCTTTACAGGTACATGTTTTGTTTGTTTAAGTCAAACAATGCATTACACAAGTAAAGAACACGACTAAGCACCCAAGAGCCTGTAAATAAGCACAAAAAAATCTAAATATTAATGACTGACCCATTTTGTTTATTAGGGACATCTTAAGTGGGTCAACAAGTTTAAAAATGAGCTGCAGGTGTAATGCACATTTTTACTCGGTATGTACAGTACTTGAACGCACACTGATGAAAGCAAAGCATCTGATCTATGAAGTAAAGTTCAGAATTTACTTTAAGGCTAGTTCTGTACCACTGTTAAATTCCCAATAAATTTAAATTTGAAATCTGCATTACTGGTGTTTGAAACAAAAAAGGAAATTAAGTTAACATCGAGTGGTAACCATAAAAGCCTGGAGAACATTTTGAGGCAGTGCATTTAAAGAACATGTAAGGCAAGACACTTTTAGGAAATTCAGATCTTGCCAATGCATTGTTATACCTACCCTTACTGAAGAAAATGGGGAAGCAGAAAAAAAGGCAGAGGAGGGGTCCCCTTAAGCCCGCAGCAGCAGTAGAATCTTATAACCTGACAGACATCACTTTTCATATCTTCTAAACTTTTTACCCTAATTCGGCTGGTGAACACATTTTCTACACTAGCCAGTAGAGAAAAGAAAACAGTAGCCCATCATAGTTTATTTTAATTAACGTAACTGTTACACATTACCAGTGTATGTTTAAAAAAGCATTGTATGCAACATTAATATGCAATATCACTTTAACACACTTTGCATAAAATATTTTCAAAACAAAGTCGTTAAGGCAGGAGAAAGGCAAACACAAATCAAGCACATCCTATTGACTTAATTTGCTAAACTTAAATAAATAGCCAACACAATAATGATGTACTGTTCTGTACTTATGAAACGTCCTTCTAAACCGTGCTTCATTCCTTTCCGCTCAGTATTAGCATCGAAGGTCATCAGGTGATTGGCTAAAAGGGGAGGGGAGGCATGCCACCCTTGGCTGTTTTGTAGATGGCTTTACTCAGCGTTCCATTTAAGCCAGCTGAAGAAATGGAAGAATATGATTGGCTAATAGTACTAATCATAACTACAGAGGAGGCAAGCGAGCGTCTTCCTCCTCTGAACGGACAGTGATGACTGAGTGAAGAATTTGGATTGGATGGCTGCCTCCACCTTAAAGCTATGTATTTATTGTTTATATTACATAAAGAAATAAAGAAATGCATACAGCTTGTTTATTGAAAACTGCTTTAAACACACAATCATGAGATACACAGAAATACTAAAAAGAAACTTCATAAAATAGAAGAAAAGTTTTGATAAACACATTCAAAACATTTGTCAATTTTTTTACAAAAATGTTCCTTTTTAGTATTTTTGTTTTAGCTAAACTAAGTTCTGTTTCACATAACAATTCATAGATTATTCATTAAATACATCTTAACTGGCTTTTCAGAAAAAAAGATTTGAAGCATTGTTTTTGGTTAAGTATTATTTGTATTATTTGTAGTTATGTAAAATAACCCATAATATAATATATTAAATATAGATGTTTGTGACTGTTTAATTTCTTTATAATGCCCCACTATTGTGTAAAATTATGAACTTTTTCTCATATTGTTTTTAAAGAATGTTACAAAATACTGTATCATTGCCAAGTAGTGTACTCATGCTCTATAATCAAACTGACCTGTAACCTACAACTGGTGTATGCTCAGCCATTAAAAACATTAATAAGCATTAATAAACATTAATAAACAGTATTGATTTCAATGCTTTAATGTTTAGAAGAAAAACACTGTCACTGGCAAGTTTAGCTGGTGATAGGAGGTAGTTTATTTGGAGCATACTAATCCAGTAACTAATCAGTTTTCTAATAAGCAATCAGCGATACACAAATGTGTCATCAGCATTTCAGAAGCTCCAGAGAGACGATGATCCACACAAAGACATTAATGAATACACCAAAAATCTATAGCTGATCAATACCCCTGAGTTATTTTCATTGAACTGATAGGTTTGATACATTAAAGCTGACATGTTGCATTTGTCAAGATCATAGACCAGTTTACAACAGTGAAACAGTCCGCTTAAATGGTTTAAAGAGGAGTTTTTAAAGACACATGATACTTACATTTATCACACTGGGTGATAGCTGTGACTTGGAATGTATAATTTAAGCAATAAATAATGTGCATACAAAACTGATATTTTAAGGGGGAGAATGTAAAATGAGAACCCTTCCTTATCTCCCTGGAGCTGTATTTGATTATGATATACTACTTTGTTTCTGCCATTAAGTAAAATTCAGAAGAGATTAAAGTGAAATGTAAAACATACTTTTACTCTAAACTACCTTGTAAGCTTTTTAAAAGTACAGTAATTGTATCTCTGCAGCTGTGGCCAAAATTGTTGCATCACCTAGAATTCCATGATTGAGACATCAAATGTGTGTGTGTGTGTATATAGTATTTCTTGTTAGATTTTGAAATGTCACATTTTTCATTTTTTGTCAGTTTTTCATTAAGTATATGGAAAACTACAAACTGGTATGTAATTCAATGTTAACGTAACATTATTCTGCAGGTTTCATTCTACTTTATGAAGTAAAATGTGTTAATTCTATAGGGTGATGCTAAACTTTTGGCCATAGCTGTATATTTTTGTACCTAGGATATCTTGGTGAATTCAAATAGTTTGGAAAATATCCAAAACAATAAAACAATAATACGTACCAATAGATCAGTGGTGGAAAATAGCTGGGATAATCACTGTACTGATTTAGTTTTGAACTGTACAGCCCTGACACAAGCCCTCACAATTCAGCTGCAGAGTTATCTTCCTGGACCCAGGTCTGAGTGTGAATTAGCAGTAACTAAAATTCATTTTGTCATCCTTTCTCCTCTGGGCTGTAGAGCAGAAAACAGCAGAAGGGATGATCTGTTTGATAGCTCACTACTGAAAATCTCTTTTTGTTCTTTATCTATTTGAAGTGACAGTGATCCTGGCAGTAACTGGACAGGCCTCTCTGGAGAAATCACCTTCCCCTCAGGTTATTGACAGAGCCCTCTGTTCTGAATCAGACAGGCATTGTCCCATCGCAGGCATCAAGGTCTGAGGAGTAGCCACCAATTAGACCTCTTCAGCCTTGTAAAATTTCCTAGCACTTTTAAGTGTCGGTTACGATTAGGCTGGAAGATGAAGCCCGTCAGATCCCTGGTCTCAATTTTCTCACTTGCCTTTGCAGGTGCGAGAGGTGTGATCGGAGCTTCACGCAGGCCACCCAGCTGAGTCGACACCAGAGGATGCCCAACGAGTGCAAGCCAATAATGGAGAGCACAGAATCAATTGAAGTGGATTAACTGATTGACTGGCCAGAATTAAACTGCAAGGAAAGTCATGATTAAATGTCACGGACACTTAAGCAAAACCAAAGATTTCCTCTGAGCAACTTTCAATCAGTCCGAGAAAACCAAAAGCAGTAATAAAATGAGTAAGATGTTAAGATACATTGATCCTGGCATGGATGAGAGACCTGGAGGAAAAAAGAAGAGATTATTTATTTATGACTAGGGATCACAGTACTTTCAGTGGATATGAAATCTGGGACTGCACGGATTCCCAAGTCGCTCCATCTGTAGCTTTATTTCCGAAAGCCTTTCCTACCATTGTTATTTAATACCAAAGCTAGAAGAATATTTGGGTAAGACTAGTACCTACGTTATTGACTGAGAATGCACAAAGACCTTTCTTCTTTTGGTTGCACCTTTTTTTTAAGCATGATTTTAAAAGGGTTGACAAGATGGCCTTATGCTTTGTCTTGATGTGGATATCATTAAAATACATGTGATGTTTGGACACTCATATGAAAGAGACATTAAACTGAACACTCAACTGTATAATACAAAACCAAAGGATATTTAACTAACTTCCGTTGCTCTTGTATAATGTTTAGTGCACTTTTTAATAATGTTGACTTCATTTTTTTTTTTTTTGGTAAAGGTAAACAGAGTAGCTGGCCACAGGAATGTATATTATTGATGCAAAGTTCTGATTTCAATCTGTGTAAAAACATACTGAAAAAATATATTTCCTGTGGTGCAAATGAAAAGTATTTCTTCTAAGAATGGAACATGTTGACTATCAAGATGCCAAAGTACAGATTCCAAGGAACTGTTTTGCTAATATCAAAAATATACTAATTCAATTCCAAACATATTGATCCACACTCCATTTTCCCAAGAACTCATTCTAGGTAACTAAGTTGGGCCCAGCAACGATACATTGATAGAAATGAATAGGAAAAAACCTGGCCAGAAGTCAAAATGTGCTAACTCCATAATCTTAATAATGGTGTTATATTACATTCTGTTGTGATTGCAAAGTTTCCACCCAACTATTTCAAGAATAATAAAACTGTTTGTACTGTAACTTGCAACTAAGTTATTTCTTGTCATTTTTACAATAAATTAAAATTGAAACAAACTTTGCTTGTACTTCAAAATATGACCCTTTGTCTCCTAGCCACATAGCTTCCCTTTGCCAGACCACATTCCTTATATTTAAAAACATATCAAAACTGTACTTATTAAAGATTTATGAAATGTATTCCAGCACAATGCCAAAGCCTGTAAAACTCTGTATATGCATTTTAACTGAAGATTAACTTTTTTAAATAGTAATTTGTTTCAGTAGATGTACCTACATACAAAAATGTTGACAAATTTTGTTGTATATAATTTCTGTACAAAATCAAACATGTTCTTTAAAATTACTTACCGCCTGTGTTGCCTCATTGAGAAGAAGATGTTGAAGACTCTGAACTGCTTTGTCCTCTTTGAAACTCTTGTAAAAAGGAGTCCTCGTTTGAAGTAACAGCCATTAAAAGTTAACAAACACCAAAGAGCCTTCAAAGGCTTCTTGCAATTCTGAGTTTTTTCAGGGCATGCGTCATCAAAAAATGTAATATGTAATAATCTAACAGTACCAAAATAAATGGATAAGGGGGAAATTGTAAAAACCGTGCTGTATTTAGTTTGTTTTAGAAAAGAACACATGGGCGGTATTTGGGTTTTCTTCTAATTTTCTCTAAGGGTTTATTAAGCACTCTGGTATTCATTAAATATCTAAAGATAATCTGCATTTCACCTTCCATTAAAAACACTTATGAATGTTATCAAAATGTGTATCCTATTAAAACTTCTATTGGAACTTGCCTCTTCCATATAGTCAGATAGTCACCCCTAGAGGCGTAGATTTCTGGGTTCAGCAAATCAAAGATTAATTATAGAAAGGGGCATTCTGTGTAGACTTGGTTCATACAAGAGTGTGAAGAAAAAGCCAATATCATGAATTACATAGGTAACATATAAGTGGTTTCAATAGGATATGTGAAGACACATGCTGTTAGACGGGTGAAATTCTCAACATAAAATTGCAGGTACTCATATGCACAGCCGGGTATAAGCATCAAAACAATGGAGACAATTTGAGTGACAATAAATGAATACTTTTAAAACTTACACATATCGGTACACTAAACATTTATAGATACAAAATACTGTAAAACCATAAATATTTGCAACCAAAATATTTGGCGAATCACACCCATAAAACCTATTTTGCTCCAGAAATATTGGCGACCTGTTGCAATATATAAGTATCCATTGTTAGTGGAATTTGATATTCATGCCAAAAATGTGTCTTTTGGTAACTAGTAAGCAAAACAATTTAATTCCTTTAGCCATAGTTCACGCAATTCACACTCACTTTACATCTTCAATAAAATCAATTAATTTGTCGTTTAGAGAGGTGAGTTGAAAAACCTGACCTGTCTTAAGTGCCCCAGAATTATGGGGCCCGTTGGAAACCCTAATTACAGTCCTCATAACAGAAAATGATAGGATCACAACAAGACAAAACTTTACCTATACTTAACATTTACCCTGCCAGTGGAAAACATGAAGCACACCTGCATCTGTATCCCTGACTTGCTAAATCTGAAGCAGCACTTTGTTCATCCTGGTTTTTTTTAATGTTAATCCCTACTGTCCCACACATCACTTGCCATTTTAGAAACGTTCACGCAAATAACAATGACTTAATTCTGCAGTTTTCACGTTGCACTGCTAAAGTCTTCTCTCGATCAACCAATGAGCACTGACACAAAGAGAAATGGGCGGAGATTTGTGACACATGCCATAAGGAAATCTGATCAGAATGAAAGCTCGGCCAATCAACGTGCAGTGATTATACTGACGTTGATGGTGGCCAATAGCAGCTAACAGAAACAGAATCAGTATGAGGATACAGAATGCAAGCAGCATGAACTGCGCTGAATGAAAGCGCATTTTAGAAACGCTGCACTAGTGGACTGTGAGTGGATTAATGCATCCGCATTGGATGAAAAGCAGATGAAATGAGTCCCAGTACTGGTGTGGTGTTATTTTGTGGTACGCGTTAAAACATGGTACACCAAGTACTGTGCTTGCGTAAATTATTTTAGCTCAGAAAACAAGGAAACAATCATCTGTAAGGGGTACGATGTACCAAGTTTGGCCCTTAAAGTTATTTTTAATATCTTTTTTTCACAATTTAGCAAATTTACTGACTTTAACTGATGAGCAACAAATGAAGTGATCTAAAATTGTAAATATACGATTGTGTGGATGAACTACAGTTTGTCTTGCTTGTAGTGATTTGTGCGGCAGTCAATCACATCAATGACAGCATACCATTTTCTGGCGTTAAACGGGTATGCATACCACATTCTGACGATGTACCACTTTCTGGCCCTACATCGGCATTAAAACCAATACCGGCAGAATTTCACCCCTGCTGTGCTGGATTTAAACCCAAACACTCACTTAGAAGAAGCTGTCTCTTTATGGTACGAACAATTAGTTGAAACATAGCAACATGTTGTTGGAAAGCCAGTAAATCATGCTTAGCAATTAAGAGGTTTCATTTCAGATAAGAATGCCAGCAAACTTTCAGGGGAAGTTGTTTAGACAATATCAGTAATTATTGTCAATCACAGAGAAATGTACTTCTAGAGTATATTTGAAATTGATTTCTCAGTTACAGCCTACAGCACGAGCCTATGAGTAATATACATTAATGTCTCAACTGTGATAGTAATTTCAAAGACAATCTGGCAGTATTATAAATAGCCGGGCGAATAGAGCTATGGATTGACTAGTTTGTAGCAGCCGGTCGATTATACAGTATGCTGACTTCTATTTAAATCCATGCTCTGTTTAAGCTGTTCATTTGATGGTCAGTTTACAAGTGTAAATAATCACTTTGCCAATGAAGAACTCATTTAAAAAAAAAAGTCTGAAAGAATTAAACTGTCATGTTTTTTTGGAAAACACTAATCTGCACATTTCAAACTCATTCAAAATTCAAAGCAAATGGTTCAGTTAGTTTTGGAAGGAGTTGACACTGAGCTAATAGCTGAAAAATCTATTCCAGAATCACAGATGCAATAAAGATGACATCATTTCACTGAGACATAAAATAAATATGGCACAAGGCCTGGCACACCTGTTCTTTAACATAAACCATGCTCTATCAGCTCTATTTTGTTGTTTGTTATTATTATTATCTCTAAATTCAATGTAATTACCAAATGAATTCATTAGCACCATGTCCTTCTGTCCTACAGTATTTATGGAAGTTTAACTGACAGTTTATTCACCTATTTACACTACAGCTAACATTTGGCTAACACTGTAACAGAAAACTATAAAGTGTAAAGTGTTAAGCAAACAAACAGAATGTATCCTTCCTGATTTATTATTATTATTATTATTATTATTATTATTATTATTATTATTATTATTATTATTATTATTATTATTATTAGGTCTTTCAAGATTATATAATTTTCAGATTTTCTTTAAATGAATGCTAAGTTCCATAATGTATTCATTTATGATTTACTTTTGCAATAATTAACATATTTCAGAAAGCGGGTGATTACAGGTATAGCCTTTAATTATAAAGATGAACAGTATGAATGACTCAAGACTACTTTGAATATTGTACAAGGTGTCCACAAAGTCTACAACTGAAACATGTGGAAGAATGATGATAATTGCTTCATAGTATTCAGTGCAAGCATTTATCTGTATTCAGATGTCCAGAGGATCGGTGTGAGCACCATAATTTTCATGGCAGATAATGATCCGTCGCCATGTTTGGTGTGATATCTTCCTTAACATGGCTGGAGTGATGAAGTGAAATGCATCTGACAGCTTGTTTCAGCTCCTCTGTAGTCTCATATTGATATTTTGCAACGTGATCCTTCACAAATCCCCCAAACATGGGGATAACAGGACTTTGTGGACACCCTGTACATTGAATATTGTTAGGTTTGAAGATGGTGTCAAAAAATAACCATCTGTCTTTCCATACATCTTAAGTTCAGTGTGGGTGATTGATATTTGGCCTGTCTCACATAGGACTGTTGTCTCAAACAGGTTTGATGGTATGAAAGCAATGCTGCATGCAGTCTTAAATCTTCACATTTTTACTTCTAGTCTAGGTGGTCCTGATGTTTAAAGCCAGGTTCCCCAGGACCTGGCTTCTCTCTCTAGACAAAGAGTCCTGGCAGAGAGGTTGTGTTTTTTTTTCACCCAGAGAACCTGAACTCGGTTGGACTCACTCACCCAGACTATGATTTATTAATCAATAAACACTTGCCTTTCAAACACTGCTTTTTCTTGTCATTCTGGCCCATTTTTCACAGACGTAAAAAAATAAGAGCATATTAAACCTTTCTCCAGCTCTACTAGCTAATATGTTCAAAGTAAGCAGGGCAGCAAATCCGTTTTAAACAGTTTAATTTAAACATCAAATATTTATTTCTGCGTATATAGAGAGCTGGTGCCATTTACTCATTTTCATATTTGATGCAATATTTTATATTTTTTTAATATACAATAAAATGAATCTGAAACTGGTGTGACATTTTTTGTTAGTGTTTAGCTTACTAGAGTATACAGTAGCCAGTGTTATAGGTTGTAATTCCCCGGACATTCATGACATTACGCAATTCTGAGCTGACCACCCACATTTTATTGTCAGTGGAAATCTATCCTGTGCCTATGCCTTTATATGATTAACTAACTGTACTGCAAAGAGTCTTACTGCTTTTGAAATGAATAATTAATAATGTATGCATCTCTAAATGTTCAGGGGATGGTTTAATAACAGAAAATATGTTCCACACCCTTTTGTACAAAGCTGTCCCCACATGAATGATTATTTGGCTAAATATATGTTACATTTTTTAGGTCAGTTTAGTCTGGGCAAAACCACATATCTAACAGAATACAAATTCTCGAAAATGTATTCCAACTTGAAGATAATATGAATACAGTATAAAAAAGTATAATATTGTAGCGTGCTCATAGTGCAAGACACATACTATTAGACCTGCTCACAGAGGCATTCCTGTATACCAATGAACAGGCCAAATAGTGGTCATTAAAAATACTACCCACCCATGACATCCAATCCCACCTTAATGCCTGACCATGCAACTCACCAATTGCATCCCCCTCTAAACCCCCATAACACCAAAACGTCCCTTCACAATTAGCCCTCATTTGCATATTAACCCTTGAGCAGCCAATCAGTGTTCACTCCAGTTTTCCCATTGACATACATGGGGTGTATGCCGTTTTGTCAAAGATTTACATTTCCCTTGTATATGTTTTGATGGTCATGGGGATGGTGATTTTAAGTGGAAATGTCTTCTTAAGGAAGACTAAATCTATTTCCAATGAAGTCATTGCAATACACAAACAAACACTATAATGAGGGGTGCCATCCATAGACAACATGCATTACAAGACACGTAAACAATTGAAAAGAAATCCTACAGTAAACATCAGGTGCTCTTGTATGTATCTAATAGATGTAGCTAAAATGTAAAAACACTGTTGTGACCTGTATTCTGTCTTAACCTGTTTATTGACATATTAAAAAAAGTATAACTATTTTTTCAGTCCTGGTGAGGAAACGGGCACCATTAATTCCACTGGATGTGTGCCACAGTAATTCTGTTGGTGTTCTTTGGCAGACCTGGTAATTCCACAGATACTGCAGTGTTTCAATGAAAGTGCACTCACAATTCCTGAGACCACACATGCTCCATAAATTATATTCTTAATGCCCTTGTGCAGCACTCCCAGATTGCTAAATGTTTGATTCCACAATGACTAAATGATTTCTTTCCACTGCTGCTCCTTGTGCCAGAAAGAATACAAATTTAAACACAGCTAAAATCAACACAGTCAGTTTATTTGGCCTCCACATCTAGCAACAGGATCATAAATTCTTAAGTTTTTGTTTGGGTACTTTAAAAGACCCTACAGACCTGGTTGTTTTCATTATTGTGTTTTTTTTTTCTTTTTTTTTTCAAATAAATATTTTAGTGGTATTAGATCTGTCTGTAAAGTAAGCCTGCATGTTTTAACCTGTTTGGTTTCATTTTTTACAATAAGAACTGTAACTTATCAAAAGCAGATTTATTTCTGTAAGAGTTCACTTTTGCGCCATATAGTCTGTCTTAAAAATTAAATTCAGTTTAAATTGTGTGTTCTTTTCTTTATGATACTCACCTTACTGGTGTAAGGAAGCCCTTACTATATTTTCCCATTCAGGCTAAGTAAAGTAACATTTCTTTTTAAATACATTGACACAGTCAAAGGCAATCTAGCGTTGCCAGTTAAGGAAAGAAAAAACAATAGGTCACAATGGGACAGAATATTTAATGCGAAAGAAACAACCCTAAAGTAGGAGGCATCTGATATACTGTACATTCTGAGTTGTATTTTTCCAGTTTTGTAACATTAACATGGTTTGGGGTTGCAATGATATACAAAGTCATAGACAAAAATGTATTGGACTCAACCCATTTACCTTAATAGCTTTTTTGGACATAATGGTAAATAAATTCAACATACAGATTTATGTACAATCTGTTCTTTGTACAAATAATTATGCTTGTGAGAGAATTATGAGTTGCTATTCAAAACTATTAAATGGTTTCGACATTAATAGTGTGGTCCCTTTTCTTATTTATTATAGTTCTCTTTAGTTTAGCCATTAATGTTACACAATCCATCACAGTTTTAATGGGCATGCTTTCAATACCACATGCATTTTTGTTTAATTAATTTGAATTAGAAATAAATAGATTATGTTTGTTTGTTTAGTCAGTAAACGTTTTTGGTTGAGTAAAGCATATTTGTCTACTACGACTTGTTTACATGTTTTAAATCTGTGCTTAAAACCTGTGATTATCTTTGTTCCATTTTCATAACTCTAAACTTCATCTGCACCCAGCTGACAAAACCTATACCGAGTGAAATTATCATAGGGGATGTTAGTGATATTAAAACTAAAGGGAGGATTATATTAAAACTCTCAGATAAACATGTACAGTGGATACTTAGCATTTTGTTTTTGTGAGGTTTATATCAGCAAGTGTTTATCCCCTTGTATTTTCATTTCCTTGCTCTTGTAACAAGGTGGATGCTGGACATGACCTAGCGCACTGCAAGCAAGTGCCTTAACCACAATGCAAAAGAGCCGGGCTTGTCTGTATTCATGGCTTTAGAGCAACACAACACTGCCCATTACACGCTTTTTAAAAACGACTCCTTAAATTCTTCTGTTATTAAGAACATAAGAACATAAGAAAGTTTACAAACGAGAGGAGACCATTCAGCCCATCTTGCTCGTTTGGTTGTTAGTAGCTTATTGATCCCAGAATCTCATCAAGCAGCTTCTTGAAGGATCCCAGGGTGTCAGCTTCAACAACATTACTGGGGAGTTGGTTCCAGACCCTCACAATTCTCTGTGTGAAAAAGTGCCTCCTATTTTCTGTTCTGAATGCCCCTTTATCTAAACTCCATTTGTGTCCCCTGGTCCTTGTTTCTTTTTTCAGGTCAAAAAAGTCCCCCAGGTCGACATTGTCTATACTTTTTAGGATTTTGAATGCTTGAATCAGATCGCCGCGTAGTCTTCTTTGTTCAAGACTGATTAGATTCAATTCTTTTAGCCTGTCTGCATACGACATGCCTTTTAAACCCGGGATAATTCTGGTTGCTCTTCTTTGCACTCTTTCTAGAGCAGCAATATCCTTTTTGTAACGAGGTGACCAGAACTGAACACAATATTCTACGTGAGGTCTTACTAATGCATTGTAAAGTTTTAACATTACTTCCCTTGATTTAAATTCAACACTTCTCACAATATATCCGAGCATCTTGTTGGCCTTTTTTATAGCTTCCCCACATTGTCTAGATGAAGACATTTCTGAGTCTGGACCTCATTGTTTCTGAGTTCTCGTCTATTTTTAATTTATTATTTCTTCTTCGTTGTAGCGGGAGTGATAATGGTGGCGGTTTGTTTTTAAATGAAACTGATGACCAGGATTGCAAGGATATATTTTTTTCTATGAATATAGTTATGAATTCAGCTAGTTATATATCATGTATATAGTATTCAGTTATGTATATATATAGGGCTCGATTCTGATGAAACGAGTGCAATCGCAAACGTAGTGTTTAAAGTCAAACGCGTCTGCCCCGTAGGGCGTGGCTTCTCCAAAAGTGCGATTCTGATCAAAATAAAACCCCAGCGCAAGCGCGTTTAGTGGTGCACTGACTGCGCTCAGCCAATCAATGCTGAGTAGGTTGGGGAATCTGCTATCCAATCAGGGCCAAGCAACAATCCCTTTAATAGACAGAATGCACTTGCGTCACCACAAGGGTGAGTTTTGAGTGTTGGCAGGTCTGCGGTTTTCCCCGAGGAGTCGCGGGTGGATAATGTAATTAGATTGGTGGTATAACTTTAAACTATTGAACAGTTTTCATGTTATCAATATTGTTTGGGATACAATACCAGAATTAATATTTCAGTAAAGGAATCATGTTATTATCCGGTTGCTGGCCTGGTATGAATGTTGATTTGTCCCTTCAGAGCTTCCATACGAATTTGTTGATAGTGATGTGAGGATCATGTCGAGCGGCAGTAGCACAGAGCATGAGAAAACAGCGCAAGTCAGAACAGCAAGTAGTAGAGGTCACTCGCCGAGTGAATAGTAAACCATGCTTCACGACACAGGAGATTGCTATATTAATAGAAGAGGTAGAGGCACGTAGGGCAATCATTTATGATTTATAATAATTATACAAGGTACATGTAAAGTGTAAAATACTTACTTACCCTCCCTGACTTGTCCACCAGTAGCAGAACCTCACTCATTTTCTAGCGGAATATGAAGTGCCGCATCACGTTCCCTGAGCTGTAGGCCTAATTTTTTTTTTTTTTTTTGAATATAACCAGGGTTTTAATTCTCATGGAATATTTCCCGGAGCTTTTAAAAATGACACAAAAAAGGTCCGGCGTTCACACAACTTGAACATGTCACCTAATTTTAAGCTACGGCTTATTTTTGGTTTGTTTGTTTGCTTTTATGATAAATAACGTTTTATTCACTAAATTGTTCTGTGGCACAATCTGTGACAAGAAGAATGTCTTTACAAACAAACAAAAATCTTATCGAGGTGCCACTACACTATACGTTGTGAAAAACAGTCAGCAACACGTTTCTATTCTATGTGACACATCCCAGCATTACCAAGCTCAGAGTTTGATTATGAGCCATATCTGTTCACCGGACTGTTTTAAAAGGAAAAACTAAATACAATTGCGTCTTGCCACGGCACACGACCTTGTTCTGTGTAATAAGTACATTAAGTCAGAGACACCCATGATCTGATGCGTCACAGTCTTCAACAGCTTACGAGAAAGTGGAAAAATAGATTTGCAGAACGGCATCGTTAGTAATACACGGTAAGTGGCATAATAACACGAATAATAATAATAATAATAATAATAATAATAATAATAATAATGTTGCACTTTAAAATACTTAAAGAAGCTAATAAAAATCATAAATGAAGGAATTTTTAAAGAAACACAATTGAGATTGCAGTAAGTTGTATATAAACGTATAACAATAAAATAATGTTGTTGAAAATATCCGTTCAACTATACTACTATTGTACCGGGCTTCAAATCAGACTACTACTACTGGTACCACGAAGAAAAATAATAATACTACAAGTACAACTGTACAATTACTACTAATATATGATCAAAATAAACCTGTTGGATATATAGGGATGTTCAGTAACTCCGATCTATAGATTTTACAAGCCCAACCATTACTTTACAACAGAGTTGCTGGAGGTCAGGGTGGTAACCTTTTCAAAACAAGACCTGTTTTGTAATGAGACAGTCCATCTCTAGTATGTCCAATAGGAATGCGTGGGCGGGGTCATGTATTTATTTCCAGTCTTTTGGATGGTTTCCAAGACGCGTCAGGTGTGGATTGACATTCGAAGACTTTGCTCGTTCATGTCCAGTGTGGATGCAGCTTTAATTCTGATCGTGCTGTTTGTTCAGTAACTTGTTCACAGTGTGTGTTCATAAAGTCAAAGCCTCCTTCTCCTGGCTTTAGAAGAGACGCGACGTGCCTGTGTTGTTACTGTGATATGCTTAAATAAAGTTGCAGAAAATAATCAGACTGCCTGCAGTTGTTTGATTTCAAGACGTCATTCAAAACGGAGTTGCTATAGTATTGTAGTAATCTCAGTTAACGCAGGCAGGCGCATCACACAGGGCGAGGCAATCTACAGGCTGAGGGCGGGCGCGAACCCGGGACCTCTCGCACTAAAGCATAGTGCCGATACCGCTGTACAAAAAAAACGTATATCATAAGCGTATATCAGGCTGATGTCTTCGTGTGTGATCACGTCACCTACCAGCCCTGCTGCTGCCTTCCCCCGTGCACGCTACGCTCTCCCCTGCCAGCCTCAAGTCCGCCCCGGACTTGCTTACCAGGCTACAGTCTGACGAGTGCGTGCCGGAGTACCTGCATCCACTTCTGAACCAATGTAGTGATCTTGGTTAACGCAGGCAGATGCATCACACAGGGCGAGTCTCGGTTAACGCAGGCAGATGCATCACACAGGGCGAGGCAATCCACACACAGGCGGGAGGTGGGCGCAAACCCAGGACCTCTCGCACTAAAGCATAGTGCTGATACCGCTGTAAAAAAGAGCCGGCCCGACCTCTGCTTGTGTGTGGATTGCCTCGCCCGGTGTGATGCGCCTGCCTTCGTTAACCGAGATCACTACAATACTATTCTAATAATAGTGTATTTGTGTGAAGAAGCCGTTGCAGAACAAATACAACAAACCACAGCATTACCTGCAATAGCAAAACAATAGATTCGGTACAGTACTGTTGCACCATTCTACAGTATTAATGTCCAGTATCAGTTATATTATTATAATATTATTTTCATTTCACTGTAAGAAAGACCAGCATGTGCAAAATGTACCAGGGCTTGGCAAGAATATGCTTTGGGACAACTGAACTAAAAGGATTTTACTAATACACCAGCAGATTACTGGATGTTGTAAGCTATTATTATTTACACATCTATTTTCTTGAACACACTTCTCCTATTTCTTAGCAGAGACCCTTATCCAGGTGACTTACAATTGTTACAAGATATCACATTATTTTTACATACAATTACCCATTTATACAGTTTTTACTGGAGCAATCTAGATAAAGTACCTTGCTCAAGGGTACAGAAGCAGTGTCCCCCACCTGGGACTTAACCCACAACCCTCTGGTCAAGAGTCCAGAGCCCTAACCACTACTCCACGCTGCTGCCCCTACCAGCCTGCCTCCACATTTCATATTAAATGCCTGTCAAAGGGCACTCCAGAATACTCCAGTACATTCTATCCAATATTTTGCCTGGAGCTTGTCCATACACTTCCATTATAAAATACAAATGTCTCTTACTTGATGATTGTCCAATTAGCTAAGTAGATTCCATTTACCAGCCTATTATATAGTGATTGTGTTTTGCTTTACTGTTATTACCTCTTCTTTGGAGAGGTGCATAATGTCTACCATATTCTGTGCAACCTTTAGATGCACAGTTTTCACAGGCTCGTATTCTATTCATTTGATTGAGGAAACCACTGTTTTTGCACAACTTGTCTGCTTTAAGTGTCGTTTCCTCAAAACTATTACAAACTTTACCTTGAACTTTAGAAAATTGTCCTGTCCCTTTTTTTGTTGCCATGAACAAGTGCTCACTATGTAATCATAATCTCATACCAATGAAATTGCCAGCCTTTGAGTGATTTAAAGAAATTATTCTCAAGGGAATTAAACAAATTTGTAAAACAAATATAGTTAAAATGTAAGACATCAATCTCATGTTGCTATACCATGGGAACAAGAGACCTGTGAAACATAATTTTACCCTGAGGCCTAACAAATGATCACATTCAAATATATGTTTTTATCTTTACATGTGAATGTGGCCCAGAGGTTGAAAACTGTGTTATTTTGCTTTTCATGGAATTTCCTGTTCAGGAAAATATTAAACTGAAAAGGACACGCTTTCAAAAACAATTAGAGAGAGAGAAACATTTTTTTTTACTTCTTTCTAAAGGAGTAATTGAAAACATACAATGCAGAAAAAAATCTCAGAGAAATATAAATATTTCTTTAACCTTGCTGAATCAAGTTTCATTAAATTTATCAGTAATGAAACACTTATATCTGCTTTACACGGATAAGAAACATGCACAACTACACCCTAAAAAAACCCAGAAACAGGCTAATGAAGTCATTGATTGATACTGTAGATTAACACAGATCCTGTATTTGTTAATTGCAAGTCTATTAATGCTAAAAACATACATTAACATTTGGAAGACACTAATAAAGGTATAGCCTTACCTTATCATGTACAGTGTCAATGTTGCATAAGAACCAATAGTCTATCTCATGAGAAATTAGAATGAGTTGATCTTTTGCCATCATTTACAGTATATTCTGAAAAAACTGCATTTATATACCATTCAGTACCTTAACCGATCTGTATAAATGGGGCAACAAATGTGAAATATTGCATAAGTGACAAAGGCAGCAAATATATACCCACTTCAGTCACTGCATGCATAATTGTGCCACATTAAGTTTCCTATTTAAGGATATTTTTTTTTGTTTTGTTTTAAAATTTCTAAAAATTGAAAAAAAAGTGACCTAAGGGGATATATACATTTTGACTAAAATAAATATGATCCTGTCAATAGTCTTACTTACTGAATGTTACTGCAGTTACCACATTAAAAATTACACGCAGTAAGAGGCTTCAACAGAAACAGATAGCCTGTACTAATTATCAGGATGAAAATATGCTCCTGTCCTTTTAAAATGCACAAACGAGACCAGCTGGATGCTGCTACTGTGTTGCTGTAGTGCACTACATTTCCCATAAATCACAGAGAAGCAATCGATATTGCCTGTAGGTTTACATAAGACTGGAACACAAGCAGAAACGTTTTCTTCCAAGTGATGAATGGCGGGAGTCATTTGCTTTGGAATGGAGTTGGCATCCATTTGTGTATACAAAAAGATTTTGGAGCATTTGGATCAGTTTCAAAGTAGTTTGTGCATTTGTATAAGACTAATTTGAAACTGGTTTAGTAAAGGTCAATTCTACAATAAGAAAAACTGTTGTCAGGTATTTACAAAGCATATGTTTGAAATTGTATACAAATATTTACTCTTTCATCAGTAGGATGAAAAATTTAATGAAAAAAAAGAATTAGCAATGAAATGTTTCATCACAAAGTGATTATCTAGATTTATGCAAAGCAGTGTGACATGCAGACTGATGTATGACCAGACAGACACCCATCCTCTACGTATCCAGAATCTGATACACTCAATTATTTACACCATACAACAGTATAAGTTTGATGACAATTTGAGAAGCATTTCTCCAGATATATGCAAACATGTGTTATAAGCAGACAGGCGGATTTGCGGATAGACACCCCCATATATCCCCAGAACCTAATATTATCAATAACATGCTGTGACAGAGCGCGAATGAATCCGAGTCAACAATCTCCCTCCCGACCTGTGAGGGCACGGTATAACAGGAACAGTGTGCCCCGGACTGGATGGTTTGACAGTTCATTCCAGGGTCAGTCCTAAGTCGGCCATCCAGGAAGGGGGCGGAGTCACAATACAAGAAGTCATCGCCTTAATGCGTGTGGTAGGCGATGTGTCAGTCATGGATTGGAGGATACACGATTGCACTCGCTACCGAAGGGGGTGGGACTGAAGGTATATCAGGGGATGTGGCCAAGCAATCTGTTCCTTTGTTATGGTTACGGAAAGACCGCCCTAAGGAAAATAAAAGTACAGTGAGTACTTTGTATTGTTTTGTCAGTCTAGTAATTGTATTGTTTGTCATTGTTAGACGGCTGAACTATCCGGGAGCTGTCGCTTGGAGCCAGCACCAACCTGGACTACACTTCACCACTGTACACAAGTAATTGTATTTCACCAGTAACACTAAGAGCACTCACTGTGGACTTGGGATTGTGTTTGTGTTAAGTGTATTCATGTTTATTATTTCAGGACTGAATTCCGTGGTTTTTAACTGAGCAATGCACATTGTTGTGTAGAGCCAGTCACTATTATTTATAGTTGCCACCAGCAACGCAGCTGAATAAATAGCTGTTTGGATCGTGAACTGTGTTGTGTGAATCATTGCTGTGCACTGCATCACCTCTACACCTGCGCACTGCAAACCACTTTGCCAGACACATGCTAAATAATGTTAATATCAAGTTGTAGGACTTGGATAAGTAGTTTTCCAGACATATGGAGAAATCTGTGAAGTGTGCCATAAGTACCCAAATACTTAAGTACGAATGGACTATTGTCTCCACTATATATGCATAGTTTTTTTCCCGTATATATTCTGCAGACATTTCAATAATGCATTAAACATTTCTGTGAAGAAACCAAAAAACAGTCTAGAACAGTTTCACGAAATCAAGTTGCATTTAATTTATCAAAACACTCTTTAAATTGCTTCCAGTCAGTATAATACAGCGCCTGGTTATTGAAACAGATATTAAGATGATTATTATTTTCACTGAAAACTGATATATCAAGAATGTTAATCATTAATCCCATGCCTAATGGAACTTTTATCCCTTCATATATATATATATATATATATATATATATATATATATATATATATATATACAGCTGCAAATATATAGTTGCATTTTCACACCTCTGTAAGATTTCACACCAAACTAAATTGCAAAATTGTAAAAACTAAAATATGTATCATAATTGCTTTTTAGTTATCATTGTTCAATACATTTATTTCTTCCATTTAACAGCAGTTTTTAGACTAAATGTATTTCTGTGATAACTGCATTGTTCCGTTAAAATTGATCCTAAATAAAATGCCACAAAAAATGATTACAAAATCATTAAAGCTGACGCTGGATAGTTTGGAAACACACACCTGCCACATTGTTTGCATTTTACACACTGCTATGAATTCCATCAGTCACAACATGAAGTGTATTAGGACAGCCACACAATTGTGAAAATCAAGCTTTTCCTTCACGTATTGAAAACAGGTATATGGATTTATTTTCTTGATCATTATATCCAGGGATTGTTTTGACTTAATTGACGTAGAAGGGCTGGATGAAATTAATGGTGGATGCTGCATATGACTGATAAAGTCCATTGGGACACCAACTATTTATTTAGACTTATGGGACCATATTTTGAAGTACAAATGCAATAGAACTTCTTGCAACCTGTTTTATACCATGCATTTCTTTTTTCTCAAAAAATGTGATTTGCTTCAAAATACCCACAGTGAGTTTGCACAGTAATGTTTCAGTTTTACCATGATTATGATATGCATTTACCACAGTTTGCCGTAGTTTACCGTACTTCTCACTTCTTTATCATGCTTTCGCTAGGCTTTATTACACTTTGTTATACTTTTGTTATGGTAAACTTTTATAAGGGAGACCCCATAGTTTCTTATTAATTTGGTTGCATATTTTTAAGGGTCACTTTTTCATCTTATTAACTGTTAACAACTAGCTTACTATCATGTTAACAAAATAATTTATAGTTAGTAAATATATTAACTTGTTTATATTAATATAACTAATAAAAATAAAACCAGATTTTCTTAACATTACTACTGTAATATCTTTCAAGGTGCCTTTGAACAAAGTTACCCCCATTTTGTGATGCTGTCTATCTGGAGTTAATAACCACAAAGATGCGATATGGTACATTCTTGCAGGAAATACATCTTTGCTCTTATCTAAATGTGTTAAGCTTTACTGTTGATCAATTGAAATGGTATACTGAGTGTTTTATTGTAAACAGCAATATCCAATTCTCAGTAATTTTTTAAAACATGTTTTCTTGTTCAAATCAACTTCTGGTATGACCCATTTACAGCTTCAGAAAATATACATTTTCACAAGCGCAATGTGTTATCTGCCTCGATTACAAAACATGTTATCCACATAAAGTGTCTCTAGTGCTGGAGGTTGGGTCTACTTATCAAATCACTGAAACTCATAAATCAAACCTTTCGGGCAAAGCATGTGTGGGACTCTAGATGTTAGGATAACGTTTGTATATATCAGCTGCATAAGCTGTCTGTGACGGGCTGTTCTCTTAAGTGCTAAGGATTCAGCCGCGTAGCTTTGTACTGTCTAAACAAGCAGTATGTCTCTTTCTTGTTGCTTGTTCAGATTTCAAGGATACCACAGCTAATATAAAACCAGTTCTCATGACTGGATTTTTTTTTGTTTTTGACAACACTTATTCATACTCTATCTTGATATTTAAAGCATCCCTGTAAGTGTTTTCACCGTCGGCAACACCACAGCTGCTAATACAGTATTATATGCTTAAACCATTTCAGCTAGAAGCTTCATTTTTTCAGTGTTGTGGAAGCTCATCTAGCTCATTTTGGACCTAAGATGGCTGCCATTTTTGGAGCAGGGGTAGAGTTATAAAAACATTCCATGCAAAAGGCATTGACGACAGTTAGCCTAAACCTATCCTAACCTTAAAGAGTAAGTAGCGGGGGTTCCGAAAAATGTGTTTTATATTTTAATGTACTCGTAATTTTTTTTTTTCATTGTTAACATCGTGACAACTTTTTACACTTATAACTTTAAAGTCTGTTTCAAAGCTTTCAAAATGGCTGCATAGTGCACTGGGGTTTGAGATCTCTCCTCAGGAACTGTAGGAACAGTGATTAAAAAAAAAAAAAAACATGTGCTCTGGCTTTTCTTTTCCATACCACATCATGAATAGTTATTGCTGTGTTACCTGTTTGACAATGTGGGCAACCTTACACTATCAGTGCACTAGAGCGGCCAGTTTGAAAAGCTTTGAAACATGCTTTAAAGGTATAAGTGTAAATAGTTGTCAGGATGTTAACAATGAAAAGAAAAATTACAGGTACATTAATTTTACATAATTGCAGCAACACCTGGGGATGTGTAACGCTACATTTTTCAGAACCCTGCTACTTATTCCTCTTTAAAGTCACAATCAAACTGAAAAATTGCTATTCAGCACTAAAGCAGGACAAATAAAATAGTATTTTCTATACAATATAGCATATTCAATGTAGATATTCCTGGAGTATTTAGTTCTGGGCAAATCGCCAACCTGCAGTTTGAACAGGGAGGGAATCCTTTTTCTACCACCTAGCCATATCAACTGGAAATCCTGCAGGAATACTAGCTGTTAATTTACCTAAATTATTTCACAGCCAGGTGTTGTATAGCCTTTAAATTGCATTGCGGTTTCACCACTATGCTTTGAATGGGCAAAAAACAGCCCTAATTGGCAGGTGTCCTTTGGATATATACAGCACTGTGCAATACTTCTGTAAAGGATGGAAACTTAAAGCCTCATTCTTTCTATTTTATGTTTTTCTTTACTTAATGCAACTCAATCTCAGAAAAAAAAAACTAAGAGCTGTATCCGAAGAAGATAGCAGGTACAAAGAATGTTTAAAATGGATGTTGACAAGTGGTAACCAGCCTTTGGATTCTTTTCATCCTGTTCTGGTCTTTCCAAATTATTTATTTGTCTCGTTCCATACAAGGTTCTTTCCAGAGCCCTATATCTCAATTGCTGTGAAATATGAACAATATCAGTGCTACGTATGCAACTATTTGCTAATGTTTGCTTTAGAGTTTGTGGGAATTAGATGGTAGATTGTGTACCTCTGTTATTTTCCACAATGGTACCAAATTACATGATTTCTGGCAATACTGTGTTTTTTACAGAATAACTAAAAAGAAACTTAGTTATACATTATAACAAATGTTTGATGAGTGCCTAGCCAAAAATGCTTGTCTACTTGACTTTGTTTTTATAGTTTTTACCTTACAATATGGGATTGAGTGATTTGAAGTTATGGATGAAGTCAATTAGATAAACGTTGTCTGATCTCTGTTAATGTCTTGTTACAGTTTTTTTTTTTTTTTACTAAGCATATAAAATGACTGAAAGCCACTGCTGAGTTCTTCCCACACCAGGTTTCTGGCTTCGGGCTAAAAAAACATATGTCAGCAGTAACACGCCCAGGTGTTTTGACTGCACGTCCTGTGTTACATCGAATCTGGTACTCCTCATGGATTTGAATCCGAGTTCCAGTGGGACTCTACTGTACTGTAAGCAAAATGAGCTATCTCACAGAGGCTATCCTTACTAAACAATCTGATTACAGAGCACATTACAAAGACATCTGTTAGAAAGGGTATTGAGTTCTAGTGGTTTGCATATCACTCTAATTTGGAATGCAATTAAGAAACAAAGGCAGTGCCTCTCTCTTAGGGCTCAGTTCAATTAACTAGAAAAAAATATATATATATAATTTAATGCAACAAATGGAGAGAATGCCAAACAACATTGTGTTAATTGAGTTACAATAAACATTCACACTTGCTTTGTTCCATGAACTTAAAATGTCCTAGCTTGAACGTTAATTGAAATGGGTTCTTAGTGCAATGTTGTGCAGAGACATGGTGATGTATGATTCTGTAACTTTCTTTTCTCCCTCTGCAATATTTATAGTGATGTTAGTTTTAATTCCAAGGCAAGCCACCATGCTCTTGACTGTTTACTGCATGTTAATACTTTCCATTTCTTAGCTGAATGTATATCTTGTTTGTTTTAAAGCCCTCTTGGGAAAGAAGACAAGCAGCACAAATAGAGCTTGATAGTCGTCGAAGCTGAAAGATTTGAGTTTTCAGTTTAAAGGAGCTAACTCGGGGGAGGTAGGTACCAGCTCCAAAGGCATACAGGCAGTGACATTCCTCCTAATAGCAGAATGACGGGTTTATGATTGAACTTTTCACCAGATTTGAGAATAGTATTGTAACTCATGTCTAGATCTTGCTAATACAGTATAAACATTTATTTTTCTTTTTGCACAAATATGACAACATCATCCATTACTGTTACCTTTCTAAGAGCACCTCTGATACAGTTTATCTTGGGTGTTAGACGCAAAGGATGGTCAAAGGACAATTTAATCAAAACTCTAAACTAAAATGTCTGTGCTGTAGTATAGTGGACACTGTAGTAGAATGACACAGTCCTTTTTCACGGTGGTGTCAATATAACTATTTAGATGCTTACTATCTAGTATCTTACCTGTTGTCTTGCAAAATAATAATAATAAAAAATGAAAAACTATCAATAAAAGACTATAAATGTAAACAACAATTCTGGTACTTTTTCTGGCATTTGTAATTTGCAAACAATTCTGTAATAACATGTTCCCTTCTTTAAAGTTGAGGTTTTTAATTTGTGACTGTCAGTCAATGTTATTGACTTCTGCTGACAGATGCCGTGCATTACAGTACAAGTGCCCAAGAACAGTCTGCTTAGCTTTGCTTTCAGTTATTTAAATGCAATAACTGGTCAACTACAAGCATGTTCATGTACAGTACTAGAAAGTGAATGCGTTAAGTTGTGTTTTATTGTGACAGGGTGACTTTCTCCCTGACACACACATATGTGTGAGGGCTGTGTAAATAAATGTGTAAATAACTGCTTTTTTGTTTTTGTCTGGTACCTTTTTTATATTCACACTCAATTCCTACAGTCTAAATGTGATCATTGTTCCAACTACATCAAACAACAGTATATATTTGTATTTTTCTTATTCAATGTGTGTGTGTAATACTTATGTCTAAATGCACTTGTGACTATTCCACTTTGAATGTAAGTTTCCTTGAATTTTTGTTTTTGTAAAAAGGGATATGGCATGTGAGAGAACACGTGATCAGTGTAAAACAAATGGAAAAGGGCTTAAAAGTATTTTTGTTTCTGATTGATATATTATGCACTTCTATGTGGTAAAAAGGTAAAAGCATGGTCTCCACAAACGGAAAAAAAAATCATTTTGAAAATGTTTGTTTTAAATCCTAGGAGGCCGTGTATAAAAAACAGCAGTTGCAGAAGTAGCAGCATTACTACTGGTGTTGTTATTTTGATTGCTGTTTTTTTTTCCTTTGAGTTAAAAGGTGTTTTCTTTTAAGCTCATCTATGTGCAAGCAGTCAAGCAGTGGGACCAGTTACCACAAAAACTTAATAAAGCCTATTTAAAAAAAAAAAAAAAAAAGAATATATCAATGTATCAATCCTTACATTTATATAAATGCATTTAGTTGTCTGTTCAGATCTGCCTTTCTGTTGACTGGGCCTCACTATGGTCTCTGATTTCTTTCAAGCAATGCCCTGATGTGGTTAAATTGTTTACAAAGTAGCACTGAAAGACACATAAAGCCTATTTTGTTTATTACACAGCAGAGCTAAATACAGAGTTTATATAACTGTGAAACATTGCTTATGAATACCTTTGGAGACACATCACCTTGGGATCAATTTACTGTAGAAGTTGCAACGTCAGTGGAAGAAGTTGCAAAAACAAAGGGTATATCAGGAAGTGTGTTGAGAGTTTAATAGATGTTTAAGTGTAATTCCACAAATGAACTGTAAACAAAAAATAATTAAAAGCAACCTTATGGCATAAAAGTTTGATATGAATGTGAATTATTGTATTCAAATATGTTGTTGGCGAGTCATTTGTAAGTCTTCTTGTCATTTTTAGCTTTTCCTCATTTTCATGTTTACTTAACACCAGCAAATGTCTTTGGAAATCAGTTCCCGAACTGCAAAAAAACTTACTGGGTTCCTATATGTCCAAGAATTGTTAAGCAAATGAATTTGTAACTCAGATAATGGCCATTTCTTTCCACTTTTAAAATCAGGGTGCTTTTGCTTTAACTTATGTTCTCAATAAGCATGTTTCATTACTTGAACATTCAATCCATCTGCCTTTCAAATACAATTATATTAAAATAACTGTAAAACGCAAATACACATCTGTTAAAATTAACAGGAAATGCACTGTATTACACTAGTAATTATGGAGCATTTACAGTATTTATGTACAAACTCACAAAAGTAATTCTAAGCATTATATATATATATATATATATATATATATATATATATATATATATATATATATATATAACAACAATTTCCCCCAAGTACTTACTGCCTTTGTTGACTTTGATCTGATAAATCAATGAGCCATGCACTAGGAAGGCAAACCACTCTGAGTTGATTCAATTCATTTACTGGAAAGTTGCCCACAACCTGCACATATTTTTGTAGCACTGTTTGTAGTATAGTGTGAAAGTCTGATATCATGATTAGAAACCTGCATTACTGCACTGAAAACATTATTGTTGATGATGCCATTTGTGTTTATTTGTGATAAGGTAGCTGTATTGCATCCTGAAAGAAATTTAAAATCTTGTGAAATTTAAAATTAGTGAGGATTCTTAGAATGTTAAAATTAGGAAATCCTATCCAACACAGGGGTCATTCCTGCTTGATAATTGACTGCGGTGGACAGACCTAATAGGACTGCCCACTGTGGAAGATATTAATGCAAACTGCTTCTTTCTGTGTAAAAATGCATATTTTTTATGTCTGTTAATGGGATTTCTGTTGTAGAGTTTTACATGTGGTTATGAAGTATAAAGTCGATTCTAAAGCGCACAGGATATCTCAGGCTAATGACCAATCTACTTTCCATTTTTCCATCTGCATTTTATATACCTTTCCCACAAATCACATCACACTCATAACTCGGAGAACTTCGCTGCATTTTTTAAATTAATGGAATGTGTTTTTTGTTTATTCTTATGCTGTATATACACCAGCAGTCTGTGCTGGGAATCAAGAACAGCATGTAAAATGTTTCATAACTTGCTTTGCACTGGAACCACAATTTCTCAACATTGGGGTCACTGTGCAGAGACTATTGTCCAATAATGAAATACCAAGTCTATACGTTTTTATTTCTGTAAAACAAATTGAAAGAACAATAAACAGTAACTTTTTTTTTTTTTTTAACTTTGTAAGCCAAACCCCTCACAGCTTCTGCACTGACCAGGCTTCATGTCTGCTTAGCAAACATCTGTCTAAATATTTCTAAAGAAAACATTTTATATATAGCTAACAAAAAGGGAAATAAATGATGTGTTATAATCATTTTTTTAAAAAGCTAGTTAGCATCAAAGAATTACAATTTAATTTATGTGAAGAAAACACTAGGTTTACAATTGAAAACGTGTTCAGACAGAAGCGTTCCAAAATGCTGGATTATTTATTTTGTATAACTATAAAACAGACTGAAATAAACACAATAGAGAGATATTATACTGTAATATCAAGCTTAATTTCAGAAAAACTGTCCTCCAGAAATATGTTTATTTCCTAAAGTGCTTTGAGCATGATTCTCCTGAGAAAATAATAACAAATCTAAATCTTCTGGCATTAGTTTCTTTAGTTATGATTTTTTTTTTTTTTTTAAACGTTTTTTGGAAGCTCAAACTTCATTGTGCCAATTTAAACCTCACACATATATTCTCCTTGGAATAAAATTCAGTATTAAAAGAAATGTGATTAAATTGACCTGCTGGATTGTGGTTAATTGCAACCCCCCCCCCAAAAAAAAAAAAAAAAAAAACGCACCTTGAATAGCACTGTACCTTTAGTGCTTGATTAATATAAATGTTTATTAGTCCAACTAGAAAAAACAATTAAATACACAGTGTAAGGGCAGCTGTTTTTCTACACTGTCAAATGTTGTTACTTAAAGCACCTAAACAGTCCTAAACAGGTACATTTACAAAATACAGACTTAAAACAACAGACACTCAAATCTTATTTAATACAGTTTCAGA
Source organism: Acipenser oxyrinchus oxyrinchus (assembly GCA_030684275.1). NCBI lineage: Eukaryota > Metazoa > Chordata > Actinopteri > Acipenseriformes > Acipenseridae > Acipenser > Acipenser oxyrinchus. Next base: position 89,635,722 of record CM060247.1, read on the forward strand.
ATACTATACAGTACAACACATAAATACATTAATCCTGAAAAGTATGGTATTCTGTAAAAGCCTTTTTATTTTTTACATTAGGGCCCCCTCTTCTGTTCACAAACAGAATAAAGACACTAAATCACCACCTGGAATTCCTGTTTAAAAAAAAAAAAAAAAAAAAAAGCCTCTTTTGATACACACAGTATATAGTGTATAGAAAAATGACAAAGTCACAGGTCTACAAATAAGCAACTGTTACATGGTTTATTTTTAAAAGACAACACCATTTCCATTGTAATACTTTGTAGTCTGCAAATTCAATTTGTGGAGTATTTTAAAATATACATTTTTTGTCCATTTTCTAAAATATAAATGCTTTTTGAAAATACTTTCAGAATTAAAAATAACATTATTAAATGTGTTAAAAATGTACACTATTTAAATATACACAATTGTTAGGGTGGGAGACTATTGGCCCTCATGTATATACAATGTATAATACATATATAACATTTACTGCTGCAGGATGATTACAGAGATTCAAACAGCATGTAATTTATTTATTTGCTGCTTTTGTTTGCAATAGCTTCTCGTATTTGCTTATCCAGCTCACTGATAATACGGTCTTCGTGAGTATACACCCCTGTCCTTAGAAGTGTGTCCCTTTCCTCTATTAGCCTGCTTAGATAGTCATCCAAGCTTTCGTTCAGAAGCTGGATGTGGTGTCCATCTGTTCTCCCTGTTGCAGTATCTCTCTCGTCCCGTGACTGTTTTTTGTCTTCCTGCTGCTTTAACCTGACAAACAAAGCAGCAACAATTTACCACCCAGAAGCTTGGCCAACATGAGCTTGATGCATTCTTTGCTAGGAATAAGCTTTTATTATGGTATGGTCATCTGTTTGATGAACAAATACTTAAAATGTAATGTTTTATTACTGTCTCTTGTTTGTTAAGTATAATATTAGTGCATGACTGATTGTAGATTATTCATTATTAACTGTTCCTTCACCAGTCCAGCACCATGGCTGCAAATTTTGGATACCATGAGTCATAAGCTGTGTGCATTAAAAGAATTGAAGGCAATTCTGTTGAAACACATTTACCTACATTTTCTCTCTCTCTCTTTTAAAAAAAATATTATTGGACTGTATGATTGATGTTATGGAATAAAAAGTTATTATTCTTGGTATTGTAGATGACAGAGTATAGCATGCTTCTGAATGATAAACACATAAATATGTTGGCTGGTACCAGTCTATGACTTATGGTGTTAAACTAAACTTGTTGCTTTGCATGTTGCAAGTTACAGGCTCAGATAGGCTCAAAAAGTCATGGTGTCTAAATCACCAGTACGTGCTGCCTTAATTTATTTTTAAAAAGCCTTATCACAGTAGGGAAGATTTTAATGCTTTTCACTTTGACGTCATTTATTAACATCAATGGCAGAACAGCTCATGTGACGCTACCAGCAATGGGAGTGCACAGACACATACAACACAATGTATGAAATATTTGGTAGGATCTACAATCTCTGAACTAATCTTCTGTGTTCAATAATAAACTAACGTAGCTGAAAAGATTGATCATGGCGGATAAACGGTTAGGGCGGATATGCGACAGATTACTGTACATAAAAACTTTTTTTGCCAATTGCCTTTCATTGATTGTACCTGTTCAGTTCATTTCTGATCTCCTCCAGTTCCTGCCTCTCTGTTTTAACAACGTCCTTCTCCTCAGCTGCCAGGTACCGAAGTCTCATGTGCTCAAGCTCCTGCTGCTGCTTCTTCAGACGAGCCATGGCATTTTCCTGCTCTCTCTGGGACACAAAAAGAAGTCAAAGACCAACTATGAAAATTACATTAAAAAAAGCTCAGTGGGCCTATACCACAGATTTGGCATCATTCTGGAAATGTTAACTGCAGACTATTGTTATATCAGTTACATCTATTACTGCAAATTGCCGTTGTTGAAATATAATTACTGTATGACGTGAGCAAGAATTATATAGACCATTAAATTGTCAGGCACAATTTGGCAGACAATTATTTCAGAAAAAAATGAAAACAGGAAGAATTTAGCATTTGTATTTAGCAGTGTTTCTAGAAACACTCACAGTGCTTAATAATATGTTGTACATTCTAGGGAATGTCTGTGTTTATAAAGTATTTGAAAAAATATATTTAAGATATATATATTTTTTAAACCCTTCTTCAAAATGCCCATGTACTGTACACTGGTGCTGCAGTTTATATTTCTCTTTTGCATTAGGGCTGCTATGATTAAATCGGAAATCGATTTTTCGATCGATTCAAGTCCGCTTTATATACATTGATATAAATACTGGATAATCAATTCAATAAATCACATTATTTATGTACAGCAACGAAAGTGCACCGAAAGCCCAGCCTTGCTATTTACAGTATTACTGCCAGACAAGCAGTGGGCGTGCTCTTGTTTTCCTGCTCGTGTTAACCAGCATCTGATTTGCTGGTCCCATCGTACCAGCGAATCAGTTTTGAAAATGCTTTCTAAGTACGCCCCTCTGTGTATTCGATGTAAAAAAAATAAATAAAAAGCATGCTGTCTTGAGTCCATAACAGGTCGACGGGCTTGTATTCCTGGCAAACAGCCTGTAAATAAATTGTGCACATTGAAGAAAACTGACTGTATATAGTTTGCACTTCTTTGGCATTTCAGAATGAACTGTTATATAATTAATTTTTAACAATATTCAGTAGCAATCAGCTTGACCTATAGCAGGTATGCATGTTGTGGTAAGTAAATCCATTGTTTTATTATTATTATTATTATTATTATTATTATTATTATTATTAGGCAGGGATTTCCACATTGTGTGTTTCACAGATAGTGAAGGTTAGGTGGTACAGTATTAACAAGATGCAATGCTGTCACTCAATAACAAAAAGACAGTTCATAAACGCATGTCTCGTCTATATAGATAACATTTCAAAGTACTGTAATCTGTTTGGAATAAATATTTTAGTAACACCGCTGTAGTATGTTATACTTGCTTTAGGCTTGCTGCGAATGTTGTGTGTGTGTGTGTTTTTTTTTTTTTTCTCTGGACGCTACCAAGGCATAATTACCCCCTCACATTCGTCGGGGGGGTTGGGGAATTGAGGAAATGTATGTGGGGGGGTACAATCATCGATACTACTGCTATTTTGAGGCTTAACTGACTGCCCTATTTTGCATTAACTGAGAAATAGTCTTCCTTGTATAATGCAATAAAACAGAACATTAACCCCATAGGTGAAACAACTAAGATAGCACTCTGTTAAGTGAATAAGTGTCTGTTAGTGACTGCAGCCTATAAATTGAGAGGAGAGCTGTAAACATGCACACATTAAACTAAACAGAGGCTAAACATTAACCACAAACACACTCTCCCACTCTCACCGAACTGTGGGAAGAACTAGAGACTGAACTCAAATACAGTTTTCTGAAAAGAACTGAAGACCGACAGGTCAGCAGGAGGGTCTGGAAGATTTCAAGACACACTTTTCACCCAGGAGAAAAAAAAAAAAAAAAACACGTTCTTGAAGGCCAAATTAGCTGCAAATGAATCAGTTTAATTATGTCTAGTGGTTTACAAGCAGGCCTGACAAGACAGCACGGCTGTTAGCCAGGAACGTCTACATTGTTTATAATGTAGTGAAGCAACCTCTGTAGTCTTCATTGGGATGGTACTGTACAAAGTTATGGTTCATGTACCGATATCATGTACTGCATCCCCTCCTGCACTTGCCACATACCATAAAAGTTGTGTACCGCTTTAACCAGAAAATGTATGTTAGTAATATACATACCCCACAAAGAACATAAATAAGAAATGAGCAAGCCTGGACTATTATCAGTAGTATCATCTGCATATGTAATCACATATTGTCCATGAAATGTTTTATTAAACTCATATAACCTTAAATCAAAAGCCAAAAACCATGCAGAAGTAGGTCACCAATTTTTAAAACTTCAATAATTTGCGGTAAAGAATCTGGATATAAAGTACTATCACAAAACAGAACTTGTGAATAAGTATGCCTCCTAGAACTGCAGTAGATTCAAGTACTTGTATGTCCATACTGTAACAAGACTTGCATATAAAAATTACTGGACCTTGCCATCTCTATCAAATATACAGTGCAAAAGTGATTTTAAATGTTGCAGAACTCTGACATCCTTTAAGTTTTTTTTACAGAAACTCAGGAAGGACCAATCCATCCTGGGCGATTCTTGAGATACCACAGATCAGGATACCCTTTACTTAGGTATGTTTAAGCCAAGGGGTTGTATTTTTGTAAGTTACTGATTAATAATCCTATTGTGCATAATTCAACAATAAAATAGAAGAGGCATTTTGCTATTGTTATGTGGTGGGTGGGTGGGGGGTTCTTCCAGGTAATACTGTAACAATAAAAGATAGACAATTAACGATCAAGAAAAAAACTAATTTTGGATTATCCTGTATGAAACCAAGAATGATTTGCATTAAAATCAAACTACTGCATCTGTCCTTCACCTTTGACTTTGAGACGAATGTGAATTTATTAGTAGAGACTGACTTGGGGTATGGATTTATTCTTGTTAGAATGAGAACATTGATCTATTAGTACACAAGGTCAGTTGTAGGTTACAAGTACTTTTTAAAACTGGGGCTTGTCAACACGTATTCCGTCAGGAATGTGTAGATACATACTCTACTGCTTATTAAGCATAAATAAATAAAACGTAATTAACAAAGCACACTAGGGGAAGTAAGACTTAATGCCACCCTAGACCCTCAGATTGTCATACTTATCAATTATGTGTGCTGCTGTATATCCTTAGTATGCTTCATCACATTTGAAAAGTAGAATAAGAGCGTGACATATGTACGTACAGTGATCCCCCTTTATACTGTGGAACAGGTTATAAGTGGTATGGGCATGGCTCCCATTTGCGCAATGCCATGACACTAGTATTCTCGTTATAAGGCGGAACACACACAGCACGGTCTCTTAACTATGGCTCCCGACTACATTGCTATAAAGGGGGAGCACTGTACATGCAGACACTAAAATTGTAAATGAGGTCCCATTGTCTTTATCAGACAGCATCTGTAAACATTACAACTCTCGACCATGCTGGACTATATGGCACCCATTTGTACCAAACCTTGCATCAGCTTGTACTTGCACTGAACTGCTCCATACCTTGCTGCATTCAACTACTACCTATAACTACTTACCATATATTGTATTTGATTTTACTGTAAGTATCTGTACTCACATTTTCTGTAAATGCTCTTATTTGAAATCATTCTCATCCATTTATCATACTTACTACGTGTTCTTACTGGACTTTACTCATATGAGCAAATAGTTACTATAAAGGTTTAACTGCTCTTAGTCAAATTCGCTGTTACTTATAAGTTACTGTATGCTTTTTTTTGCTCTTACTTGAATTTATTTTATTGTACTTTCATATCTGCTCTTATCTGTATTATGATATTCTGTAATGTGATATTTTATAATGCGATACTTTGTACTGTGATAACTTGTAACAATTGTAAGTTGCCCTAGATAAGGGCGTCTGCTAAGAAATATAAAATATATAATAAATAATAATAATAATAATAATAATAATAATAATAATAATAATAATAATAATAATAATAATAATAATAATAATATTGGATTTGCAATGTAACTACTACTATTCCTGAAATTCATTAATGTTACCATTCAATTTATCTGAACCAGACACAAAGAGTGCCAGTGGAATGGACAATGCAGGCAATAAAAGTGCATCAACTGGTCACATGCTTTGGTGCAGAAAGCATTTTCCACAAGAAAAAGCTCCTATATAGTAAAAAACCATTTTGAAGCCGAACTGAAAACACTTATGTTCATGTCTACTCCTGGAGATGTGTTGTATAAATATGTTACAGATTTATAACCCTACTTCACCTTTAGTTATGGACACCTCTGTTTAACAAATAAAAATACTTTGGCACATACGCTAAAACATTAAGTTCTTAGGCTTTCCAGCTGGATTTTGTCATTAACAGTTATTAACAATCTTTGATAAAGCATTCAGTGTTTAATCCTCAAATGTTGCCAGTCCTCCAGTAGGATTTAAAAGTGACAAATTGCTAGAAGAGATTACAGACCTACAGCTATTAAACACAAACAGCTCATACCCACACCCTGTTAATCAAGGAATATGCATCAAAATGTACTTTACAGGAAAATACATTGTTATGCTGGTGTGGAACCTAAAACAGATGACTATTTACAAAGAAGCTTATCCTAAGAATGTTCTAAAATGTTTTTTTAAACAGTTCAGTACTTTAAAATCATCAGGTGATAAGATCACCTTATAGCCTTGTGTGTGTGTGTGTGTGTGTGTGTGTGTGTATGTATGTATGTGTGTATGTGTGTGTGTGCGCGAGTATGTATACCAACTCCAAAGTTGGTAGAAAAAAAAGGAGCGAATCAATTTATCTAAACTAAATAAAATGTTGCGCTACAATATTTGAACTAGAATTTTTTTAAATTAATTTTAATACATAGTTTCAATCAAGTAGAAATATGTCAACTTTCCTTATGATGAGCTCCTAGGGGCACGAAAATAGTTTGTTTAAAAAAGTATGTAAACTTTGAATTCCAGGTACATATTGTTAAGGCAAACTAAGTAAGAAGCCAGAAATAGAAGACGTACCTTACAAAATAAAGGATTTATATTTAGGTACAAAAGCTCAGACATTTGTTCTTCACTAATTGCTATAAAAAAACTAAATACCATTTGAAAAAACAAATGCATGTTTACACACAATGTGATTTTTTTTCCTCTCAAAAATTAGACCCATGGATGAGAGGACAACAAGTATTACGGTAGGTAAAATTTGCTGTAATTATTTTAAGTTAGTTTTTTGCTTTGTGTCAAAATAATATCCACATTGTAGTTTACAATACCTGTTTTAGTCTTGCAAGTTCCTTCAAAGCTCGTCCCCACTGTTGCTTATAATGTAGCTTAGACTTTGTTGAAGATTCCAACTTTCTTTCCAGTTCCACCTTAAAAAGCAGATGCATCAAATAAATGAAAAGTAGTAATAGCATCTCAGTGCTCACAGTTATTGAAAGATGATATATACAAAAAGTCTGGCTCAGACCAAGTTTATCTGTTCTAAAGCACAATATGGTTTCAAGCTGTTATGTCACTCCATGTAAATATTATGGCAGATGAACATTTTCTATCTTAAAATATGACCTTATTTTTTATTACCTAGATGTCTACCCACAGACAAGTCTTAAACTTTGGACATCCAAAATAAATTATTTTCCTCCAAAAATCTTCATTCTTTCAAACTAATTTGTCAATGACAACACAGTAAACGCTTTTTAAAGTCTGTTTAAATATAAATTAGTCTTAATAAAAGCCAGCCTCAGCTATTTTAAGAACGAAGGGTGATAGCAACAATGAAACAGTTTTTGTTCTCTGGTTGGGATTCTGCAACTTGCTTTCTGGTTTTTTGTTTTTGTACACCACCTCCATCAGGAAAGATTGATAACTCTAACTTCAAGCACTTGGTACACTATACTTGGTATGAGATTTGAACCATTAAAAGTAAATAAGGGACTGGGATCAAAATGAACTGTAGCCTCAAGACCACATGGGTGGCTGGGGGGTTGCCCTCTCCAGTGAGTCGGAATGATGTTCTCCTTGAAGAGTAACTGACAATAACAGTATTGACCATGGAGCCAGCTGTTAGAGCAGCCATCCAACAGCAACACAAACCTGACATAGGAGGAAATGATGGTGATGGGAAATCTACAAGTCCAAGTGGTTTACAGGGTTAAAAAAAATCCTGAAGCCTTATCACTGCACAAACCATACACCGCACAAAACCCAGTTCTCATTGATAATATGATCTACATATGGGACTGATATCTCGCTCTACTAAGTAGGTGTTTTGTGAAATACACAAAATAAAAAATAAAAAAAATCTAAAAAACAGTATCAACTCTTTAAATCAATTATGACGCTTGTTGAACTCTTTTAATAAAATCACTAAAAGAATTGATTGGCCTGGTCCGTTTGGAAAAGTCTTGCATTTAGTCTGGGAAAGTGGAAAAATGTCCTGGTATGATTGCTTTTAAATTAATCACTAATGGAAAATTAGCATACCTTTAAAATGAAAAATATTAAGTAGATGTAGACCAGCCAAATTCTGCACTGATGCAAGGCAAGGGAAAAATGAGAACAATAATTATTTAAACTTAAAAATCTGCAACAATAAGCCAAGAACTGCAATTTCCTTCCTTTAGTAAAGCTCAGCTATTGCACACAAAAGTTGCATTTACACTTCCCATTCATAAATGTACCAGTACAACTACTGACTTTTTATAATGGGAAGTCAATGGAGTCTGACTGAACTAAAGCTTGGAAAAAGCTTAAAATAAGTTATTTAAATTCTATCAACTCTCTCAACCCTGCAGTCATGGATACAACCCTACGGTAATGAAAGACTTGGCATCTTGCTTGGTATGGGCTGCAAGTTGGAAAAACTTTTTTTTTGTGAAAAGATTAACCCTTAGTGGTCAATTTATTCAGCGCGTCAGGTCCAATTTATTTTCACACGCGCAGTTTATTTTAGACGCGCTGTTTAAAAGTATTTTTTTTCACAGTAAAACAGGTTTAAAAAGCACTGCATATCAACAGGAGACTCAGTACTGCATCTCCAGCCCCGCCCCACCCCTTGTTCGCTATATTTTTCAAATACCTCTTAATAGTACATACCGATAAATCATCTCTTGATCACTCGTTTTATCAACAAACTCCTCAATAATGCGATCCAAGTCGTTATTTTATTACTATAACATCTAAAAAAAGCTCTGCAAATGTCTGTGATGTTCTTTGAGCGCTGGATGCGGAAGCAGCTATCTTGTTTGTTTATGTCCGTGTTATCTATGTGGTGTTGGGCTATCACTATTCATGAGATACGCCCTTTTTTTTTTTTTTTTTGGCTTTCGGCTCCTATCGGTCTCACTCGCCCATTGAATGGTTTTCTCGGCTTTTTCCGGAGAAAAAACGACTAGAGACCTGTCTTTTGCGTCTTTTTGATGATGTCGGACAGGGTCCGACATTGGACTGGAAAGGGAAAATTGCGAGGTCGGATAGGACCGCAAAGGGTTAATTGTCAACAACAACAACAACAACAACGGATCAAAGAAAACGGTCTCCTACTTTTTCCAGATTGAGCAGATTAATTTCAGATTGAAGTCGGATTTCTGGTTTGGTGCTCTGCTGGTCCCTGAACTGAAGGAAGTCCTTCTCCAACAGCCTGTACTTGTGTTCTGCATCTTGAAGCTAGATGACAAAAAAAAATACAATACAAATTATAGAACGATGAAAAACAAATAACACGCAAATGCATTTTAAAATAACCATCAAGTTATAAAAATCTAATTCCCAGTGTCTTGTGGTAGGTTACTAGAGTATCATATGCTCAGCATGTGGTGTATTTAAATAAATAAATAAATAAAATTAAGGGGGATTAACTAGATCAGTAAAAAGACAACAACCATACTACCTGCCCTTAAAATTAAATTAATTTCACCGACTTAAATACTGTAAAGAGGGCTACCAGTATATCAATGAATATATGTTCTGTTCACTACAGAAATAAGTGCGGCAGTCAAATTTCTAAGCAGCATTACATATCTTGGCTATTTTTTTGGCAACCCCTATAGATAAACAATGCTGTAAATCTCCCTTGATAGAGTGACAGAAAGATAAATACAATAGATAGGTACAGAAACACAAATTATACATTTTTTATAGGAAACGGCTTAATGTGGCCACTGCTGTACACTGGCATGTCCTTTAGAAAGGTTTTCCAGGCTATTATCTGACATTAAGCAGATGCTGCAAAAATCTTGCAAACAAGAAATGGGAATCTAGGGCACGGGGGGAGTGCACAGAGTACATCATTGAGAGTACAGAGAGATTGGGCTCTGGTTAGCAAATGGAAGAAAAATGTCTCTGTTTATATGTTCCTGACACAAGGAGTAACGATATAAAAGCAGTATAGCATCTTGTCTCTAGTTTTCCTCAGCGTAGTCCATTATTTAACCTTCTCAAGACTTGTCCAAATACGACAAGAGCGATTTATACTGCGCACTAATTCAGATTTAAAAAAAAAAAAAAGTTTAACATGATATCCATTAAGGATATATTAGTAAGTGTATTGCAAACACGTGGCCTTTCTTCTGTATTGTCTAGTCAAGGAAATGGATAATGATTTGTTATTTTAAGTAAAATGCATTAATGATTTAAAAGGGTTAATTCCTGCAAGTATGTTCATTAATGCTAGTAACATTTGAACTTAATTATACAATATGGATATTGCAGAAAAAAAGAAGACAGGAACATTAAACATCTACAATACAGCAGCATAGTAAACATACATATTAACATAAAACTTACTCTTAGTGTCAAAAAAAAAAAGCAGCATCATAAGAACTATGTTACAAACTCCTAAAGAAAAAAAAATCTTACTAATGCATTTTCTCAGTACGAATTTTATACTGTGGGCTGTGGCAATTTTGAAATTCCCACACTACGTGACTCATTCATTGATGAACCAGAGAACAAACACCAAACAACCTTGGATATGAATCTTGTGTAAATTTGTGTTTGTTGTATTTACTTTCGCAGACGGCTCTAAGGCTGGAATGTAATTGGAAAAGCAAATTTAACATCTAACAGTACTGTCACTTCAGATTAATGATTTGCTCGGGACACTGATCATAGAAAAAAAAAAAAGCACACATCCAAGTCACTGTTTTACAACAAGTTTAATGTGTATAGTAAACCAGGTGTTAACATAAGCTTCCGTATCTTCTTATTAAAAAATTCTACCTGAAGCATGTTTTAGTAGAACTGTCAGCTGATCAATGAAAAGTTAACGCATGCAAATGATGAAAGCAGAAGGGTATAATTAAATATTGTTGTGAAGAGAATCATCTGATCCCTGGCATGGGATAAATACAAAAGGTGTGTGTGTGTTTGGGGGGGGGGGAATTTAGATTATTTTACTTGTGTTCATATAAATGAAGAAGATATCTGAACTATTTTAAAACAGCAATACAGTGGTATATTTGGTGGCATGGTGTACGTATTTATCATAAATGACTGTCATAAGCTTTTCTTTCCCATTCTGTATAGTGTTTTTTTTTTTAAATGGACAGTTTCACATAAATTACTTTAACCTTACATTGAAGATTCCTAATTGAAGGCTTCTTTTCAATAAAATGGCCCTTTGAGTTCAATACTATTAACTTTGTCAAACAAAGCCTTTGACTGATCAATTGCCATATTAAAACAAAAAAAGTACTGAAATCACAGATAATTAACCCATTGAAAACAACTCAAAGTCATGCCCCACCCCCTCACAAATGAATCTGATGCTGTCCTAACCCCAGAGACAATAGTTCACCTCATGGACTTTCACATATTGACCCAGTGTGAAGGCAATGCAGTGCCATCATCACCTACCTGCTGTTGTAGGCGGTGCCTGTCCTCTTCCAGCTGTTTGACCTTTAACCTCTCAAGCTCCACTTGGTGGACACAGTCTTCTCGGACACGGCGGCTGTTGTCCTGCAGCTCTCGCAGGCTACGCTCATGGTCAGCCTGCATCTCCTTTCTCAGTCTCTGTAGCTTCAGTCACAAACAAGGGGTTTTCAATGGTCACTCTACTGCATAAAGCACACACACTGCACAGTATACCACACCAGTTCCAGCACAGATTTACACTACAGCTATTTACCCAACTTCTATTTTTCTTCCCACTAAAAACACGAAACTTAAATATAAATTTTAAAAGTAACATGTTGTTAAACAATGATTGCCATCAACCAATTCCATTACGAGCAAATTATTATGGTCAGTAAAAGCATTTATCACAGAGATAAGACCTCATTTACTACCTCTATTACAAAAGGAGTTGCAATAGTATACTACATATTTCAGTGGTGTTGTTTTAGTTTGAACAATTTGAACTTAAATTTTCTAAGTACCGAAGTACACATTAGGAATCCTGGTGGTCCCATTTAAAATAAAGAAACCTATATAATCTGGTAAAATTTTTCAAATATATTTAGGTAGTATGTATTTGACTCTTGTTTCTAAAAAGCTTTTTAAAAAGGACACGTTTTGATGGGTACACATTGCAATGCATGTCAAGCACGATAAAAGCTAACTGTTAGTTTCTCTCTACTTAAAATCACTCAACCTAACCCTTTGAAAAAATATATTTAAAAATACTAAAAACAGACCAACAATGTTGTTATATATAAATCACAACAATCCCCGATTAGACACTGAATAATTCACTCTTGTTTATTTCAGAATAATCTAAATATTAAGAAATGCATTCAGCCTTTTCAGCCCTGTAAACAATGAGGCCCCCATATTCAGAAGGTCAGATCTGCAACACATGATGACGTATTACTGCAGGCAGAGCAAGTTGCCTGGATAGGAAAGGAGAGTCATTCCCTTTTAAAAAAACAGAAATGAAATCAAGCTCACCTCCATCTCAGAAAAGGCCAGTTGCTTTTCTCTCTTTTCGAGATCTGCCAGGGTTTTTTGAAGCTGCTCCTCCAGTATAGAATACTCAGATACCTGCCACAAACAACTGTGGTTACTCACCTTTACAGATCAGTACAGTTAGATCAGCAAAACAAAAGAGTCAATGATAATACACATGTTTAAGATTTAAAAAACATTAACACAGCAGCAAATTGCAACATTTGTTTTCTCAACTTAATACAAAAGAATATATTAAAAAGCTATTCACAACACATACTTGTACCATGGTGTAAATTACAATTATATTGGATTCAGAACACAAAACTGGAGCTTACACTTTACACACGTTTTTAAGATACTAGTAATTGAAAACCTTTTTTTTTAATAAGATTTAAGTCTTTTTTTCACCATAAGACTTTGCTGGATTTGACCGTGGATAAATAAATAAATAAATAAAAATATACTTATCACCAGTCTTTGCCAATACTTACTTTTTTCTTCACAAGGGCTTCCCTTTCCTTATCCCTTTTCTTCCACTCCTCTGCCAGGGCTTGCATGTGTGCGAGTTCCTTCTGTTTTAACTGTTAAAGAATGCAACCACTTATACTTAGCTGTGCCATAAAGGTCTTGACAGATCATGTACTGCAAGACCATATTACAGGTCCACTAATATGAATCAGAATACCTGTACCCTAATAAGCCAAATATATATATTGTACAAAAAATATATACATTGTTCATCTTACTATATGATAAACTAAAAGTATTGTAATGGTCCCCTAATCATATTTTTTTTTTTAACTTAATATGATAACTATAATCTTGTCAGTTTAGGAATGTGCCTATGAAACAACAACAAAGTAACATGAAATAAATACCCCAAATTACCAGTATAAAGTTACTTTATATATACACCGCTTAGAATGGATGGTATAAACTCCCACACAATAACCTGACATTCAAAATGTCCCCCAATCACCAGTACAGTAATGAAAACAAACAAGAACGTATGCAGTTAAAAATCTTTATTAAAAGGACACTCATTACACTAATAAAAAAAGATGTATTAAAACCAGGGGTGGGAGCAGAGCAAAGTAGCCAAGACAGAAAACGTATGGTGCCGAGGGAAGCAAGGCGAACATTTTTAGCAGTTTATATTTTAACAGAAGTTGCACGTAGCCTATACACTACAAACACAAAGCAAATATGTGTATACAACCTACAGAAACAAACACACTGTGCAGAATTGCACAAACTGTTTCATTTTACAAAACAAAGTGCAAACAGAAACTAAAAAAAAACCTAAATGAAAAAAGCTGCATTGCTTGTTTCTTAACTTATTGTAATAACTTGTTACCTCTAAGGTCGCTGTGCATTAGGGCGTCTGTCAAGCAAATACAAAAAAAAAAAACAACACACATGCTATGCTCCTGCTGCCTTTAAACTAAAACTATAAGCTTATTACTGTGCTGAGAATACCTCATTTCCAGCTAAATATGGCTGCTTGTTTTCACTGCATTTTCTCAGGTACAGCTAACCAAAGACATTCTATTTATTTCTGTTCTATTAAATACAGTATCTTTGAGCTAACCTACGTCAAAGGTCAAACGGCATTCAAACACTGAAACTCGAGTCGTTATTGAAACAATCTTTAAAAATGTATCAATGTTCTATAAATGTGTTGACTGCAAAAAACGTAACAAAGCAGACAGATTTTTTTTTTTTTTTAAAACAGCCTTGAGTGACAAATTCAGCGACATTTTCAAGTTTTGCAAACTAGTTTTAAAATGACGTTGACATACTATTGAAAAGGAATGTGCAACTTGCATATTTTGCTGCCTTTAAATCGTATACACGGCAAATCTTAAATGACAGTTTGTTTTTGTATTTGTCTTTACATTTCTAATACTACGTAGAAATAATCATTCATTTTTAAAACCAAAAGATGCCTTCAAATTATTATTAAATTGTAACATCATATATGCCACTGACTCGCTAGGTCAATGTACAAGTATAACTCGAACACCAAATCATAGCAACCAAATGCACGGCTCTGATAAAAGTATGACTTTACAGTATAATACTGTAAGGAAAATAAAATGCATATTTTTCACGGTAAACTGCAAGAAGCTGAATACAACTTTGTTTTTGCTTACAAAATCAGCTCTTGGCTCACCAACGCCCGCCATTGCTACAGTACACATTCCAAACACACACTCATTTTTCACAGTTCCCAAAATATTTAAGACAGAAAATTGTCTCTAGACGGAATACTCCCACCCCTGTAAAACCTATAAACGTAATAAAAAGTACAGTTATCCGTCACGTATCCGACTGCGATGGGACCAGAGTAAGGGCGGATATGTAAACACCATTATACACAGCTGTAACAATTACTCTACTATATTATTATTGTTTTGAGATTCAGCTTTTATTAGGGCACTCCCCTAAATCCCTTGTTAGAATGATAGAGGGTATTAACGTTTGTGGCGGAGTAGCTGTCTGTCGTGTGTATGCGTGCATGCATTCGCTGCTGAGTGACAGGCAGGAGATCGAGACAGAGGTTGAAGTTGATACGCCCCGCATGCGAACAGGATTTATTTACATATTGTAGCGCTGAGCTGCAGGGTTTCCAGGATATAATGAGACAGACAACAGTTGCGGTTCAAAGCAGTAGGAAACCGCTGTAATTATTTTTTTTTAGCTTTTAGTGAACAATGGCTCTCATTCCTAACTAAACCTCTCAACTCTCTCTCTCAATTCTCCCGCCGCCAGATCCCGCTTCTCTTTTAAACTGTCATCTGTCCCTCCCCCTTCCTCACTCATTGGTCCAACACTCCCTATCTCTGGTCGGGTCAGACCTGCTCCCACCCCCCTCAGTGACGCACTCACACACAGGCAGTCTTTCAGCTCTACTCATACAAGCACCAAAACACAGAGAACGCTAACATATATGAACAAGAATAACACCGTTTACAAACACACATTTACAGAGTACTTCCATCCCCTTCCCCAGTGCATAATCAGGTCCATTCCCACATTGTCTTGCAAATCAGATGTCCACACGCTACAATATCAACACACTGAACAGCTCACATAACACTACTAGCTCTGGTGTTGTCAATTTCAGTTTTGGTTGTATTTTCTTCAGCACTCTCCTCCTCAACTACAGAAACCCCAGCTTTTTGAAGCAACGTTGCATTGTTTGCTGACTGACAGAGTTCCAAGCATGCTTCAGCAAGCGCACAGCATCTAACATAGACATTTTATTTACAGAGCCAAGGTACAGTACAGGGGTAATCGCTCAGTAATGAGGTGCAAACAGTTGATTGATCAATCTGTCAAGCTTTTACTACATAAAGTGCTGCCTTTTGCATTGAAATCTATGTGAATGGCAAGGTAACAAGGTGAACACAACTAATTGGTGGATTAGAAAGAGCCATTACTACAGTAGACGGGGAGCGTCTGTTATTTAAATCTATGTGAATGCCACATAATGAGATCCAAACAGCTAAGTTTGCCCAAAATATACGGCGTGTTTAACACGGTATAAACAATGCCTTTGTTATTGAAATCAATGGAAATGGCAAACGGCAATCTATTTGCCCCATATAAATGGCTGCCCGAAATAACCCTGTACGGTGTATACTTTATATACTGTATATAGACGGAATGCTAAAATATATATATATATACACACATACTAAAAAATTGGTCTTAATATGTAGATATGGTCAAACCTGGTTCTCAAACAAGTCTTCTTGCATTTCCTTCCACATTTCCAGCTCCAGGGCTACCTTATACTCCAGTGTCTCCCTTGGCTCAGGCTCCTGTTGTGGTACATGGTCCTGGGGTGGCTGAGATGGTGGCACTGGTTTTGGATGCCCAGCACTGGCACTCTACATTTGGGAAACAATCATGCAAATTATAGGTTTCTATAAATAACTTGGCACATATGTGAAAGTGCTCAGTAAGTCTGAGCTTGCCCAGCAAGTCTGTCCATTTCAAAGTAGATAGATGGCATAGAACTTTATCAATTTTTTTTTTTTTTTAACATTACATTTCCCACTTCACTGGTGCCTGTAGACACACCAAATACTGTCAATTACTTTAAACCCAAAATGCTGAATTCCTTATTTTCTAAGATGTTGTTCTTTAATGGATGCAACAAAAAAGAAAATATTACCGGAGAAGAGTCAGATATGAAGATCTCCTGGGTTTTCACCAGACCAAAGTTTTCCAGGGTCATGAAATAGCACAGCTCAGAGACTTTGTTACTTGGTCTGTAGAGGGAAAAAGATATAACAAGATGTTTTTTAGAAATCCTGCTCAGTACATTTTGTTTGAATAACATATGGTCATTGTCTGTAGTATGTATATATTATACAAAATGTGTACTGAATAAACCTACCTGATAAATTGTAAGTACTGTAGTATATTTGTAGTTGATTTAAAAAAATCAAAACACAAATTGCTTCTGATTTGTTGAAATGTGGATTCAAATGGTATATCAGATTAGCTCCACAACGGATATGAATGTGAAATCTGACAAACTGTTTTCTATTGATATTTTGTGAGAAAGAATGCATTATTTGATGTTTTAATAACTTTAGTATTTACTACAATATTCATATAATCTCAGGCTATTGGTGAAATGTTTATTGTGCCGATCCATCAATGAAACAAAAACAAAAAAACCCAACAAAAAACAGCCTATTGGAAAATATCATCTCTACACTACTGCCATCTAGTGGACATTCCCCAACAAGGTTATTTTGGCAGTTGTCTAGAACAGCGTTCCCAAACCGGTCCTGGGGACCCCCTGTGACTGCTGGTTTTCACTCCAACAGAGTTCTCAATTACCTAACTAGACCATTAATTGAATTTGCTGAAATAGACCTTTTTAAATTGTTTTCAGCTCTTAACAGCCGCATATTTCAAGTTAGCTATACGGTACCATTTTATAAGTAACTTGAACGCTGCAACTGTCTAAGACCTGAAATCAATTAAAAAGGTCTAATTAAGCATATTATCAGTTAAATTATGAGTATAGTTAAGTAATTAATTGAGCGCCTAGTTGGAATGAAAACCAGCAGACACAGTGGGTCCCCAGGACTGGGGATGGGAACCACTGGTCTAGAACAAATTGTAATTATCAATGCAGAATACTAGTGGTCACACCTCACTCCAGCTAGAGTCAAGAGGTCTAGTGGTCAGCATGGTGATTGTTCTCATGGCAGGTTTATTCAACATCAGTAGAGAACATACAGTAACACCACAACCCAAGTGGCTCATTTTAGAGCATATCCACCGTTTAGTCAAAAACACAAAAGCTCCTGTACAGGCAACTAAGATAATCACACTCAAATACATGAGGATTCACGAATGCTACTTGTTAAGCAATGACTGCTATTTACCCTTTGGCTGATGTAACTGCGACTCTCTCACTGTAGGTCTGCCTCCAGCACTGCTCGCCCGAATGGCCTAAAAACCTTGTTTTCTCAGACGTCAGGACGTTTGACAGCTGCAGTCTCGCTACTCCCAAGAGAATGTCTTTGGCTGTTTTATCTCTGTGCCACACCTCCACTAACAGAGGTAACCTGAAATAAGGCGAATCAAAGACTGGTCAAACTAAAAGTTAATTGCAAAATAATACATGTTATGCTACAGATGGAAACATGACAGCAAGAAGCTATAATTCCTGCATTTATCATTTTAGAAAAAGCACATCAGCATATAGCAGATCTTTTCTACAATTTCTTAAATTTTTGGTAATGCAAAAAAAAAAAAATCTTCTCAGCAGACAAGTATCAGTCAAATACAGATTAGAAACATTTGATATCTAGCATGCTTTGAAAGGGGTATGGTTTGGGCATTAGACTTATTGGCATGCAATTTTATTACAGTTTATACTATCTTTGACATCTTTCAAACCTCAAGGAAAAGGTATCAGCGAGGCTCACTCGCCGAGGACGTTCAAATTGGAGGATGTAGGAAATTAAGCACAATTTTAGACATGACAGTAATAGAAGATTGAGAACCTAAAGAAAGTGTCCTGTAGCTGATGAGGCACGGCAGCAAAATCAAATGCGCAGTATGACTGAGGCAGGAAAACTTCCATATTCTTTCGAATTTCCACAGGAGGGTTGGTCATGATGGGTGCTGCACTGCCGAAGAATGGGTATGAATACCTAGAAAGAATAAAAAAAAGAAATGATCTATATATACACAGACATACATATATAGAGTTTAGGAGAATGCTAGTCTGTGACTCAGTAGACAACAAATACCACCCACCCCTAACTGATACATAAGATCATAAGTTAAAAACTTGCTAGAGGAATAACCTTCACATACAACAAAAGCATGGCCTACAGATGAACTATGCTGCAAGAACTGTTTTCACATTGAAGAGGTTATACAGCTTTGCTTTGTGTGAATACAAGATACCAGATCTTGCACTTTACCACAATAATGTGGGAAACCATTATTTGAAATACACCAATACAGGGATGATGCCATGCAACAAAATATATACATTTATTACCTTAGCATGCAATTTACAGGAAAGCCTACGTCCATGTCTTTAATGCTTCTTAAATCCAGTGCAAAACAGAAATGGTGTGCTGATGCTGGGATAGCAATCTTTGGTGCAGAGGTAGAAATTGAGGCACTTGAGAGCGCTTCAGACTGGTGCCTTGGCTCGGTAGCATTGGAGGGTCCTGAGCATGCAAAAGCAAGACATTGTCTGAACTAAATACCCAGAAGCAACCATAAACATACAACTGTTAATATCTGGCAACATTTCTTTTATGTTTGTTGGCAATTGGTAAATGTAAATAAATAGGTAATTGTAGATATCCCTGGCAACTGGCAAAGAGTTGGAAAAGCAAAAAAAAAAAAAGTACTGCAAACAGACTCAGTATACTTTTCTGTGTGAACGGGGGGAAAAAACAAAACAAAAAACAGCAATATTCCTGTGTAGCATTTTGCTACAAAAATAAAGGTTACATTAATTTGAGAGGACTGAGTCACTACTTTTGTTCCTTTTCCCACTACCCCTCTACATTATCAAAAGGCAGTAATATATGTGTGATCTAACTTCAGCTTGCCTGATCTTCTTAAAAAAGAGTCATTGAATGCAGATAATATGAATGCAGATCAGGTAGAAAACATATTTTAAGTGTTGATACAGATTTCCTGTGATGTACAAACACAAGCTTTCAAGACCTCAAAAGTCTCTTCTTCAGTTGTAGTGAAAGTTTAAAGAAAAATGAAGAGCCTTTTGAATTCTTGAAAGCGTTTGTAGATCATAATAAACAGTATCAAGTCTTTTTTTTTTCTAATTTCATTATTTGATTAACACAGCAAACACTGTAACAATGTAGACTCAAAAGAGCCACATAGAATCAGTATAGTTGTATATGTAATGTTCTTATATAATTAAAAAATAATAATAAATAAATAAATAACATCAATGGTCATAACAGCTATGCTATAGAAAATGGATACACAAACTATGCATCACCACTACTACAGCACTACCAAACAGAGAGAATCAAAATGTTTACGTTGCTCTGAAGGATTTGAAAGCAGAGGAAACTTTGGACTGCTGTGAGACTTTGAAGCAGTTTGTTCGGGGTGGTTACTAACCCCATCGGATGCTGCCAAACCAGAAAGACAATAACCAATTAAACTACATAGTACTGCACCCCCGTGTGCCAGAATGGCCTCTTTCAACCAGGAAGACCATGGTATTAAAGGAATTAATGCACAACAAATTACTGCCAATTTACAGTATGGAATAAAATAAATAAACAGTATACTCAAATCAAAAGTAAAACAAGTTAGGGATGAGACTATTGCAATCCTCTCAGATCTGTTATTACTATAGCCCTTCCAACAATTTCAGCCCAAAGTAAATTCTGATGTACTGTATCACTGGCCCAACTTAAATGGTCCACAACCGGCGCATAACTTGTTCCACACAAAGTTGACTACTGCATTTTATGTATGGGGTGTTATCTCGAGTGAGCTTTGCTGTCAATGTCATCTTACTGCATTATTAAATATAATAGCATTACCCATAAATTACATTTGCAATCTAATAACGGTTGACAAACAGATACATTGTTACCGCATTTGTAGTTTGCTATAATTGTCAAAATTCAGAGAGTGCCGGTTTAATTGATGTCAGAAGACAGACGCGAAGTCTTCACTCTCGAAAGTGAAAGTGACTCGAACAAGTATCTATTGAATGCTCTGTGGATGTTTCTTTACCTCAAACCAGTGTGGCAACACATTAATAAAACTTGTCTCCGTGCCTTTTTTAAAAATCAACTTGTCTGCTCAAGACTGCCGACTTCAAGCTGATTCTGAGCTACAGCACAATGGACAATTTAACTTGGAATGATAATATTTGTTACATTCATTGCAATAGTCCTCTCCCCACTCCATGCATTAAAAACCAAACAAAAAACACACACAAAAAAACCTATTACGCTGAATAGAAGGCTGTGAAGGCAGAGGGGACTTTGCTCTGCTTTGTGATTTTAATACAGGCGGTTCTTCAGGTGGTTCACCATCCTTCCCATTAGATTCTGCCAAACCAGAAAACAAGACATTTAAACTAATGGAACTCATACTTTTTCAATAAAAATATAGAGTTGAATATGTATTTATACTAATATCTACTTTACTTTTGTGATCATCACAGATACAGACAATTAAGGTGACTTGTTCATTTTGTAACCAATTCCAATGGAATCCTAAAGTTTTAGAAATTACTTTCTCTGTATGCTGCTGATTAAGTTTGAACCAGACATATTTTTATTGTGTTTGTACATTGCAATTATTATTATTATTATTTTGTATTGTTTTCCAGCCCCCCTTGTAAATGAGGCCCCAGTCTCAACGGGTACATTTCCTGGTTAAATAAATAAATAAATCTTTTAGTTTGACATCATGAGATTAAATTCAAGGGGCACCTGCTGAACAATTACAGACTATAGAATTACACCATGTACTGCATTTTAATTAAAGGGACTCCTGTTCAACGCCTACATGTTAGAACTATAGACTAAGCAGCATGACAGTGACATTTTAACTGGTAACTGTACTTCATTTTGTAATCATTTTTGGCCTTCTCTGGTTTTGTTTATTAACGTATTTAAGAAGAAGAAGAAAAAAACAAACAAAACAAAAAAAAAACACAGGAGTTTGTTCAATTAAGTTAGGGTTCATAGGGTTAGTTAATGCAAGTCTTGATGGATATTCTCTCAGCCCCCACCTTCTTCCTGGCCATCCTTCAATAGGTGAAGCTTTTCCACTTACCATGTGGGAACTGCCTGGCCTGCCTGTGGTCCTCCTGCAGGCTATCCACTTCACTCTCAGTCGCTGGGTCATTGTTGAGAGGGGATGGGGGGCTCTGAGGGGAGGGGCTGTTGGGAGAGGGGGCCCTACTGGCTCTCTGAACTGGAGCTGGGGACTTGGGGAAAGTAGGAGACACAACTCTCTTCTTCACAGGAGTCTGAGCTACAGCTTGGCCTTTGTCAGGGCTGGAAGGCTAAACAAAAGGAAGTACACAGAAACCTTACATAGAATCCATATCTCTAGTAATATACAGGATGTCAAGATAACCCCCACCTCAATAATATTAATCCATAGAAATGTAGTGGATATGTCAATGTTTAAATTTTGTGTTTCTATTCTAAAGTGTTAACAGTACCTGTGAATTAACTCCCTCTTTTCTCAATGTCACCGACACCCCGACAGTTGGCTGCAGCTCAAGAGGAACAGATGGCAGCTTTTGTTTAGCTCTGTTTGGTGGTATCAGGGTGAAGGCCCCTTCTACTGCAACAGGCTGCTTTTCAATATCAACGTTGGATTTCTTCAACAGACCTGCTATTGAAATATCTGTACTGCCAAGGGATTGGTCTCCACAGCAAAGGTGTATCTGTAATAATAAAACAAAAGCAAGCATGAAAATCTAAAATGGTTAGATAGTTTGATGATATGCAGGTAAAATTCGGAGTACAATATGCAATGTAAACAGCACTTTCCTTGTATATTGCTATGACTAAATATTATTGGGTTTCTGTTCCGGCGGTTAAAGAAAAGGGCTTGTAACCAGGAGGCACCTGGTTTAAATCCCGGCTCAGCCACTGCCTCATTGTGTGACCCTGAGCAAGTCACTTAACCTCCTTGTGCTCTGTCTTTCGGGTGAGACGTTGTTGTAAGTGACTCTGCAGCTGATGCATAGTTCACACACCCTAGTCTCTGTAAGTCGCCTTGGATAAAGGCGTCTGCTAAATGAACAAATAATAATACAAATTTGTCTCGGGTCACAAGTGGACACAATGGACATTAGTCCACATCACAAAACCACAACACAATTTGTCACAATCAAAGTTTTTCCAGGATTAAATGGCAGAGATTGCTCAATTACTGACTGAAGTGCAATCACAGTTCTAAAATGGGAACTTTCACGGCACCAGATGATACTGTGTCTTAAAATATACTCATACTGGGCACTGTTGAAAAATCTGACATGTGCTTCAAACATGATCTGACACACACACAGACATAGCTTGTATTTACAAATGTATACTGGCCTGCAAGGCTTCCGCATAAACTCATGTACACATTTGAACCTCTGAATGGGAGCTATCATACAATTAAGGTAATGCATTATATATTTTCATACTTGCAAGTTTGGCTGTGCAGCGAGGAACACTCGGAGGACGTCAATACTACTGCGGATTTTCACAGATGCTCTTTCTGGTTCAAAGTTGGGGCTGATCAGGTCAGTGAAAGGCTCATTGGTCACATCATTTCCAAGCAATGTATAGTAGAAGAAAAACTCTGGCCTTTCCTCTGGAAGCTTCATTGTACAAGGAATCAACTGCAAATGATCAAATAATAAACAGTGGTTGTTTATGTGGATCGGTGGATTAATAACACAAAAAAGCTACCATTTCGTTAGCCACTGCATTAAACAAGGTGCATGGTTAGGGCAGAAGCAAAGCTGCTGTTTGGTAACTTCACAGCAACACACCTTGTTTTATCATGATTATAAACGCCTGCTCCAGAAGAAAAACAGTACTGTAAGAAAATAAAAGCTCTTTCAATATGATTCTTTGTTAAATGAAAGATTCAAAATACCCATTCCGTCTGAGGGGCACACTACTAAAGGGCCAGAGTGCAAGAAAAAAAGGGTCTGGTTGTAGTCCTATTTTAACCTTCATAAAAACCTTTGGAAAATAAAAGTTCTGATCGCCTGGGTAGTAAGGACAAGACTTACTGGCACTACACATCTTATACCTGCACTGCGGATTCAAAATAGGATTTTAGTCTCCAGTAAAATTACACTTTTGTTATTTATTTATTTTTGCAAAAAAAAAAAAAAAATCATCATCTATTTACCCAGTTTAACCCTTCAACCACAGCATGGGGTGCAAATACTCCCCAGCGTGTTCAGGGATTTCTACTGCATAGCAGTTTCACTCATTCCAGGTGTTACTACGAGCTTGATTAGCCACAGTGTATAGGTGTATACTTCTAAAATTATTGATTTATCTCCAACTATATATTTGTTTAGCCAATAATCATTTCCATGAACCTATGCATCTATGTGTGTACACTACATCTTATTCCAGCACTGTATTTGATAACTGAATTCTTTACAGTATGCTGCTTATTACCCGATATGAAAAAATATGATTTCATTTTTTTCGATTTTCGGGGTGCAAAAAAGGCATGTCTTCCATATATTGTATAGGCTACCATGCACTGCTCCTGTTTACTTGCAGGATAGAGTGCTGAGAGTTGCAGGGGAGCTGGGATAGATGTAGAAAATAATAATATACAATTATTGACTTAGCCCTGCAGATGAATTTGTTTTAGTAGTATGTACTCAATTTTCTATATTAGAATGAGTGTCTATGTGTGTATAATTAGGGCTTCTGATTTTTGATTTTAACTGATAAAAAACAATAAATACACCCTCCGATACAAACAAAATGAAATTGGTGTATATCTAATAAACACCAAAAAACACTGCAAATGATTACTCAATTGACGCTGGCTTGATTATTTTCCCCGTGAAAAAATAGAACAATGTCCCGCCTTCCTGAGTTGTATTTCGCATTGATTCGTTCTGAATACTTTAAACCCACCCCAACTACTGAGTGGCAGCAAATTCCTATATTTCTATTGGAGGATTGTAACACACTTGCAAAATTTAAAACAAGATGTTCTTGCTTGCAAGACTTAAAGCTGTATTACAGTACGCTAGGGAGTATTTACACTCTCTTGGAATTTAAAACAGAATTACAAATTGTGGTGAAATGTAAAAAAAGAAAAAACACACAAAATCCCTGAAGAATATGCCAGTGATCATAAGGATTTGTAGAAGACAGCAGAGGAAAGAAGGTACAACTGAAGTGTGCATGTACTGTGGAATTGCTGTACACAGGAACTTTGATAATGGTTCTATGGACTGGCATTCTTTTTTTATGCATGCAGGTTCTCTTTGTGCATGTTTTTTTTTAAATAAAAAAAAAAGACTGAAGTTGCTTTATGCACAAATGTGACTTCATATTTAAGCACAGGTATGTGTTGACAAATGATTTATTTACTAGATTTTGTACATGTTAACTTTGCAACATAACATTTATTTTTGTATTTATTAATGTTTTGTCAATTTAAAAGACATGTACTGTTAACAGCACAGTTTTATTTTTGAAATAGTAAATTAAATATTTAAAAAATGCTTAGCACTTCAAAATAATGTTAATTCTACACAGAATTGTTAAAATAATAATATAAAACAGTTTTAGGTAATTCTTTTGCTTTAAATAACAAGTTAACCGTGTCTATGTAAGTGGGGTGCATTTGCACCCCTTTACGTCTTCCGTGTAGAGCTCAATTATTGCTGCTTACAAAAGGGTTAAATATAGATTAAGAACCAAATATATCTGAAAGGACACCCCCTTTTGAAGATCATGTCAGACAAGTATTGATTGATCATTACAGAAATGACAGTAAAATATTTCAGATTGGTGCTGCCTACATGTAAGGTAGCACAATGTGAAAGAAATACAAAAATGTACCTGCTCCAACTGACTTGCAAAAGCTACTGTAACGGACAAGACAAAAAGCTCATTGCAGTATTCCGGTGGTCCAATTTGGTGATATCCTTCCTCTTCATTCAGGACTGCAGTGATGTTTTTAGGATCCAGATTAGAGAACGCAGGAGTTACTTCAAAAAAGATAAACAAACACTTGGTTAGCCAAACATGACACCTGATACAGCCCTTTTCTTGCAGAACATTTGCAGGAAGAAACTATTAACTATGTTACTCTAACCTCAGTTACTCCTCAAACAAAATTACTTAATTTAAAAGGCAATACGTACATCTAGAGAGGGAAATGTTCACATTGTCTTGGTATTATTGTGTGTAGTACAGTAGTCTCTGTGTATAGGAGCACCTCCTAAGAGAACACTTCAGCTAAGAGAACACCCTTGTGGTGAAACAGATTTTTCTCATTGTAAATGCTCCAGGTAAAGGAACAGGAACTTTGCTTAGAACACCTTTTTTGCACCGCTAGCGATTTGTTCACAACTGATACGGTACTGTTTTGGAACCTGATAACTCATCACCATCAAACTTAAATTCAAATGGTGACTTGTCATTGTGAAAGGCACACTCATTGGTTTATTAACTCTTTCCAGAACCGCCGTCATATCATTGCCTCGTTTTGTATTCTGATTTCCTCATCGCTACAAAACAGCAGGTAAACAAATATCAGAATGTGCCGCTGTTTCTCTTGCTACACAAAGTTGGAACTTGATCGATCTCCTGAAAAAAACCAGAATAGGACACAAGTCACAGAGCAAGTTGGTGTTTCCATGCTGGTAAGTTGCTTCACCACTCTATTAAATAATTTTGTGCAGGGCTTGAATATTGCTCCTGTACAGGTATTCATAATTAATCTAGGGCTGCTACTGCATTTTTTAACGTGTGTAGGGGTGCTGTGTTAATTTAGTTTGACAGTTATGTTATTAATGTTAGTTTGTCTGTTACTTTATTATTATAGTTTATTAACATACACTTGTCTATTGCTTTTTTCTTACTTATTCTATTCATTTCATATGTTGATGCACATGCGTCAAGACAAGTAATACATATTTATTTATTTATTGATGCATATTGGGGCTGATGGTCAATGTCTTAAAAGAACACCTTGGGTAAGAGAACCCTTCGCTTGCTTCCCGAGGGGTGTTCACATAGCCGGAGACTACTGTAGTACGTAATTTAAGATCTATATGTGGTGTTAGCATAAACAGATCAGCAGACAACTGAAGAGCAAGCTGAGAAATACTCACCTAAATCTGAAAGCCATTTAGGTTGCTTTTTTTTGGTGTTGGTAAAATATTTACTTTTAGCTTTTTGACAGAAAAAACAGAAGAAAGGAACATGCAGAGAAAAGAGTAAGGGTGAAATTAAACAAAAGAAACCCCATCACCAGCTGAAATTGACCACTTCCATAGTGTTACCCCAGCACAAAACAGATCAAGCAAACAGAATGTTAAGCTTATTATGACAAATATTTAAAACGCATCTAGCATACAAGGAGATAACTGTCTTGAGATGAAGTTCAGGTTTTAATACTGGTGAGACACTTGTCTCCAATTACACTTGTCGCGTCTTCTAGTTATGTCATGTGCTGCTTCCGCCATGTCTGGCTGTCACGTGTGGCTTCAGCCAAACCAGTCATTCATCATGCGATAGGCTGCTGTCAATAAGAGACCCTTTGAAACATTTGTTTATCCAAAAAGTACCGTGTTGTGTTAAATTGTCAGAAAACAGATTCTGGAATCCCATTGTAAGTGCATCGCAGAGAGATTCCACTCTAAACCTCAATTTCTACAAAACACATCTAAAACAGAATTGCACAGGATCAAAGTGGGTATCCAGCTTTCATTTACCCTTACCTTCCCTCGGTGGTGCTTCTTTAGCTTTAAATCCATCAGTTAAAGGTTTGGCATCACTTTCAAGTGCCATACCAATCAGAATCTCAGGCTTCACTTTCGTGTACTTGCTGCTTAACAACGGATACCATTTAGGAGTCTACAAAAGGAAAGAAAGTTTGAATTTGCAAGAAAATCCAAATTCAAATTTAAAAGGTGTATATTTTGAAAGTCATCTCGTCTTGCTAACAACATGGTGGCATGTATCCAGTATCTCCTTGCATCCCTTTGTGTCCTGTTGTAATCCAAAAAAAACATTTAACTTTTTGTTTTTACCCTGTAGACCTTGCTAAGTTTGTCATAACCCCCATCCCCCCTCCCTCCCCTCCCCTAAAAAACTATAAACAATAGTGTGTTTTTAAGATTTTGGCAACACAGATGCACTCCTCTTATAAACGGACTCCAAGGGACAATGGAAATCAGTACTTTTTAAACGAAGTACATAGTAAACACAATTTGAAATGCTGTATGTAACTGCGAACATAAATACCTTCAATATAAACAATACAAGAAAGCTTAACTGCCAAAGAACAGGAGTTTATTATTTGTACAAAACACGCTATGAGCCATACAATGTAATAAGTAGTACCACTTTACAAATTTATTTTCGCTAACTGTAATTAAAACTGTATACGTTTAAACTATACAATGGCTGTGCCAACAAAAACATAGACGAATAAAAGTAAACAGCAATTTTTTCCTGCCCGACGTCACTAACGCCGCTGTGACTCACTTACTGTCCTGGAGGCGCAAAATATCTACCTGTGGAACAGGAAAACTATATATTAATTGGTATTGTATGTATTAGAATGTACATATTACCGGTAAATGCAAAAGACCTGTCTGTGGAACCGGAAAACTGTACGTATTAAACAGTATATACGGTATAAACGAGTCAGTTTTAGCCAGAGTAATTCCCCAATAAAGCCCATGTTGTTTGGCAGGGACATGCCTCCTCAATACGTTGTAAATGGAACTCCGTTCTAACAGGATCCGTTATAAGAGGAGTGCATCTGTATAACAACTTAAAGCATATATTTCATAAACATACTCCATTATTCTAGAAGGTCAGATTAATAGATGTAGGTAAAAGAAGCTCATATAAGAATGCTACTTTATTTTCCTTACTGTTTTTTGTTTACTATTCTTTGAAAATACAAGGTTACAGTATCAAAATACTGAAATAGATTAGACAAGGTAAGACTCACCTGTTTCTTTTCTTGAACAGGTCTTAGGTCAAGAATAATATAGCCCACTGATTCCTTTGCAGATGATAACACATCTACTGCAAAACACTGTAGCTTAATGGGTGTCCTCTGTAATCTGAAAATAAACATTTGTTTGTTTGTTTTTTGAAATTTCATAAGCCATATAATCTGCCAACAGGACCATGTGTCATTTTCAGGAAAATCCTGTCAAATTGTAAGTTTTGACCAAAAACAAGCAAATCAAGGATGCAATATAGGTATGAACAGTAAAATCAATGGCTTGATGCATTTAGGTGGTTATTTTTTTAACTGCAGATTTTGTCAAGCACCACACTGCAACAAAGGGCAGTTTACACTTTTTGCATTAAGTTGCACAAGTAAGTATAGTGTTTTATTCTTTAAATATAAAACCCATAAGCTTACAGCCCCTTTGAGTTGCAAGTTAAAGAATTTCAATTCTCTACAAGACTGGTTTGACGTGCACAGTAAACGCTGGTCCTTCTGCATACCTGTGCTGATGGAGGGCCTTCCTGTCCAGCTCCCAGGCCAGCTCTGTAGAGAACTGTGGTTGGTCCTTGTGGTCTACAGGGTCTGTAGCTAACTGTTCTCCATCAAACTTGGTTTCCACCACAAGTAGGTGTCGAGGGCGTCTGGGGAAGTGCCGGCCTGAAAAGGGATAAATAAATAAATCGTACTTACATAATTAAGTAATTAAGTAAGTAAGTATATATTGGATGTACACAAAAGGTTTAAATGATTAAAACATTATTATTTTTTTTTTAATACGTTTCTGACTAAAGCCCTTCTTCAACCGTGTAGAAAGAAAATATATGCATTTTTTTATTTTTTATTATGATGCTAAAATTAGATATACAGCTGACCTGCTCTGTGTTAATTATTATTGAATTCATCTGTTGCTAGAAACAGGTGGCACAGCAGTTTGAAATTGAATAGACACCAGATGACAGTTTCAGGGCAGCGCTGACAACTACCAGGCACGTACTGAACAAATCAACATAATGGATTTCTGTTGTAAAATGAGGAGGGGAAAAAAAAAAAACCTTTTCACAAAGAAAATATTACAATGGATTCTGTTTGAAGTGCAAACCCGTTAAAATAACACTCTACACATACGGCTTCGTCATCCCTCAATATTTCGTTTATTAATAATACTTTATTTACAATATTTACCAAAAGAAAGAAGAGCAACAGTGAGATTCATTTTCTATCTAAAAAACAACTGCAAATTGAAGAAACTAATGACACTCGAAATACTGACTAGTCGTACGTACGTACAGTAGTTGTACAGTGCCGATAGAACAGATTCACGAATGCTGTGTCCGATTATAACTTATGTTATGCACAAAACCAGAGCCATAAAATATATTACAGATTTACATTTGTACAGTACCTTCTAGAATGGAGACAACAATCAGCAACTGATCCGATTTGGATCCCATTTTTCTTCCACGGTGATTTTTTTTTTTTTTTTAAATACTGTCCAATTTACGCTTCACTACCAGCCTCTCTCCTTTCTGTTACGCCCCTCTGAACCAGGCTGCCTGTTGCACTACCTCGGTAATTCAGTTAACAAACACATAATTAACCGTTTTCTACCCGCTCCACAATACGCGTTTACCGCCTCCCTTTTAAACAACATCAACTTCCGCCTGGTTACCTGACAGAAAAAGAAAACAATCCGGAATTTAAGGGTGAAAGGTCACACAACAACAACAACAACAATGGTAAAGAATTCTTACGACGTCCGAAAAACGGAGAGCAGATGTGTACAGCCCCATCTACCGACAAGGAGGAATAACTTAAAAAAACAGATTTCTATGAAAAACATCTTAATATGCATCCACGTGCATTTTTACTTTTAGGATTGTTTAGTTATTTAAATAATAATAATAATAATAATAATAATAATAATAATAATAATGTATGCAAGCCTAGTCTACATAAAAACTGAAGACAAGTATAACCTGCATCTTTGATTTTCCATCTTCTAAGACTGCCATCTCCTTATGCAGGAAAAAAAGAGGGGCAGTTATAGTATTGATAGCCCTAATAATAGGTTGAATAATGGATTTCAAAATCGTAGTTAGCATTTCTTTAACTGGTTTCAACATTTTACAGTACATGTAGTTGGTTAGTTGCTTATTTATGTAATATTGTACTGCTTTGTTAAATAACAATATATCAATAATTGATATTGATAATTATTTATTGTTGTGTTATGAAGCCTCCACATCCAGTGAGCCACTGACTAGGAGAGAAAATGAGATGTTTAAAAAAAACAAACTACTGGACTTAACTAAGCCTGGCCTCATCTGAATAATACACCCACATACACCATTGTCAGTGCTGCTAGATGAGACACCTGTAATAACCCTTTGTATTCTATTTACCCATGGATTTCAACTGTGAGCTTCATGGTGTTTGTACTACCAGTACATTTTCACTTTAAATATTGATGTGATTAATGTCAATGATAATGTTTCATCATTCAGAATGCCTATAGTGATTACTTGTTATTTCAAAATGAAGCTAACAATAGGTATCTACTTTTACTTTTCATAAGCATACAGTATCTTCTCCTTGTGAAATTTTATATTTGCGCACTTTAACAAGCTTTGAAAGCTTGTTCACGTGAAGTTTTCCATTTGTTTTCCATGTTGTTTGTGCTCATTACTGCATGTAAACAAACCAAATCATGATTTACCATACAACATTTAACTATATTTTACCATGTGTTTTCAAATTGTATTTAAAATGCTGATAGCCAGTTAAATTAATGTTACAATGTCACAAGCAAAGTATACACATTAATTACACCAGGATAAATCATTATTTACAAATACACTGAATTAGGTTATCTTAATCTAAATGTAAACTTTACTTTATACTTGATGCATTCTGGGGTGTAAAAGGCACAATATTGCCAAAAGAAAATGGACAACTGGGGGAAAGGTTACATTGACAACGGTGATGGACGTGCTCTGGCAATACAAGGGACCCATTGATTCAGGCACCCAGCTGAAATCAGTCCAAAAAAACATTTTCTAATAATGGCAAGACATTGCAGAGATAAAAACTTTTTGGAAAAAAACCCCCGCCTGGGCTCAAAGTCTGGCTGACAAATTATGAACAAAAGCCTTAATGTACTTTTATTTCAAAACCATCCAAACAACCAATTTACCCCTTATCGAATATCTACTATAAGTGCTTTTTGGCTCTAATAGCTTTTCTTTGGGCAATCAGACTAGACCCTTTCCTAGACTGTACGAGCCAAGATGTGCAGACTCTCTAACTATGTACTTCAGTATCTAACTATTGATGTGCAGTGATAACAGCATTTCAAATCACTGCAGTAGAAAAGAGGGTCATTCCGTGCCAAATCAATTAACTAAAATCTAACTCAGATATTTTTTTTTCTTCCTGATGGTGCATTAAAGGGATGGTAGCAAATAAAATAATAAATTGTTCACGTTATGCAAATCCATTCACTATATATTCCTCAAATGTGTAGTGTTGAAAGAAGCCTTGCATTCGGATAGTCTTGCTCTTTCCTAGTCGTTTCACCTGGAGTGACATTCTCCCCACCCATTCAGGGTCTTCTTCTCTGTCAGAATCCAACAAGCTGGTTCCCCTAATAAATGACTTGCTTTGCAGCCAGTAACATGCTCAGACCCAAAAGACACTGCTGAGGTCAAATGACCTAGGACGAAAAGTGATGTATTTCTGGAAGCAAGGCAAGCAAATTGAGAAATAATTTATCTGTGTAGTACCAGATGTCATGTTTTTAAAAATGCGTGTGATTATTAAAAGCATTGCATATTGCACACTTGAGACCTAAATAGTGAATAGACATACTCGACAGGTGAGATTTAGGAAATTATTTAAATGAAAGTAATGTAAGAATACACATTTTAACTTCCCATTCCTTTTCAGAGGGATGGACTTCTTTTGGAGAGATGACATCAATTATTTTTGTCACTTGTGATTGATGTGAAACCCATGGGTCAAAGTATCAAAGTATTCAGTCTGAAGAAGGCACTAGCTGAAACATATGTTTCTTATATGTTTTACTTTAGTCTTACTGACAACCATGATTATTTTACATAGTTTAGGAACTAGTCACATTTATTGAGAAAAGGTATCCAAGTGTTCTGGCCAGGGTCTATCAGATGATCCAAATGGCAGCAGACTTTTATTTTAGTCAAATCCCTTTGACAATTATTTTAAAGTTCTGTCAATATTTAGTCTTATTATTATTATTATTATTATTATTATTATTATTATTATTATTATTATTATTATTATTATTAATAATAATAATAATAATAATAATAATAATAATAATAATAATAATAATAATAAACCTTTTTTTTACTAGGAAATCACATTGATTAAGTTTAGACTGTAATTCATTCCAAGACCATGGCGCAAAATAAGCAAATGATCTTTTAGCAACCTCAGTACACACTTTAGGAATCGTAAAATACAAAAATGAGTGCGATCTAAGAGTGTAGTTACTACAAACGACTGTAAAGTATTCATTTATGTATGGAGGAAGCTTACATAGAAAACAAATTTGATCATATCTTCTGGCCCACTTTAAATGAGACCCAGTCGTGAAAACAAAGTCCAAAATGGAATCAGGATAATAGAAGTTACTAAAGCAATGTTATTATTTTTATGCCTTGCAGTGGGTAGAATTCCCAGTGGCTAGGATACAGTGGAGGTGGTCATACCTACATCTCTAATCTTTACATTGTTCCCTATATCTGGAAAACCACTTATCCAGTTATGATGAAACCCTGGTACATGATTATTAGATTCTGGGGTCTATTGGAGGGCCTGTTTGTCTGTAAGTTTGACCAATCAAATACCGTATACGTATATTTGAAACCTCTGAAGTATACTTTACAAAAACACTGAAACTCAGCAGCAATACCAGACAGTGTCTGAAATGAGTCCTGTTTGTTTCCATAGGCAACAGGCCGAGGTCAAACCAGTTTAAATTCAGGCTCTGTTTGGCCCAAATGATAGATGAAATAGGCCACAGGCCTACAAGTCTGCAAGGGTTCATGTCACTAAGGCAGTCATGTGCTCCCAGGCAAGCCAGTAAGTGTTCTCACACACAATCCCCTTAACCGTTGAGGTCATTCTGCTTGTATTGCCTTACTTATCTATTTCATATCTGCTTCAGTCCCCTTTTGTTTGGTCTTTGATTGTACTGTAGGTTAAATGACAAATATGTAAACAGTTTGATTAGTTTTATTTCTGTAATACAAAATGTGACAAAGGTGTGATGTTATCCTGGCACATTAATACAGACAAATAACCAAACCTGGAATTCACCACAGTTAATATAATAATAATTACATCTTTATTTTTATATAGTGCCTTTCATAGTGGACCAGCATCACAAAGCGCTTTACAGAGGTAGACTGTGAACTGTGCATTATATGTAGAATCACTTACAATAGGACATTGATTTAACATCTCATCCACAGGACGGAGCACAAGGAGGTTAAGTGACTTGCTCAGGGTCACACAGTTACAAGCCCTTGACTTTAAGCACTGGACCACACTGCCTCCTCATGTTGGTAGTTTCTATGTGTAATTGGCATGCTGAATCCCTCAGTGTTAACTGTGAATGTGTATCCTTGTATTGATTGAGTTTTACCAATCTCTTCTGAATATACTGATAGATTGTTTCATTTTTTACATAATATAATTGGAAATCTCTGGTTTACAAAGGTTGAAAGCATTATGAAGTTAGCTGTTTCAAGACTTAAGAGATTTTTTCATCAACACTGAATATGTTGTTGAATCATGTCTGATTGAAAATAACTACTTTTCTTTTTAACAGTCACAGTATTATATATTAGGGGTTTATAAAAATGTACAAATATGAAGATTTATTCAGTAAAAACAAGGAGAAATAAACGAATACCAATCTCTTAACGTATTTGTTGCCGATGAGTGTCATATGGGCAAACTGTAACTAACAGAGCATTCTTCTATGGCCCGGAAGGTGCCAGAGTTATAGATTGCAGGGATCAGAGTAGTGGCCATAGAAAGAAGCACTCATGATCAAACACATTGGTCTGGGGAAGGCTACCCACTTTGAGTCAATTATAATAAACAAGCAACAAGTCTTGTATCCCTATGGGACAAAAGGGAGAAAGGATGGAACACATTGGATCAACAGTTGGATAGACGTATTTTAAAAACAACTGAAATATCATCACATTCCTCAAATGTGGAATCCACCTCTTATGGGAGTGATCGATCTCAAACTGAAATAGATTTAAGGGCACCATTTCATGTATACCTCACTCTTTTATATAATCATTGAACCTTTCTGCAAAATGTAGTAACTGCTATTTGCTGATGATATGTTTCATGTATTTAGGTTGCGTTTCTATATTGCTTTATGTTGTAACATGCTGTCCCTCTTCCCTGGCTCTCCATCACTTGCATTCGTTGGGTACATTGCCAAAAAATAAAACACATAATTGTCTTAGCATGGACTTCTGGTTTGACAGTGGTATGACAACATTTAGGAATGCTAAGAAAATACCAAATATTGCCTGTTCAAAATGTCACTTGACTTCAGTACAACTGTCGTCTAGCAAAAAAAAAAAAATTCAAATGTAAAAAAAAAGAGTAAGTAAAGGATTTAAACAAAATGTAGTGGGCATATGCTATTGGTATTTTGCACAAATAATCTTCCCTGTCATTCCAGATTAGTGAAGTATTGTACAGTGTGAATAATGATTTCCTTTATTAGGTGAGACTGAGGTCAATTTCATCAGCATGCTTATACAACAGTTGATTATAAATCATGTTTAAGAATCACAAACATTATAACAGATTACAGTTGGTGAATATAAATTACAGGTAAACCTGAGTCATAGTATTGGCACCTGTAAATGCTGGCCTAATGAACCAACAGTAAGATGGTGTTACCTAGATTAAAACTATGTCATACACAATAATTAAAGCAAGTACTGTTATCATTTAATGAAAGCCTTTTTTGTGTTTGTTTTAACCCCCTTACAGTACTACTGATAACATGATTGTATCATTTTGATTCCTGGATATGTATGTCAGTTTCAAGGTTTCAGTAAATGTTATTCAGTTATTTGCAGCCATTAGTCATTGTGCAGATTTGTCAGAACCAGACAAGTTTGAATAAAGGGACCAGCATCTATTTCAATGTGATGAAAATGTTTTGGTACTTGGCTTCCCCCCTTTAATACAGGAAATTTAGATTTTTCATGTGCAATGCTATCAATCAAAATATTACACTGCTGCTTATTGGTACCTACTCACTTCCTGTGATTTAGGTTAGAACAATAACTCTCTTAGACGTACACACTGTAGTGCTTTTTACAGCCCTACCCTGAATAGCTTTACAAAGGGAAAAAAAAAGAATTCCTGAAGGAAACTTATCACAATCAGTTTGTTTTAAGTAATTGTAGCTAACAATATTATTTTATAAATCTTAACCATTTTGCACTTATATTAGCTACATAGTTGTTTTTTTTTAAGGAACATGTTATAACACACATGTATTTTCATTTTAAAACATATCTGGCACTAGTTTCTTATTCTCAGGAAATCTGTTACACCTGCCACTTGCAGTGTCTTCTGGGTCAAAGCATGTTTATAAATACAAAAAAGAAAATGTAATACATTCAGTGACAAACGTTTTGACTAGGTTTTTTTTTTTTTAAACGTCTTTAAAGCATGTTACTGGCTTAAAGCATATCAGTCAATAGTAGAAGCAGCTCATTGGTTAATAACAGCAAATAAGACATTGAAGGGGTGGGGACAATTTCTATAATGTAATACCAGCTATCATGTGTTTCTTTCAAAACTGGACACTTGAGACCTATATATAACGATTGAAAGTGCACAACAGGTAATGATGAGATACAGACCTCCGGGGCGACCCCACAGAGGCTTGTGAGCTCTACCGCCAGCCATACTTGGCCCACGGTCAGGCCGACCTGTGCTAACAACTTGCCAGCTTACCAGCTATGACGTCACTCCAGCGGCAGTAAATGCAGTTTGGCGCTGCATCTGTGAGGGGCTTTGCAAGAACAGCAGAGTCATATGCGGGAGCTGTTGCTAGAGTTCCAGCACTGCATCACGATCCGGCCGGAGGGTGCAAAAGGTGCAACATCGAGACAGAGGACGAAGCGGAGAGGGTTCTGGGGGAAATGCGGGTAGCAAACCTGACTGAGCCATCTGACAGTCCATGGGCTCCGCCTGTTGTCATGGCTCAAAGGAATGACAGCTGAACAAAGTCACCTGCAAAGACTCCAACCCCTTGCCCTGCATTGATGAGTCCCTGGACTTGGTAGCTGGCTTGTCATGGTTCAGCTTGAAAGATATGAAAAGTTGGTATTGGCAGGTGGAACTAGCACCTGCCAGTACCCATCAAATTATGGTAGGTTCAATAAAGAGAATTGCCTAGGTATGACATTTGACTGTCAAAATGGCAGCCATACACTTTTGGCACATGCATACACAGAACTGACAAGTATGAACATTTGACAGTTGTTCTGCACCCATCACATTTCGGTACATTCAACAAATAATTGCCAAGGTATGACATTTTGACAATTCACAAGTAGCCATCAAATTTTGATGTTGTCATACATAGAACTGTCAAGGTATATACATTTGACAGCTGCTCTGCACCACACCAATTTTGGTACCTTTAACAGAGAATCACCAAGGTATGACATTTGGACAGCAGATCAGATCAGCAGCCATCAAATGTTTGCACCTTTACTAAACGAAAGATTTTTTTTTTCTGTGAAGAAATATGGATTTAGAATCTAGTAAATTACATAAATCAACGTGTTCTGTTTTTTTTCCAAAGAAAAATGTATTCGGTATTTAATGGGTGAATAAAAAAACAAGCAGCAGACGTTCACACGCTTAGTCTATGATAAAGTTTCCTGTTTGTTAGATGTTTCTTTGATGAGAGGTTTCAAGTTATTTTTTTTATTATTTATAAAAATGAGTTTTCCTCTTCTGACTGTTGATGTACCAAACTAAGCGCTACAGTTAACAGCCCTTGCTGAAGTTTCAGGGCAAAAAGAAGGAACAACAACGTCCCACAGTGCGAATAGTGCAAGTCATACAGCTATGACCAAAAGTTTTGCATCACACTATACTATCGAATTAACAAACGCTGCTTATAAAGTCGAATGAAACCTGCTGAATAATGTTACGTTAACATATTGAATTACATACCGCTTTGTAGTTTTCCAAGAACGAAAAACAGACAACAAAAAAAAAAAATTGAAATCTAACATGAAATACTATTATGGCTTCTAGACTTCACATTCTTTGATGATGTTAAACAAAAAATTATGTTCAGATAGTTACTCCTAACATTCTAGGTGATGCCAAACTTTTGGCCATAGCAAAATGTTGTAATGCCACACCCTACCATTGTGAACAACCGGAACACTAGTTTACAGCAGCAGTGAGCAGCAATTATCCTATTATATCTTACTGTCATTTATTAACGTTAGAGGCAACGTTTTGCTCGCTATAAACGTGTGAGTAAATGTAACCTTTTCATAATTATGAGATTTTAAAAAACAAACAAACTACATCTTTAATTATGAAAATATATATTTGTGATTGTTATTGGCAATATTTTCCCTTTGGTCTTCTCTTTGACCTCTCCGTATAGACTAGCATTCCCCCCAAACCTACTAATGCTTTATGTCTGTTTTTTATTGTCTAATGACAGTCCCCCCTTGAAGCAAATCTATACACTGTATCCGTCCATGACTTCCTGGATGTGGAGGCAGGACGAGGTGGCGAGATGTTTTGTAGTTGCTGACATCATATCACTTCCTGGAGATCAAAGCCACAAGGGAGAGGAGGTCTCTGGAAGAAGCATTTTTAAATGTATTATTCATTTAATCTCACAAAAACGGAATAGAACAGAAACAAGGTCGCATGGTTCAACATCTTCAAACGCGAATTGCAAAGCATTTGAAGAAAAATCCCAGGACGTAAACGGTAAGACTAAAGACACCGCATATTTCTACTTGTGAAAGCGTGTTTGCTTTTTTTTGTTCAGTCTAATCGAGTGTGGGAAAGTGGATCCCTTGCGCAGATGTTATCCAATGCAAGGCGATTATCCGGATACGTACTGTAATGTACTAAATATGCAGCCTGCTGTACTGTATGTGTATTGTATGTGCTAATGGTGAGTTTTCAGAGGTGTGATTACAGTATCAGATTCACAGTAAGTTACAGTATGTAGAATATGTAGATGTCAATTACATGGTGTGATCAGTACCTTATTCAAGTGTTTGACAGGTATCCTGGATTTGTGCTATACCATTAGAGACGATCAATCTAATCTAAGACATTATGACATAACCTGGGGGCTGTGTTGTATCCGTGCAAAGAGAAGTGGACAGATGGTAGACTGCTGTATTATATGTGACTTGCGAATCAAGGGTTATCCGTGCTGAATGTTTAATAATAAAGCTGCGAAACGAGTTATCGTTACATTGTCATTGGTGCAGCAGTGACGTCTTTGATAGGACGGTTGAGGGATGGGATGTTGCTCGTAAGAATATCCCACCCCAGAAAGGAGAATCTTTCTCATACTTTCGGTTACACTCTAGCGACTGTGCCTACTGTAGCTAGGCTAGCACCCGAACGAGCTGTAATAAACAAGTTCTGTATGTATGTTCATGGTATTTACTTGCATCGTGTGTCGTATTACCGTTATCATTATTTAATTATTTACCTTAAGGAAATATAAAAGGATGTTAGACTAGGGCAGACAACCTTATTCAGAACAGGGCAGATATTACAGTAGAGCACAGTGGTGCTTTGGACACCGCTTCAGCTTGCTGTATTCGGGTTGTGGTTTCCTTTAACGTCAGCTGAAGAAAGCTGGGGTTTTTTACACTTCACTTCCTAAACAAGTCATTATAAACCCGTTAGACTGGAAATCACCTGTGCAACACTAACATTGTCATGTGCTTAGTACACTGTTTGCAATTTGTTTATTCCTTATTCTTTAACTGGGTTTGCTTTAGTTTAAGTACGTCTAGTCTGTGTACTGTATCTGTTTGCTGTTTTCTTTTAAGAGCCTCATTGGTGAAGTGATCTCAGTGGGCCATGCCCTGGATTAAAAAAAAAAGAATATTAAATAACAAATAAGATACGCTGTTGAAAATTGCATTTCGTTTTCAAAGACCATGGCTTTAGTGCTTTAAAAGTCAGTAAAGCACAAAATCCTTAACCTAAGAAAAACCTTCCAAATAGTAGCACAATAGTACTATGATGACACAAAATGCCTTACATTATCACCCCCGTTAAAAACACAATTCAGTGGTTAATTGGTTGCTCAAAACATTTTTTAAATGATAAAATCTTTTGTAAAGTGGTATTTAATTGGCAAACTTGTACTTTGAAGAGTTTACCATCTTGTTTTCCTTTTAGAGTTTTTAGTGTATTGCTTTCCATACAGTAATTCTACTGTAGTAATAAGTGAGCTTTGAGAAGGATTAGTTTAACAGAAGTTGCACCCTTTTGTCAATAAATTGTCAGGGAAAAACAAAATCCAGGCTTTCTGTAGAAAACTGCTGAGGGAACTGTACTTTTCATAGGTAATGTGGGTAAATGTTTGTAGGCTATTTGTCAATACATCAAAAGGTTAAATAAACAAAGCTCCTATGGAGTTCTGACAGGCCTTTCCAGTGGATTAGTGTGTATGTGTTGCTCCTCAGGGGTGGTCCTTGATTTCTCCTACAGATTTAGGAGAGGTTTCCCACTGCTGGCCTATATTGTTCTCCGAGTTTAAAAACAATTGGGTGGAGGAGACACACAATACAGTAAGTGGCATGGAAATAGCGCAGCGTACAGTACACAAGGGAACAAAACAAAGGAGTAACTTCATCATAAGCATTGTTATGTTTCGGCTCTAACTCACTCAGAGCAGCAGTATTACTAGTAGTGGTCCTGTCTAAAGCATGTTTTTTTTCCTTCAAATTCTGACATTATTTTTTCATATAGTACAGTGGTGTGCAATGGCCCATCATAAT
Source organism: Acipenser oxyrinchus oxyrinchus (assembly GCA_030684275.1). NCBI lineage: Eukaryota > Metazoa > Chordata > Actinopteri > Acipenseriformes > Acipenseridae > Acipenser > Acipenser oxyrinchus. Next base: position 89,676,656 of record CM060247.1, read on the forward strand.
AAATTAATAGAACCCTATTTAAAGGGCATTATGGAAGCTGAGCGGATTGTGAAGGTAAGAGTCCAAGCTGCAGGTGATGTCAGTTGCCATGGTAATGCCTGATAATCAGGGTTGTATTGCCGTTAGACTCAGTAAATAGTTACTTTATTGTTATTGTAAACATCCAAAATATTGAATGTATAGGTATTTTGTTTAATGTTTTTTCTCACCTTGTTTCTTTTTTTTTTTTTTAAAGATAATATTCTGCGGTAATCTGGTGTAGTTGTGCTCTGCAATTGAAATTCCTTATCAGTGGATGACAGTTATGTGCATTTCTAATGTATCGTTATACAGTCTGCATCACAGTGCTACAGTACCTCCTATCATTTTAAGAGTAGTCTTGATCCTTCTTTGTATGTTTGGCCTGCAACGCTGAAGGTCATACGACGAACTGGTCATCCTCCTAAATTCATGATACTAAGTCTAAATGGTGATGTAGCTAGAAATTGTTTGACAACATTTTTTTAGCTACTGAGTTGTTGTTTGTTTTTGAATGACTGTCTTTGATCTCTGTTGCTTAGTGTTGATTGCCTTTGTTAGCAAGAAACAACACACACTCTTGACACAGCTATACTCCTGCCCACACACCAGCTTGCTTAACTTTCCTTTCCAGTGGTCAGTTTTTATTAGCTTGCTGTGCAGTACGTTCGCTGAAGATGTTCATCTTTGCTTTCTTCATTTAGCCTTCCATATACACTATGGTGTAAACAAAAAGAACATGGTTTGATCTGTACAGTACCCTAGTCTCTTTGCTTTCTTCTGGGGCACTGGAATAATAATTAGTGTGCTGGCATTATGTTTTGTGTATACAGTGGAACCCCCCCCCCCCAATTTGAAACGATAAAGATTTAACACTTATAGTTATTGACTTTATACTCAGCACACCACTGTATTCTGTAATTATCGAGGTCAAGTTTGATTATAAGACAAAATTAACTCACTTGTGGCACTATTTTTGCCAGAGCAAAACAGTATGCTGCCTTTTATACGAAAAATGAGAAAAAGTGTGTTGTGTAGAGGATTTACAGTGGTTTGCAGAAGTATTCACCCCCCCTGCAAAGTTTTCACATGAATTACAAATAATGTATGCACAGTTTTTCAAACACATTTTTTTTTATTCAAAGCTGTAGTGGTTAAACTGAACACTGTTATATGAGGAGGAGGTTAAATGTCAGCAAAACTTGCAAAGAAAATGTACAAAATGAAATTTACTGGTTGCATAAGTATTCAGCCAGTATTTGGTAGAAGCACCTTTTGCAGCAATTACTGCTATGAGTCTTTTTGGACAGGTCTCTACTAGCTTTGCACAGTAGGATGGTGAATTTTTTGCCCATTCTTCACGGGGAAATTGCTCCAGTTCTGATAAGTTTGTTGGGGATCGTCAATGGACTGCCATCTTCAAGTCTTGCCACAAATTTTCTGTTGGATTCAAGTCAGGACTTTGACTGGGCCATTCAAGAACATTAATTCTCTTCTTGTTTAACCACTCCAGCGTGGCCTTGGATTTGTGCTTCGGGTCATTGTCCTGCTGAAATGTGAATTTCCTCCCCAGTTTCAGAGTCTTGGCTGACTCAAACAGTTTTTCCTCAAGCATTCGCATGTACTTTGCACCATCCATTCTCCCCTCTATCCTGACAAGCTTCCCAGTCCCTGCTGAAGGGAAGCATCCCCATAACATCATGATGCTGCCACCACCATGCTTGACAGTTGGGATGGTGTTGACTGGTCATGTGCAGTGTTGGGCTTGCGCCAGACATAACGCTTGGAATTTAGACGGAAAAACCTTTTTGCCACAGTATCATCTGCAGTATCATCTACATGCTTTTTCGCAAACTCTATTGTGCTTTAAGATGAGGCTTTTTGAGTAATGGCTTCTTTCTTGTCACCCGTCCATACAGGCTAGCTTTGTGTAGGGACCGGCTTATTGTTGATGTGTGAACACTGACTCCCATCTCAGGCACAGAACTTTGCAGATCTCTCAAGGTCATTGTTGGCTTCAGAGTGACATCCTGAACCAGTTTCCTGCTTGCCTGGCTGCTCAGTTTGGGAGGGCAACCTGATCTGGGTAGTGTCTGGGTGGTATGATGCATCTTCCACTTCTTAATGATGGACATCACTCTGCTGAGAGGGATAATCAGCGCCTTTGAAATTTTCTTGTACCCTTCTCCTGCTCTGTGCCTTTCTACCACTTTATCCCTGACTTGTTTCGAAAGCTCCTTGGTCTTCATGGTTGCTTTGTTGGACCACTATGCAAGTTGCAGCTTGAAAGTCTTTATATACCTGAGGGAAATTATCTACAAGTTAAACCACTTTGAGTACATACAGCCTAAAACTTTATGGTAACAATATCCTGGGAGACAGCCAGCATGGTTTTAGGAAAGGGAGATCGTGTCTAACTAACCTACTTGACTTTTTTGAGGATGCAACATTGAAAATGGATAACTGCAAAGCATACGACATGGTTTATTTAGATTTCCAGAAAGCTTTTGACAAAGTCCCACATAAAAGATTAATTCTCAAACTGAACGCAGTAGGGATTCAAGGAAATGCATGCACATGGATTAGGGAGTGGTTAACAGGTAGAAAACAGAAAGTACTGATTAGAGGAGAAACCTCAAAATGGAGTGAGGTAACCAGTGGTGTACCACAGGGATCAGTATTAGGTCCTCTGCTATTCCTAATCTACATTAATGATTTAGATTGTGGTATAGTAAGCAAACTTGTTAAATTTGCAGACGACACAAAAATATGAGGAGTGGCAAACACTGTTGCAGCAGCAAAGGTCATTCAAAATGATCTAGACGGCATTCAGAATTGGGCAGACACATGGCAAATGAAATTTAATAGAGAAAAGTGTAAAGTATTGCATGCGGGCAATAAAAATGTGCATTATAAATATCACATGGGAGATAGTGAAATTGAAAAAGGGAACTATGAAAAAGACCTAGGAGTTTATGTTGACTCAGAAATGTCTTCATCTAGACAATGTGGGGAAGCTATAAAAAAGGCTAACATGATGCTTGGATATATTGTGAGAAGTGTTGAATTTAAATCAAGGGAAGTAATGTTAAAACTCTACAATGCATTAGTAAGACCTCACCTAGAATATTGTGTTCAGTTCTGGTCACCTCGTTACAAAAGGATATTGCTACTCTAGAAAGAGTGCAAAGAAGAGCAACCAGAATTATCCGGGTTTAAAAGGCATGTCGTATGCAGACAGGCTAAAAGAATTGAATCTATTCAGTCTTGAACAAAGAAGACTACGCGGTGATCTGATTCAAACATTCAAAATCCTAAAAGGTATAGACAATGTCAACCCAGGGGACTTCTTTGACCTGAAAAAGAAACAAGGACCAGGGGTCACAAATGGAGATTAGATAAAGGGGCATTCAGAACAGAAAATAGGAGGCACTTTTTTACACAAAGAATTGTGAGGGTCTGGAACCAACTCCCCAGTAATGTTGTTGAAGCTGACACCCTGGGATCCTTCAAGAAGCTGCTTGATGAGATTCTGGGATCAATAAGCTACTAACAACCAAACGAGCAAGATGGGCCGAATGGCCTCCTCTCGTTTGTAAACTTTCTTATGTTCTTATGTTCTAAAACCATTTTCAAACAAATCATTTGCACCTGAGCTCATTTAGGGCTGCAGTAGCAAGGGGTTGAATACATATGCAACTGAGATTAATCTGTTTTTCTCTGTAAATCTTACTTATTTATATTCAATATGCATTTTTTAACTGTAACAATGTGGAGTAGTTTGTGTAATTTGAAAAAGTGTCATGGAGTACGCTCAGGTGCCAAAAAAATGTGAAAACTTTGCAGGGGGGTGAATACTTCTGCAAACCACTGTATATTGGACCCTGATGCACCTGATAAAATGAAGGAGTGGTTGTATAGTATTTGTTATTAGCCTATTTGTTTTTCTATGGGTCTCGCTATATCACAGCCCTCGATATATAGCGGATTTGTATTGGACCCCAACACCTGCGATATTTCAAGTGGGTGGTGTGTGTGTGTGTGTATATATACACACACACATATATATATGTATATATATTATTATTATATTTTTTTACCTCATTTGTTTTACAAACAATTAAATCTATATCGATATTAAGCCCCCAGGGATGCTGTGCTTTTTACCACTACCCTTTCTATAGTGTGGTTTTTTTTTTTAAATTTAGTCGTCGCCAATTTTTTTACCCCAGTTTTCTCCCCAATTTAGTATGCCCAATTATTATCTGTATCCTTGGCTCACCGCTCGCAACCCCCCTGCTGACTCAGGAAATGGTGGCTGGAACACGCGTCCTCCGAAACGTGCTCCTGCCAAGCCGTCATTTTTCGCACTGCAGATCCACAGCAATGCCACCAGTGGATTCCCCTGCCGACCTAAGCCCTCCCTACCCGGGCAGCGCTCAGCCAATTGTGCGCCGCCCCATAGGAACTCCCGGTCACTGTCGGCTGTGACATAGCCTGGATTCGAACCTGCGATCTCCAGGCTATAGGGCACATCCTGCACTCTGCGCGGAGCGCCTTTACTGGATGCGCCACTCGGGAGCCCCCTCTATAGTGGTTTTTATTTATTTTGAATTGGTGCATACTGTATCAGGATAGCCTTAATGAGGTTTGCATTCCTTTGTAAATGTTGGAAGTATTTTCTGTTTTATTTGTGGAGCAAACTCGACACAGTCCAGAACAAAAGCTTAGTAAATCTGACCCAATGTCACAAAACAAGCCTAAGCAAGTAATGAGCAAATACTGTATTTGTTTACTGCCTTATTCTATTAAATGTCAGCATCCAGGATTTGTATCATTGTAGCATTGGCCCTTGGGGCAGAAATGGTTGCAAGCGTTACAATAAGTACTATATAAATGTTGTTAAGGGCTTGAGTAATTAATGGGTGTGGATCAGGTTGCTGCAGTGTTGAGTGTGTGTGTGTTTATAATTTATATTTGTGTCACTTTTTTCCTGTATGAGGAAGAAGCTTGTCTGGAGTGCTTCTTAAGTAAGTCCATTGTTTGGGGAATGTCTTTCCCATTTAAAACTGCTTCTTGTAGGCCTTCATTGTCGTCCTTATGCAGTGGTATATAGGCCTACAACATGTATGCTGTAACTAACATCATTATCTAAGTTTCATTATTTTTTTGTATATTTTTATACTGCCTTTTATTCATTTTAAATTGTGCAATGGCGTGTTTTAAACAGCCATTCCTGTTTAATACGAAAACGAATAGGCAGGTGCACTGACCCTTGCTGCTGGAGGCCTGATTTTGGTTTTGATTTGTGACGATTCCCTTCTCCAGAGTAAGTCATTTACTGTACATGATGTAAGCACACCACTATCACACTAATAGTTGAATTCATGCAATATTTTTAAATAATACTTTAAAAAGAATACATCTAACTGTCATTTAAAGCATATAGAATACTATGGTTTTAAGTTGGAATGAGAGAGAGGGTATCCTGGTTTTGAACCCGTTCACTCGACACCTACTGTATTGTGGATTCAAAACAGGGCATAGGAAAAAATAAACCATACACTGCAACATGATGTACCTGTTGAAGGTCATAGTAAAGCTGCTTTAATAAATTGAGGAATCTGTCTTTAGAGAGGGGGGAAAAAAGCTGTATGGTACTGAAGCAAGTTTACGTCAGCCAAGGCTTCAGGTCTCCCTAGGCACTGGTATGCTTAGACACCCCGAAGGCAGTGCTGACAACCCTCAAGCAATCTCCCTTAGGTTTGATGTTTATTCAGGAAAAAAAAAAATGATTTGAGGTTCAGAAAAAATCCAGTATGTGTCATCAATCATCTCTGTTTCTGTGAAAAAATGTGCATTACAGTACTGGAGCCTGCTTCTGTAGTGACAGCACAAATGTGGGTTGTTTAGCCCACTGTCAATGAGGCCTGGCATGAAACCTTAATCCTATTGGAATGTGTCATTGCTCACACTTGTGGTATTGTTGAGGAGTGCATAAGCATGTCAAGGAGAAATGTCACGGGTGACATGCATGAGGTGTCATTCTTTGGTTTTGGCGGTGGTAAAGAGGCTGCCCATTGATTTTTTCAGTGATATGCCTGAGCGTGCAATTTCCGTAATATAGAGGAAAATTATTAAAGATTTCTATAGCTTCCTGAATTCTAATAATAATGGATGAGATAGAAAACAATGTTACGTCATTATGTTGCAACCTTTTTTTTAAAGTGCAGGGTTATGTTCTCCATCTTCCCCATACTTCCTGGCAAATGCCATTCTCGTTCTTTTATAAGGCCCACTGTACTGTATGTGTGTCCACTTTTATTTCAATTACAACTATTTTAACTGTATTAAATGTAGTAGGTATGCATTTGTGGTATGAAATGATGCTTTGCATTTGCAAACCTTTATTAGGAAGCTTGAAAGGGAAGAATATGTGATGCAAATGCTTTAAACAGATATCTTTAATATTCTTGTTTATTGTTTAACCTGGTAAAGCAGAAATATAAAACTAAAATAAAATGGTGATCAGGACTCGTCAGTTTTCTAGAGCTGAAGTGAATAGTTACAGCAGATCGGTAGCTTGATTTGTGAGGGTTGCTGTTGTTGCACAAAGTAAAAAAATGGAACACTCCCTTCCAGTATTGTTGGCAGAAGACACAAGCAGTAACCGCTGCTTAGTGTCCGATGCAAGACTTTGACCATTTAAAGCTGAGGATTCACAGCTCACTGGATTTGCTCAGTATTTCAGTTACTTACTGTATAACTTTGGGACTTTTATGTTATTTTATGATTTAATGAGATTCTGTGAAACACATCAGAGGGTTTTATCTCCAAAACATGAAAACCTTGCTTATTGAATTTAAGCATCAAATACGTTTCTGCCTTGCTCTATACTGTAACTGCTTTCAAGCAGCCCATACCTCTGTTTGGACCAGCTCTTTTTAAGACCCCTTTTCTTAATGGTGGTATTTCACTGTACATTACATATCTGGAGTTGATTCTTCATTGTAATCTTTGTTCAAAAGCTTCTTTGTAAGCGTGTGCAACTATGGAAAAATGTTGAAAACACTGAGCAAGTCAGTTTAAAAGTGAATGTAGTTGTGGGTGGGGCTGTCCGGCTCGAAGTACTCTGTCGATTCCTGAAAATAGAGTGAATGTTTTGTGCAGTCATTAATAAAACGGGGCATGAAATTAAGGTCATGAAGGGCAAGGCAATGTTGCCTTCGTTGGGTGTGAAGATTCAGGGGCACCAAGGCAGTTCTAGGGGGCAAAAAGGCAAAACATAAATCCAACCCAAGGGCACCAAGGTGATTTCATACTCATTCATAAAACAACAAAACAAGAATACAGTGAACCTATTATGTTGATAGAATTTGAATTCAAACAAACACAAATCAATGTTTTCTGAGTGATTCACACACTAATTGTTAATAAAATCTAGGCCACTTTTCCATTGTAAAAATAAAGTGGTATAAAAAAAATTAAATTTAAAAACAACATAAACTTTTTATAATGAAAAAAATACAAAGGGTAGCCTAATTTGGCAAAAAATAAATATTCAGGGTATTTATTTATTTATTTATTTATTTTTACTAAACTTGGTCACACAACACTGACTAATACATAGATTAGACTGGGCTTAAAGACAGCCTTAGTGATAAAACAGCACAAATAAGCGATGTCAGTAAAGGGAAAGTTTTAACAGGTAATAGAAACTTCGTCAGGCAATGGAGAGTGCTCTACATCACAATGATGAACAGCTGCATGTACATAATGTTAGATGTTTACATTTGAGAGACTATAGTTTCACAGTTCTTGAAATTTACAGTTGCAAAGGATTTACAGTTTTGTTATGGTGCATTGCTGGATACTCATGGAAAAAAAACAAAATAAAAAAACGATATGCTGTTTTTAACATATGCTTTCTAACCCCTTTCGTGAAAGCACACGTTTTACTAGTTAAAGCAGAACTACGTAATGTAGTGAGAATGTGTTACACAATGTATTGCACTTGTCAAAATATTGTTTCTTTCACTATTATGTTATTTTTCCTGCTCGTTTCATAACACAGGGAGCTGCTACTTGAACCATGTCATACATAACTACTTGCTCAGTTTTTTGTTTTTTTTTGGTACATTTGTGTTCATTTTAGCGTTGTTTTTTTGGGGGGAATAACGCTGAATTACAAAGCAGCAACGGTCACTGAAATGTTTATATAAATTACCAATATTATACACTGAAGACATGAAAGAAGTTAGAATATGTAGTGCACTGGTGCATTTTAAAGTATTGCAATTTAAGCCCGTTCTGTCACAATTCGATTTCAATCTGTCTAATCTCGTCCTTTCTGCAGTACTGTACTTGACAACTGTAAGTTCACATTATTATTACTGCATTACAGTGATGAATGTGGAACTGGGGAAAATAGGGAAGACTGGAAAAACTGTAAATATTACATTTTTAATTGAGCAGGTTTACATTTATTTATTTATTTATTTTGTACAACCTGAATTACATAAGAACATAGGAAAGTTTACAAACGAGGAGGCCATTCAGCCCATCTTGCTCGTTTGGTTGTTAGTAGCTTATTGATCCCAGAATCTCATCAGACAGCTTCTTGAAAGATCCCAGGGTGTCGGCTTCAACAACATTACTGGGGAGTTGGTTCCAGACCCTCACAATTCTCTGTAAAAAAGTGCCTCCTATTTTCTGTTCTGAATGCCCCTTTATCTAATCTCCATTTGTGACCCCTGGTCCTTGTTTCTTTTTTCAGGTCAAAGTCCCCTGGGTCTGTATGAAAACACTCCAGAAGAGTTGTTTTCATACAGTACAGTAGCAACTCGGCAAAAACAAACCAAACAGAAGCAAATGTGAAAGCATGTAAATCTGGCTGCTTCCATGAGTTTTACACAGCAGGCTATGGTACTTTGTTGATTTAACTTGTTTGTTGGCAGCTATGACCTGAAGAAGTTGGTCTGCTTTTTAGTTTTTTGGGGGAGGGAGGTTGTCTTGTTTCAGCCTGACGTCCTATCATACTGGAAAGCCAATGCATTCATTGGCATCAAAACAGCAAGTCAAATCTCTGTCTGATTTAAAAAAAAAGATTTATCGGTACATCACCGTCGAAGGAAGATAATCCGAATGAGATCATTGAGCTGATTTTACAATATTATGACAGTTCTAGTTAGTAAACATTCAAAATATAATATATATAATATCTTATTTCTTATATAGCACCTTTCATAGTGGACCACCTTCACAAAGCGCTTTACAGAGGTAGGCTGTGAACTGTGCATTATATGCAGAGTCACTTAAAATAGGACATTGATTTAACATCTCATCCGCCGGATGGAGCACAAGGAGGTTAAGTGACTTGCTCAGGGTCAAACAGTGAGAGAGTCAGTGGCAGAGGTGGGATTTGATCCAGTGACCTTCTGGTTACGGCCCTGGACTTTAACCACTGGACCACACTGCCTCCTTAGTGTGGCCCAGTGGTTAAAATGGATGAGTCTTCATCTGCTTGCATTTGAGCAAGCCCCCAATGTCCTGTACTCCCTTTGGCAGTACATTCCAGAGCTAGGGAGCTGAGCGGCAGAATGCACGGATTCATTTTCATAGTGTTTCCAGACACTTCAAGGTACAGATCAATTTGTTCCCCTCACTCAAGGGAAATGAAGTATCACACACACAAATCACTTTACAAATAATGAGACGTATAGGTCACTTCATTAAAAGGGATTACCAGTGTATGGTTAGTAAACTTGTATAGTGAAAACAAAATGCAACAGGACTGCAATTATAATTGTAAATCAATAAGGGGTGTTTGTATAGATAAATAAGATAACATGAAAGTCAGAGGATGTCATATTTGAATAAACATCTTGTCTCTGTCAAAAAAAGCACTGTTAAGATGGGAAATGTGACAAAAAATACTAAAATTCCTGTTTTAAATGCAGACGTCTTCACCAATAAATAACATATATAGTCCATACAAAAATAAAATAAAATAAAAACTTACACTGTTTTAGTGTTATTTTTTCCTTCTTTGAACTATCAACCATAAACTTTTTTTTTCATTTTATAGACCTTTTATAAAGAAAATTGTTGCGTCACGTCAAACTTCCTGGTGTTGTTAGGACTGCTACTAAGGGCAGTGAAGCAAATAAGTTTAAATTAGAGGTCGGCACAGGTAGAAAATGCGGAACCGGGTACCACCTGTGAAAAATACCCAGGTACCTGGATCTTTTTCAGGTAATGATTAAAAAAAAAACAAAAAAAACCCCACATATATTAATGTTTTAAGTGCATGATACATATTTACATACTATACAGTAAACATTTAGTCCCTTAAGATCTGTAGAGTTGTGTAACCTTTTTTCCGTACTGGAAACATCAAAATAATATTATTATTATTATTATTATTATTATTATTATTATTATTATTAATTGAAGTTAAATACACATCGTGCTGCTGGATTCTTTGCAACATATACTGGCCATGTTCCGCTGTTGTTGTTGTTGTTGTTGTTGTTGTTGTTGTTAACATGGCTGCTCTGTTCAGTTTTAATCTAATGCAGTCGTACAGCACCGCTGTTACGTTATGGACTGTCGCAATAGCTACCGTAAATTGAGCCAGCTGGGTTTTGACGGCAGTCGCGTGAGAAATGTGCGTCTGTTTGGTTAACAATGAAGTGCCGCTCCTGATCATCACTAAATTCTGTGAACACATAACAATGGCATCCAAGCAAAGCACTGGGTGGAATTTATTTACCAAGCAGGAGAAAACGGAATATGAAAACTCTGCCAAGGAAATATTTCATTCAAAGGAGGAAGCACACACTTAATGTGCTCCACATTGTTTTATTTTTATATTATTTATTTGCTTATTTATTTATAAATAAAGGCTACTTATTTAATTTTTTTGGTAAGAAACTATGTCTGCGCAGTATCTGTAGATAAAGCATTCTGTAGTGGAAGCCACATGGTTATTATTAATGGATCACAGAGTTATCACTGATATAAACCCACAAGGTGTTGTTATGTTGTTTTGTTTCTGATTTAGTTCCTGAGAATAGTCCCCTCAGTTATTATTATTGAGGTGTACTTGCCGCTCGCTGTGTGTTATTGTTTTCTGTAAAACGTTGATAACCTGTCAGTTAAGAAAAGGCTTAATGCAAAGCTTGTTTTAACATTGTCTTTATTACGCCGACCAGAGACCCGCGCTTACGACTGCATTGTCATAGTTTCTACATTTTCTTTAAATACTCTAATTAATAAATCGAAACCCGGGTAGTAAAAAGAGACCTGGGTACAGTCAGGTAATTTAAAACCCGACGGGTACCAGGGTTTTCAGGTATCCGTGTTGACCTCAAGTTTATATCAATACTCTTGTGTATTAGTTAAAAAACTGCAAATTCCAAATTGAAGTAAAAATAAAACAAGAAAAAAACCTAAACTATCAGCAGATTAGCACAATGATAAGAGGCAGTGATAATGCTGATAATACTCATTTTAAAGCACTGTTTTATCTTTATTACAAATGGTAGAACAATAAATATTACCCTTTTATCTCATTGGATTTATCAGATCATTACAGAAACTGTCGCTTGATTACAACAAAGCCATTTACTATGGGATAAAGCTGTGGTATAATTTTTGTCCCAGGCTTTTTTTTTTTTTTTAATGAATCAGCATTTTGTAACTGAGAATCTGACGGTTATTACCTGACTGCAGTGGCTCTGAAGCTTCGATGAGCTGTCTCTAAGTATGGTACATCGCCTTTCAGAAATCATATAGGCAGTTGCTATGTCAGTCCCTGTGGTCCACATTTGCCGGGTTGCCCTCTGCTTTCTCCTTGGACCTGATCCAGACTAATGCAGAGACATGGACAGACATGTTGAAATAGCTTTTCATAATAAAAGCATTCCTTCTGTTAATACATTAATACATTTACAACTATACATCTGAATTGGAGACTCATTTCAAGTTTTTTTTTTTAATTAACTATATATATATATATATATATATATATATATATACAGACACACACACAGTCAGCACGCGGATATCTGTTACCCAGATACACGTCAGTCGCCATTTACTGCCCTTGTATTAAAAGTCAAATCAATCCCCATTATATATATATATAACAAATTAATGCACTTACCCATCACACGTGATTTCCGACTCAGATTTCAGTTTTCTGATACAAAGCCCATCTCAATGGTATAATTTATCTGAATATCCATCACAGCCCGCGTTTTTTTAAAATTTTTTTTTTTTGCCAAATCGGTCTGTGTAGTTACACAGCGCCTCCTGTAGTTTCACCTGACGAAAATGCAGCCAAAACAAAGCGAAGACAACATACGGTAATGTAACAGTTAATCATTAAACTGTTTTAGATCCTGTCATGTGTGTTTTTTGGTTTTTTTAAATCTGTGATCTTTAGTTGTTTTTGTGCATTTTCATTTGCAAGTGAACTGTGACATTAGGGCCTCATCAAGCACTATATTCTGCAATTTTTAATACAGGCTTTGGATACTGTTTTAATTCTGGAAACTTTTTTTTTTTTTTTAAATCTTTTGCTAAATTGTATTTCCTTTTACGTTGTATGCAGTTCTCAATGGGTAACATTTTGATTTCATTTTGCTGTTGGGTTGTTAAAGGGGAATTTTACATACTGCCACAATACGTATCGGATTTAAAAGTATGTATGTATGCATGTGTCGTCTCTTTTGGCAAGTGATATTTTCAGTATCATATTGTTCTGAATTAAATACTACTTCTGTTGAAAATATAGTACTGTACCAACAAAACCAATACAGTACATCTAAATGGAAGCCTACTTATTGTAAAACACAGTCCTTTCAGCTATGTGTTTTTGATGTTGTATAATTTTTGTGTTCCCTGAAAATAAATAAATATATATATATATATATATATATATATATATATATATATATATATATATATATATATATATATATATACACACACGCTAACTTCACTATAACAAACCTTTCTTATAACAAACACCCGTTTTTAATGATCCCAACAGCAAGAACCGATTTTTTCAATGCAAATTAGCCCTATTAGAACGATCACGTACAGCATCGACCCGGATAAAACGATCAGTACTGACTGACAATGAACTTTCTCCAATGTCAAGTGTGTTATTCTCTCAGTGAAAACAAAGACCATGGTTGACTAATTCAAAGATAATGCTAATTCAAAGATTACCTATTGTAGTACGAATCATGCATGACGAATGCAATCGTTGCCTGTCCGTCATCTTCACAAAACTGCAACCAGGCAACGGGTGTGAGGAGCAATCTACGCTGGATAGTTTTTTCAAGAGAAAGGATATGTACTGTATTCAGTATGTAAGTGTACATTCTTTCCCTTGTCATTTCTTTACTGTTTTCTTTTAAACATACATGTAGCAGGGCGATTGCCCTGCACAGGGGGAATTAGTGTTGGTGTAATTTATATGTGGAAAACGGGTTTGTTTTGTGTGCTTTTTGGAGTTGTTATGTTTGATCAGATGATTGTTTACAGACAGGTGCCCGATTGAGACTTGCTGTCTGCCTGTCTTATTTGTTCTCTGTGCTTTACCATCGTTGGTAGCGTCACATGAACCATTTGTTTACTTTCTGTTTTTTGTTTAATATATCCTGCGCGCCTGTGCCAGCATTTCAACTCCAAGTCCCATGTCACTCTGTCTTGCAATGCGGTCACCTACACATGTGGCACGAGTACCTTGTCACAATACAGTTTAAATGTTGATCAATGTGAAAGAATCTTCATAAAAGTAATTTATCTATATATATATATATATATATATATATATATATATATATATATATATATTGATGTTCAATTCAAATTTGCGGTTTTGTCATTATTCTGATACAGAAAAATGCCAAACCCTATTATAGTGATATAACCAACATTTCTCCAGGTCCCATGGGGGTTCGTTATAGTGAAGTTAGCTATATATATATATATATATATATATATATATATATATATATATATATATATATATATATATATATATATATATATATAGACACATTATGAAAACATTTAAAAGTCCCAAACCCTCAGACAGGTAGTAATTATAACAATGCAAAGTGACAAGTAAAGAATTCTCCTTAAAATGTGTTTTAATTATGCCATATGGCATATAGCTGGTTTTGGGTAAAATATCAGTGTTTTTTTTAACTTTTTTTTTTTTTAACAGTAATAGACTACTATACGTTTGTTTTTTTATAAACATGCTGTACATTGCTAATGGATGTGAATCCTGCCCAAACATGACTTTTCCCAAGAGCAGATAATGTTTCAGAATGTGATTAATGTTGCAGACAGAGGTTTAGTTTACCCACTAGGGAGAATCTGCCCATTAACAGACAAACTAAAAGGTTGATCTATATCTTCAGAGTATCAACTGAGATGTGGTAAATTAAGATATATATATATATATATATATATATATATATATATATATATATATATATATATATATATATATATATATATAAAGTAAATCAATTAATTAATTGTATAATAAACTAAATTCACACATTAATATATTTAGATATTACAAAAATATATTCAATTTCTAATTTGAGTACTGTACATTAAGTACCAGAATTACAAAACACTTGGAAAGCATTTTTGAATATTTGGAAATCATTAGCAACCTGTGCATTAGATAATCAGTTGTAAGTTAGAAAAAAACTTGCAGAGGGAAAAGGCCAAATATGTACAGTTTTGAAGTGAAAGAAAGCTTCAAGTGAATTAATTTCATACAGACAATGAATGTTAAGATCAAGAAACATAAACCTCATTATTGACTTTGCTTTTATTCATCTGCAGTTATAATGTATACGCTATCTTAAACAAACCCTGCCCAAATCACTGATACAGGATTTTTGGATATAAATTAAATGTTTTGTGTATTATTTTTTGTTGTTGCTCTGAGACAAGGTTGACAACCACAAGCATTTATGTATTGATGGGAAATGATTACATGTTTTTAATGCATTGGATCTCAATTTAATTGCTATTGCTTCTCCACTGGTAATACAAACGAGTAAAAGGGGGGGGGGGGTTCTACCGCCCTGGCGTTTCCCAGAGTCGTTTTCAATTGGTCTCTCATTCTGCCTGTCAGGCCGTTGCCATGCATATTTTCTGGCCCAACAAAGCGTTTCTATTATGTCCACGCCTCTTATCTGTGTTGCCTTTCCTTTAAACCCCAGTCATTCGACGTGGTTTTCCGCTTTCTTAGTGCTTATTGGTTACTCATCCAGTCTGTCACCCCGGTCTAACCTACCCCCTCCCTCCTGCTGCTGGATTATTTCCGCTCAGCTCTTTCTTGACTCGGAACGTTTTCTTTTCAAACCTCCCCAGATTGGCCATCTTTTTAAACTCACCTATCACTACAAAATAAGAAAAGAGAAGCGTGTTATTTACTTTTGTTATTGTCACCGCCCAATAAGGACAACGACAACCTTCTGGCTGCTTTCTTTAAATCCATAACGGTAAACATTATTCATCTTTGCAATTTCTGTAGCAATCAGTAATGACATTAAAAAAACACACACTGCATCGTTGTATAACAAGTACAATCAATGTTAGGTTTGTTTTCATTATATTTAATTATGATCGTACACTTGAATTGTATACTGTGTTTTCAAACTTGCCATGTTTTTGAGGGTCGCATTTTATTCGTTGTTGTTGTGAGATCCAATCGCTTATGCATACCGGTACCGGTTGGTTTATTATGTCCTCAGACAGTTAGTTAATTGGCTTGCTGGGATATTCGCTGCACTGCTGGTGTGATGCAGGCTGTACCTGGTATCAAGTCTCAGACACTGTCATGTGTTTGTCTCACACGTAGCAGCGAATAGCGTTGTTTTTTTGTTTTTTTGTGTGGGGAGGAAGGAGTCTTCAGTATTTCTATTACAGTATCAACAGGTGGGTGAGTTGGGTGTACGTACATCTAAAAGTTATGAATAGGCACAGGTGCATTTAATTGTGACGCAAATGCCGCCGCATTGGGAAGATCACCTACATGATAGTTCTCTGCAGAGTTGTTGTTTTCTGTTATTATTGTTATTGGAAATATGAGCTCAGCCTAACTCTACTGTTGTAACAATGGGAATCTGTTTGGTACACACACACACACACACACACACATTATATATATATAATATATATAGCAGCTAAATTAAGCTGGCTCTTTGAGCTAAAATATATATATATATATATATCTCTATCTATCTATCTATATATATATATATATATATATATATATATCTATATCTATATATATATATATATATATATATATATATATATCTATATATATATATATATATCTATATATATATATATATCTATATATATATATATATATATATATATATATATATATATATATATATATATATATATATATATATATATATATATATGTGTGTGTGTCTTGCTGGAATAAGAAAGTAATAAGATAACTTTTGGTGCCATTAAGGGGTCATAGAAACTTAATTTAGTTTGCAACAGTATAATAGTTGTATGATAGTGTAGTAAATAGCCTTTTTATTTCTTGTATCCAACATTTTTTGTTACTGTAATTTTAATCTTATTCAACAGTTTTAAACATTTTAACACTTCTAGCCACAGTGGTCTGTTTCTACTGGCTTGCATATGGGTATGCTTTTAAAAATAAATGGTGTTAAAACATTTGGATTTCCAAAAGCAGAGAATAGTTTATTTTTAATTTTA
The DNA here is from genome assembly GCA_030684275.1 of Acipenser oxyrinchus oxyrinchus. Classification (NCBI taxonomy): domain Eukaryota; kingdom Metazoa; phylum Chordata; class Actinopteri; order Acipenseriformes; family Acipenseridae; genus Acipenser; species Acipenser oxyrinchus. Next base: position 89,693,471 of record CM060247.1, read on the forward strand.
ACTGAACCGATGTGACAGTTTGTGTCAGCATTTTAGCTGGAAAATGAAAATTGACTATAATTTGCTTGTGCGATGAATGGTAACCTGGCTATAGGTGTGTGGGGGTCTCCTTTTCTGTGTTGAGCAGATTGCTTTTGTATCAAAGGAACCACGTCTTTTCTCTTGAGAAAGTGTGTGGTGGTGGTGGTGGTGGTGGTGATGTGTGCATTCTGTAACTGGTGCCATCACAAAAGTTATGGGGGTTTGTGGTTGTAAAAGGTTTTGTACAAAGCCTAAATGTTATGATGGGCTTATCCCAGTATGATGTAGCCCTATGTTAATCTTATCTTTCTGGGGCCAAAACATCATTTAAAAATGTCAGACTTTGATTGTTTGGCTTTAGACTCCAAAAAAAAAAGTTGCCTGAAGAAATGGGAGGTTTCCTGCAATCATTGTGGATCATACTGTACCAAATGCAGGAGTGCTTTTAAGCCATTGTGGCGAATGCCTGACAGTCATACAGTAGGAGAAGGCCACATAGGCCATAATTGCTGTCAGAAAGTGGGGATCTTGGACTGCGTGTTGTTTTGTGAAGTGAGATTAACAGGATGTTCTTTTCCCCACCTCAACTGTAGGTATTTGCTTATTTTTTTAGAGGCATTCATACTGCTGTAATTCAGTATTGTAATTTGCTGAGCAGATGGGTCTGGTTACTGACTTTCTGTAGGTGTGACTTCCTATTACAGGATCTGTGGAATGTCATGCTGCTTAAAATAGAAACTGTAAGGAGGCTTGAATGGTTGCATGAATGGGGTGGGAGGGAGGTGAATACTACTAGGGCTGTGCATAACTATTCGCAGGTTAGAAGGTTCCTTCGCTAGCCAGTTGTCTAGCACTATCAAACCTTCGGCAAACACAGTTTGACAAAGTGAATGTTGTAAACCACAAATTAAATGCCCAAATTATGACTGGGATGTAACAATGATTAACATCCAACCTGCATGCTCTCAGCATCTGCCCACTCCGTTAAAATGCTGATAAAGCTGTACTGGGGGGGGGGGGTTCCTTTGTCCACACAAAATAACCTTGGTGGCTGCAGTTACACACTGAGAACATGTTTGTAAAACGCAGCAGACTCTCGTTGATCCACACCCTGTTATTCTTTCTGACCTAGAATTCAAAACAAGCCATAATACATTGTCTGTGTTTGTCCAAATCTGAACAGGGTCTGGTCCAACTGGTTTGGATTGGGGAGAGTCTACTGTATTCGATACAAATAGTGCAGTAAAACAAAATACTAAAATAACAATCGGTAGACAATTATCTTAACTGTCAGTGTCAGAGAAAATCTAACAGCACCCTTCACTTTGACCTGTGATGTAAGATAGCCGACACATTGTGGTCATGTGACTTTTTAATTTGTTGATGATTAAAAAAAAAAAAAGTTTAGATATTGATTGATAGATGATTGTTTGGTCAAGTTTGATTGTAGGTATTGTACAAGAAAATGTAGGGCTAATCCCTTTTGTGGATTATCAGAAATGTCATTCCTCTTTTCATTATACCCCCAGGGATGTGTTTTTTTATTTGTTCACAAAACCCTCGTTTTGTAGTTTTGTTTTAACTCGCATCTTTCTTTCTTTCTTTCTTTCTTTCTTTCTTTCTTTCTTGTTTTACAGGTCCTTCACAGCACAGAACCATTTGCTGGCAGGTATCGCGGGTAATCCCAGGATCTTCCATTCATCTGCATAGGAAGATTAAAGCAGCCAACCCTCTGTGAATGGGATGAATACGCTGCTCTGGGCTGTCCATCGACTGCACATCAGTGATTGAACCACTCGGGCTGCTGAGGTTCCCAGTCATGCTCCCAATGCCAGAGTTTACAGCCTGAGCTGCTTTTTTTTTTTTTGGGGGTGGGTGGGGAGGGTGGCCCGACGGATTAGAACATTTTCTTCAAAGTGGAGTACCGTAAACTTGATATGGACAGTAAAAAGAAAGACAAGGACAAACCTGATGACAGGATGGCGAGGCCGAGTGGACGGTCGGGTGGTCACAACTCGCGGGGCAGCAGCTCCTCCAACTCGGGAGTCCTCATGGTAGGACCCAACTTTCGTGTGGGCAAAAAAATAGGATGTGGCAATTTTGGAGAACTTCGATTAGGTAAGTTAAGGGGTAACCGTTTTTAAAACTTTTTTTCTTTACATACATGAAGTAAAGGAAGACCCTTGGTCTACCAAAGATCCTTGCCTTGCCAGGTTTGATAATGTGGTAAGCTTCAGTGAGCTAGAAAAAGTTACATTAAACTTTAACTTTTTTTTTTTTTAACCCAGAATTTATCAAAATATTTACGTACAGCGTATGAAATTTGTACGCTGTACGTCACAGTAGCACCTGCAAATATGATAAATTGTTTGACACAAAATTCCTTGCAACCATCAAGTCAAGCAGACATTCGACAAAGGAAATAACTCCCACATCCATGTCGACCTTCAGTGACAGCTACCAGCTGTCTTCATGCCAGATACATTTAAACCTCTCTTTTAGTCTGGGCCATGATTTTGAGTTTACCTCCTCCTCCCTCACCTTTCTTTAGCCTCACCATGGGAGATGGTAGTCGAACTGCCACCCTGCCTATCTCTCAACGGTGGCTCAATCAAATTATTTTTAAAAGTGAGGTCAAGTGACAAAACCGACCAAGTTGTCCTGACAAACACTGGTGCCACCCCGTCTCTCTTGCATGCATATTTAAAGCAGTTTACATTTTAGGAATTTGCCTGGTTTTGACCACTTACAACTGAGCTGCAGTGGCAGTTTTGCACTGCAGTACCAGATTGCATAAGTAATCTCAGCATTTAGGTTTTTCAGAATTGCTCAGGTTAGTGTGATGTATAAAATTACTGTACAGTCCTTCTGCTGTACTGTAGAATAAGGGACTCCAAGTTGAATCACCCTCTTATTACCATTGTGGATTGCAGTCCAAGCAAACCAGTGCTTAAAGTAGTATTTTCAGACTTGCTCACACACTAATCTTTTAGCTACAACATTTGCACACATTGAGCAGTTGGTGTATTTGTGTCTTTAGAATGGTCCTGCCTTACTCAAGCAGAGATGCTGTACAGTACACACTCTGGAATCTGGGAGCTTTACTAAAAAAGATGACCTTGTTAACAAAGAGGGTAATTTGATTTAGAAAATGCTTTCAAAGCCTGCTTCTTCACAGCTGTCTGTCTCATGTCTAGAGAGAGGGAATCAAGGCTTGGTTGACTGCAAGGTGACTTTGAAACAAGTCTGCGACTTGACCAGCTTGCATCCCCCATTTAAGAGTGTTTTTTTTTTTGTTCATTGTCTGTATCTTCTATACAACAAGTATGCTATAACCTTTCCTGTAAATTGGGCTAAGTATATCAAACAATTTAGTGTCTGTCCAGCTAGCACAGCTGTATGCTAGACTGGATAGATAACAAAGTTAACCAGTTGAAAACAACACAAAAGAGGTGGGTTTCAACACTGTCCTCGACTACATTTCCTACGACTGCCTTTTTCTTTGTTCCTGATCAATTCAGTGGCTTTATTTTTCTTTTTTTTCCCCCATCCTTTCCAGTCTAATGCTTCATAAAGTCTTGGAGATTCTGGACACACAGTACAAGGGGGTGTAATGACCAAGGTGACATCCCAATTCTGCAACATGTGTCCTTTTTAACTGCTGCATGTCAATATTGAAAGTAAATAATTGCTTAAGATATGGCAGTGCACTTAAACTACAACTCAGAGCTGTATGTAGACACACACACACAGACATGGCCAACTAATGCCATTGTTTAATAAAACAAACCCAGCGTATTGTGTTTTTTTCTTTCTTTTTTTTTCAAACCATGGTTGATATCCCTTATTCTGTTATTACTACTTAGTTAATTTCTTCAAAATTGTACAGCATTTAAAAATGCAGTGAAAAGGCAGGGTGCTAGCATACACTACCGTTCAAAAGTTTGGGGTCACTTAGAAATTTCCTTGTTTTCGAAAGAAAAGCAAATTTTTTGTCCATTAAAATAACATCAAATTGATCAGAAATACAGTGTAGACATTGTTAATGTTGTAAATGACTATTGTAGCTGGAAACGGCTGATTTGTAATGGAATATCTACATAGGCGTACAGAGGCCCATTATCAGCAACCATCAGTCCTGTGTTCCAATGGCACGTTGTGTTTGCTAATCCAAGTTTATCATTTTAAAAGGCTAATTGATCATTAGAAAACCCTTTTGCAATTATGTTAGCACAGCTGAAAACTGTTGTGCTGATTAAAGAAGCAATAAAACTGGCCTTCTTTAGACTAGTTGAGTATCTGGAGCATCAGCAATTGTGGGTTCGATTACAGGCTCAAAATGGCCTGAAACAAAGAACTTTCTTCTGAAACTCGTCAGTCTATTCTTGTTCTGAGAAACGAAGGCTATTCCATGCGAGAAATTGCCAAGAAACTGAAGATCTCGTACAACGCTGTGTACTACTCCCTTCACAGTACAGCGCAAACTGGCTCTAACCAGAATAGAAAGAGGAGTGGGAGGCCCCGGTGCACAACTGAGCAAGAGGACAAATACATTAGAGTGTCTAGTTTGAGAAACAGACGCCTCACAGGTCCTCAACTGGCAGCTTCATTAAATAGTACCCGCAAAACACCAGTCTCAACGTCAACAGTGAAGAGGCGACTCCGGGATGCTGACCTTCTAGGCAGAGTTGCAAAGAAAAAGCCATATCTCAGACTGGCCAATAAAAAGAAAAGATTAAGATGGGCAAAAGAACACAGACACTGGACAGAGGAAGATTGGAAAAAAGTGTTATGGACAGACGAATCTAAGTTTGAGGTGTTCGAATCACAAAGAAGAAGACCAAATGAAAAGATGCTGGAGGAGTGCTTGACGCCATCTGTCAAGCATGGTGGAGGCAATGTGATGGTCTGGGGGTGCTTTGGTGGTGGTAAAGTGGGAGATTTGTACAGGGTAAAAGGGATCTTGAAGAAGGAAGGCTATCACTCCATTTTGCAACGCCATGCCATACCCTGTGGACAGTGCTTGATTGGAGCCAATTTCCTCCTACAACAGGACAATGACCCAAAGCACAGCTCCAAACTATGCAAGAACTATTTAGGGAAGAAGCAGTCAGCTGGTATTCTGTCTATAATGGAGTGGCCAGCACAGTCACCGGATCTCAACCCTATTGAGCTGTTGTGGGAGCAGCTTGACCGTATGGTATGTAAGAAGTGCCCATCAAGCCAATCCAACTTGTGGGAGGTGCTTCAGGAAGCATGGGGTGAAATCTTTTCAGATTACCTCAACAAATTGACAACTAGAATGCCAAAGGTCTGCAAGGCTGTAATTGCTGCAAGTGGAGGATTCTTTGACGAAAGCAAAGTTTGAAGGACACAATTATTATTTCAATTAAAAATCATTATTTCTAACCTTGTCAATGACTATATTTCCTATTCATTTTGCTATATTGCCTATTCAAACTCATTTCATGTATGTTTTCATGGAAAACAAGGAAATTTCTAAGGGACCCCAAACTTTTGAACGGTAGTGTACATATTTATGAACAAAGCAGTTAGTATAACCTGTTGCATGAATCAATTAAATGTAGCGATACCATGCTGGAATTAGCTTTCATTTTCAAAACAGTTTGGTTGTGGTTGTAGTAATTTATAAGGCTATACAATGCAGGATTCTATGATATTGTGGCACATGTTAATTTTTTTTTATTTTTTTTTTAAATCGCTGTCTTTATAGGTGTGTATGATTTGTTAGTTACCAAAATCTCAGTCAACAACTGAAGACATAAGAGGGTAATTTTGTACCACTTAATTTGCACTGATGAATCCTAACCTGGTTAACCATACTGATGGCATATCAAATGCTTAGATTACAGATACGGTTGCATTCTTGTAGAACTTAAGGAAAAAAGCAAAATACATTTCTACAAGGAATTGCATTAATTCCATTACTTTGTTGAGCACAAGGTGGTTTCAATAAATACTTTCTGATTTAAGTATAGGCCAACTATGTAATAGTTTGGGATATTTAATCTATTTAAAACAGTAGGTAGGTGTTTTATTTTTAAAATTATTTTTATATATAATTATTAGTCGAATAAACCGCTACTGAATAAGACCATTTTGCTACCTACTTTCCAGGCAGGTTGCAAATCCTCACTACTGCCTTAAAAAGTTAACCTCTATCCCTGATATTATACATTTTTTGTTGAGACTTTCTGTTCTGTGGAATGTAATAAACGAGATGCAAAACGGTGAGATTTTTCACCTTCATTCTACAACGCCATTTCCACGTTTTGTTTTATTTGAAGTGTTTAAAGTTTAAATTTCAATTTTCGATTGCTTGTTCAGCTACAAAAAGGCACAAGGAAACCTTGTGTTATTAGTTTATGAAAATGTGTCTATGGCTGCTGTTTACTGTGAAGAAACGGCAATGGCAAGGAATGAAAAAATAAATACAATAAAATGTGGTGTCAACTTGATGTACTATTTATTTCGGGAATAAACAAAACAAAGTTTAACTGTGATTTGGCATCCTTTTATTTTGTAGTTAATTCACTGGGGTAAAGTAAGTCCTACACAACTTATTCTTTACTCCTAGGATATTTTTCTATTTTAACATGTTACATATTGTAAGGTCTTGTTGTAAAATAAAGGCGCACACACAGGGGCCACGGCCACACCCCCTGCCCCTGCTGCTATTCTGTCTCTCCCTGCATTCAGAGCAATATTATGGTTTTTATTACTTTTTGAAAAACGAACGAATATTTTAATTATTAGTAAATATCTGAACAGGAAAATCCTGTGTTCATCCCAGCACTAGTTTTACATGTACTATCCTATTAGCACTAGTATCTGAAGAAAAATCCTAACTGTAATCATTCTAATCATGTTTCTGCTAGTTTGACTAATTTGAGTACACCAACACTGATCTACATGTCAGAGCAATCTCAACCCTATGAAGCAGCCTAATCATTTCAAAGAACTCTCTTCATTTTATGCAGTGATAATTATCGTAATACCCTGTGGACTGAAAATTAATCCAGTACTTAGGACAAAATGTTCATGACTGTACAGCATTTTGTGGGCCTTTATTTTCAGTGTATGGCAGATTAGCATGCCATTAATGTCTGATAAAAAGAAAAGGGAGTCAAAATGACATGACCAGGAGATTAGATACAAGCAGCCTTGAAAGTAACAAATCCTAAAAAAATATGTATTGTATTTTAGTGCTGGGATGAACGCAGGATTTTCATGTTCGGATATTCGCTCATAATTTAGTATTTGTTTGGATAGTCGTTTGTTTTCAAAAAGTAATAAAAGCCATTATATTGCTCACAGCGCAGGCAGAGACAGCATAGCAGCAGGGGCAGGGGGTTGTGGCCCCTGTGTGTGTGTGTCTTTTACATCAAGACGTTACAATATGTAACACGTTAAAGTAGAAAAATATCCCAGGAGTAAAGAATACGTTGTGTAGGCCTTACTTTACCTCAGTGAATAAATTATAAAACAAAGGATGCCAAATAGCAGTTCAAGTTAAACATTGTTTTGTTTATTCCCGAAATAGATAGTACATAAAGTTGACAACACATTTTATTTATTTTTTAACTTTTTTTTTTTTAATTCCTTGCCGTTGCCGTTTCTTCACAGTAAACCGTGGCCAACACTTCAAATAAAATAATTGTGGAAATGGCATTGTAAATTGAAGGGGGAAAACTCACTGTTTTGGTTCTCTTTTATTACATTCCACATAACAAAGTTGCAACAAAAAATATGTATCTTTATAAAAATCACTACACAACATTTACAGCAAGTTAGGCACTGTTTAGGCGAGGCATTTCTGAATGACGTGCTTGCCTTTTTTCTGTCCCTTGAGATTCTGACTCTAAAGCAGCACAATGCTTTTTTTGACCAAGATGGCTTTCCATAGAAATCAATATGCATGCGTACTCATAATCTGGTTTGTTTACTTTTTGCTGTCTAACACTTAAATCGAGGCTCGAGCTGCTGTGTTAATCCTCTGTTTTATCACACAGAGCTCTTTTTCATTTGCGCAATGTCTGGTGAGGTGGTAAATAAGTGCAAGGTATTTTTGTCATTTCTAGCAAATACATCTGATTTTTGTATCCGAATACATGTTAATAAATATTCGTTCGAATATCCGGGTATTTGTCCCAGCTCTGTTGTATTTGCAGGAGGAAGTTGGTTTCCAAGAACTAGCATTTTAAAAAGAGGTGACAGCTGACCTGTTGCCAAAGCCCACAATGTGTAGCTCCCAGCACTTTGTTTGAGTGAAAACAGGTGTGTCTTGTCCAGTGTTAAGGGATGAGCCAGTTGCACATGCACCCACAATAATGGCCATTGTGAACTAAGTCACTAAGATCCTTCTGCTTTATTACAACTGTCTCACACATCTTATATAGATCTAGTGGATGACATGACACTGAACATTGGGGGGAGGAATTTGACAAGGTTGTCTTGGGGTTAGTGTGGAATTCTAGTACAGTACTGTAAGTCTAGTTGTTTCCGTCGGTAATACAATACTTTAATCTCAACCTATCATAGGTAAGGGGAGCATTCAGTAGTACAACACAAACAGAAAAGGCTGTGATAACAGGCGTGACTTTCCAGTTGAAAGCTGCGCAGCAGATTGTAGAGAAACACGAAATGGTAATAAATATACATTTCATGGAACTGACTTGCCAGTGTTGTAGTTTGTGATTGCTAAAGAGTAATCTGCTCAAGCCAGACAAATCTTTAGAAAGTCAACCATTGCTAATTGCTTGTAAGCTTCACTTGTCAGATATATTACTAGGCCTGCCACTAGCATCTCAGATATAGGAGTCGAGAGTTTGGTTTTAAATGCCTGTTTCAGAGGGGCATGGAATTCTTACTGTACAGGTATTCTGCAATTGAGGAATTTTCTTCAAGACGTGCTATGTCTATTGAAACCCGGCGACAAGAACGTCACAGTAGACAATAGTAATGATGATAATAATGCTAAAAATAGTTTTAAAAAATGGTAGTTACATGAGTAACATAAAGATGAAATCAAACCATTTTTCTTGATGATTTTCACACTTTAATTCCCTGACAGCTTTCAATTTCCCTGATAAACTATATCTGGCATTTGTGCTGTGGCACTAATGGAAGATTAATAAGGAAGGACTATAAATAGAAAGCATATTATCAAAATCACGTTTGGTCTGATCCCTACTGTCTTGCTTGCAGCGCCTTGCTGCGGATTAGGATTGGGAGGCAGCAGAAAAAGAAATAAAAACATTAAAAAATAAATAAATAACTACCATATATAGTGGAAGAAGGCATGACGATATTCTGTACTATATTAACAAGTGTTCAGTATTCATGGAAGATAGCCTTTAGCATAAAAACAACATAAAATGGGCTTCCTTGAAGGATCTATCAACCAGGAAAACTTGCCGGCATCAATTATGGCCCTATCTGTTTGTTTGGCGAACTGTCAATAAAAGAAATCTAGCATATGCATTATTTTCTTGATATAGTATATGGTGGCATTCGATCAGGCTTTCTGGAGCCACAGTATACAATATGTTAAATTAAAGGCTTATAGAATTTCAATACAAGTTGATTTTATTTTAATGTTTTTGACTCTTGCTGCTGTCCTGTAGTACTGTATTAGAGGTGTGTGGAAGTGCCCTAGATTGTATTCCAAACAACTGTGTTGAAATGGTTGTAAACTACTGTATGTGAATTTGGATCGACTGATGCTCAACAACATCAGTGTATTTCTAACAGTACTGCATTACTTGATTGTTGCATACGATATTTTCTGTATCTATGATTTGATCTTCTTGCCAGCCTGGATGGTATAGGCCTACTTCTCATAACCATGCGTTTAATAAGACAGTGAAGTCTTCATGCACAATGAATTGTAAATTGTATATTTTGAATAAAGTCTTTTCCGTCTGTCGATCAGCCCCAGAGAATGAACAGTTTTTTTTTGTGTTTTTTTTTACACAGCTGCTTCAAGTGCCTTTCTGTGTTCACTTGTAGTTGGTCACTTAGAATTACACAGTAAATACTGTTTGCTACAGTATCAAACAACTCCATTTGTTCTTTGTTTTGCTTTGTCAATAAAATCATCTTGCCAAGTTTAAAAGCACCATAGAGTTATGCAGAGTATAACCTCTCATTAATGTTTGATGTGGACATTGCTTTTGTCAATTTCCTTGTGCATTTAAAATTCAGCAGTGGAAACTGATCATTCTTTTTTCTATTTTAGGTAAAAATTTGTACACAAATGAATATGTTGCAATTAAGCTGGTAAGTAAACATTGTCTTTTATTACTGTGTGTTTTTTTGTTTTTTTTGCTATTTAATATGTAAAGAAGCATGACTTAAACATGACACTTATCTTTTGTTTTCATCTAGGAACCAATGAAGTCCAGGGCCCCACAATTACACTTGGAATACAGATTCTACAAGCAGTTAGGATCAGGAGGTAAGGATTGTTAAAAATGTATGGATTGGGAATGCATTGGGGTGTCCACCTGCATTTTGTTAATGGCAAAGCTTTCTGTTAGCATAGATTTGGTTAAATTTTTAAGAGACCTCCCCAACACTTCTATTTAACCTAACTCCTTGGATGCTCCCGTTCTTTAACTATGTTGGCTTGTAACCAACGCCTATTCTATTTTTGTACATACAACAGTCTGCCTAAAATGTATCAAATTAGAAAACTGCAGAAATGTACTCTTAAGCAACAAAGGCTGTTTCCTATTATTGAAACTGTATTTCAATATAATAAGAAAACAATGATGTGTTCTGATGTTTTTAAGACTTTTAGCAACTTGCTGCATCATGCAACTTGCTGCATTTGTTTTCTTGCTAAAAAAAAAAACAATAGAGAAGTTTGTAAATGATCTAAATATTTTTTTCTACAGTCCCATCTCCTTTTGAAAAGCTTACAGTTTAACCAATTCTTTAATGTCAATTTTACTTTGTGGGAAGCCCGCCATTGCACTATAAATTCACTTTCAAGTATTAGTGCCCCAGCTAAGGGCCACATGTTTTTGCCAGTTTAACTGTGATAGCAGCAAATGCCATTAAAATTACTTTGGCATCACTGTTGTCCCTTATAAGGTGTTTTTCCTTAAATTGTAGTTTTAATTTTTAAAAAACTTTTTAAAATTTTGTCTCGTCAAAATTGTAACTCTCACAGTTTATATAGACAGAGAGGACCGTGGCTACTGGATGTCAAAATAGGAATTGAAGTATCATTTCTGCTTACATGTTTTTGTGCATTTGTGTTTGGACAGTTCTATTGTATACCAAGTACATTTAGAGATTAAACAAGAAACAGAAACATCAAATGAAATAACTTTATCAGAAAAACTAAAACAAATGGTATATATCTGTTGGGCCACGATAATTGTTTCCAAGTGTAGTGTATCGTTGTTATTATAAACAGAGATCAAATGAACTGTGTGTTCTATGTGGGCCGATACTGCTTGCAGAGTGACTGCTTGTTTTCAGAAATTCAAAGCATAAAGCTCTTCACTGAGCTGGAGCTGGGGTAATAGTGGGATACCTGATACCGGAATCTGTGAAGCAGAATAACTAGTGTCCTAAATATTTGCATGAGGGTTCTCAAACACAATATTTTTTTAAACAAATCACCCAGCTGTACAGTATGTAAAACTGTGACTTTTGCATGTCACAGTCTCTCTTGTACCGAAAAACATAACGAGTAGCACATTTTCATTTTTTTTTTTTCCCCTTCTCCTAAGCATGTAAAGATACTGTATACAAATGTGCCTTTCTAATAGTTTATAGAGGAGTTGTGTATGTGCACTGATTTGATAATTGGGTTTTATGTTTATTTATTTATTTTTGCTCCCTTATGTCAAATGATTGGTGTTGGCTCTCAAGAACAAGGGCTGTTGTCTAATAAAAGGCTGTCTGTGGAAGGTTACTACAGTGCTGCTATTGTACGCTCCTGGTTGTGCTCTATATAGCAAGTAGCAGCAGAATCAACCAACAAGAGTTTAATTTAGTTTTAGTTCTCAAGAGACAGATCCTAGATTGCTGTTTTTTATAACTGTGACCACAAGAAAATAAAACATCCAGCTCTTGTCCAGCACATCTTTGATGTACCTTTAAACAGCAGGGGTTGAGGTTCAATTTTTGAAAGGGTAAATGTTTCATATATTAATCTCATATATTGTTGACGATTAACATGTACTTTATTGCCATTTACTGTAGCATTGTTAATATTGTGATTTTGTTTCTGAATTTTGACTATTGTATTTGGACGGTTACTGTATACAGAGGTGGAATCTTTAATTACTGTACATATTCCATACCCAAAACAGTATCTCTGTAAGATCCATTTATGGCAATAGTACATTAAATGGATTGTGTTTCAGCATATTTGAAACAAATTAAGCATAAAGTGCCCCTCAAGGTATTCGGTGGCTTATTTTTTGTCTAGTCTGACATTTTTTGTCAAGTCTAAATTTACAAACAAAAAAAAAGGAAAACGTTTTAATGCCTTTCATATAAGCCCTTTTATATCCACCCAGTAACTAACCTGCCTTATTGATGAACAGTCAAGTACATTGTACAGCTAGCTCCACTGGGAAAAAGTTGAACAAAACAATTGGAATGGTGGTATTATTGAATGACCAATTATACCGACCAGTGTTATGACTTCCTGCCAGATTCAGCAAATACATAAAAGGGACAGAATGCATTCCGAAATATCATGATAAATATCGTGATAGCAAAAAACCTTGTGCTCTTCTGAAGACTTTGTGAGTATATAAATACAAGTGGCCATAATTGAATCAAATAATTGTTGAGCAAGGTTTATTAAAATTCAGGTCTTCATTTCTAGATGAACAGCCTGGGTGTTCTGACCTAATTATTTTCTTGATGCAATAGCAACCAGTTTTCTGAAGAGAATGGTGATTGTTCTACATTAAACCCTGGTTAACCCCAGACCTGCCTTGTATTATTATTACTCATTGTAATGTGTATAAAACAGTACAGTATAGTTCTGGTTATGGTACTGTGTTTATGGTTATGTTTATCATGAGTGAGATTATCTTGTGTTGCTGTAACCGAATATTTTGCCCTTTTGATCTTCCCAAGACCCTGGTAAATTTCATATTGCAATTTAATTTGGCTTAAAACAAACTGATTATTGATGAGTGGGTTTAATCTTTTTTTTTTTTTTTTTTTTAATTATTTTTAAACGTCTGAAAGTGCATGTAATTATCATACACCAATGGCACAAACTAACGTTTTTCAACCAGTACGCATTAATTATTACAGAAATAACCACTAATATTGATAAGCTGTGCAATGAGTGCATTGCGCTCATGTCAAGTTTGGGTAATACAGAACATTATTTTTACCTTTCTTATCATAAATAAATACCCTTTAAACAATTGTGATTGAAATCATAATCAAAACCTTGACATGTATATTGCAAACTCGTGTTGCGCTGCATTCTTGTCTCTCTGCTCTTGAACAGATGCATGGCTAGCCATGTTGTACAGTGTGAAGTGTGCTCTGTTTGTTTAATTCTAAGCTATTCTCAGTACCTTCTTGATTAATGTTCAATATTAATCGGTAGGTTTCTCAGTAGAGAAGGACCAGGCTGTGCAGTGAAGTTGTGAAGTTGAAAGACTACACTAGAGGATTTTAATGTAGGAGTTCAGCTCTATAACCCAAACAGAATCGCAAACTCTAGCTAATACTCATTCAATTTTTAATTTTTTTTTTAATGTGTCTGATGCTCTTGTGAAGCTTGTATGACCTTGTCCTGATGCCTCAAAAATGCTAATGCAGAACATCATGTCTGTAAAGGGTTCTATTCTGGGATACAACTATTATTAAAGCATAATCCCAACATGAATGTTGAATAAAACATGAGTCTCTTCTACAGTACCTTTATCTAAATCCTTTGTATCTTGAGAAAAATGTATTATTAATTTGATACTGGGAATTATAAAGATGTAAACCAACATATCTGAAGGTAATTTATTGCTAAGAGATAATGTACTGTACTTGCACCTGTTAATTTATTTAATCCAGGCATTCTAATAATAATAATAATAATAATAATATCTTTATGTAGCACCATTCATAGTGGACCACCATCACAAAGTGCTTTATAGAGGTTGGCTGTGAACTGTGCATTATATGCAGAGTCACTTAGAATAGGACATTGATTTAACATCTCATCTGCAGAATGGAGCACAAGGAGGATAAGTGACTTGCTCAGGGTCACACAATGAGTCAATCAATGGCAGAGGTGGGATTTGAACCGATGACCGTCAGTGGCAAAGGTGGGATTTGAACCAGTGGCCTTCTGGTTACAAGCCCTGGACTTTAACCACTGGACCACACTGCCTCATATAATAGATTATTGTAATGCTGATATAAATCAACTTGACACTCATTTTCTTTATGACTGCAAATCCGCTGATGTGTTGCCTAATGCTGTCAGTACATCACTGCTTTGAATAATTCACCCTTTTCCCCACCTGCCTAAAGATTTGTTATTTTATTACATTGTACAGCTATGTCCTAACGTTTTGCATCACTATATAGAATTCACTAATTTTGCTTCATAAATGCAACCTGCTGAATAATGTTACGTCAACATATTGAATTACATACCGCTTTGTAGTTTTGCATACTTAACGTAAAAACTGTAATTGTAAAATGTGACATTTCAAAATCTGACATGAAATACTGTACTACAGTTATGGCTTCTGTTTTTTTTTTTTTTTTGGGGGGGGGGGGGACGCGACGCGCCCCAATTCTAAAATTCTAGGTGATGTCCCAATTCTAAAATTCTAGGTGATGCAAAACTTTTGGCCATAGCTGCATTTGTGTAACTAGATCCCAAGTTTCTACATGCTTGTTTTACTGTAATATGCTTACAGTACAAGCACAAAAGTTAATCTAAACTGCATTTCACTGGATTTGTGCAGCCACAGTACATTGCACACAGCACCCACTCAGAGATGAGACTTTCATTTTTTTTTTTTTTCAGAACAGGTCATAAGAGTCCAGGCAGTCACATGTTTGTGCTGCATGAGTGTACAGTTTCCTGTCCATTGTAAGCAGAAATGTGCTTTTCTCACTTGCACATAGGGTGGGTTTATCTCTGGAGCATTGTAATTACTGTACTGTACTTGCAAGCTGTTGATCATGTAGTTTTGTCCTCTCATCCTCTTTCTTCCTGATCAAGCCATCCTCTGATGTAAATCTACTGTACTCAAACCAGCTGTTGCTCAGGAGATTGCCTTAGCACCACTACATGTCGGAGAGAATTTGTTCAAGGGAGAATGAAGGAAGCCTTAAAATAGTAATTTACTAGCGAGTCTGAACTACTTTACTTGATTTCTTTAAAAGGAGCACACACTTCCTTGTGTTTAGATAAAACTGATTATTGTCAACTTAAATGACTGTCGAAACTGGCTTGGAAAGCTTGCATTTATTAAAATTGAAATTAGGGGTGAGTCAGAGTAATCAAGTACTCTTAATACAATTACTACTCTAATACTTTGATCAAGTTTCTAATACTCCTCCATTTCTAAAACAAATGGAAAAAATGTGCAGACTTGGCACAGTATTCTTGAGAGAGGAGGAGGATAAAAGTCATCAGCCACTACAATTGTCACCTCACTGATAATTGACAGGGAGGCGGGTGCCCTTTAGTACCTAGCTCTGCTATTGGCTAAGGGAGTACATGAGCAATGAAAATGGCATCTTAAAGCAAAAAAAAAAAAAAACGTGGAAGAAGTTTGAAAAAAGTTAAACAAGACCACTGTGCAATGTAATCTCTGCAGCACAAGTATTTCGTATTGTAAATCAACGAGTTAAATGCTCAATCATCTAAACTGCATCTGATATGAGCATATGAAAGGCGATCCTTTCCCTCAAATTGTTTGTTTTTGTTATCACCCCATAGGGTTGCATATGCCTGGTGACAGGAGGTACACTGTAAGGAGGTGCCTATCCATCCATCTGTATGGAATACCTCTCTTACATTTTTTTTTTTTTTAGTACTTCTTAACTGTATGATGGTATAGCTTTGCTATTCAGTGTTTATTCATTAACCTCACAATTGTAGTAGCAGTAAGTGTCATTTAAGATGGTCTGTCTGCCTGAAGAAAGTGTTCTAATTCCCCAGATTGGGCTACTTGCTTCCCAATAATGCATTATAAATCTGTTAGATATGGTACTAGATTAAAGCTAATTTTAATCCTTTTCATTTTGTTTCATTCAATTGTCTTAAAAGTGCTTCAGTCTACAATAGAGTGTAGCCTAAATTTATTAATTTTCTTTTTTTATGAAATAATGTGCAAATAAAACATTGTGGCTTTTGTGTAATAATAAATAAGATGCCTTGTTTATTGGTTGCAATGGTGCAGCTGATGTATAAAAAGCAAAGAGATATAATTACACCAAGCGGTCCAGATAAGCTGCGTATCTGCCGTTTTTACTCATTAAAAATTAGAAATACACACTAAATTTAAATTTAATGCGTAAAAATATGCATAGCAATTTTCCTGCACAGCTTGTCTGCCTCCCCTACCGCCTCGGCTAAAACTTCCAATAACAACTATATCTCCTAGAATACAATGTCTTCAGTTACTAGGAAACTGTACACGAGAAAAAACAACCCAACAAACAACATCCACTCTCTGGCCAGTCCTGTTGTCTTTGCAGCCAATCACAGTACGAATAAGAAAAATCTGAACCTACAGAATGAAGCGTAAACACCCCAGTCCAGCTACAAATCCAACAGGAACCATCATTAGAAGCAACCACTAAAAAAAAAAAAAAAGAAAAAGGTACTTATAATATTAAACTAACTGTTTTATAACGTATTAGTGCATTTCCTTATTTTATTTATCTGCACGGCTTTATATTGAAGTTTTAACATGTTCATTGAGTTTAAGAATTTAATGTTAAAATATAAGTAACGCTATTAATTTGTAGTCTGTGTGATACCTCGAAGAAAATGCGCTGAGCCGATAAAGAACCTTGTAAAACACACGCCTGGTTGTACAGTAGTACAAAGTAACATTGCAGTTAAAATGGAAGGCTCTTTTTTTAATGCCTACCCCATTACCATTAAAGATTGTACAGTATTTATTGAGATTACTCAACTTCAAGGTAATGTTGCATTTTAAACCCCTGAAAACACATTTTACTCTCTCAGTGCTAAAATCAGAGGTTAAGTTACTCCCAGACCCAAAACCTTATCTGGAGCGCTGATTACACCTAATTGAAAAATACACTTGTGGCAGGATGGGCTGTGTGGTGTGTGAGAAGACCAGGAAGCAGTACACAGAACTCTGAAATGCAGGGCTGAAACTGCAGCCGCAGTATGTTTATTAAGTAAAAACAAAAGGCTTTTCAAACAAAACAAAACACTCTTGAAAACACAAAACAAAAGGGCACACGGGCCAAAACAAAATACAGCAATTCTAACCAAATGAGCACCTTTGTAAAAACTTTACAAAACTAGTAGCAATGGTCTGTTTGGAGCTCTGTCTCTGTGCATCTCTCGCCTTCTCCATCCACCCCCTTAATGAGCCCAAAGTGGGTCCTTTTATACCGTGGCTGGAGCCTTAACTACCCATCAATCAAGTAATTACCTTAATTAAGGCTCCAGCCACATTCTTCACAAGGTTTTTATGGATGGGGAATTAACCCCATCCTTGCCACAATACACAATTCAAAATAATAAACGATCACAATACATTAGAACCAGGTACCATTTAGAAAAGTGAAACACAGTAATGTTTATTTAATGGAAACAATAATAATGCAAATAATAATCAAAACAGCGCACCTTTATTTACCTATTCCTAAGGGTGCGGAGCACCCCGCCACAACTTTACCCAGTGACAATACTGTGTACGGGTAGGCTGTCACCATAACATTAAGTACAACTGCTAGTTTTCTTTCATTCAGAGCAGTTTACATTGTTGTCAAATGCAGAAATGTTTATTATTATTATTATTATTATTATTATTATTATTATTATTTTTATTTTTTTATTTTTTTTACAGCTGTCAATTAAATGAATGATGCTGACAGCTTTTAGTATGTCAGTAAATACCCCATAGTCCTGTGTATTTCCTAGTTCACTTAATGTGCATAGAGAGCTAGTGTTTTAAATAAAATAAAGTAGCCCTACACAAATTGACACAAAAAAGACAGACTTCCCCCTCAATCTCCCAATGCTGAAGTATATACTGTACAGTAGCAGCACTGATAATAACAGTGCAGAATTTCCCATTTCCCTCTTTCCAATGAGTGAACAAGAGAAACAGCTCTTTAAAATGCACATAATCTGATGTTGTGTTCTATAATTTTCTTGGAATGGGAATCCACTGAGCTCAGATCTGCTTAAAAAAATAACATACTTGCATTAAAACTGTAGGGCTTGGTCCTTATTTGGCTGATTGTAAAAGATCCAGGGGGTGGGGGAAGGATTTGCTGAGTTGGCAGCCAGGGTTATTGTAAGCACTAAAATTAGCCCTACATTGGGCTGCATTGACACCCAGTCCACACTGTATGTGAAAGAGATCTTTTAATACTAAGGAGATGGTACAGAACTTCATTATTTGCCTTTCGGTTACCAGCCCTTTCCATTTTCCTGCAGCGTCCTTTTTATAGCAGTTGATGTAATGGTACTGTATTAAAATATTTGAATCTTTGATAACATTTTTCTTTATTGATTCAATTTTTACCAACATTTTTGCCATTTTCCATAAAGTAGGAGAGAGAGATCTGGAACCAAAACCACGAGGTTCGCATTTCAAAATGCATGGAGATCTACTTTAGAAACACCTTGTACTTAAATGCGACACATCTCGTACACACTTCTGCAAAACAACACATGACCTCTTCACATACATATTATCTAAAAAAACGCTTTGTTGTTCAATGTAGTCTTGCAGGGAATGATTTCCATTACATGATACTTCATGCTGATTTGAACTCGGCTCTCGCCAGATAAACAATAGTTTCAATTCCTGATATAGATGTTTAATAACTCTGGGTGATTTTCCAACCACCCCACCCCCATCCCTGTTTCTAGATCTACTGTACAATCAATAGCATCTGTGACTTCACCCAGGAAGTAGTAGTTTCCTAGGTCAGAGCTGGAATTGTATTGCTGCAATGCTGGGGTAGTGGAGGTAACATTCATATGAAGCCAATTACAGGGCAACATTTAGCATGTGAGACTGACCAACTCCATGATGTAGCATGTTATAGAGATTTTAATTTCATTCTTCACGAACAATGGTAAAATATGGCTAATCCAATGTCTCATGTCTTCAGAGTACTGTTGTACAGATGGTGAGCATTAAATTGCCTCTATTTCAAGTTTATTCAGTCCTATTGTGGTTGTAGCCAAATAATAATTTCATTAAGACTGGCTTCCTGTAGCCATGTTGATCCAGAAACTTGGGGCTTAATTTGCAAAACCTGAGTGCATTGATAGTTTTCTGCATTGCCACATTATTTTTGCAGGGATTAGGCTGTGCTATAAATTGAAACTGATTTTACATTTTTTTAAGCAGTTTAAAATGTGTTTTTAATTGTTCTATGCTTCAAAGGGTAAAGGTGTAATTGTAGTCATACATTTACATTGAAAGTAGCTATTGATTTTCTACATTTGGAAAAAAAGAAATCTGCAGATCCATCCAATTGTGTGTGTTTGTAGCTTAATGTTACACGCTCAACCTCAAGTGCAGTATGCTGTTAAACAAACTTTTTGCCATTGTCTCTGCTGTGATGAGAATGTCGAGCTGCTTGATGCTGTAGTTGCGGTTCACAGATGATTGTGCAGTTGCCTGAATGCTGCTGGCTTTTGGTGAACACAGATCAAATTAACTTGTGCAGCACTGTAGAGTTTGCTTGCATTGTAAACCCAACAGGATGGGGTTGTGGGTGAGAAAGACCTATTGTTTGTAAAGGAAATGTCAGAAGGTCATTTTTATAGACCCTTTTTTATCTTTAAAAGAAGATGTATTCTTGCTGTACAGTGTGTTTTGATGGAGTAAGAATTCATGGGAGCATTTGGAGTACTCTACATTAATTCTGCGTTTTAAACCAGCAACTTTATATCGCAGGGTAACATCAGTGAGATTTCATCAATGGGCTGTACTCTTGAAAGTGTTCATATTGAGCTTTTGAAAAAACCTCCAGTATTAAAGAGTAAGTTTGGGAAAATATAGCGTTACACGCCCCCACGTGTTGCTACAACTGTTTCTTTTCATTGTTAACATCATGACAACTTATTATACATTAACTTTTAAGTCTGTTTCAAAGCTCTTTTCACTCTAGTGCACTCTAGTGCACTGCTAGTGTAAGGGTTATTGCCCACCTTGTCAAACAGGGAACACAGCAATAATGATCCATGGTACAGAACAGAAAAGCCAGAGTGTTTGTTATGTTTTAAAACTCAGTGCACATGATCGGCCATTTTGAAAAGCACTTTGAGAGAGACTTTAACGTGTAGAAAGTTGTCAGGATGTTAACAATGAAAAGAAAAAAAAATACAGGTACATTATTTACACAGTTCGGAGCCCCGCTACTTACTCTTTTAGGCCCTCATTCCAGTAAGCTACTTATTTTATGAACTGAGTGTACAGTAAAGTGTTTTTTTCTAATTCAAGTTCTAGCAGATTTCAAATACTGTATTCCAAATCTCTAAAAAAGGGAATTACTTTTTTGGTGTCCGAATAATGTATTGTTTTAATGGCCAGCACCTTTTCAAGTTAAACTACCCCTTAGCCTGGGTTCAGGTTTCTTTTTTTCCCCATCTGGATTTTGTTCATTCATTCACAGCCTATAGTACAAATTATATATATAAGGCTTCAAACATAAAGATATGAAACTGTAATTTTTGTGAAGAATCAACAACAAGTGGGACACAATCATGAAGTGGAACGAAATTTATTGGATATTTCAAACTTTTTAACAAATAAAAACTGAAAAATTGGGCTGCAAAATTATTCAGCCCCTTTACTTTCAGTGCAGCAAACTCTCTCCAGAAGTTCAGTGAGGATCTCTGAATGATCCAATGTTGACCTAAATGACTAATGATGATAAATAGAATCCACCTGTGTGTAATCAAGTCTCTCAGATAAATGCACCTGCACTGTGATAGTCTCAGAGGTCCGCTTAAAGCAGAGAGCATCATGAAGAACAAGGAACACACCAGGCAGGTCCGAGATACTGTTGTGGGAGAAGTTTAAAGCCGGATTTGGATACAAAAAGATTTCCCAAGCTTTAAACATCCCAAGGAGCACTGTGCAAGCGATAATATTGAAATGGAAGGAGTATCAGACCACTGCAAATCTACCAAGACCTGGCCGTCCCTCTAAACTTTCAGCTCATACAAGGAGAAGACTGATCAGAGATGCAGCCAAGAGGCCCATGATCACTCTGGATGAACTGCAGAGATCTACAGCTGAGGTGGGAGACTCTGTCCATAGGACAACAATCAGTCGTATACTGCACAAATCTGGCCTTTATGGAAGAGTGGCAAGAAGAAAGCCATTTCTTAAAGATATCCATAAAAGTGTCGCTTACAGTTTGCCACAAGCCACCTGGGAGACACACCAAACATGTGGAAGAAGGTGCTCTGGTCAGATGAAACCAAAATCGAACTTTTTGGCAACAATGCAAAACGCTATGTTTGGCGTAAAAGCAACACAGCTCATCACTCTGAACACACCATCCCCACTGTCAAACATGGTGGTGGCAGCATCATGGTTTGGGCCTGCTTTTCTTCAGCAGGGACAGGGAAGATGGTTAAAATTGATGGGAAGATGGATGGAGCCAAATACAGGACCATTCTGGAAGAAAACCTGATGGAGTCTGCAAAAGACCTGAGACTGGGACGGAGATTTGTCTTCCAACAAGACAATGATCCAAAACATAAAGCAAAATCTACAATGGAATGGTTCACAAATAAACATATCCAGGTGTTAGAATGGCCAAGTCAAAGTCCAGACCTGAATCCAATCGAGAATCTGTGGAAAGAACTGAAAACTGCTGTTCACAAATGCTCTCCATCCAACCTCACTGAGCTCGAGCTGTTTTGCAAGGAGGAATGGGCAAAAATTTCAGTCTCTCGATGTGCAAAACTGATAGAGACATACCCCAAGCGACTTACAGCTGTAATCGCAGCAAAAGGTGGCGCTACAAAGTATTAACTTAAGGGGCTGAATAATTTTGCACGCCCAATTTTTCAGTTTTTATTTGTTAAAAAGTTTGAAATATCCAATAAATTTCGCTCCACTTCATGATTGTGTCCCACTTGTTGTTGATTCTTCACAAAAATTACAGTTTCATATCTTTATGTTTGAAGCCTTCTCCAATCCTGGTCCTGGAGAGCTACAGGGTCTTCTGGTTTTTGTTTCAACAGAGCTCTCAGTTACTTAATTTCACCAATTATTGGCTAATTAGTCAAGATTAATAGGTGTTCCAGATCTTCAGCCATTGATGATGTAAAGACACCTAGAAAACCTGCAAGATAGGGGCTCTTCAGAACAGGTGTTGGAGATCCCTTATGTGATGATTTGATTTCATTAAATATCTAATCTATAATTTAACACATTTACAATCTTAAAATGAATAAGGAATATAGTGAAGCACTCTTATTTATTTTTTAGCTTACAGCAGTTGGTCCTTCAATAGCAAGTGCAGTATGATCTTTTGAACCTACTGTAATAACCAAAAAGGTTAAAAATGCATTACACCCTCAAGATCCGTGATGGTAACCTTTGTCAGGTTTGACTCGCACATCTTCCATTTCGTTCACGTTTACATCAGCTTTTTGCACATACAGTACAGTAGTTTCATTTTTGCAGTGTAGTTTATTAATAATCTAGTAAAACAGGAATAGTCATTATGTAGCTTGGCAACAACACTTTCATGATGTAGGTTTCTTCAGTACAGTAGCTGGGTCAGATTAGGGGCAGTTGGACTGAAGGTGTGGCTGAGAAACAGCCTTCAATAGTGCTTTGCCCCTGATTCAATGCCATTCATTTACTTTGTTCTTCAGTGCAGCACGCAAAAGTACAGTACCCACAAAGTACACAGCAATGATAGGAAATGGTACTGGAATACACCCAGTATTCTTGTCTGTTCTGTATACACATACTTCTGAGCAAAGGAAATGCTGGAAAGTGGAAGAAATGGACAATACAGTTGAACTACTACATGTTCTGTATGTTTTGAAAGATTAGTAATTAGGCTAAATGTAAAGTTGAGTTTCTATACTAATTATGTCTATTTACAGGTATACTTTTAAAGTGTTCTTCTTTGGCGCCAGGCTGTGTCATGATAAGGCTGTGCTTATACTCCTGTTTCATTTGATCCTCTTGAATACAGTTTCTTCACAGAGTGGTTGACCATGTAACAGGAAATGATGTCATTGTCTAGACGTAAAGCCAACTCTGCTGCAGATAACGTTTTCTTCCTGTTTTCTCCAGTTTTTATGTTTTTGTGTCGTGGACCAATAAAAGTGAATATTATTATTACTATTACATTTTTAAAACTAACTGTAGAGTACAGTAAGCGTTTCTACATTTGGATTTGTAATGTTTATAAATCTAATGAAAAACTAATGAAAATCAATTTATATCAGGTGTTTTTTTTTGTTTTTTTTAGCAATCATAAAATTACGGTTCCTAAAGTTTTTGAATATATTGACATCTGGGACAGAATTGAGCTCTGTCAGAGGCTTTTCATTTCATATCTTGTTGGCCTTTGCAAGAGAGTGTCAGAGAGAAGAGAGGAAGCTATACTGTTGCTTTTTTTTTCCTCACTTGGTATGTAGAGATATAGACCAAGCTTAGTCACATTGGCCCTTCCTTTTTGAATGAATCATTTTAATTTGACCTGCCATTGTGTTTTTGTCCTGTATTGTAATATTATACAAGCTTAAATAAACAAATTAATTATTAAATATTTAATTAAATGTGAACTTTCACACAGCCACGTTGGAAATGTCTGTCTGTACTTTTATTTTGTACCTTTTTAGAAGGCTTGAACTAGTTTCTGAAGAAAGGAATACCCAATCCGATCTTTAATATTTGTGTGGTCTCCTTACTGAATGTACATACTGCAATATCTAAAGCAGTAACCAGCTTATTAATCTGTGGTAATACACTATAGTTGCAGTGACAACTTTGAAAATAATGCAAGCGATTATTTTCTTTCTTAAATTAATAGTATGATACAGTATGTTCATGAAACCATGCACTGTATTTTATTTATAAAAACAAACAAAAAGCATTTAAATAAATAAATAAAGCATTGTGAATAGAGCCCAAAATGCAAGGTGGTTTATTTGACAAACTCACCATGTGCTGAGTCCATTATTGTTAACAGGTATCATTGTGTTGCATGGAAGGGTGCATTGTCTGCTGTACCTGTAAATCTTCAGCCAAAGCCCCAACTCAGTGTCAGCAGCCACAAGTAATATGAATCAAACCAGTTAACTGCCTTAAACTTTCATTTCACAGTAGAATGTGCACTTCTCAGTTGTGTTGTACAGCTGGGAGAGCTGGTTAATAACAAAACCCTGAAGAAAACTCCCAAGATTAGCTGCCATAGCTGACAGACGATTTTTAAACTGTCCATTTTGTCAGACTACTAACTATTTCACCACCAGATGAGGAGATTTAGTACAGTAGCAGGCTGGTAGAGGCTTGTCTACTGTGTTTGTCTCCAGTTGTGGCTAATTTCCTGTAGGTGCTCTGAGCTCTTGGAATCCTAAGTGTGTTTGGGCAGAGATCACTTTGTAATGTTCAATCTCTCAAACCTTATTAAGATTCAGCGCTACTGCCATGGGAAGGTGTGTGATAACTAGAACAGTATACACAGGTTCTGAAAGATAGCTGGCTGTCATTTCTGCTTTTCATTTTCAATGACTGGTCTGCCATTTTTAAAGAATGCAAATGAAGACATGTTGTATGATACAGTGCAAAGAGTTTGTACACATTTTCTTATAAGCTTAATTTTGCCCTGTTAAGGCTAACATTTAATTTGGACCTATATCACCCATCGCAGTGGCAATTATGATATCCAACAATATTTGTATTTCTATTTTTTGTGAAGCCAATAAATCATTTTTAACCTCAATTTTAATTTAAGTATGTTTTGTGTGTTCCACTGTTACATTATACATCTCTAACATCTCCCTTTCTTCCACAGATGGGGTACCTCAGGTTTATTATTTCGGGCCATGTGGAAAATACAATGCAATGGTGCTTGAACTACTGGGACCTAGTTTGGAAGACCTGTTTGATCTCTGTGACAGGACGTTTTCACTTAAAACAGTTCTTATGATAGTGATACAACTGGTAAGTACTGTGTATTCATAATATTTCCAAACAAACTACAAACAAATGGTTTATAATGGGCAGCAGTGTGGAGTAGTGGTTAGGGCTCTGGACTCTGGACCGGAGGGTTGTGGGTTCAATCCCTGGTGGGGGACACTGCTGCTGTACCCTTGAGCAAGGTACTTTACCTAAATTGCTTCAGTAAAAACCCAACTGTATTAATGGGTAATTGTATGTAAAAATAATATGATATCTTGTAACAATTGTAAGTCGCCCTGGATAAGAGCGTCTGCTAAGAAATTAATAATAATAATAATAATAATAAATAATTTATGACAAAGTCTCATTTTAGTTACTGCATTGTTTATTAATAATGGTCTCCGGCTACTCAAGAGAGTGTCTCTTTCTAATTTTGAACAAGTTGCAGATTTTTCTCCTTTTGCATGAATACAATTCATAACTCTTTAATAATATGTTATTCATTTTGGGCAACCCAATTCTTTCTCATTATTATTTTTGACACAAACTGTAGCTAGCTGTTAAAATACATGTAATTTCTTCATACACGTACTGTGCTCAATGTAACAAATTAATAGATTAACTACGATGCAGAACCTAGTAAGATAGTAACTAATGTGTTTTATACAGCAGTAGTTGTGAAAAATGTATTAATTTTGAAATTTTTTTCCTCCAAACAGATTACCCGAATGGAGTATGTCCACTCAAAAAACTTGATATACAGAGATGTTAAACCAGAGAACTTCTTAATAGGAAGACCGGGTAGCAAAAACCAACAAATTATTCACATTATAGATTTTGGTCTTGCAAAGGAATACATTGATCCAGAGACAAAGAAGCACATCCCTTACAGAGAACACAAGAGCCTTACTGGAACAGCCAGATACATGAGCATAAACACACATTTAGGAAAAGGTAGGCTGTAATGAGTGTATTTATTTTTTTTAATTGGTGAAACATTTGGGAGAAGCACTATCTGTTTTTGATTATTGTACTGTAGCAGGTTCTGAATGAAAGTGTTGATTTACAAGTAGTTCCAGAATAGCAATTCCACTTCCACGCATGCATTTTTATTTATGGTACAATGAATGTGTCAGGAGGTCAATTGTCTTTTATCTGATTATGGCTGTGGTTCAAATGCCGGGATCAATTACCTGAGTTGATGGAGTAGTGTGTCTTACGTATGTATAGCATTATGTACTGTAATTGGAGGAATGTTTTCATTTTTGTAATATAAAATGGATTCCAGCATTATCTTGTCACTTGTGTGTGACAGTAGTATTATTGGAATACCATATACATTATATATAAAACCAGGGGGATCCTCTTCCGAAAGAGTGCTCTGAAAACCATATCTTATTACACGTAGCTGCCTGAATATTTTTCATAATGGAAGAAACATGTTTATTTAGGGTTTTGTCTTCTAGGGAAATTAAGGCCATGGGAGCTCAGTAAATAACAATTTGCTCACTGACTTTTTCCATGATGCTCTATCCATAGGCCTATGACTGAGAGAGGTCTTGCAGAAAACACTGGTATGAGTATCAGTAGAGACACTGTAGCAGATTTTAAATGATAGAGCCCGATCCACCCCTGATAATAACGGTTTCATGCTGACATCATTAGAGCAAGGGGTAGTGCCTGTTTAGTAGAATTAGAAATGACTGTTTGTATCTGCAGCATGAAGCATTGCACGTTGACTAATTTGTATGATGATATTCTCTAATGGTAATAGTTCCCTGAAATGTGAAACATGCCACATTGAATGACATAATCTCCTGGCAGTGTTCCTGTACGACTGAAATAGTAGAAGAGGGCCTGTTGAATATGATTTACGTCACGGAAAATAAGTATGAGCTCTTGGAGATTTTCATGCATCTATTATATTCCAGGATCGATGTGTTTAGGCACCTTAAAGGGTACATAAGGACATTTATTTTATTGTGTTACATGATCCCATGTGTTGCTACAACTGTTTACGCAAGGTGTGTGTGTTGTTTTAATTTTTATTTTATTTTTTTTAAATTCTGACCACTTTTTTAAACTTTGACATTGCATTCCCTGCTTCAAGATGGCCATGTACCTGCATGGACCTCCCAGAATTACATTTCCCATCATCCTCCTGCTCACTGGTAAATCTCTGTTACATATTTGGGCAGGAGGATGATGGGAAGTGTATGGGAAGCCATCTTGAGGTAGGGAATGCAATGTAAAAGTTTAAAAAATTGGTCAAAATGTAAAAAAAAAAATAATTAAAAATTAAAACAATACACAAACCTTACGTAAACAGTTGTAGCAACACATGGGGACATGTAACACAGTAAAATAAAAAGGTCCTTATGTACCCTGTAAATTTTAATACTATTCCTGTTGGTTTTACGAAAGAGCTGTTTATAAAAAGGTTTTTGTTTTTAAGTGTTTAATTCTCATACAGTGTTTTCCGCCTTTCTTCTGTTATGTTGTCTTTTGTTACAGAACAAAGTAGGAGAGATGATCTGGAAGCGCTAGGTCACATGTTTATGTATTTTCTCAGAGGCAGCCTTCCCTGGCAAGGTCTAAAGGTAATTATTTTAACATGTTTTCTAATGGTTTCTCTAAGATTTAAGAGGAATGTCATAGTTGATCATTTTATTATTATTATTATTATTATTATTATTATTATTATTATTATTATTATTATTATTATTTATTTATTTATTTATTTATTTATTTATTAGCAGACGCCCTTATCCAGGGCGACTTACAATCGTAAGCAAATACATTTCAAGTATCATAGTACAAGTAATAATACAATTAACATTTTGAACATCTCTCTTTGGAAACTAATTGACAGTGTGTTTTATCATTTTGTCACCTAGGCAGACACTTTAAAAGAAAGGTATCAGAAAATAGGGGACACAAAGAGGTCGACGCCAATAGAAGTATTATGTGAGAATTTTCCAGGTAGGCATACTTCTTTGTTTTCCTGTTTCACAGTTGATTATGAGCATTTCCACTCTTTCACACTGCAGTTGATACTGAAAAATTTTGTGTGAACTGAAGTAAATCTGAAAATCCCAAGGGATCTATTGGAAAATTGTCAGGGAAGAAAACTGATGCTGTCTGATTTTTAGAAAAAAAAAAAAATATATTATTCTGATTTAAAAAATGTCATTTGTTTTTGTTTGACCCATGTGAGACTAATAATGATCAGCTGATATTGTATTTTATTCATTTTTCTTCTAATTTCAGAGGAGATGTCTACCTACCTACGCTATGTTAGAAGGTTGGACTTCTTTGAAAAACCAGACTATGACTATTTGCGGAAGCTCTTTACAGACTTGCTTGATCGAAGGGGTTTTATGTTCGATTACGAGTACGACTGGGTTGGCAAACAACTTGTAAGTATCCAATATTTATTGTATATCTTTTAATAATGAGCAAAATTGCTGAGCTTGAGAATGAACTGTTCGCTTTGCTATTTACTTGTTTACCCCTTTCCGGTCAAAAAGATGTCAAGCACAGGTCTGTAGTCGTTTTTTCTCCAGATAAAGCCGAGAAAACCTTTTAATGGCATAGTGAGACCGATAGAAGCTGGGAAAAAAAAAAAAAAAAAAGAGGCAGATCTGAACAATACACATAGTCCCTTCACCACAGACATAACACGGACATAAACAAACAAGATAGCTGCTTCCACATCCAGCGCTCAAAGAATATCGCAGACATTTGCCAAGCTTTTTTAATATGTTATAGTAATAAAATAATGACTTGGATAGCATTACTGAGGAGTTTGGTGATAAAACGAGTGATCAGGAGGTGATTTATCAGTATGCACTACTATGAAGAGGTATGTGATAAATACAGTGAACAAGGGGTGGGGCGGGGCTGGAGATGCAGTACTGAGTGTCCTGTTGATATGCAGTGCCTTTTAAACCTGTTTTACTATGAATAAAATTACTTTTAAACAGCACGTGTAAAATCAACAGCATGTGTGAAAATAAATTGGACCTGACGCGCCTGACAGGTGCTGAATAAATGGACCGCAAAACAGATTTATTCCATGTATTTAACAGAGTGTCAGCTAAATATTTGTTTTCCAGTTACCTAGAGCTGGAGATCGGTAAAATCTGTAATGCATGTGGCCTATTCATAGAACAATATTGCTTTGTGGCATTGCAAAGGGTTATTGTGTGACACACGGTGGAAGGGGCTGCTATTGGAGGTATATAGATAAGTTCACTTTTCATCTGTATGTCATTCTAAATAAAATATGCATTTCAGAATATAATTTAAAGATATCAAAACACTTTAATAAAAGTCACTGTTCAAAATAGCTAAATAGCTGATTTTTTTTTTTTTTTTATGATGGAAGATATTTACTTTGCCAAAATCCAATGAGCACTTGAGACGACTGACATACAGGACCTATTTCAGCTATTCAGAAGTTTTTGTTTGTAAATGTATTTTGTTCTATTTATTTATTTATTTTACTTACTCGTATTATTCCATTTTAGCCGACTCCAGTGGGGCCAGTTCAAACAGATGCTGCACTGTCTTCTTCAAACAGAGATGCACATCAGCACAGGGATAAAACGCAGCAAGCCAAAACTCAGGCAAGTGGCAGGAGGTGGTATCAATGATTATGGAAATATTAATTCTGATTAAGCACTCATCTGTGTTCTACTGCTTTTATTTTTTATCTAACACCATAAGAAATGTGTATAACTTTCAAAAGAACTGGTTTTGTTCAGGCAGTTTGAACACAATAATACACATTTTACAATGATTGAAACACATTGCATTGATCTGACCCTCCACACCCCACCACACTTGTACATACTGATAGAAGACTCCATTCTTCTTTTCATTGGATTTCTTTGAATGTAATAATATGATTGTGGTTATTTTATTAGAAGCCTTTTTTCTTATTAGTATCTTAGTCCACTTTAAGATATTTTGTTGTTGAGTGACAAGGCATGAACTGTAGTAGATTGTATTGGTAAGTAGCTCTACAAACAGTGTACCAGTACAGGTTGACTTAATAGTCTAAATAAATACATTGGAAAGTAATCAATTTAAGTTTACTAAAATAAACTTCTGAATTACACACCATTAGGTGTGTAATAATTATGTATGGAAAGTAATAAAACAACAGGAAACAGGTATAGTACTGATGTTGCTGTGCTTCGTATCTCACTACTACTGTATCTTTTCTTGGGAGGTCTTAAGGAGGTCTTAAGTTACATCCCTACTTCATTGTACATACATCTCAGCTGAATCAACTCCATACAGAGGTGTACTTCATTCTGCTAGAATTTTTATTTTGATAGTTCTGTTCTATTGCAATCTAACTAGTGAGTGTGCTAAAAACTGGTCACGGTGGGTAGAGAATTTCAGAATGCTCACAATGAAAGGAAAATTGCATGACTGTGGATTGTTACAGTTTCTTCATTCGAGTGGATTTATTGGGAGAAATTAGGTAGATCATTTTTATCTTTGGGATGATTACTGGCTGGGTGGAAATTATTAAAACTCCAGACTATCTAGATTTAAGGGAGTTCAGAGCTGTAGGATTGTGTTTCTCGACAACTGAGAAAAGAAGAGGTTGGTGGACTATATCTATAATGTATATAGACTTAATATCTAAGGATTGTCTTCCTTTGTTGATGCTACTGTTTACTGCTGGTTACAAAAAAAAAGAAAAAAAATATCTTGGCATGCTTGAAAACAAAGAGTTTGTTGCAAAGGTGGCATTCCTAACTGACATCTTTTGCCACCTCAATGCTCTCAATCTACAACTCCAAGAACGAGACAGACCCATCATCAACCTGGTCGAAAAACAGGATGCTTCTGATAAGGCTGCTGCATTTTAACTGGCTACGCAAGCATCAAGAGGAAGCTGCTGCTAATGGTGTCGTCACTGGCCTTATGACAGACTTTATTGTACAACTGAAAGACAATTTCAGTGCTCAATTTGACAACCAGCATTCCCAGGGACCTAATCGTTTTTGTCTGTGATCCGTTTTCAATTAACTCAGATAGTGATTTCTTGTCCCATGCGAAGCACGTGCTTCCCGCAGCTGACGAAGCAGCTCTGCAACTAGAACTAGTAGATTTGCAGGCATCGTTGTTGCTGAAAACTGAATTCATTAACACAGCAAATCTGGAATCATTCTGGTCTGTCTATATATGTCCAGAGAACTATGCTACCATGAAGAAGCTGGCTCTGTTTGTGCTCTCCATTTTTGGCTTTACTTACACATGCGTAGTGGCTTATTCCACAATAAAAACAGATGCTCGAAACAGGCTGACACAAGAATCTTTGGAGGACTGTCTACATATCGCTGTCACGTCTATCACACCTGATGTTCTAAAGCTGATCACAGAAGGAAAGTGCCATTTTTTTCATTGAATTTGTCATAACGCACTGAAGCATTTAAAATAAAAATGTATGCTATTTTTCGATTTTGTTTTATGTTATTCTGCGTCCCTGTCTATGTATGAGGATTCCAGTACCATAGCGAGGCATAAATGTATCCTCACAATCAGCAAGTACTTTGGAATCGCTATTGCAAAACGCTTTCTGGTTACTCGCAAGAAATATATGAAGGTCATACGTGGAAGCCCCCATGACAGCCCCCTTGCGGTAATGTTAAAAAGAAGTTCCACTCTCGCTCAGCCCTTGATACAGCCCTGCCAAGGAGGCTTCCGAGGCCTCCTTGCCAGACGACACATGTCCATGGGCCGCCATTTGCCGACCACTGCAATAGACTGTAGAAGCATATGCATTAAATAGAGTACATACACTAAGTGAGTGGAAAGAAAGAACAGCCCTATAGATACTGGCAGTCCTTATAGTGTTCAGGCATTTTGAAGTTAGTTTCATTTTAATGAGATCTGCATATTTCATGTTAAACTTTAATGAAACAAAAAAATACAAAGATGTGTGTCTGCTGTGTTCATTCTGCATTGCTGCTCCCGGATGGCTGTAGCTGGAAACAAAATCCAGCCTCTTTGACATCACTAAATACGATGAATTGCTTCAGATTTATCTGGATATTATCAAACATAAGGTGTAGGAATAAATCCATTAGGCTATCTTCATGATCATTCATTGCTTGATCATGGCCTGCATGCATTGCTGCAGTGTATGCTTAAAATGAGGGGTTTATTTTATTGTAGATTTATTTTGTGCCATCATTCTTTTTTTTTTTCAATTCATGTGCTTGTCTCGTAGTTTTGTGTGCGTGTTATTTCTCACTTGTTTCAAGTGTGAGCATGAGTGTTTAATGCTCTTCTGGGTTTTCTCTTCCTCCTTTCTCATGCATGCTATATGCATATTAAAATGGGCAGTCGACAGAACACAGGGCAGCTTGGGAGCCCCAGCAGACCAATTCCCACCAATTGAGACCTCACCTAGCAGCTGACAGACATGGTGGCTCGGTACAGGTATTTTCTGCTTCTTCGCATGACTGATTTTACTCACTGGCATCCGCAGTCCACAGTCTCCCTGACCTCCTAGCATGCCCCTGTGTGCAAAACAGAGTTTGTTTGTATTTTTACACTTCACTTACACTTACCTTGTGTGTTTGTCTCCCTAGATTGCCTTTTGTTCAAGCTTCCTTCATAATTGCTCTATCCGAGACCAATTAATTATTTATTTAAGGTGAAAATAGTCATTGTAAAGCAGTGTCTAAAGTATGACATTGAGGTAGCTGTCAATACAGGTTTTAACCACTGACCTACTGTACTAAACAACCGGTTATGTCTGAAACAAACTTGGAAGTACAGGTGCAGCTACTTAAAGCAGGGTTTTGTAAAGACAGGGCCAGGGAGCGTCGCGGTTAGATTGAGTCTTGGTGGTTAAGTGGAATATCTGTGGTAATGTGTAACCTCAGTTACTTCTCTTGGTGAGAGAGGGGGGAGTAGCTGAATATAAAGGTTTTCAAGGTCTAGTTGTTTTTCTAATGAGTATTTACACTGCATGCAGATGATAGAAGGTCCATGTTCATTGTAGTGTGGTTATTAACCTCTTTTGGAAAGCACATGGTGAAATGACAAAGGTGAAATGATCAAGTTAAAGAGTTGTATAACCATTCTCCGGTTCCTGCTGAGTATAAATGTCGCCGGCTGCAAGGTTGTGAGCATGCCTCTCATTATTAATGCCTGTGTCTATTTAATTGAGAGCAAGAACAATAATGCTGATATGAGGTTTATCCAGACAATATGATTCAACAGCAGTACCTTGATGTGACCCCCTATTATCTGTCTATTTTACATTTACACTGTAAAACCCCCAAAATTAATTTCTAGCATCAGAAAGTGTCCAGGTAATGTAATTACCCCCATGTAAATTAAAAAAATAAAAGACAGTCCTGTCTACTTATACTGTGCTGTTCACTCTCCTACTCACACTGGTTTGAGTTTTTTTATTTTTTTTTTCATGCTAGGAAGTCTTTCCTAAAACCACTTGTTTTATACTGGAACATGTTATAAGTTTCTAAGTCAGTTACAATATTTGGCCACTAGGGGTAGTGTGTGCTTATCAATCCAAATAGAACTGAATGTGTATCAAAATGGGGAATACTGTGGCAAAGTTGTCAGAACATGCCTCAGAATTGTGTAGAGAACTATTTTGTTTCACAAGCGCATTGTTGAATTACATATGGTGCTCCTCTATGCATGACAACGGGATACATGAAGGAGAAAAGTGGTGTATCTATCCATCTGTCCGCCAGGCTTTTCCTAAAAGCAAATTAGTGAAAACTGTAATTCCAAAACCTGCATTGCAACTTCTTTGCTTGCTTTGGGGGTGATGTGTTCCCCCCCCCCCCCATCGGCTGGAAAGGTTCAGTGCAGCCCATAGCAACGGCAAGCCTAGTACTTTGTTGCACATTTCATTTTGTGATCATGAATCTTCATCTGCTTGTTTTCAATCCGTTATCACAACATACAGTTCAGTCTTGGTTTCGAAGATTGTTTTGGACATCCATCCAGAAGTTTGGATTGGCGTGTAATACATTTCTGGTAGTCAGTCATTGATTTCTTGATTTTTTCTTTTTAGGTGGTTAGCTCAACAAACGGGGAGCTGAACACAGACGACCCAACCGCTGGACACTCGAATGCACCCATCACAGCACCTGCAGAAGTAGAAGTAATGGATGAGACAAAGTATGTATCTTTTTTCTGCACTGCAAGGCTAGCCATCGTTATTCGAGGTTGGCTTTGTTTTTATATGCAAGGGTTTGCCTTGATGTGAAGGAACTGGGTTACATTCTTAGTTTTATCAGAGCAGTAAAATAAATCTTCAACATTATTGCAAATGCTTTTAGATTGTTTATTGTAATGCCGTGGGTCCTTTTATCAACTGACACTCAACAGACTATCTTGCATAAGTCTGGAAGAGATTGGGTCAAACTGGGAACCCTCATGCTGTGACATTTGGTTTTACCATCTTGACATAAGGGGGGGGACTTTTATTTTAATACATAACATGGATATGAGTCATTGGAAAAAACTATGTTAAGGTAACAGTAAGTTTGTGGCACAAACCCACAGAACTAGGAACATTGGGGTTAAGTTTTTACACTACAGCCATCTTAACTGAGACATGCTCCACCTAGGCATTGCAACATAGACAGGGAAAGTGTGGAGTCTCCCAGGTACTCACACGTGTAATAGCTGGTCTGCACTATTGATAAAATAAATAAAACTAAATGGCAAAATATAGCTGATGTATCTGATGTTAGTACAATACTGTAAACATATCTTTCTACTTTCACATTGTTGTATGTCTTGACAGTGTAAATATATTTCTTGATACACCTGTACTGTAATTCACTTTGGAATATAAGCAGTGCTTTCCCTCCGTCAGGGTGTTCCCCTTGCTGTTTTCTAAGCTCACCATACCCAGCAGTGCTAATCAGACTCACACTAGCGAAAGCGCACACTTTCAGTTGCTTCCAGTCTGGTATAGAAAATAGCAAGTGGGGCACTCGCCTGTCTGAAAGAGCAGGGAAAGCACTGGTAAGTCATACTTTTAAATAATACACTTTAATCTTTCTTGTCAGGTGCTGTACATATATCTTTATTTTACAAAGTTTAGTAATTACATTCAGGGGGTCTTGATATCGATATCTCAAAACATTACCATCTTGCTGTTCCAAATCTGCAAACATACAATATAGTGTAAAAACTTAACCCAAGTTTCCCTGGTTTTGTGGGTTTGTGTCGCAAACTTAACATTATCTTAGCACTAGTTTTTTGTAGCCGTAGTTCACTTGCAGGTTGAGTCTAACTATAATGAAGGCCCTGTTGTCTTTTATTATTTTTCTTACTGTTTTAACTACACTGCCTTATTGGCTTGCGCGGCATATTTTGCTCTGTACTTCTACTAATAGTACCTGTTGAGATGCACTTTTTTACACTTCAGAGATGTTTCACTACAGAGCTGTTAACTAATTGTGATGAATATTGGTTAGGGCATTCTTTAAATTATTGAAGACAATCAGAATATGGGGATACAAGGTGCCTGTCCCTCTGTCTCCTATATGCATATGTATGTCAGTCTTACAGTTTTTTTTTTATTGTAATTCATGAAAAGTGAGATATTAAATCAGATGGCACACTGTGTTCTTGCTTTAGTTTATACTTTTATGAATTAGTTTTGTAGAAAGGCTTGCAAATAGCATACAAATATAATAACAAGAACATATATCTCTATATATATTTATAGCAGTGTGATTGGTCGAGCAAGGTTCCAGCTGTCCGTATATTGGATGAATACGGACAGTTGGAGCCTTGTCACATATTTGAAATCGTTGCGCTGTCTAACAGAATTTAAAGTATCGGACGGTAGCCATCTTGCTTTTACAGTTTCAGATGTACAGCTGTAACTATGAATCTGAGTGACCAATTACCTGCAAAAAATCCCAAAGTAGTAAGTAGACATGCCGATTTGGATGAACAAGAATTAAATAAACTGTAAGATATATAAAAAATAAAAAAAATCGCTGTCTTTTATACTCAGTCACCCAGACTTTGTCACTTACAATAATGTATTTTTAGCGGTTTGTAAACACTACAGAAAAACACAAAAATACACTTCTGCACATTATCCACCCCTCTCAGACACATACATTGAAGAATTACTGAAATCCGAGACACTGTTGTATTTATTTTTATTCCGCCCATCTGTTCTGCTTAAACAGTGTGTGTCTGCACTGTCAGTGACAGGGAAACAATAACTCTGTGCTGCCTCAACCACGCCCCCGGTGTATCTTTTTCAATGGCAGTCTCCACAATATCAAAAATACAGATGTACTTTCTTTTGCATGTTCCAATAAAATTAATTTACTCTGCTAAACTTAGTGTGTAGCTCAAAGTTATAAATGGCACTACTTTTATTGGTGTAAGGATATATAATAATAAAAAAGAGAATAATTTTTTGCCCTAAACATAATTTATGCTTTTTTTTCTTGAAATCTACAGTTTGACCTGGATTATAAATGCAATAATGCCCTTCAGGGCATCCGTATACTTTTGAATATACAGACTTCTCGGGGGTTGGAGGGACTCGACTTCGTCTCGTGTCTGACAATGTTGAGAAACAAAGCAGTTATCTGAGTTCAAGATATGTGGGAGAAAGGATAACTTACTGTTTTTTAAGAGCAGCAATGGTATTTTAATATTAACGATTGAAAAGGTCTCCAACACAAGTTCACGCTGAGTTGAACTTAATATTGTATATTTCCATCTGGTAAAGAGTTCCAAACTCTTGGTTTGATCAGATTTTTGATGGTAACAAACTCAGCATAAACGATGGGCTCAGGCTGGTATTACTGGAATTTTAAATGAGCCCTGTGTATATCCGACTTCCAACATGTCGGTATGTCGGTTACCCATTAAAGATTTTTATTGTGCTAAAATATCCCCTTCCATTTTTGGCTGCACTAAAATTATACTTTTTTACCAAAATGATTTTAGCTTGCGAATAATGTGGTTTTTAGAAGATTTTTCTTGTCTGTGCTGTGGATCCTGCTTTTTGCTCCTATTTAAATTAATCTTTACTTGCAAAAAGTATAACATTGAATTCAATTATTTTTTTTCTTCTGGGCTATGTTTCTGATTCTTTTTTCCTTTTGTTTTCCCTTTTGTATAGCTGCCAGAAAGTGTTGAACATGTGGTGAGTTGCTTTAGCCTATACAAAAGTACAATTAGCTTATCAACAAGGGGGTCTCTTGGTCTTTTTATTTCTGTGGAATTACTTACATACACACACACACACACACACACACACACATATATATATATATATATATATATATATATATATATATATATATATATATATATATATATATATATATATATATATATAACAAAATCAGTGCATCAAATTAGAACCCACTTTGAAGTCTGCTGTTGCCGGTTTGCATTAAAACCTTCAGTGCGCTTCTTTAAGTGCCATTACGGTAGATATACAACTTCTGCGCGTTGTTGCTAGGATATGCACTTTAGGCCTCTAGATTCGTGTTGGATATACCCCATGTAAAATGAGCTGAGTTGCTTCAAAAAGTTACAAGAACACAGCCTATACCTTTTATGTTATGTGTAATCATTTCAAAAGAATGCCAATATTAAATCTACCGATTTTTACCTTCTTTTGTTTCAAAGTATGTTGTGTTTGGATTATATGGCAATATTATATAAAAAGAAGCTGAATTTAGTACAGTAGTTAAATTAGTCAGGATTTGTGAGATTAATTAAAATGGTTTGCTTTGCTTTGGACATAAAATGTTGAGTAATGAACAACCATAGTTCACATAAAAAATGACTTCTGTTAAAATATATATATATATTTTTTTATTATTACAATGTTAAAAAGACATCTGGTGCGGACGCACACATATTTTCAGTTGTTAAAAGCTCAAGTACTTTGTATTACTTTTTTTTATATTCTTTTTTTTGTTTAACTATTATGCACAACATTGCTTTTAGTTATTGGATCTTCTGTTTAAAAAATTTAAATAAATAAATAATGTTTGTTTTTTGAAAATTCGATAATCGAATAAGAAGTTAGGGTGCCGATTGCATCACTAATAAATAAATAAATACATATTCACCAATATATACAGTGGTTTGCAGAAGTATTCACCCCCTACCAATAATGTCACATTTTGTTGAATTACAAATAATGTGTGCACAGTTTTTCAAACACATTTTTTTTTATTCAAAGCTGTAGTGGTTAAACAGAACACTGTTATATGAGGAGGAGCTTAAATGTCAGCAAAACTTGCAAAGAAAATGTACAAAATGAAATTTACTGGTTGCATAAGTATTCAGCCCCTTAAGTCAGTATTTGGTAGAAGCACCTTTTGCAGCAATTACTGCTATGAGTCTTTTTGGATAGGTCTCTACTAGCTTTGCACAGTAGGATGGTGAAATTGTTGCCCATTTTTAACGGGAAAATTGCTCCAGTTCTGATAAGTTTGTTGGGGATCGTCAAAAGACTGCAATCTTCAAGTTTCGCCATAAATTTTCAATTGGATTCAAGTCAGGACTTTGACTGGGCCACTCCCATCTCAGACACAGATTTCTCAAGGTCATTGTTGGCTTCAGAGTGACATCCTGAACCAGTTTCCTGCTTGCCCGGCTGCTCAGTTTGGGAGGGAGACCTGATCTGGGTAGTGTCTGGGTGGTATGATGCATCTTCCACTTCTTAATGATGGACTTCACTCTGCTGAGAGGGATAATCAGCACCTTTGAAATGTTCTTGTACCGTTCTCCTGCTCTGTGCCTCTCTACCACGTTATCCCGGACTTGTTTTGAAAGCTCCTTGGTCTTCATGGTTGCTTTGTTGGATCACTATGTGAGTTGCAGCTTGAAAGTCTTTATATACCTGAGGGAAATTATCTACAAATTAAACCACTTTGAGTACACACAGGCTGAAACCATTTCACTAATTTTTTGACCTTTCATACAAATAATTTGCACCTGATCTGATGTAGGGCAGCAGTAGCAAAGGGGTTGAATACTTATGCAACTGAGATTAATCTGTTTTTCTCTGTAAATCTTACTTATTTATATTCTATATGCATTTTTTAACGTTGTCAATGTGGAGTAGTTTGTAG
The DNA here is from genome assembly GCA_030684275.1 of Acipenser oxyrinchus oxyrinchus. Lineage (NCBI taxonomy): Eukaryota > Metazoa > Chordata > Actinopteri > Acipenseriformes > Acipenseridae > Acipenser > Acipenser oxyrinchus. Next base: position 89,733,003 of record CM060247.1, read on the forward strand.
ATTCTACATGTAAAGTCTAATTTGAAAGCATCGTCGAGTATGCTCAGGTGCCAATAAAATGTGAAAACTTTGCAGGGGGGTGAATACTTCTGCAAACCACCGTATATAAAATAAATAATTTAAGGGATGGGCTGGGGTAGCAGTTCAAGACCCATACACCACCTTGTTGAGGAACCTTTTTGCCTGCTTATACTTCTGTGTTTCAGTCTTATTTGTTCGGTTGCTAATTTTGAGGTCATGGGATATTATGCACAGTGCTTTTAAGCTTTACATAAAACACATTTTGGTTTAGGTGTTCAGATAGCAGAGGATGAACAACCTGATGAAGACCAACAGGCCCCATCAAGACTAATTCAAACAGTTCTAACCAAAGCGATGTTGAGATGTTCTCTTCATATATTTGGAGAACACTTTTAGATTTTTAGGGGAATTAAATTTATGCAATGAGTTCCTGTTGTAGTTCACATGTACATGTTACATGTGAGATTAAGGTGCGGTGTGCATTTGCTTGTTCTCATGGGTTATGTAAACCATATTTGTTTTCCTCCAGGGGTGTAGATAGTATTTCTGGTAAACTAAAAAGAAAAGTGGTTCTGATTTGAGGATCATGGCTGAACATAATTTGAGGGATATAGGGTATGTGTATTCGATGCATGTACATACATATGTATTTATGAATGTCTAACTTTTACATTGTAACCTTATTTACAGGTGCTGCTGCTTTTTCAAGCGAAGAAAAAGGAAAACAATTCAGCGTCACAAATGACTGTGGAAGCGCGCAGACCATGGGGAATTACTTACATGTTCATCTGCTGTCTCGTGATAATAAAAACCATCTCTGCAGTGACAACAAAAAAACATTCTTCAAGGATTCCTCCTTAAATTTGTTGTGCCACTTTGTTAGGTTTAGTTGTCTTCAGTTTTTTTTTATTTTTTTTTTTATAAATTCATCCCAGTCATCTGGAAGCTTTAAAGATTCATTGAGATATAACTATTTATTTTGGAATTTAAATTGTAATACCAAGGTGCGCGCTGTGTCCCTGGCATTTAGCAACATTATTTGATAAGCGTATAAGGGGATATATATTTATATATTTCCCAGTGAATTTTGCAGTGAATTTTACAATGATAAAACCCATGGATATATTGCTAACTGATTGTAAGAACAATCAGAGGGAGGGCGGGGGAGGAGCAGAAGGATATAAAGATTTTTTTTTTCCATCTTCATTGCCAGTTTATTTAGTTTTTCGTTACTGCACTGATTTTATTTTATTTTTTCAGTAGTGATGGTACTGTACGTTTTGTGTTTTGGTGAAGCATTACATTCTTTATTCTTTCTGCAATGCAATTGGTACAGTCACTGTCCAGAGGTACCTAGGAACAAGTGAACAGAGATGCAGATTTTTTTCGACAGATGGTGGACCTGAGTGCGTCTTCTGCAGTACACACAGCATGGGATGGCCCTGGACTTAAATCGTACTTCAGTTGTACCTCGAATGGAAGTACAGTGTAGTAGAAACAGCAGCATGTGCTTGTACAATTTTACAAACTGTTTGTATTATGTGACTTGTGCTTCCTGAAGAATTTTGTTTGAGATGGAACGATACAATACGTTTTACACGTTTTAGGGAATGAAGTTCAGATTTGGAGCAAAAACGGATGTTGGGATTCATTGATGAATGTATACCTGGACAATGTTGGCGTAGCGTTAGACCAAAATGTCTTTTAAAACTGGAGCTTATGCCTGTTGCTGGACAACACTGATCACCCTCCGTTAGATGACAAACTGGATGTGCCATGAAATGGCCTGTACAATAATTTGCGCTTTGGTGCATGGTATACCAAGAACACAATGAAAGTGGGTCAGATAATACTGCATTCTGCATACATTAGGTGTGGTACCTAAGCTCTGCTCTAAACCTCTGACACTGCCAGGTAGAATTGACCGTCAGAGACAGAAAGGATGGGCCTGGTACCCCTCCCACCCCCCACAGTCCCTTGAAGTGCCTGTATTATGAACAAACCAGCTCTTCTTCGATAAAAGGCGATTCATTCCGCTTTCCATTCTGTGCTTTGACTTGGACAATAATGGAAAAATGTGTGCAAGAGGTTATAGACCTTTCTTTTTTTTTCTTGAGAAAACAAGAGCATAGTAGCTGAGTAGTGGAAGAAGAAAACCACAAGTGACTGCTGTCAGTTTAGTGAAATTAAAATTGAAATGGTCCAGAAACAACAAGACCACAAATTAATATTTGTACAATATTTACAAGTTTTACCCAATAGGGACACAGAATAGTTAACACTTGTTGAGTACAGAAAGTGATGCGCTGAAGCCTCTATGCACGCACACCTTTGAATTCATTATTGTACTTAGATTACAGGGATCCTTGTTTTCTGCTTTGTAAACTTTTATTTCCCCTTTAATAGCCAGCCATGCAGTAGATTGGCTTGAGAGTGGGCTTATGATTTGTGTATTAACCTGTAATCTAATAGTCCTCCATCTCTGTGGCATTCACTCTACAGTATTTGCTCTTTCAGGAAATCTTACATTGCTTTGTTTTGAGTCTGTATGGAGTGTTTTTTTGTATCCTTTAATCAGAAATGTCAGAATTAGCTCATTTTAATGTTTAATAATGTCTTAAATTGGAAAGCCATTTTGCTGTAAATTTCTGTTTTTGGGCTACAGATAATAAAAAATATAGTTGGGAGGGTGGGGGGCGCTTAATAGACCACACTGAAACCACCTCAGTCTCTGCAGTATTTGACCAAATCTTTCTTTTACCCTCTAATTGTGTGTAAATGTGTGTAGTATGATTTCTGTATTCATAAGGTCATACTTTACTTTTAGTTTATTTTTTTTTTTGTAGATCCCCCTTTTTGCCTGTCAGTGTTTATACAATCTGGACTTGTCACAGGTAGCAAGGTGTGTGTCTCTGTGTGTGTGTAGAATTAATCTAATTATGGACTATAAGCTTAAAAAAATAAATCTTTTCATTTTGCTGCAATGGAGACCAGTGCATATACACCTGCTTGTTAGCAATATTTCAAGTAATGTGTTTGTATGCCCAGGAAGTTTTTCTGGCATTGCATACTGGTCATGATTGGGTAACGCAGCTGTGTTTCGTTTAGGCCGACAATATTGTGCATTCATTGCTTTCCTGTTCATACTAATGAAGTCAAATTTGCCTGACTGTCTAAGTAATGTAATACATCCCTGTTTAAGACTATGTAACTGAGGAAACAATTAATAAAAGTAGTTTTTTTAAACACAAACTGTTTTATTTAATTTAAAAAAAATGAGATGTTGCTTACCATCTCATATCCTAAAGCAAGGGAAAATAGCTGTGGTTACCACTTGGTTTAAATAAATGGTTCTTATTTCTAATTGCCTTTTTATTTCAGAGTTTAGGCTAGGAATGACTTGACAGTTTTACAAAAGGATATATCCCCTAAACAAATGTTGTTTTTAGATGTATCTTTAACACCAGTGAGTCACGCAACACCTGTTAAACCTATATTTAAGTTGTTTTCAATTACATTTATTTTCTTCACCAGTGTTTGAATAGAGCTGAACTTTTTAAAGTTCTGATTTCAGATTTTATTATCCCTCATGAGGGATTTGAATTGCACAAACAATATGTTCAGTTAGAATTATGAGGCGAGACGGGGCGGGCGGTTTCTCTTCACAGCTTAAAAAAATTGTCCCTTTACCTTTCCTTTTAAAGACAATTACTGTCTAACGTTTCAATTTGTATATTAACTTCTTCCTTAGTGCAGTTACAAGTCAATTACTGTGCATTACATTCATGAAGTAACAGGATATATATAGTAGCTATGATGATATCTGCCTTAGCCTTGTGGAGAGCTGATGGCATCCATGTTACATATAGGCAAATGCTTTTGCTTTGTTGGCAGCAAACTGGATCCCTGGGGAAAGCAGAAAAGGCAGGAAGCTTGTCTCCTCAGCTACAGTATGATCTACTGTGGGAAAAATAGCCATTCATAATGGATGAACTGGTTACAACAGTGCATTAACTGTATTTAGTGTTGAAAAATAAATTAAAACACAACCCATATACAACACTAGTTCGTATTTTGCTGTTTGAAAATAATTTGTTCCTATGTTATAATATACTATTCTTCAGAGCATTATTTTGCAGCAAATTGAAAAGAACAGAACCTTTTAAATTCTTCCCAACCTAGAGATTGCAGAATAAAAATAATACCCAAAATGGCGTTCAGGTTTATCAGACAGTTACCATGCCATTGACACAATCAACTGGAGGAAAGAGCATTGCAGTTGGGTGTGTTCTAAATTACTATGATAACAGCATTTGATATTATTGTTGTAGGTTTTCCACAAACCTTCAGTATGCTTCCCTCGTGGTTTTGTAAATACCACAGTTCATGAACATTAATGTGCTCTGCCACCCTTGTGCAAAAGGGAGGGAGACTCAAGGGTGTTGAATATTTAAAATATTAAAGACCTCTTTTGTCAGTGCCGGGTTAACTTTTGTGTGCAAACTTCAGGGTCCCACAGTCCTGTTTAATTTTACGCTAATATATAATTCACAGCATCTGTTAAAGAGCGCTCTATCGCTCAACCTTCTGTGCACACAATTCATCAGAAAGTAAGCAGGTTTTGTAGCAGTTTGTTCTCAATGGTAGACATTTCTGTTCCCCATAAATCTTTCCACAACGTTGATGTTAGTCAAACAGACAAGGTCCTGCTAATGTCATCGGCAGTGCTATAGATAAGATTTCAGTATGACTTCTTCAAGCTCTGTTATAGTATATTTTTTATACAGATCAATTGTTACAAAGAACACCTATAAAGCGGATGCTTTCAAAATAGCCTTAAGATCTTAACTACAGTATGAGTTAGTACTATAGGTGTTCATTGTACTTTGAAAGTAAGCTTTATCATAGTCTGCATTTCAACATACTTTCTTCATATGCACAGTTGCAGTTACTCTACATGCATGCACTTTATTACAGTACTGTGGTTTGTGGTTTGATGAAGCATGCAGCTTGCCAAACAGTAAAAAAAAACAAAAAAACTTCAATACTAAAATCTCACATTTCGATTTTAATTTGACTTTTGGAAGATGTGGCAACCAGCAGTGTTTCAGCCAACAGTGGGGTCGAAGCCCTGTAAGTGAAATTTGATTTTATCATTCAGGGTTTTATCAGAGCCGCTCCTCATCAATCTGTAACATTTGTATGATGTGACTGTCATTTAGATCCCAGGCAGCTTCGGATTATTTTCTTCATATTTGAGGGACTGCTTCCCAGTTGATATATGGGGTGTTGTATATCTTTCCTGACTGCATTCATGCAAATTAAAGCAGATTGAAAAGTGGGCAGTACATTTTTTACAATATGTGACTGTTTATTGTATGCTAGTAAACTGGAATTATTTAAATGGCCATATTCAAATTCCATTTAAAGTGTGTGAATGTAAATGATCAAAGTAACCTCTATGTCAGTTTGACAGCAGCATAACTGCAATTTAAGCTTTTAGGTTTTTAGAGTCCGTTGATTGATATATTTGATACATTCTGAAGACAATTCGCAGACAGACAGGATTATCCAGCATAAATTGAAGCATTTTGTTGTCATGCTGGTTAACTCAGAAAAAGCATATTGAGAGTCTTGGGGGAGGTAGTACAACAGTTAATATCAAATGAGAAGTTACGTGTACAAATGCTATTATTTGGGAGTTTCTGTCTTTGATCTGTACCAATCTCACACAGACTTGTGTCCTTTCCAGTTAAAACATTAGGGGGGAGAAGTAAACCAGTTTGACTCAATTGAATTGTCAATGAGTAAGAACAGCAACGAAGACATGATGACATCATACAGTAGTGCTCCTATTGGGAAAGACATCAGTGTTATTATGTGCCTGGATCTTTTGATAAATATAAAAAGGACTGGCAGGACAATAAGAGCGCTTATAATTGACTCTAACTAACTTTGTGCACGTATTACGATAGTTTCTAGATGGCCTAGCAACGTTTTCCACTGTTGCATAGCAACTGCCATTGTTGTAAAGAGCAATCGTAACCCGTAACTCAATTTGTATACGGCACAGTGGAACAATGAACAAGGTCTCTCTTCTGTTTGAAATAAATAAATAAAACTTGAACCCTCAATAGAGGGGGCGCTTCAGATTACAAATAGTGAGCTAGTGCAGCTGATCTTCACATGAGCTTTCTGGGATCTCACTTCTTTGCTGGCTTTAAACAGTAGGGATGCTGAACCCAGCATCAGGAAATATAATGTGAAGCAGATCTAGATCATGGAACTGACAATACAATTGCTTCGTCATTTTAATTGCATTTTTACAGTTTGTTTTTACAAATTTTACCGTGACTTTTCAACTCTCTTTTCACTGCTAGCCCCACTTACTGATTAACTCAAAGTACGAGCAACCGAACCTAGAACCACTAAGAATGATTGTAGACACCATCAAATAGTAAGAGAAATATGAGAAAAGCAGCTTGGTTTACATTTGAAGGCACTTACTCTTTCATTCTTATTGTTTCTATTTATTTATTGATGTTGGTGTAAAGAGTGCAAGTCTTCCAGCTCTGAATGGCTGTGTCCTGCTTTCCGATACATTACATTACAGTATCATACTCTAGAGTAGCACACAGTGTATTTTTAGGACGTTTAAAATGTGTCACCACCACCCACAGGGCACTGACATACCAAACTCTTCTAATAAGAAGACAAACTTTAATTATTACATTATTAATAGATGGATGTCATCTAGGGAGATGTTAATAAAGGATTCTGTATTCGAACATCATTACTTATTAAAATCAAAACTCCAGGAATCTCTGCCTGTGCTCAGAATTTCTGCAGTTCATACTGTGTTTATGATACCTGCTTAAAATCATTACATTACACACATAAAAGAGATTTAGTTGTGCATATAGGAGTGGGGTACTGTATATCAATATATCCTGCAGGATGAAGTTCCCACTGGATTTGTCAAATGAATCACTTTTGATTTGAGTTGTGTAACAAAGATGTATGATTGATCCTTTAGTGCGCCCATGTGTGACTTGGTGGAATAATGCATTCATTTCTCAAACCACAGCATTCTGAATAGTTGGTACTATAGGTACCGATTCACTGAAATTGTAAAATTATATTTTATATTTAAGGTTTCTGGTTTTCAGTGTTTTACCTTGACTTTTCTACTCTCCTTCAAATATTCAATTTATACCGGTTGTCATTTGTGTATCTTAATCACACCTGAGAAACGTGTTAATAGTAAATTAAATCAATTTTACTATTAACATGTTTACTGTTAACATTGTTTCTCAGTTGTGATTGAGATACACCAATGGCTTATAAGGTATCAAATTAATTCTTAAAGGAGAGTATACAAGTCAGGGTAAAACAATGAAAATCAAAAACCCTAGTTATATTAAATTCAATTCACTTTTACACTGTATGATACAGTATATATATAAAAAAATAATTCTGAACTTTTGACATAAAATTATATTTATTGTTTGTATCCTAAACTTAGCCAGCAGGTGGTGCTGTGAGCCCATTTTTTTGTTTTTGCTCAAATTTGTTATATATATTATTGCTGAACCTATGGCAAGGAGCAGAACACAATAGCCAAACCAAAAAGGAAAGTCTACAATTCCCCTTTACTCCCCAGACTGAAAGCAGGAACCTACCTCCAGACTATCCAGAGATGATTACCTGCCAGTCCAGTATTGATGTGCCACAGCTGTACCTGTTAACAATTATACCAATTGTTTATATACTTGCTCGGCCTGGGCTCCAGTGTACATAGTTGTACAATATTTAAAGAGACATTGCACTTTGTAAGTAAACATGCACACAAGTGTTTAACTTGCCTCTGCCTACTATTTCACAGCCATTAAAGGCTGCACCACATCACTGCCCATTCACAATATACAAATGTAGTTAAAATGATATATAATATTGCATACTACAGAAGTGTATCAATGGACTTTTGCTTCCTCATTCCAGGCTTTTACATGGTGTATATTTTTTAAGACAACATCAGTTCTGCATGTTTTTAACCTGTGTGGATACATTACTGCCAACAGACAAATGGCTCATATTATTTGTGTAAAAATGGAAATAAATAATTATCTTTAATATTTTACCTCATTCTATGCAGAAATACTCTAATCTGGTACAGGAACTATAATTAGTCATTATGTGTTGGCTTGTTCCATTTGTCAGAATCATGAAATGACCTCTATTTTTACAGTATATAACAAATTATCTACATTTAGATGCTTGTTGCTCAGTGGGAACCTGGTGATGGGGAAATAGGCTAATTAACTGGCTTTCATCTCACTGTCCTCTTGTGGCTTTTAAAATCAAGCCAAATGGAAGTGATTTATTCTGGTGTACAAAATTCAGCTTACTTCCTATTTAATGAATATTAACACACTGCTATAGAATTGCACCCTCTTGTGTAACACTGGTAGCCATTTTTCCCTACCCCCACACCCTTTCAAAATTCTTAACCCAGTGAGACTCTCCAGGATTTAACATTTTACTTTAATTTATACAGAATTTCATTTCTTTGTATTATAAGAGCCTTAGAGCATTGACTAAAATACAGTACGATCAGCTCTGAACCACTGTCATTCCTCACTGAAAATGCTCTGGTCTCCTCAGAGCTAAAAATGGAAATAGCCCTTTAAGTAGTATGAGTCAAGTGGCTTTTAGTGATGGTTATGAGAATGCACTTTCAACACCTTAATAATATATAATCAGCTCTCAGAACTGCTTTGTTATGGAGAGGCCTGAAGCAGTACAGGTGCACCGCTGCCATCTGCAACCACTAAGGTTAGAAAAGTCATTTCTTTTTTTATTTATTTAAATATTACTCAGCAGTCTTTCCAGGGATAAACCTTACGGTGTCCACAACACTGCTTGCATTGAGATAAATCTTTTTACGTATGTACATATATATTTATAGGAAGTTGGTTTTGTTTTATTGTTTTGGTAGTGCAATGAGATGCTTTTGTTTTGTGTTTTCACCATAAATTGATTAACTGTGATACAAGATGAGTCAAATTTAAACAGATTTAACATAATGTCCAAATTATTTTTCCACATGCATAATATTGTGTAGAATTATATGAAATTCTTGCTATAAAGTATGTTTTCCATGTTTGGTTAATAAGGTTTTTCCACTTACTTTCAACACAGAAGTTCCTGCATCACTTAACCACCTGAGGGCAGCATTGGCTACTGTATTATTAAAGGATGACGTCATTTTGTCTCCACGAGCTGCAATGGTACTGTAATTGTAAAAGATTGATTGTATCTAACAAACGTATTATTACTGCTGAACACATTCTACCTAAGGTTATTTTATATTGTTACAAAGCACATCCAGGAGAAGACAAAAGAAAAAAACAATCATACAGAAGATGTATTTAAAAAGACATTTCACTGGAAAAAGAAGAAAGATGTGTACGATAACATCAGTATTTCTTTATTCAATATTTACATTTGTCTTGCCAAAAATCCAAGCAATTATCAATTTACAGCTGGAGTATTGATCACTTGATATTTTTTGAAAGTACAAACTGTTTAAAGGGCAACGAAAGAAACTCCCAATTTATAAATTCTACACCATGAGTTTTTATGGCAGTGGCAAGTGTATTGATCCTGTCTGGGTTTTAACATTGGATCTTCTTTTACTTTATTTTCATGATATTTGTAGTTAAATGCCAAATACTGCAGACAACTGCAAAATGTAATGTCCTAGCTGTGATTTCAAAGGGGAACGGCTTTTAAATATCAGTCTTCATGTGAATGTGACCTTCTTCTTTCAGCTCGCTCAGGACGACGGCTGACCTTTCTCCATTCTAGCGTGAAAACAGCTAACTGCAGGGCAGGCAAAGAAAAATGTACCCTTCTGGCTGATACGTATTGGAAATCTCTCCCTGAAACAGGCACATATATATATATAGAGAGAGAGAGAGAGAGAGAGAGAGAGAGTTAACATTGCCCTGTTCCTTCAGTGATGCATTGCCGTATAGTTATAATAGCTCTGCCATTCTGCTTTTACTTCATTTGTTTTTTATTCAAACTCAAGCGCCTCCCATTTTGTAGCGGTTTTCATTTTTGTAATGTAATTTGGTCATCCTACAGATGGTGCATTAAAAAACATAATTACCTTGTCAGTTAATTTGCATGCTTAATAAAATGAATTGTTCCTGAACTAAAAAAAAAAAAAAAAACCGAAGGAGACCTCAAAATACCTGTTAATAAAATTAACCATCAGGAACCATTAATTGAATCTATTAATACAGGTTTATTGCACCCAAAAGAAATCATGCTGTCCAGCCAACTAGCTAGAATATCCTGACTTCATTCTCCTGCAACTGTACACTTCCTAAAATAAAACACCGAAGTCAGACTAGTGCTAAATATAAGAACTTCTAGCATCATAGTAATCATCAAAATGGGAATCCCAAATTAAAAGGAGCAATTTGTTAAGCCACTCTGCAACACACAAATGTATCTGTTGTGTTGTAAATGGAGCTAGATCCAAATGAATATCCCTGTGCTCTCTGTGTTAATGTCTTTTATCTTATTAGCTAAACATCTGAACATCTTTTACTGTCACTGATTGAAATTACATAGTATGACAAAATTGGCATTGATCTCTATTGCATGGTAGCTTGCAATTAAATCCATGTATTACTGTCATTTAAAGTGAACTCCTGATTTGTTACATTGTTAATGTAATTTTATAATTAAGTGCATTAAACACTGGCGGTGAAACCACAGTTTTGAAGGTCATCTTTTTGAAGTCATATGGAACTTCCATATATATATATATATATATATATATATATATATATATATATATATATATATATATATATATATATAACAGACATGCCAGAAGAAGAAAAAAGTGTCATAGCGCCATGAAACTTGGTGGGTAGCAACAGGGAATGTTATTTTGTCTGTGGGGTGAAATTACACCTAATTTTATGCCACAAATCCACAGGATATATCTTAGATATCAGACTTCACACATACACTGAGGTGTGGCAGTAACGTCCAGCCAAACCTCAAGTGTAATAGAATAGAAATGACATTGTGTGCATCGACTTGGTATGGAAAAACACACACTGTGATTTCAAAGCAACGCACGGACACAGCAGAACTGGGGTGTTCACAGACATTCAGAAGAAGCTGGTGCACTCTGTATGTCGTCTGGGTTGTTCCTGCTAATTTAGGATTATAGGAGGCTTCAGGTTTGTCTCAGCTTAATTCTTTCACTTTAGACCAGAGGGTCTTTCTGCACAATATATCAGTTGTTATGTAAGCTGCAAATCCTCATTGGTTTATCTATGCAGCCCACAGGGACCCTATCAGAAAAATGATGTTCAGTATTGTTTGTCTTTTTTCTTGTGTGTGTGTGTGTGTGCAATGCCTTTGTAGTCTACTGCCAATACCAGTTCCATATGTTGGATTGCATGTGACTTTATTCTCCTTTGAATCTCATTCCTCTTCTGTGGATCGTTAAATATGCTCTCATAAGGCTCTCACAAAACAGCATTTCATTTATTTATTTTTTCTGCCTGGTGACAGTCTCCATTCTTGACATTTCACGATTGATGTTCAGGTATTCAAATCCGTTTGATATGCCTTTTGAGCTGTTAAATGGAACCATTACTGTACATTTTCCACTGCAACGTAGACAACAGTATAGTCAGCACACTGTACATCTGCTGCATACAAGTGCAATCAATCCAAACTGGTTTTAAATAGATTATTCTTAAGTTGATAAGGAAATTGGATGATACAACCAAAGCATCAAGGTTAGATCAATGTTTTTTTCTTCCTGTGCCAAACAGATGCTGCACTACTGCACTAACATTGACAGGGAGTGGGAGCATTAGTTCCAACTCAGGAAGTGAGATCAATTTCCTGGGAATATGTTCGAAGTAAAGGTCTGGTAGAAGAGTTGTGGTACAAAATAAAAAGGAGAACAAAGCTCCATCACCTGAGGCACAGACGAGAAACCTGATAGGTAAATGTGAGCCTCTATATATTTAAAAAATATATGTATACATTTCAACATGCAAGGCACAAACCTAAACACTCCTAGAAACGGTTAACTGTTTTTTTTTCTTAGTCCCATCTTCATAAATGATCTTTCTCTGATGTAATTGTTATATTTTTTTAAACTCTTGACCTTGGATTTCTTGACCAACTGACTTTAAAATGATTCAGCTCAAAATTCAAGAAAAACCTATTGCATTCTATGGCCCCTAGCTGCAAAAGGGTTCATTTTTATCTGAGAAATGTTTCAAGTGATAGAATCCTAAGTTATGTAACCTACGCTTACACTAGCTTACAAACTCTCATTGGCATACACATACACCTTTCTAGACTTTCTCATGTGGTTATTTTGTGTTTTAATTTTATTTGATGGAAGTTAAATTGTAAATGCCTGCAACATGATGTGATTTGTTTTCACACTTTATTAAAAAAAAAAAAAACTAAATAGAAACCAAAACATTAAATTAAAAAGAAGAAAACTAAAATAAATAACATTTTAGTAAACATTGCTGACAAATGTTTCAACTGTGTACCTCAGTAGTAAAGTCACCACACAGAGTTCCTTGAGTGGCCTAATAGTGAGGATTGACCTTATGTGTAATTGATTTGTATACTTATAAGATACACAATTTATTTTGTCATACATGCTTTAAATACAGCATGTGATGGCTTGTTTATTTTTATTATCTTTATAGGATAATATTGCTTGAATTTTGAAAAAGCTAATCCTGATGCTCCTTTGCAAAGATAAATGGGCTTTTGGTTGTAAACATGTGCCCCGAAACCCTGAACAATCTTGAATTTTTCTAGAGGTTACCAGCACATATACCACAAGGCTGTTTATTTTAATGAACCGAACAGTGCTGGTGTTTCCCCCAGGAGTTATCTATTGACTGTGTATTAACATTACTGAATACAATAAAATCACAGTTGATGTATCACTAGATCACTTAAATATTCAATTAGCTTGTGAATTGCTCTGACAGTTTTAAAACCTAGCCCATCTCTATGGTTTTCACAATACAGTGGTCTTATCACAGTCTTTTGAGGTTTATTACATACACCACCTCAGAGTGTTTAGTCATTTTAAAAGTATGGTACAGGAACCTGAATAATTTGCTGTTTGCAAAGATATGTATTTGCCTACTTCTCGCGTATACTAACACTTTAATAAATAACTTTTATTGTTGTTCAAAATTTTAACATTGTTTGAATAACAAGGTTTATTACATAGGTTATATTGTTTTAGACTGTCAGACAGCATCAGTTACTGGAGTGTTGTTGTAATACCACAGAGCCATCACTATCCTATCCTGCTGTCGGGACTGTATTTATAATAATGATGGAGTGTTTCAGTTCATGACTCTACCTTGAGCTTTCCTTCTGAACCGTCCACCCCAAAAACGAGAGCACCAGACCCTCTTCTCGCATGCATAAAGGCATTCCATTCCATCAACTTGTTTATGTTATCCTGTGCCATGAGTCGACGACCCCCTGTCAGGAAAGATAAACAAATGTAAATAAAGCCTTAATGTACAATTATTTATAAGCTAGAATGAGCAGGAATTAGCACAATGGCATTTTGCCCCAAAGCGCAAAAACCCATGTCCCAACATCTTAGCATATCATTTGTAGAATTGCAGTGCAGCATGATGATGAATTATAAATGATCACTTTGCACTTGCTCATAATTCACCCTGCTTAAGAGTAGGCATGTAATATGGAACGGAGCTCAATCCCAGAGTAACTGAGTAATAAGTTAAATGAATAAACTGCATGGCTTGATCCATAGACACATTTAGGTTGCAGTAGGTATTATTAGAATTAGTATGGAAAAAACAGAAATACATGATCCACTTCTGCTTAATAGATTTGACTTTTGACTATTACAATTTGACTAATAATATTTAACACCCTTATTTATTTCTAGCAAGAGATTTGCCATTTTAATATTTTGCAGTCAAGGTAATTTTAAAGGAAGAATTGTAAACAGAATGTTAGGACAAGCATGTGACAGGACTGGTCCATGTCAATCACTTACTTTTGTCTGGTAAAACAACAGTGGATGGACTTTGATTAATCTGTGAATAGAATAAATAGACTTGCTGATGTATACATAGAAGTAGAACAAAACACATAAGCAGTACATCAGCAAGGTATAGTGTAGAAACTGAATGTAATATACTTGAGATTGAATTGTTTATAAATTACAACTGGTTTTAATATTGGGGGGATATGTTACTCAAACCAGGTTATATACATCTTATTAAGGGCTTAATCAGAGCGGAGAATACCTTATTAAAAGTAGACTAGCAAGTGAATTAACTGCAAAGGCTATAGCACTTTTCATATTAAAATAAATAATGCAAAAAGGTGATACTTTCACAGACGTGTATTTGCATTTTCCAAACACAAGCTGATTCACTGATGTCATCCTGAACTACTGAAGATATGTTTAAGTGCATTTTAATGTGATCTTTCATGAATAGATGAATAAGTAAATTACTAGAAAAGCATAGAAAATGCATTTTTTTCTCTATATTTAATATTATAATTGTAACAGTACTGCAAAAGTGTCTGCAGTATTAATTACTTTTGAAAATGTCCTATAAAATATGTGCTTTGTTATCTCTGCTAGTTTTTGAATAAAGCACCTTTTCCTTTATTTAGTTTAAAGAGCCAGTATTAATTATAACAATTGAACCTTGCTGTGCTGTTTCCTATCTGTAGCTGTGCAGGCTCTGAGGCTGCAGTCTGCCTGGCGTTACATGCAGCAGCCAGAGTAATGACTTTTACAGAGCAGTACAAAATAATGCTAGCAATAGATATCATCTGGGATGCAACTGATTAATGAACTCAATGGCCTGTTGCTTTCAGAAATGTTTTATTTTTGTAATTTTAGAAACCATTAAAACTTATTACAATTCTGTAAAATGCCAACTGCAACATTAATTGTATAAATTAAATACTAACTCTAGAGGTGTGTTTTCAAGACCGCTTTGGTTGTGACTTGTGGTCAGAACCACTGTATTTCATTGTCATCTTGTGCCTGTTTTCTGTAGTGCTGTAGTTAACTCCAGTTCATTTTTTATATCCAGCTTACTAAACTCAGTGGAGTACATTACAGTTCCGAGCTGTATGGAATGCACTCATACCCCATTTACACTAGACACTTTTAAGCTGACTGAGACGGCTTAGTTTTTTTTTTTTTGTAGTGTAAACACAGCCATCCCCAGTCCAGTCCAGGTCCAGCCATCCTAAAAGTGGCCTGCTCCAGAGGTGTCTCTGCAACAGCTTTGGTCTGTTTATTTTAGGTCTACTGTGAACGCAGCAGTCCCTGATACAGCTCACATTTGCCACATACACTCGTGGGTAACGCCCCCATTGTCAGCGTCAAACAGGCACAGACCACAGCAACAGGAAGTTGTGATTGTTACTCGGACAACAACCAAAAAATATCTTTGACAGAACGATAAGAGAGAAATAGGCAGAGGATTCCAAAATACAAACAGACTTTTATATTTGTGCTATAATGTGAAAATACATGTAATAATTAACGTGGGATAAATGTGAAACAAGCCTAGTTGTCATTATTACACGCATATCTACAAACATATCCTGTGATCGTATTTTGATACATGTCAATACGAGGAAATGTTTGGTCTGTGGGTACCTCTATCTAGAATAAACAAATTATTACAGTAAATTCGCTAAGAAAATGAAAGATTTCTTTCACAGAGTGAATACAGTCCTTTGTTTAAAAGCTCTTGTTTAATTATATGCATCACAGCACTAACAATTTGAAAAATAAAGCTGCAAGCTTGTGGAAGTTTAATTCATTTAAATGCATAGGCTTTATTTTTCAGTGCATTATTGTAAGTGTCATGATGAGAATAGGGTTACCACACATCCCGGTAAAACTCTAATTGTCCTAGTTTTCTGTCTTCGTTTTTTGTCACAGTCGGAAACAGTACAATTGTTAAATCGTCCTGGCTTTGCTATTGTATTCACTTTGTTTAAAAGTACAAAACAGTATCAGTGTGCTCAGCAAGTTAACAGCAGAGTAATGTATTGTTGTGTTAGCGCCACTCAAAATAATGGTAATAGCTGATCTATTTTTTCTAATCTGTTTTTTTGTACAATTAATATATTTTGTTAAGATGACAATAGGAAGAAAACAACATGTGATTATGATTGGCAATAAATCCACCCAATGTTTAATTTTTTAAATTATGATTGTGTTATTATTTGCTGTTATTTTAACGGCTTCAGAGAAAGAAAAAAGTGTCTCAGTTTTTCACTCTAGAAATCTGGTAACCCTAGATGTGAATATGTGTATAAGCACTAGCTTCAGGTCCAAAATAGGTTTACTTTTAAACGCAGGATTCTATTCGCATGCTAGAAGGAAATCTTTTGGTTTATGAATGGCTTTATTATTTAAATTTTTATCACCAATAATACCGTGATGCATTGTTAGTATATAGTATCACTTTTGTTGAATAGCAAAAATAAGTATTTTTCATGGGTAAGAAAATACACGGGAATTATTGATGTGTAAATGTAGCCTATACAATAACATCTGCTTCTTTAAATGTCCGATACAAAAGTTTTCAATTCTTAGCTCCATTTCTGATTGCAAAATTAAATCTTAATTAACACGGAACAACTACCTTGTGGTACAAACGCACAAGTGAATGACAGGCTTGTTGTTGATTTAAACACATCCTCCTCTGTGTTTTGGGGAGGGGAAATGTCTTCACGCAAGGGGTGGTCGATATGATATAATTGGACACGCACTACAGTTCATGGGCTATGTGCATGTAAGAGGTATAAATCGGCACCAGTTATGAGCCAATAACTCCTGTACAGTAGACTGAAGTACTCTGCGTTGTGCTTCTTATAAGGAATTGAGCCCACGCGGTGACCACGTTATCTGCAGTTTTATTCTGATGAGTAAAACAGATAGAGGAAAACATCAGCCCTCTCGCATACATCAGCGTACATCAAACTTCAGCACATCAGGAACTGGGATGAGTTAATGGCTGCCAAGGCTTTTTATTACAGGCTTTAAGAATGTTCTACATTAAATGATAATGTTAATTTGTTGAGGGGGGCAATTATTTTCCTTGAACTTTGTGTAGCTATCTAAAGATACACCTCTAAAAGGATATTAATGTACTAGTAATTTGAGAATTATTTTGATAGTTTTGAATCACTTACACAGCTTGAATATGCCTGTATATCGATCTGTTTTTCTTTTACTTCTTCCCAGATTTTTCCAAAGTGGTGCAGTTCAAACACTGACATTAGTGCAGTATACAGAAATATCGTCCAACCCATACATAACCCTGAGTGATTTTACAAAATAAATAAAAATGGGCCAGCCAGCATATAACACAATGAACGTAATAAAACAAAAAAAAAAATTGGGGGATGATTTTAAGCATATTTCTCTCAGTTACACACACCCTCACTGACTTCCCCTTGATCATCATCCAACTTGCACCCTATATTTACAACTGTATAAACACAAGGTATGCATTAATTCTCATGGGATGCAACACATAGCAAATGTCCAATCGCTAAATATTCCTGTCCTGAGACAATCCCATAAAAGATTAGGGAGGAAACAGGGTAGCTAATCCCCACAAACAAACAAAGTTATCCAAAAAGGGATTTACACAAAAACTGTCCCTTACAAAAAAAGTTGCAGTTTCATAATACACTGACCTAACTGCTGTACATAACTTTGTTCACCTGACTAAGAAATGTTACATTTTGAAAACTGTTGTGAGTGATTTAACCCATTTAGGAGTTCCTAAGACATTGCTTATATGCACCTTTTGCTGCTGCATTGTTTGTATTAACCTATTTACAGGTGGCACAAGCCTGCCGGCTCTGGTCCGTACTACTTCTATATTACCAACCATATCACTGGGGTCTCTAGACTCAGTAGGTAACTGCTCACCGACAGATGGATTAGCATACTGAATCTCATCATTAGCCGCATTCAAAGGCTCTTTCATGTATTGTGACATACTATCATCTAAAGGATGTGCCTGCTCAGAACATGAGAATGAAACTGGATCATTTTGAGTATGGCTGCTAGGTTGTATTTGGTCTGCATCGCCACACGTGTCTATGTGTGCCTGTTATACCTAATTCTGTTACTGATGAATTCAGCTCGTGTGAATGGTCTGAATAGTGTTCGTGAGTGTCTTGCATGGCTACTACACTTTCTCCATCTACCGTGCTGGTAAGTTCTGAAACCCACGCAGATGTTCATTCTTTAGTATCCACTTGAGTCAAGTTGTCTGGAATCAATGAAAACTTAGATCTCTCCTGTTGGATATCACATTCCTCATTATTTGGAATCTCTGTCGCACAAGAGGCTTAATTTTTTCTCATCTGATGGCACAGGCAGGAAATTCACTGGCATGATTAAGTTCCTCTGGACAGTCTTGTCATGTCCTGTAGAGCAGTTCTTCATCTTGTTGGTGTTGATGGTAGAGTTCTTCTCAGTGACAATGTACACTTGGCTCTCCCAACGGTCTGCAAGTTTCCTTTTTCCACGTTCACCTTTATTAGCAGCAAAACTTGGTCTCCAATTTACACAGGGGTACCTTTCAGTTTACAATTATATAAAGCTGCATGCTTCTTCTGTTGCTTGCATGTAGAATCTTGTGCCATCGCCATAGCCTCTTTTAGATCCCTCACCAAGGAAGTGACATACTCCTCATAGTTCACAAGATCCTGATCCCTCAGTACAGCCTCAAACATCATGTTAACCAGAGGCCTAGGATTCCTCCCAAACATCAGTTGAAACGGGGCATAAGTAGTGGTCTCATGTATACAATTGGAGGCAAATGTGAGAGGTTTGAGCATCTGGGGCCATCTATGCTGGGCTCTGGGTAATAAGGCTCAAACCATATTCCCAAGTGTTCGGTTGAATCTTTCGGTCTCTCCATTCCCGGTGATATGGCGTGGCGTAGGGTTGGGCTTGAATTTTTTTCCCTGCTTAGTTCGTTTCCCGTGCGCATGGACTGATCCATTTGAACTTCATAGGGAGGTCTCATAGGGAGGTCTTGGTATTATTTTTATTACATTATATTATTTCAGTTTTGAATTATAGAATTAATACTTTATACAACACACACCCATTAATCAATCAGGTCACATTAAACTTTAAAAGGATTCCTTTAAACTCTCCTCAATATGTATAAACAGGGAGTTTGGATCTTCACGTTGTCTTTGTTGGTTATCGTCACTTCACAATGGCAGCGAAATTTTAACTTCATTTCATTCAAATGAGGGAGAGAAGCTGATACCTAAGAAATGCTCATCTTCAGTAGGGTTTTTTTTTTTAATTCAAATCAATTGATACTGAGGAAAGTATCATAATTTATATAATATGTTTGAAAGCCATGCCAGCTAGAGGCAACACATCAAACTATTTCATCCCCTGAAGCATTGACATCTCATTGAATATAAATTCAGTGAAAAACGACAGCCCGACAAGCCTACTAAATCAGCAACCGAAAACCAAAAACAAACATCTATCTCCGAATCATTTTCAAATGTTGTGCCCTATGAACCAGACAGTAAACAATGGAAACAAATTCCCGACGCAGTAATGAATCACATTATGAAAGATATGGTTGCTGTATACACTGTAATAAGAGAAGGCTTTAGAAAGTTGTTGAAAACAATCAACAAAAAATATATATATATATATATTTTTTTTCAAGTACCACTGACCTGTGGTCAAGCCGAATGACTGAGCCATACATTAGCCTACCTGTACACTACATTGATTCTGATTGGAATTTATGTAGCAAGTGCTTGCAAACATCGTACTTTCCTGAAGACCACACTGGTGAAGCAATTACACAAGGTTTGTAAGAAGCTCTGTCTGCCTGGAGCAGCAAATCTGCATCACTATAGATAGCGGATCAAACTTGGTCAAAGCTGCAGAACTAAATCCATGGACTAGACTTCAGTGTTTTGGACACAGGCTTCACCTTGCTATCGGTAAGTATTTTATTTTATTTATATTAACAACGTATCTGTCTTGGTGTTATTTAGTCAATTATTTACTTTTAATATTGAATATTAACACTGGAACCACCACGGTTATACTCATACTAAAACCACCACCGGCAATCATTATGACAGTTACATTTTTACACAACATCAATATTAAAATGAAAGACAAACTATAGGATACAACTCAAAAGTTTTATTCAATCACATCATATCAAACATTTGCACAGCCGAAACGTCATATATAGGCGCATACAAAGCACTACTACTTCAAAAAATTTAAAACTATAATAAAATAAACATTTCAAAAGAAACTAGTGTGTAAACAGGTGTACACAGGTATGTGTACATACAAAACTGTAAAAACGAAAGTCATTTTTAATTTAAGAGTTTGGGATCGTATTATATAAAAGCAGCTTTTAAAAGTGTTTAGTGATTAAGAATCTTGTTCAGCATCAGGCTATTAGATATTATTAGCAGGTTAAAAATAACTATATACAGTAAAGAAAGGTATAGTTTTGCATAAATTCTTTGCAAAATTAAATAATAATAATAATAATAATAATAATAATAATAATAATTTGGCTAATGACTTTTAACTATTATTATTATTATTATTATTATTATTATTATTATTATTATTATTATTTATTTCTTAGCAGACGCCCTTACCCAAGGCAACTTACAGTTGTATACAAAAAATACATTTCAAGAATTACAGTACAATTAAGAGCAAGATACAAAACACAATGACTTCAGTCCTAATAAGAGCAAATACAAAACACAGTACGATTTGATATTACAATCCCTTACAAAAAAGGAGCAATATTTTTGGCTTGAGTAGAAACAAAATGCAGGAAGGAATTGCATCTCTAATTTTATTATTATTTTACATAATGGGATCAAATGAATATCAAAGTGTCCATTTATTTTAAAAGCTGATATGTAGTTCTGTACTAGCTGGTTGTCATTTGTTTTATCCTTCTCTTGCATGCTGCAGCATATGCTTTCTGGTGACATTAATTAAAACTTAGTGAGATTACAGCTTAATATTTTTCGAGAAATTATACCTTACATTTGTGTGTTTTTTTCTTTTTTATAGAAAACAGTGTTAAAGGGGATAAGCGCATCAACCGTGCCATTGGTGTGTGTAAGAGGCTGGTGAGCACTTTCTCTTACAACTGGAAAGAAAAGCTCTGAATTTAGCACAAGCTGAGCTCAATCTACCTCAGCACAAGCTGATAACAGAAACACCTACTCGCTGGGGCTCATGTCAGCAAATGATTAAAAGGGTGCTGGAACAGGAAAAAGCAATCACACAAGTCCTAGCGGCAGATAGAAAAACAGGCACTTAGTACCTACATGGCAGGACATTGATGTGCTTGATTCATTAAATAAGTCTTTGAGAACATTGGTGGATTTCACAGACGTTCTGTCAGGTGAAAACTATCTCAGTGTCTGCTTAACAACAACATTTTGTCCGTTGAGGAAGATGAGACTGAACTCACAAAGTCAATCAAAGAAGATTCTGAGTTACTTGAATGAGAAGCATTCTGACTCACACACCCAATATCTACTTGATATTCATCTTTTATCGACCTTAGATTCAAAGTGCAGTACATCAGTGAGGACAAGGTTGCATCAATCAAAGCAAGAGTGGTGTTAGAAGTGGAATCTCTGCTGCAGCAGGAAAAGCGCTTCACTGGCACAGCCAGTAACACTGAAACCGAATCTCAGGGAGAGAAGCAGCAAATAAAGGGGCTTAAGAAGACCTTTCAAGTCAAGCACATCAGGAGCTACTAATGCCTGCGTAGTTCTTGAAAAAGAAAAACATATTACTTGAAGTAAATCATTACATGAATACTCTATTGGCTGACAGTGAATCAGATCAATTGATCTGGTGGAAAGCTCAACAGATTAACTTACCTAGACTCAGCAAACTTGCACAGAATTATTTGTGCATACCAGCAACAAGTTCTCCATCTGAGAGAGTTTTCAGTACCTGTAGTGGCATGATGCTGTTGACAGACTTGTGTTTTTGGCAAAACATTTGTAAAAAAGTTGTAGCAGGGGGAGTGTAACTACAGCCAGGATATCTGGGGGAATGAGACCTCTCGCCCTGGCAGGGATGGGCTGTGCAGCTAGCAAAAGAAATGGGGCGAGCAGCATCCTCACCCTTAGGCACTTGCGACAGATCAGCTCCAAGTCTATTACTAGAGGCGTCAACAGAGAGTAGGAAAGAGCTACTGAAATCTGGATGTGCTAAAATAACATTGCCCAATACAGCTTGCGTCAGGTTTATGAATACTTGTCTGCACTGGTGTCCAATCATCGGGTGCACATTTCCTGGCAGCAGCAAGTCGTTTCTTCCTCTTCCCATAACGTGGCTTCTTCATGCAAGTGGTGAGCCCAAACAATGGCCTGGCAATCTTGGAACAGCCTTCAATAAAATGTTGATAGTAGATCACCATCCCAAGAAAGGACCTAATTTTCTTTTGGGACAGTATTTCGCTACTTACATTCTCTCATTTTAGCCGCAGAGACCAGTCAAGACTCCTCTTTCCCGGTTTCACACAAACCACCCTAACTACTTAGCTGGTGTAATAGGGAACTACCCTCACGTCTTGCTGTAATACCTCTCATGTATTGGCCTGTGAGTGCTGTTCCAGCTCAAGCAAAAGTGAAATTTTAGCATTCTGGATAATCTTTATCATCTGGTGGCCAGCTATGTTAACAAATCACATCAAACATAACACTAACCCAGCATGAACAGAGCCCCTTGGGCAATGGAAGAGAAAAAAAAAAATCATAGTAATCACTAAACACTGCTTTGTTTTGCAGCATTGGAGTCATTAGTTCAACAACAGGCAGTACATTCCATTTAACGCTGAAGGCATTTGTGATGTTTAAAACAAATGCTATTTCAATTTTAGTTTAAAAAAAAAAACATGTTCTATATTCTTCAACACCCACAAGCCTCCCCCCCCCCCTTTTAACAGTATGAATGGATATTATTTGTGTCTCAAGGACAACCTGAAAATGGCTTACAGATCCTGTGCACACGGTATACCAATTTTTAACATACAAGTATCAACTTTTTCTTTCTAACATTAAAGCTAAGATTTAGTGCAAAAAATATTTTGTCACAAAATTGACTCAATTAATCGGAAGTTTCCTCTCTTACCTAAGTGCACTGTATCATGGCCTTGTTCCAATACTGCTGGTTGAAATCTATACAATTACAATAGTGGCTTGTCTTACAAGAATCTATGTATAGATCTTAGATGACATATATATATATATATATATATATATATATATATATATATATATATATATATATATATATATATATATATATGTGCAGCATTTGTGTATTTTAAATTCCCAAACCTAACCTTTGTGATATTGATTCAAAGTAATTGAGCTCTCTGCAATGGGTTGATTTAGTAATAACTCTTTACCAACCCTTAGCGGAAGGTTAATTTGACGGAGTAAGTACTTTTGCTGACAAATTATGTGACATTTAAAATGAAAGGCCACACCTGTAGTCTCAGATCATTAAGGGTTATCAAAGAGACCAGATTTAAATGTCACTGTAGCTGACAAATTGAAAGAAGTGCAAGGTGGTTGAAATCGAGGAAAATGCCACTTGCTGAGCCTAATGCTCCATTTACTTTATTGATTTTGTAATGTTTAGCTGGACTTCTTAGCAACTCAAATATGAGGACCAAATGCTTTAATTATGTGCTGTAATAGGCTGAGGCGACAGGGAGTACGAGTGAAGCATTACTACATATATAAAGGCCACTTGAAATGCATTTGAAAAAGTTAATTTGGAGTTTATGTTTTTATGGACCATGTTAGGTTAAATCTGGGAATAAACCTCCCGGTTCAATGACTCATAATGCCAATTCTGCTTCATATGGGAATTAGAACATAACCTCCTCATATACAACTATCATCTATTAGGGAGCTGGTTGTTGAGTGCAGCTTCCTGTAGCTTGGATTAAAGCCAGAGCATGTTTCAGACAAAAAGGATTAGAAATCCATTTGGATGGTCTTGCTTTTTATTGCTGCCTGTAGTTAAAATACATTTCCACTTCCTAAATTTGACTTTCAGTAAGGGAAACAAAAAGATGAGTGTAGCAAATGGTTCTGCCACAGGACACTGGCTTGTCATGTGATCACTCAGTGAACACGGTAAACTTGGAGGGAAAAAAAAGTCTGAATCCTGTTTGAGCACTGTTTGCACAGACAAATTGGACCCATCAAAACTGAGCCTTAAATCATCCTAGTTTTCAGTCAAGTGAACTTTATTTCAGGAGCAGACCAATACAACCACAATTCCACAATAACTAACTAAAATATGTCATCCTATGTATTTATAGTATGAATGTCTTTCTAGTGAGTGGGAAAAGCTTAACATTGTTAGCTGCCAGCTGGGCTCATAACTTCTACAAATTGTATTATGGCCTGTTGAGCAGGATGTGGATTGTTTCTTGTTTTTATCCTAAATTGCAATATTTTACTTTTCTTGTAATTAGTGCACTAGTTTGTCAGGATGTTGCTGCAACACACAATTTGCACATCGTTCTTATTTTTCAATGTGGTGCCAATTGTCTGTAAAGTTTTCACCATTCTTGGAAAAACATATAGTAGACTGTCAGTCAAAATTAAAAAAAAAAAAGCTGGAGTCCAAAGGGTTATTACTTGATCAAAGGAAATCAAGATTCAGTTTGTAAGAGAAATGACTAACATAAGCGGATACATGATGGACAAGAATCAACCACATCTGACACAACTTTGTATATCGTAAGCTCTTGCTTTTACCAGAAAAATCTCTTGGTCATTTCAAGGAGGAAGTAATTTGTGTTCAAAGAATTTATTAATCACAAATATCTCTGATCCCAGGAGGAAATGGAAGATTTATGGTATACTTTTTTTGCAAGTAGTTTAAAATGGTTACTGCATGTTCATCAAAAATAATGTGATCCTTGTGCTGTCCCTAAAGCCTTTGTTGGCTTTAGATTCCATTTAGTTCTTTATATGAAGTCTTGAGGCCCGCTGTGAGAGAAGACTCCCATATGAGCTGTTACAATATGCATTTCCCTGACCACATGTGCTGGTGGTAAATCAAGCAACATCATGAAAATGCAACATATGAAAGAAGTCTTAATATGAATGCTTCCTTGCATCTTTGGCCAAAAAGCCAGATGCCTTTTTTTCTTCTACAAAGGAATATGAATATTAAACTGCAGTTATTGGCTGACATTCAGAACAATGAGGAACTGCACACCTGCCAGTTCTTGGCATACTGGAGTCATACAATTACTATGCTTTCCACCCCTTTTACTGACAAACATGTAGTGAAAAACAAAGTAATACCATTTCTCCCTGAGGGCAGTCAGGATAGAAACAATTACAATTATCGTTTCTTGTTATTTTCAGGTGCCATGCATTTTGGTCAATACAACTGCTGTTCATGAAAAGGATAGTGTTTCTTTGGAGGCTCTTTGCAATGCTGAGGGTGGGGTTGGGTTTTGCTCTATTGAGTCTTAGCTACCGTGAGAACAGCTTCTTATAAAGAGTCTGGGAAAGGATTGGATAGCTTGGCCTGGGGTTGAATAATGGCAGTCATGTGCTTATAATAAGCAAAGAACAAATGAAAAAGGTGTTTCTGCTTTGGATTAAGTTCTCAAATGTTATTTCTTTATCATTGAATTGATCCATTTGTGCTTACAAATCTATAATAAATGTGCTGCCTAAGGATTTCATTATTCCCAGTTATCATAATTGTTTTGGTTTTTTTTTTCAATTTGTTTTGTGGAGTTTTTTTAGGTCACGTGATAGCCTTCAGATTATTAAAGGTATATGACTATCTAAATACTTGTGTAATAAGTATATATATATATATATATATATATATATATATATATAATGTATTGAATGATTGCTACCTGTACCTGGGATTTTGTCTTGTATAAATTTGTGTCACTCTTTAGTGTATGCCAATTATCGATGGGTCCTAATGCCAATGCAATGCCATATTCAGTTTAATTCTGAGAATGGGTTTAACTGCTCTACAGTCAAACGTTTTTGTCATAGATTATCAAACAAAATAAAAACATAAATTAATGTAAAAATTACAACAGACATGTCAAATGTCCTTGTCTTGTATTTGACAGAGCAATCTTTATTAGAAACATCTTTGATGCAGCTGGTGTCTTTTTCGTTGAAGACATTCATAAAGAAATCATGTAGCTCCATGCAGTGTGTTCAATCATTTACCGGAAGCAAATTAAACCGACTGCCAGGTTCACAAATGTAATGTAACAGGGAATGCAATATGGTAAACATTTGCTGTATTTATTTTTAAGTGATAAAAAAATGTATATTTACACTATTCTTTAAAAAATGGTAATTTTCACGGTGAGATTTTAACTTTGGCTGCTGATGTTGCTGCACCTATACGGAATGAATGTGGCAAACCTGTGTGGTAAACGTAAACTGAAAAGCAAGACAAGAATTAGGGAGTTGGCTACAGTTTAAATAGGGTGACTGACAGGTAATTTTAGTGTGACTGACAGGTAATTTTAGCTGGATGACACAAAGGGAGCCCCCCCCCCCCCCCCCCAAAATACACCAAGTTTCTACTTAAAAATACAAAGAAAACATCATTCATAGTGTCTCTTCCTTCTTGCATTACATTTTATCTGCATTTGACATGTATATGTCCATATAATAAACTTTGTCTGTTTCAGTATCACACTAATATAATGAAAACAATAAAATAAAAACAAATACATTTACTATTATTTTCACAGATTATATAAAATATAAGATATAGAACATATACCGATATAATATGAATATACATTAGGTAACACAGAGCTTACATGGGATGTTTATACATGCACATACTTTCAAATAAATGTAAGTTTAGAATATCACAAAATAACTATATGGGACTGTGAGACTGCCAGAATATGCCTGGCTGTTTCTATGTGAAATGTAGTGTAGTTTGATAACAGATGGCTATAGTTGCACAGCTAAGAGAGGTATAGTGTAGAATCGAACACAGATTATGGGAACTACCCATAGACCACTAGATAAATAAAAAATAGTCGATGGAGGCTGCAAAAGGAATTAAGGATTGGGGGGGAAAAAACACTTTGTAAGAGGAAACCTCTGGTGATCCAAGATACCCAAAGCACTATCAGGCATGTTCAGACAGATCCATCTGTGTTATTGATGTTATTTGAATGGATACATTCAAAGCTTAGACATTGGAAAATGGCTCTTGATGAAACATATAATAGATTTCTGAAGGGCCCATGAAACAATCTCAATGAAACAATAAAGACAGAGATTATAACCGGATTAATCAAAATAATAAAAAAACAGCAAAAGTGTTCTAAATTCATTAGCCAAGGGATTATGTGAATATTTGAGAATTCTATGAATGTAATATATTGGTTATGATGTAAGTACATCTCCCAAATCACACTACACAGCAATATGAAGATACATATTTAGTTATCTCCTGCCATTAAAGGTGTAAATGTAGAACCTTTTTAAACAATTTCACAATATTTAAAAGATATTAAATACATTATTATTATTATTTATTTATTAGCAGACACCCTTATCCAGGGCGACTTACAATTCTTACAAGATATCACATTAATTTTACGTACAATTACATTATTTTTACACATTATTTTTACATACAATTACCCATTTATACAGTTGGGTTTTGACTTGAGCCCGTGGAGGCTGCGCACATCTCAAAAGGCATCTGCCCACAGCTCGAGGCTACTGCATGGCCATCGCCAGACAGACAGGTGCTAAGCAAAAGCTTGCTATGTTGACATCGAGGAGGAGAGTGTCCGCACCAAGGAGGGAACTACTACATGAAACCCTTCCACTCCAAGACGGTGATCTTGGAGTGGAATCAAAATGCCATTTTGGGCATTTGAGTTATTTTAAAGGAAATAAATGACAAACATTTATTAAGATTTTATTTTTCAGATTTAAAAAAAAACACTAAATCTATGCTTGGGAAGAGTAGTTGTCTAAAAAAAACAAACAAAAAAAACCCCACAACAATCTGAATTGTTTTTCTACAACAGCTCAATCTCCCAGAATCTACTCATGTGTGTCGGCTGCATTTCTTCAACTAGAAGTGCAGCATAGGAAAGATTGCATGGAAAATATGTTTTCTTTTTGGTAATGAGTGCTATGAAAGAAATAGCATTAAAAGTAAAGAGGTTAAATAGGGAGCTCTACCAAGGTAATTGTCCACACCGCATCACATCTGCACAGGGAATGCAGCAAAATCACCCCCCTGCAAAAACATTCCTATTAAATCTGCACAAGGAATGCAGCAAAATCACACCCCTGCAAGGACATTCCCATTAAATCTGCACAGGGAATGCAGCAAAATCACACACCTGCAAAAACATTCCCATTAAATCTGCACAGGGAATGCAGCAAAATCACCCCCCTGCAAAAACATTCCCATTAAATCTGCACAGGGAATGCAGCAAAATCACACCCCTGCAAGGACATTCCCATTAAGTCTGCACAGGGAATGCAGCAAAATCACACCCCTGCAAGGACATTCCCATTAAATGGACAGAAATAAACCCAACAAAAACTGAGACCCTCACACAGGTATTTTGCGCAAATTCCTACTGAATTTCCTAAATGTAACTGTCATTCAGTAATGCACTGTGCCGCAGAGGGTTAATGAAGAGGATGTAATGAATGTACAGACTTAGATAGCTGACAAGAGGACACAGCTTACTGTGATAGCGAGCAAAGGGCAATGAGATCCGACTAGTTCATTTCAGATGAGTGATTAAGTGATAAGGTGATTATATCCTTGTTGCTTAGCTTCAATGTAAGCAGCTACTGTAAAATAAAGTATGTGCTAACTAGGAATGGGGAAACTAATTTTAACAGATTTTCCTTTGCATGTGTATGACTCAAACTAGAATGGCATAGTGTATATATCCGAAACAGACAACCCACCATTGGTACACAGTGCTGCAGATCAATTATACACTATATAAGTCATTTATCACAAGAACAACTCTCACACTATAATATTGTCAATAGGACATTGATCTCTGTTAAGGGTACACATCTAAGCTTGATCAGATGCAAATTTCTCCTTGGTAAGAACCCAGATTTTTGTTAGCACTATATTGGCACACACAAGAATAATACGCTTTGTTTAACAGATCTTGTCTTCATGGAATATTTATTTTACAGTTTATGAAATAAATCGGGAGTATGATCCCATTTTATTGTTTGGGAATTTCTGATAATGTATTTATAGTTCAATTCATTTTAAGTGTATGACCTTGTTAAATAAATACATCTGTAGGCTCTAATGTTTAGAACCAAAGTTGTTTCAGTACATCTTATTCTTTCAGTCTATGATGAAAATGTTAGTGTAAAGGTAATGTCAGTATGTTTCTTAAACAGTAGGGCATAGTATGTGCAATAGGAAATATGTCTATTCTTTTACAATCCATTGTTACTGAGATTGCTGACTAATCTTTTTGCAGGACAGTATTTTGAGAGCATTTGTTCTGTTTACTTGTAACATCAAAGAGGCTTTGAAGCTTAAGAATTGCTAAAGCCAACCTGCTTAAACTGGAACCATGCAAACAATAATGCTCTTTGTAGATGTGGACAAGAGAAAATGATACAAAGAGACGCACATGTATTTATGGAGATAAATGAACTTGAACTCTACTTTGTGTAGTATAATTACAGGATGGACAAAACAGTCAGCTTTGCAGTGATGAGAGACATAATGAAGGAGAAGGAAAGTGAGATTAATTTAGTCCATAGTTTCGCATGTATTGTTTTTTTTTGGGTATCTTTTAAATGTAAAACATGGGTCATGTAAATTAAACCTTTAAAAAATGAAACAGATTCTAAAAGCTTTAATCTACAGAAGGGCAGGCAAAATCACAATATTAGCTCAAACACATTCCAAAGAATAAATAGCTATTAGAAAACAGCAAACAAAGCATGTTGTATTCACAGTCATGACAGCAGTGTCAGCATACTATAATTAGCATAGAGTCCTATTGTTAATAAAGAATGCACTGTGTGGTTTGACTCCTACACAGAAAAATGTCTCATTTGTTAACTCTTGATACACATCACTTTTTGTTAACTTTTTTTTTTCTCTAAAAAGCGTCTATTTTTGTATTCCATATAAAAATACTGTTTATTTAGATTGCCAGTTGTGAGGGAACAATTGACTTGTCTTCATCAACTACTGTACATAAACCTATTAATGCTTTGAGAAATGTAGTACAGCCCAAACAAGGGAAAAGAAAAACCACATTGTAATTTAATAACATGGGTTCAAATAAACTCCCAGTATTACTTTGTCTGCTGCTACATGTCTATTAATTGGCTACTTGCTGTGGGTTCAATTAAACAATTAAAGACCTGGGCCCATATTTATCAAATGTACCGATATTAAGTTTGATTGCACGCACAAATTGATCCTGATTTATCATTCTCACATTGAGCCTTCGTACGCACAATTTGTGTTAATAAATCTCAATGCTTTTAAATCTGTTTGTACGTGGAATTTTAATTTGAACCGCCCACACTCCTAAATAGGGTACGTTTTACCCTGCAAACGCTGTGGAGTGTGATTTTAAAGAGTTTAATTTATTTCAGAAGAAGATGAGTGAAGAGCAGAAAAAAATTAAGTTTCTCTGATGCAGATATAGAAATAAATATATTCATGCATGGAACAAAAAATCTATAGATACGTAGCTAGATGTTACTAAAGTTAAACGAAAAACTAAATAAGTATATCAATACAAATACTTAAATTTATTTGATATAAGTGCAGTTTTTTTAAAGGAACAAAACAAATAACATGTCAGCAACAATGTTATTAATACAAAAAACTCCCAGTAAGAGTGTACATCATCTTTTATCAAGGAAACTCAGTGATAGCACAAAAATAAAGAAGGAATTTGATCATCATCTGCAGTACTCGTTGCCTAACACTAGGAAATTGTCGTATGCACAGCTCCTACTGTGCGTGAATCTAAGAACCTTCTCACTTAGCATTCTCTGTTAATAAATTCCATACTTTTGGTTCAAATGTACGTATGCAGTCTTTTGTATGGAAAATTTGCGAATGTACATGTGATAAATGTGGGCCCTGGTTGGAACAAGGTTCTGGAATAGACCACTTATGAAAAGGCATCAAACCCTTAACTAACCGCCATGACCATCTTGGACCAATAAAGTGAATTGGGGAAGTCACAAAATTATGTGATTTTCTGACAATTTTTATAATTTGGAAAAATAAATCATGCAATCCATGAAATGACCACACACATGTGAAACATGAATTGGTAAGTACTGTAGTATTGGTTCCCAGAAAAAAAAGATTGTATCATAATTTTTAATATCAAATGTAAATGTTCAAGAATACCATTATGTAATATGATAGTACTGTTCATTGGCAGAGACAGAAGCTTCTTGCAGAACTAATCAACACGTTTTGTCTGATTGAGCAAGGCTGTGTGCAGGACAAAATATTAATTTGCCATTTACTCAATAAACTATCTTGTATGAGTCATCTTGTTGCAGAAAAACAGGTTTTGGAAGGCAGTGAGCTTATTCCAATAGATTTTACACACCAGGGGCCTGATTTTCCAAAGTTAGTAAAGGTGCTTACCCATAAATAAGGGCTGTTTCGAGAAAAAATTACAATTATTTTTACAATTTTCCAAGGTAAGTAAAGTTAGACTTTACATTTATTTTTTTGAGTAAATGTTCATTTTACTAAACTTCAACGTGTAAATTTATACCATTGAGGTTAATGGTGTAAATGTACACATATTCTATAACCCCTGCTGAAATTGGGATTTTTAATCAGAGAAAGGCAAGATGGCTTTGTTGCTTCTGTTGCAGGGGAGGGAAGAACAACAGAGGACCAGACCATACCCTGTTTAACTAATTTTTTCTTCCAGGATCACCTTTATGGATGCCACCAATGAACAAGTTTTGAGGCATTATCGGTTTGATAAGCAAACCCTTTATGATCTTTGTGAATTACTTAAGGCGGATTTGGAAGCTTCCACCAACAGAACACACCCAATTCCAGTTCTGACCAAAGTCACTTTGGCCCTACATTTTTATAGCTATGGACTATTGTCTAATGCTGCAAGGCAGGGAGTATCCCAGT
Source organism: Acipenser oxyrinchus oxyrinchus (assembly GCA_030684275.1). Classification (NCBI taxonomy): domain Eukaryota; kingdom Metazoa; phylum Chordata; class Actinopteri; order Acipenseriformes; family Acipenseridae; genus Acipenser; species Acipenser oxyrinchus. Next base: position 89,765,395 of record CM060247.1, read on the forward strand.
CTTCATTATGCAAGATCATTAATGATGTAACTGAAGCCTTGATAAAAAAGAGCTCCTGCTTTTATTAGATTCCCACTATCAGTGGCTGAGCAACAGCAAATTCAATTTGATTTTTATCAAGATGCAGGAATGCCTCAGATAATTGGACTAATTGATTGTACACATGTAGCAATAAAATAATTCCATTCCTTAAACGTCCAGTTCATCTGCGATGCTTGTTGCCGTATCACAAATGTATTTGCTAATTTCCCAGGATCGTGTCATGATTCATTTTACAACAGAGTGAAACAGAGAGAATGTTTGAGAGTGGAGAAATCATGGATTGCTTTCTACTTGGTGAGTGACATTATTAGCATATTGTTATATTTAATTACTTATAATTATGTATCTGTAACTTAACAATTCTGCAATGTGTTGTATGTTATATGTTGCAGGTGACAGTGACTATCCCTTAAAGAAGTGGCTTCTGACTCCAGTGACTGGTCCTACAACAAGAGCTGAGGAAAGATATAATGAGGCACATAGATAAACACAAAGCAAAATAGAACATACTTTTGGTATGCTTAAGAACTGCTTTGGTTGCCAAAAAAGAGATAACATAAGCCTACAATACGTGCCAGAAAAATGTTGCAAAATAATTCTGGTGTGTGATATGTTGCACAATGTAGCAATAATTAGAAATGTCCCACACATTTTGTAGAGGAACAGAAGACAAATACCAGTGTTGGAGGACCCAGATGTTTAGCCTTACAGAGATCAGCCACCCATGCAAGCCACACAAATCAGAACAATAGAAAACATATTTTCATAAAAAGCAGTTGTCATCAGATGTGCACAAATAAAACACACACGACCAACCCAGATGCATTTGTCATTTACTAGTCATTTTTAAGTTACAATACATCCAATTTTTGCCAATTAACCAGCATTGGTGCATTACAAAAAAAACAAAAAAAACATTTCTCAAATTATTTCAATTGAAATGCCCAACTTTTTCTTTTCCTTCACCAAATAATACACGCTGGTATTTTATTATGTTTATTTATTATGTTATCTAAAAGCATATGGTCATGTAGTTTTCACTCCAGGTGTTCCTCTTTTTTTCACATTTTTTTACTTTATCAATTTCAATGAGCTCGGGGAAGTTGTCTTCAAACTCTATACACTTCTGTGCTTCCTGGGAGATTTGTATTTATTTATTTATTTATTTAAATGTGAAACATTGTTCTGCTCCATTTTACGTTTGCGTATAGCATTTCCGTATGTGGAAACATCAATCCCATAATTCATAGTGACTACTTAGAAATATAATGTAACTGTTTTGCACACCCATAGATTATTATTCATTACAAGGTCGAGGCAGGAGATTTTACTTTCAATGAGAAGACACTCAACAGTAAAGTGCCACTACTATCAATGGAAAATCGCAACGTAAAGAACATATGGAACTTTCAATGTAGGTTACTAACCCTTACTAATTTAACAACCTTGGAAAATCAGGCCCCAAGTTTGCCTTTGGATATATATATATATATATATATATATATATATATATGATATGTCACATGCAACAAAAGAAAATGTTTAGATGATGGCTAGAAAAAATACATTTTTAGACTACAGTTCATTTAGCCATGTAGGGGATCATTATTATTTATGGTACTTTAACAGCAGCGGGTGGTGCTTTTAGTTCTGCAAGGGTAATATCCTGGCAAATATTTAATGCAGTACTTTAGGCTGAAAGGTTTATCACTCTGCTTATAAACTAAACTCGGAAAGAACCAACATGACCCCATGGGGTCAGCACAGTAATTACAATCTAAATGGAGCTCTGACCAGCCATGAATTGCAGTGTGCGATACAGAAATTGCTGACAGTTCAATCACTGTGTTGCTTTTATAGAGGGCTATATATATTTAAAGTGCTGATACTGTTTTCCCTCTCAATGACAGCACTGACAGATGGAGTGAAAATGCTGCATTGGTTTGAACAAGGAAGAACTGGAGGGGGAGCTGCACAGCCTCCTGCAACCAGCTGGGAATGATGACTAGAGTGAGATTGTGCCTGGCAGTTAGTAATATTACTACTTATTCATTGCAGAATACCTGAAAACACCCTATATAAAGCAGAACAAGACAGAGAGATGCTAGACAGGCTTGAGAAGCTGTCTGAGCATTTATAACACAGGACTGGTAAAGGTCAGTGATAAAGCAACTATTAGCTAGGGCTGAAGAGTCTCTCATCAGTCAGGAACTGTTTTTGCTTTGTAAAAGCAGTAATGCTTAATTTGTATATATCAAGACAGTGAAAATATTTTGGTTTGGACACATTCCAAAAAAATATATATTAATAACAAATGATGAAACTTGTGTATAATCATGTCTTTAAAGAGCTACAGCAGTATCACAGTTTAACCTTTGTAGTGTACAGCCAATTTTACCAGCACCTGTAACTTGGGATGTCAAAAACACTCATTTTGTTATTGGGGTATAAACTATCATGTATGGTTCGATGTCTACAGATGCCTACTGTAAGTGATTAAAGTACCACTAATTCATGGTTTTGAAAAATGCCCTTATTCTAGCCCCCTGTTTAAATACAGATACTGTACACCCACCTGTGTGCTGCCTTAGCTAAGGCAGGATACATGTTGTTATTAAAACAAAGCCGCCCAATTGCTTGGTATTAAAACATAAATTCAAGGCCCCCCACAAAGGCGTTTCTTTAACACAGGGCCCAGTGTGTCATTTTATTGTGGTATTAAAACACATTCATTCAAGTATTGTAGAACCTTCAAAGTTGCTCTTATACAGTGCGCTTGAAGATTCACATTCAAAAAAACAATAACAAAACATATAAATGATATACAAAATAGACATTATATCATACTAAACTACACCAAACACAGCAATAAATTATACAAGTGTAAATGATACAAAACGTTTAAGAAAATACATAGATTTTTGTACTTTTATTATTTAAAGATAGAGTAACCAACACAGTAAAAAAAACAAAAAAAACATCTAATCCTGCCTCTCTGCATACCCCTTCGATTATGGAATCCAGATAGTCATGTCAGCCATTGTTTGCGTGAAGAGTAGCAAAACAAAAACAAAAAAAAAATTGTTTTTTTTCATTCAACATAAACTGCATTTTTCTGTTGCCCTTATTGATGCATTTAATACCTGGGTCAGCAACACAAACATAATGTAGCTTATAATACAATAGAATTAATTAATAATTAAAAGAAAATGCAACATGCAGTAGGCCTATAAGGTAATTTCTTTGCAAACGTTCATATTTTTAGTACACGCATGTATCACATTTTTGCCCCTCTACCAACAAAAAGGGCTTGTATACTTCTATATGCTTCTAAATACAGTGATATATATGTGTTTTCTTCACTTCTGTTGTTTTGATGCCACTAATGCTGATGTATAGACAGTTCCAGACCCTTTATTTTTCCGTAAAAGCTGGTCTAATTTGTGGAAATGGTACAAAAGCTGGAGGTGTTTTGTGTCATTATCTATGTCCAGTCACACTCTAACACAACAGTACGATACTGCCTGACTCTGGGAGATAGTGTCATACTGTTTTTATGCATAATGCCATTCATTCAAAGAAACTCACCACTGACTGCCACCAAACACCCCCACACCACTACATCACCTCCCCCACTTTAGCACTGTGTACTGTGGTCACATTCACAACCCATTCATTGGTGAACAAAAACTGTGCAAATTGGCCCAGATGTCTGAAACTCTGATTTATCTCTTCAGGGAACCTTGTTCCAGTCCTTGGTGGTCACCGTTTATGGTGTTTAGCCTGCTGAAGTGTCTTTGTCTCGTTTGCTGGCTGCTAAATGACTGTACCACTGATGCAGAGGAGGCCTCATGACAGAAGAAACTTTATTTAGCATTCTGGATTAATTCTACTTTGGTCAGGCACCTGACATGCAAGCTGAACACTTAGATAGTGAGCATCAGATTGGGCCATACAGTACCTCTGGATTTGTCTCTACATCCCCTGCCCTGATTGAACTTTTAAACAATTACAAAATAAGTGAATAGTATTTTGGGGAATGTAATATTATTTGTTGCATTCTGTATGCCTTATGCTGACAAATCTATATTTCTTCCTATCACAAACAGGAATATAGGCCCTGTTTAGTAAAAATGATTGCAAGTGCACACACAAAAGTGAATTATGAACAAACTTGTCATTTACAGTGGAAACTGGGTTGAGAAAAGTGCTGATATAAATCAGGTTTCATGTGCACTAATCCAGAAAGAAGCAAAGACATTTCAGACCATAGAAATATTCAGCATCATAAAACTTCAAGGCTGAATCAGCTATGGGTTTTTGACTGTCATCACAAAATCATAACTGAAAAAATAAACATTTTTATAGTTTGTAGGGAAAACAGTTTCTTAATAATAACTCGACTGATGCTAAATCACAGTGATCTGAATTCTGTGATACATTTTTCGTGTCCATAAAAGGTGTTAGACCAGCTGCACTGGAGACTCCCCAGTGCAATGTACCCTAGACACGCCTCTACCAAATGAAGAGACTGAAGATGCAGAATTATTTATTTTCCCCCTAGAACAGGGGACACTGGGGGTAAAGTAAAAGTAAGTGAAGTTTAATTTGGAGATTCAAGTGACAATTGTTGTGTTTGTAAATCTTGTTATATGTGAAAACAACTTTAAAATCATTGTATGAAGTTCATACTATAAAAACTGCGGTTCAGTTTACTGCTGGTGGTCGACACGTTTACAAAAAGGATTAATGGTGGTGCATCTTTACATTCTGGAAAGTATTCTTTGAAGGCCGAGGGCAGGAACACCACATATTCTTGTGGCTTCCATATTGTATCTAGTGAAAGCATCTTCAGATGTGAACAGGAACAAAACTGTACATGAATCAGTGAGAGAACATCCTTAAAGACTAAAAGACTGCAGAATAAAAAGCATTACTCTAAGCCAGGCTCTTTCAATTTACTTTCTGCTCACATCCGCAGCTTGCTGGCAAGGCAGTACATGAGTGAAATTTGTAATGACCTAATGTGACAGGTAATCATAAATTACTAATTTGCTTTGAAACAGCTCGGAATTGTACGACTAGGCATGCTTAAGTGGAATGACTCAGTAAGTAGCATAGCTAAGTAATGAAGCAGGAACTCATTAAACATATGCTATCTATCCCAGTATCTTGGGAGGCTAGCAAACAAACAGAAATTGTTTTAACAGAACATTGCAGTCAACTGGTAGTGGAAAAATGTCAGGTTCATTTTTTGTGACACAAACTACCTAAAAATAAATACTATCTTGCTACTGCATCAATTAACACATGTTACTTAAGTTTTTCTATATCTAAATCTATTGTAGATCTCTCGATTGCAGTTATCACATTCATTTAGGCAGGTAATCTACTTTCAGCAGCTTGGCATAGCTAAGAAAGGCACTTTAAGTACATGTAGTCATTTGGTTACTATATTAGATTTAGTCATATGAACCAACTATGATGACTTAAAGGTCTAAGAATAGCACAAAATGTCTATTTTAATAATTGTACCTGTACTTTGATGGAATCTTCTGCCTTTACATTCAAAAAAGAAATGCGCAACAGAAATTCCTTTGCCACTGAAACCTCTTAGGGGGCCCTTTCAGAGGAGTGGCTTACATCACTTCCTTAAGTCACCCATGCCAGCTTCCAAGTGCGTGCCGTGTTACCTGCCTCGCCTCCACTTCTGACAACAATGTAGCGACTGTGTGCTGGGTTTCCAGCGGCGGTGCAGAAAAGGCAGGACACCAGGGCTGGTTTTAATAGCTCTTTTTATTAGTTAAGTTAAAAGTCAAAAAGTCTCGCTCCTCCATACGCTCAGGCAAACTCACCACACACAGGTGGGTAAAACTACCACTAACTCAATTAGTCGATACCCAATAAGACATTACAAGGGGATTGAGTGGAGAAGCTACTAGAAAGTGATACATCAATTACAAAGTGCTAGTTGACAATATATAAAAAATGTGCACTAATCAAATCAAAGTGTACAATTATAAAAATAAAACATACAAGTGACAAATAAATACGTGAAATATAACAGGGGCATTATTGACCCTGTTACAATCTTAACTATCTTTTGATGAAGATAAAACAAAAGATATGAACATGAACAATTAACATATTATTTCTCTCTCTGTTGTGTTTGTGGCGAGTTTGCCTATGAGTTACTGTTTCTTTCTCTCTTTTGTGTGTGTGGCGAGTTTTCCTGCAGGTATGGCGGAGCAAGACTTTTTTAAACTAGACTCGCCCGGGCTAGCCCCGAAATTCAATGAAAACTGTTGAAAAAACAAGTTTCGCCCAGTCGTTTTTTTCAAGTTCTGGGCCAATCTGGATTTGCCCGATTGGACGCAGGCGAGTGCCGAAAAAAAGTGTAAACTTCGGGACTCGCCCAGAAGCTCTTGGCGAAACTAGATTGGCCCGGGCAAAACTAGACTCGCCAGACCACTGGGTTTCGCCCTTAACATGAAAGGACATGAAAACTAATAAATTATATTGACAAATGTAATTGTCCAAAAGTCACTGAGTAATGAATAGGGCATTATAAATTCTGCTTCATGTTGTAAATACAATGAATCCACACTCTACAAGCTTTTTACTCTGTATTGCTAAAGTATAAATGTTACATGTTAGAAACAAACACATATTACAATGTATCACAATATCACAATTCATGGGTTTTCTTTAGTCTTTGAGCCAAATGCATAAATAAAATGGCTGTGCATGATTTGTTATTATACACTATGTGGGGTTGGTATGCAAGCCAAAGGGTATGTGCATGATTTAGAATTACACTGCAGGGTACATCAGCGTGCAATGAATCCAGGGAAGAGTGCTGGGATTGAAAAATGTACTGCTGGATTGGATGGAATACAATAGTTATTTTAGTGTGAGTTCCCAATGACCAGAAGTGCAGTAATTCCTGGCTGAAGCTAAGTCATTTGGAGTTTGAAGGGTTGGTGAGACACACTGTAAAAAAAAAGAGTGGTTTGCTTTTTTGATTTGCAGATGGTTGGCAGACCTAACTGTAAGTTGTTTTTTTTTGAGAGAGAGAACACAGGGGATGAGATGGGTGAAGACAACACCCTCAAAATAGCATTTGCTTCAGAAAGTGAGACGCTGTGCATTGAATTTTATTTATTTATTTATTTAAATAAACAACACTAACAATGAGGTCACAATTGGCTGAATTAATCACAGTCACTATTAAGTACCATTGAAGACTAGTGCCACCAGCAGCATATACCCATAGAGATTTATTACAGTATCAACTCCAATGCTACAAAGGGACATGGTAAGAGATTAATAAGTATTACCATGAGAATAGAGAATAGACAGACATATTTGATTTATGTAGTTAACTTTTCTCTCAAATATTGTTTGAATATAATTTATGTTAAACAGTATTGTTTGATTGAATACTAAAGCATATCTGAACCAGCTGCACGTCAGACATTAATAAACACATTGTATTATTATTATGTACAGTATTTCTTAGCAGACACCCTTATACAGGGCAACTTACAATTGTTACAAACTATCACAGTACAAAGTATCACATTATAAAATATCACATTACAAGTTATCACATTATAAAATATCACATTACAGAATATTATAATACAGATAAGAGCAGTTATGAAAGTACAATAAGATCAAATTTAAGTAACAGCAAAATAAAGAATACAGTAAATTATAAGTAAGAGCAAGTTTGACTAAGAGCAGTTATAACTTATAGTAAATAATTGCTTATATGAGTAAAATCCTTTAAGAACATGTAGTAAGTATGATAAATGGATGAGAATGATTTCCCAATAAGAGCAAATACAAAAAACATGAGTACAGTTACCTATTAGAGTAAAATCAAATACAAGATACAGTTATAGCTAGGAGCAGTAGTTGAATGGCGCAGTTCAGTGCAAGTACAAGCTGCTACAAGAACTGGTACAATTGGGTGCCATATAGTCCAGTATAGTCAAGAGTTGAGGTTTACAGATGCTGTCTGAACAGGTCTACTTTCTGGGTAGGTTGTTCCACCACTGATGGGCAAGGGTGGAGATGGTGCGGGCACTGGAGGCAGGGGAGCTGAGGGGGTACAGCTAGTCTGCTGGAGGTGGAGGAGCAGAGGGGGCGAAAGGGGGTGTAGGGAGAAATGATAGTCTGGAGATAGGAGGGAGGAGAAAGGTCAAGACAGTGATAGGCGAGTACAAGAGTTTTGAATTGGATGCGAGCAGTGATAGGGAGCCAGTGCAGAGAATGGAGCAGCAGTGTATTGTGGGAGAAACGAGGAAGGGAAAAGACAAGGCGAGCAGCAGAGTTTTGGATGAGCGGAAGTGGACGGGTAGCAGAGGGAGGAAGGCTGGCCAGGAGGGAGTTGCAGTAGTCAAGGCAGGACAGTACTAGGGGCTGAACTAGGAGCTGCGTGGAGTAATTGGTGAGGAAGGGTGGAATTCTGCGTCTGTTGCTGAGGAAGAAGCAACAGGAGCGTGCCAGTGTCGAGATGTGCTGAGAGTAGGACAGGGAGGGGTCAAGGGTGGCACCAAGGTTCTTGGTGGTATGAGGAGGGTGAGAGGGTGATGGATTCAAGAGGAATAGAGATAAAGAGATCAGCGGTGGGGGAGGAAGAGGGTGGAAGAAAAGGAGGTCTGATTTGGAGAGGTTGAGTTTGAGATGATGCAAGTGCATCCAGGAGGAAATGACTGTGTTATACATTATTCCAGCATTACACATATCACTGCCCAAGAAAAGCTTGTTGTAATGTAACTAAACGTTTAATGGTCAACACATTCAAGCACATTTTTGTGTTTAATATACATTTATGGAGTGCCTCAACTGAGTTCTTCAGAAGGTTTCAGATCGAAAAGGCTACAACTGTTTCAATAACATTGAAAAAGACACCACCACAGTCTTCTTTCTAGGAACAATTTCATGAAGTTAAAATGACAAAACTAGGAACTCCTCTTGTGGTACAGTATAAGCCATTTAAGTTCTTGCTGAGAATATTCTTCCAAGTCATTTCACCAATCTGACTTCATTATTAAAACAAGCCCGGTGAATGAATGCTCCAGCAGCTGTACTGTGGTTTGTGCTTGTCTGTGTCATGTCTGTAATATACACAACACGACTGCTTTAGAACAAAGAGAGGGATGACGGGCTAATTATGTAACACACCAACTTCGGTTTACTCATTCCTTTGAATTAGAGTATAATGTTACCATAATCATTGCCTTCTTGTGTAGCAGCCCCAAACCTTTTTTTCCATCTACTAACCCCAACACCCCCACCCCTTAAACAGAAAAAACCTTAACTGCAATTTGACAGAAATAATCTACAGTTTCCTTTATTAGAAGTGAACTTGTAGCCATTAGATGAACCACAAAGGCCAATGGCATCTGTGTTTGCTTAAAGATAATTGTGTACGTAGTGGGGGTCTGGTATTTTTGTTAGGGACTGGTGAAAAGAAGAAGGATTTGGCTGTTGGCAGAACATAAAGCAAAGCTAACAACAAAGCTTTCTTTTCATGCTTACTAAATGAATACATTCCAAATCTGAAATTCAAATACCTCACAGAGGAGAGCCCATAAGCTGTGCTTCAAACTGGAAATTGTTAGATGGTTTTAGCATAAGGAATGAGATTTACACATACAGGCAATTAAATAACTCCCCTATGAAGGGCTGTGATTTAATGTTTCATATGATCTTGTCATTTTTATTTGCTGAGATTTCTTTCACTGATGTATTTTACTTGTATCATGATATATGTGAAAATGACTTTTAACCACATTTTTTAAAAGGATTTACAATAATATATAATACAATTACTTACAACCCCCAAACCCTCTACCCTTCCAGATGTATTCTGGCTTGTTGATTAACTGCTAATTTATCTGTACAAAATGATTATGAAGCCCTTTTTTGCTAAATAAAACCCCTTGGGACTTTATGGAAGCTGTGATTTGTACAGAGTTCTGTAATTTAAACAGCTTAATCTCAGCACTAGGGCAAGCGCTCTGACAGCAATCAACAACAGCCCACTTTCCTCTTGCAATCGTTATTAAAACACTGTTGTATTTGTGGATACCTACAAGATTTCCTGCTGCTGTGTTAAGTGCACTTACCCATTCTCAGAGGTCTTTAGCATGCAGGTCACATCAAAGGCACACACAAACACTCATACTTGAAGAAAGCCAAGTCTATTGTCTCAAACAAAGCAAACAAATGGACACAAAATATTTGCACATCTGGGGAAAAAACACACATTAATGTTAATAAATCTAATGTGAAACAATGATTGTTTTCATGATGATATACTATCAGACCAACAAAAAAGTATTATATTATCATTGTGCTGTGCACTAAAGCCTGGAATCGTTAGTAAGCAGAGTTAATTATGATCTAAGCTGAAACAACAGGGAATTGAATCATACTGAACACACAGTTGGGAAATTTACAAAATCAAGCCCATGGTTGCTGATTACCTAAAAGTCCATAAAGTACCATTACTTAAACTTAAACAAGTGTTTAGTTTCTCATTATAAAATAATAGCATACAGTGCTGGCTGTAGGGCCATCAGGTGAAGGTTATGATAAGTGACAGACAGATAGGACAGAAACCGTTCAATTCTAGCCGCTTAAGAGATCAAAAGCTTTTCATAACAAAAGGTTTATATTATTTTACAAAAACAATTAGGGAGTAAAGAATATCTTGAAACAAATGATTGTTTACTGCTAAGCAAAGGAAACATCTCATTTTCTTTTCAAAAAGCGAATACCATGTGACTAGATCTGTGCCCTTGGAGATGATTTGAAAATGTATGTGTTCAAGCAGCTGTACAGTATGCATGCCTGATGGATTAAACAGAGCATAATTGACATTTAAATGCATTGGAACTGTGTCGTTCTGGAATAATAAACACCACCAGCAGCACATTATAAATATTTAAAGATTAAGTATCTCATCAGCTGCTACCAAGGCACTGCACTGCATGTATTTAAATTGCACACTAAATAATTCCTCCCGCAATATCTTTTAGTTTATTAAAACAGGACATAGAGCTTGCTGTTACCTGACTAATGCAGAAATGTAAAGTTCATTCATCTCTGGAAGGTATAGCAATAATAAAGTACCATAGCACAATTATTTAGCAGTATTAATTAATGGAAGCCATTGTACTAGTATTTGCCATCCTTTTTGGCAATCAAGAGCTCTACATCTGCTACTGAAAAAGAAAAAAAAACAGTGGCATGACAGAGGCCCTTCTGTCATGCCAATATTGCTTAAGTAATGCCATGTCTATCTTTTAGCGATGAGCGATTAAAACTTTTACAAGTTCAATTAAGGATTCAATATTTGAAAATAATCCCAACAAAAAGGTTCCTGATTAAATGTTTTTTTTTATTTCTAATTAAAAACTGCAATAAAACTTCAATCACTTTTTTCAACAACACTTTCAAACATACAAAACATACAGTATGCATTATATTGAAGTCACTACTAAAGCAGCATAACCAATATATAAACAATACCACTACAGAAACTACATTTTTAAATAAAGAAGAAAAGCACACCCAATCTGACAAAGCACTCCATTGCTCTCAACCGCCTGAAATCTTCTCTTTAGCTCTTTTGAATCCCTAATGCTTCATTACAAACAATAATACTACTACTACGACTACTACTAATAATAATACATGGCTGGAAGTTTATTAACTCATTAAATATAACTTAATACAAGAAAGAATGGCAACCTGAAACAAAATATTATAAAAATAATTAGTAATTAATAATTACAATTATTCTTATAATCTTTTGTTTCATGTTGCCATTCTTTCTTGTATTACGTTTCATTTAATAATATTAAATGAAACGCAATACAAGAAATAGTAATTTGAAACATTTTTGTTTATTATTAAAAAAAAAAAAGTAATTTCTTAACCTGCCTCGTTGACTAAACTAAAATGAGAAACCGCATCAACAATAACAGATACATACAAGTGAAAGTCCCGGTAAACCAATACAATAACTTTGGGTAGCTCAATTATAAATATATATTTATATCAACATCCATGAACCATCCATGCTTCGGTTTCAAGGGTGACTGATCTGACATGGACTGACCCATTATATAATTTAACATCCGCCGCTTTTCTCTTGCGGAACGAAATGTCATTAATAAGTTGATTGATAAATGTGTAAAGCAAATAAAAATAGTTTGTATTTATGAACTTACGGTATTTAAACACTCGCTCAGCTTCTTCAAAGATCTTGCCTTCTTTCACTGACAAGTATTTATAACAAAGAGTTCTGATAAACTACGCTCCCTGTATGTTTTTGTTTGTTTTGTATGCATTATGGGAGCTTACAGGAGGGCGGATCTCAAGGTTCCCTTGGACTACAAGGGACGGTTGCACAAAACAAGTCTTAACTTAAGGCTAAGACTTAGTTTAAGTCCAGCAGTCTTAGTTTAAGTCCAGTTGGTGTAACGTAAGACCTTGAGATAAGACTGTTGCACAAAGCAAAACTTAGTAGGTCTTACGTAAGACTGGTCCTAAGCTGCTGTTGCTAAGCAATGAAGACCGGTCTTATTTTTTCGAGTCTGTTTGAAAAAACAATTTATTTTGCTCGCTGTGAAGTCTCCAACAACATTTAAAAAACCTCCAGTGGCATAGAAACGAATTGCCACACAAACTTGAATGACTGCGGGGATTCTGGCTTCTGTTATGCAGGCTCCAAGTCATCTTTTAACATTTCTACTAAAGTTAATAGGTCCTCGCAGTGGAAACGCAGCCTTTCAAAACCTGCAATGTTATTTAAATTCTCTAAGGGATTGTGTCTGGCCTTAAACACTCTTTACAAATACAAAAAACATGAGTACAGTTACCTATTAGAGTAAAATCAAATACAAGATACAGTTATAGCTAGGAGCAGTAGTTGAATGGCGCAGTTCAGTGCAAGTACAAGCTGCTACAAGAACTGGTACAATTGGGTGCCATATAGTCCAGTATAGTCAAGAGTTGAGGTTTACAGATGCTGTCTGAACAGGTCTACTTTCTGGGTAGGTTGTTCCACCACTGATGGGCAAGGGTGGAGATGGTGCGGGCACTGGAGGCAGGGGAGCTGAGGGGGTACAGCTAGTCTGCCGGAGGTGGAGGAGCAGAGGGGGCGAAAGGGGGTGTAGGGAGAAATGATAGTCTGGAGGTAGGAGGGAGCAGAAAGGTCAAGACAGCGATAGGCGAGTACAAGAGTTTTGAATTGGATGCGAGCAGTGATAGGGAGCCAGTGCAGAGAATGGAGCAGCAGTGTATTGTGGGAGAAACGAGGAAAGGAAAAGACAAGGCGAGCAGCAGAGTTTTGGATGAGCGGAAGTGGACGGGTAGCAGAGGGAGGAAGGCTGGCCAGGAGGGAGTTGCAGTAGTCAAGGCAGGACAGTACTAGGGCCTGAACTAGGAGCTGCGGGGAGTAATTGGTGAGGAAGGATGGAATTCTGCGTCTGTTGCTGAGGAAGAAGCGACAGGAGCGTGCCAGAGTCGAGATGTGCTGAGAGTAGGACAGGGAGATGTGCTGAGAGTAGGACTCTTTCCCAACTAAATACCCTTTAATTAAAAATTCAGCAAAAGCTATCAGTGGTGCTGCCATGTCAGCTTTTATAGCAACAGATATTTTTTTCCCCCATTTAAGCCTGGTGAGGGAGAGGCTTTAAAAAATGACTTAAATATAAGACCAGACTCAAATTAAGACTTTTTGTGCAACGGGTCTTATTTATTTTGAGCTTAAATTTTAAGTCTAAGTCCAATAAGTGGTCTTAAAAGCATTTAAGACATTTGGTGCAACCGGCCCCTGATCCCTACTACAGATGAGAGCAGCTTCAGAGGTTGCCTGATGTGAACCGCTGGAATTGAAAGTGGCTGAGATGCGGAAGTAACTTTTATGATGAGTGACCATAAAGAAGACGGAAAGTTTTATAGTATAATAATCGATCGAAATTGTGCAGTTTATTAATCGTTCGAAGTCGGTTTCGGTGTTTAATTCAAGTTCAAATTAGGCTTTTGTGTAAAATGTTTTAGGATGGAATGTAATCCCCAGATTCCCCACATGCTTTTTTTCTTTTCTTTCAGTTTCTAGATTTCAAGGCTGTTTTTCCTTTGACTGTTTAGTTATGGTAAACCTGACATCATCACAAATGAATAAATACTGTATGTCTGTGATTACATTGTAATTACCTGCTAGTACTAAATAAAAGAAAACTGTTATAAATGAATGCTTTGCAAAGATCTTGTAAATTGAGTAACATTAGGATAAAACAGTTATGTAATAATGGTGTTACAAGCTTGAAAAACTTTAACCTTTTGCAGTCCAATTATTTTGACCCTGTCAGGCTGGTCAGGTCTTATTTCATTTTGGGGAACAAAATAACACTTTAGAATTTACTGTTCAAATTGAATTAGACGGACTTTATTTACATAGAACATGTTTCAATCACTATATAATCAAAGTGATACTCTGAGGAAAGAAAATTATACCAATTTTTTCAAAAATATTTACTATTTATATGAGGGAAACATTGCAAAAAAACTGTTAAAAATATCACAAAATTATTGTTTTTGCTGAGTGACTTTAGAGCAATCACTCAGGTTTCAAACTTAATGTAAATCAATAAGACATCCCTAACAAAGAAAACAAGTGTTACGATATACAGTAATTGACATTTTCACAGGTATTAAGGGATGTTTTCTGAAGGCTGTAAGAGGTTTATTTGAAATGTACAGTGATCCAATGTATCCTTGTCTTCAGAAAGACTGTCATTCAGAGTTATCATTAAGCTTTCTAGTTCAATGGAAATTGGAAGCAATCTGCTTGATAAGGGAAACTGTTTAGACAAGAAAGTGATAGATCCTCTCAAGGTTTCTCCAAATAGAAAAGCAGGGAAACATGTTGACATGTTTCTGATCTATTACCTAATAACATTATTACTGTGTAGCATAGATCCCTATTATTGCTAGTGCAGCTAGTGGAAGGTGAGCTTTTATTAAATATACTACAGTATATAATGACTGAAAAAGATTGTGTATTAAACCCCTTGCTGCACTTAGAGGAAAACTCATTGATCAACAGCCTTCAAAACTGAATTACTCTAAATCAAATTTTTTAAACATTATAAGGTAACAACATTAGATCCTAACGGCAATTTGTCATAACAAAACTGCAGTTATATGCAATTGGAGGCTGCACATCTGTTTTTTAGTGCGCTTCCAATAGCAATTTAATTCTTTTTGTAAAAAAAAAATAACGCATTGATACATTGAAAGCAACTATTTAATTGTTAAATTATATGGATATTTCTGTGTTTCACTTCAAGTGTTATGTAAAAAGACAAAAGAATAAAGGATTATGCACTGTAACCTGAACCATAAAATAATATTTTCCTTTTTATAAAAAACAAACAAAAGGGAACCATGTACATATAGAACTGAAACTTTACTCACAGTGTATTCATGTATGTGAAGCACCTCATTATTATATTATTTGAGTGCTGGTATGTATTCCTTATACAGAAACAGCAGACAAAATCATTTTGCTAAATAATACAATGAATCACAAGCAATATGCTTAACTCATTTGATATTATAATATGAAACCATACAAGCCCGAGCCTTATGAGTCTGCCAAGGGCTTATCTGCTAAGGAAGAGGATCAGAAGGATTATTCAAACAAGCAGCAGAAAGAAGGAAAACATAATGAATGCATGTCAAATTGAGCAGAGCATGCAACTCATAATATATTCAGCAGTATATATCAGTATATATTAATTATTGGTTCACTTAAAAAAGATAGGGGGATTTAGAAATAGAGACTGTAAACAAGAATAGATATTAGTTGCTGTTTTAAAAGAGGTCTTGAAATGTTGCTATTCTCCATGATTACACCAAAATCAAATGTGAATGGCATATTTGTATTGTTTAATCTTTTTAATGCATGCTACAATTGTTTCTGATGTGTTGCACAAAACATTTGCTTTTTCAATGCTTTTAGTGAGATTATGATAAATTTATAAACATTACATATATATATACAGTGTATGTATATATATATATATATATATATATATATATATATATATATATATATATATATATATACAGCTCTGGAAAAAATTAAGAGACCACTGCAAAATTATCAGTTTCTCTGGTTTTACTATTTATAGGTATGTGTTTGGGTAAAATGAACATTTTTGTTTTATTCTATTAACTATAGACAACATTTCTCCCAAATTCCAAATAAAAATATTGTCATTTAGAGCATTTATTTGCAGAAAATGACAACTGGTCAAAATAACAAAAAAGATGCAGTGTTGTCAGACCTCGAATAATGCAATGAAAATAAGTTCATATTCATTTTTAAACAACACAATACTAATGTTTTAACTTAGGAAGAGTTCAGAAATCAATATTTGGTGGAATAACCCTGATTTTCAAGCACAGCTTTCATGCGTCTTGGCATGCTCTCCACCAGTCTTTCACATTGATGTTGGGTGACTTTATGCCACTCCTGGCGCAAAAATTCAAGCAGCTCGGCTTTGTTTGATGGCTTGTGACCATCCATCTTCCTCTTGATCACATTCCAGAGGTTTTCAATGGGGTTCAGGTCTGGAGATTGGGCTGGCCATGACAGGGTCTTGATCTGGTGTTCCTCCATCCACACCTTGATTGACCTGGCTGTGTGGCATGGAGCATTGTCCTGCTGGAAAAACCAATCCTCAGAGTTGGGGAACATTGTCAGAGCAGAAGGAAGCAAGTTTTCTTCCAGGACAACCTTGTACTTGGCTTGATTCATGCGTCCTTCACAAAGACAAATCTGCCCGATTCCAGCCTTACTGAAGCACCCCCAGATGAGTCCAATTTTCAGCTTTGCCCAACACCTGGTCGTCTAATGGTTAGATGGAGACCTGGAGAGGCCTACAAGCCACAGTGTCTCGCACCCACTGTGAAATGTGGTGGAGGATCGGGTGATGATCTGGGGTGCTTCAGCAAGGCTGGAATCGGGCAGCTTTGGCATGAATCAAGCCAAGTACAAGGTTGTCCTGGAAGAAAACTTGCTTCCTTGTGCTCTGACAATGTTCCCCAACTCTGAGGATTGGTTTTTCCAGCAGGACAATGCTCCATGCCACACAGCCAGGTCAATCAAGGTGTGGATGGAGGAACACCAGATCAAGACCCTGTCATGGCCAGCCCAATCTCCAGACCTGAACCCCATTGAAAACCTCTGGAATGTGATCAAGAGGAAGATGGATGGTCACAAGCCATCAAACAAAGCCGAGGCTGCTTGAATTTTTGCGCCAGGAGTGGCATAAAGTCACCCAACATCAATGTGAAAGACTGGTGGAGAGCATGCCAAGACGATGAAAGCTGTGCTTGAAAATCAGGGTTATTCCACCAAATATTGATTTCTGAACTCTTCCTAAGTTAAAACATTAGTATTGTGTTGTTTAAAAATGAATATGAACTTATTTTCTTTGCATTATTCGAGGTCTGACAACACTGCATCTTTTTTGTTATTTTGACCAGTTGTCATTTTCTGCAAATAAATGCTCTAAATGACAATATTTTTATTTGGAATTTGGGAGAAATGTTGTCAGTAGTTTATAGAATAAAACAAAGATGTTCATTTTACCCAAACACATACCTATAAATAGTAAAACCAGAGAAACTGATAATTTTGCAGTGGTCTCTTAATTTTTTCCAGAGCTGTATATATATATATATATATATAGTATGTACTTTTATGTACTGTAGCACATAACAGATTGGAAAGGATTCCTTGGTTCTGGAAAGAACAATATGGAATGAAGAATCTGGAGTCCATAAAAAGGTCAGGACACAATAAACGGATGTGTAGACTGCTGGGAGCAACTCATACACAATTCTTGGCAGCCTAATGTTAAAAAAAAAATGTTGTGAAAAAAAAGAGAGAGCAGGATTTAGAGTAGCTTGAGGTTGGCACATAGTTCAATGCCCAGAAAAAAGAGTGCCAAACTTGCACATGAAGCAATATAAGTATGCTACTGTGCTCAGAGCCTTAGCTCGACACAGTTATTGCACTCTCAATGAGCTAAAACTCTTTCTCTTCCTGCACTAGGGAGCATGTGGATTTGTATGCATGTATTAAGTGTCTCCTACAAAAGCCAAGTGCCAAGCAATTCAGCAACACATCCCTTAAGCCTGTTATTACAGTCTGTAGTCTGAAGCAGACATGCATGACTATCCTTATAAACAATGATTTAGTGAAGGGAATTCACCCTTTCTTAGTGATTTGGGGCTTTCATTGCCCTCTGCCATGTTATCAGTCATCCATGTCCCAGGGGAAATACTGCTGGGTTGAGGTTAAATTAAGGATCCTTGCCTCGTGATTGCTTTTCAGCTGGAGAAATATGCTTCCAGGCAAACTTAATCTGCATCAGATTTCACCCTTAAGGGCAATGGTCAAGGCCAAGTATGTACACATACACAAGAGAAAAGAGCATGCAGTGATAACATGAAGGTGACACAATCCTTTGATCTTGCTTACTGAGTTCCAGGGCAGGAAGACACAATGATGCTGTAACACAAATGTAATTTAAATGCTGTGGATAGTCTTCTTTTTAATCAATACAGGCAATATCGAATTTTCAACATGGTGTCAGCAAGGGTTAATAATGTAAATCATGTCTTAACACACACACACACACACACACACACACACACACACATATTGTTGCAATTTTATTAAACTTAAAAAAGCCAAAAACAACATAACACTGTAAAATAACCCTATAATCTGCAAAGCTTGAACTGTGACCACACTGCAAAAGCTGCCATTATTATTACTGTACACCTCTACAAGTTAAGCAAGTTGTTTCTTTCAAAGCCTTCTTTGTTTCCAGAAAGTAGCATTCTACAAAAAAACATCTACTGACCTTCTTATGACACCATATTAAAAGATTTGAATTGCGTGATTGTAGAATGTAATTATAGCTGCCTTTAATGTGACAATTGTGAAGGAAATGCACAGCCAGAATTTCTCATTGCAAACATTCCTCAGGCATATTTAATATGATCTGACTTGCCCGCCGAATGATTTAGAAGGGAAACATGAGATAGGTGTGTGTTAGCTTGAGTAATGGAGTTTTCCTGAGTGGGTTGCTGATTTCTATGTATAAGAGCCAAGTGGTTGTTTCAGTCTAATTGATTGCTTTTAAGTCATTTTATGCCTTGTGTATCACAACACAAACAAAAGAGCCTTGTTACATGTATTTAGTTCCTTAAAAGATAACTCAGTTTGTAAAAGCTTTTTATTAAAAAAAAGGCATTTTGGCAACTGTGAAGTCAAATATAAAAAAGGATAAAAGGCTAGATGTACTCAACTGTAATAGTTTAAATACTTAAACCCTGGATTTATGTCCTGCTTATGCTGCTACAGAACACAAATGGGACTAATTTAAGTATGACAAAATACATTAAAAAGGGGGTTCAGCCTTTTACTTCTAATCATCCATAATGTAAATAAACATACTGTATTAATGTCAATTTGAAAGTCACAGTCTAACAGCACTACCATATACACATTGAAGAGGTGGAACATTTGTGTGACTGTTGACCGGGTTTATCTTCTTATTAAACCACTTTGAAAAATAGAATTGGAAGCTGCAGTGTGCTTGTCAGTTGAAAACACACTTATCTTTAATAAGAGCTGGTACTTGGCTTCAAAGTGCACCCCCGTGAGAAGCCGCTGAATACCCCTTTATACCTAACAGATGTTGTGTGGGCCTATCTGAAATGAGGTCTGATGGTCTCAATCAAGATCTGTTCCCTGTGGGAAAGAGCCTGCGTCAGAGTACTGCAACCTGCACTAACTGGCTCCTAATTCAGCTGTCCCCACTCAGAGAAATGAAAAGGGCAGGGAGTGAGGAAGCTGGGAATGTACACGAAAGCTGTTGTTGAAGAATGGACTGTAAATTACAGAGGTTTTGGCTCAAGCAGCGAGGAAGAAAATCTAACATTAAGATTGTATAGATTGTATTTGAGACCTGGCTTATGGTGCAGCTACATAAAATATAATTTAAGACTAAATAAATAAAATATTTTCCAATAATAGGTCTCAATGGGGGCACAGCCGGTTAAATGTATGCTTACAGATTTGATGCACATCTACAATTTAACCCACTCCAAATTAGCCTATGGCTATTAAAAGAACCATTGTCTAATTTTGTTGATTTTTTCAATATCTCCCTATCAATGAATAAATACACAAACTGAATTTCTACCAATTATTTGTCAACATGATGTTAGGATAATACAGTTTTATGGGGTTCATGACAGGGTAGCGTTAAGGCCCAAGTTGTTATGGCAGGAATTAGAGACTCATGGGCTGATATACTAAGATGGACCAGTTGCAGCGCAAACCATACCGCAATTTGCATTTTCCTTGCGACAATTTACAAAGTATACAATTTGTCGTATGTACTAAGAAAAAATATGTTAATAAAGAGAGCCGCAATATACTAATTTAAATATTTGTTGCGTCATCTTAGCGAGATCTTTAGCATTGCGAGAGTCGTACAACATTTTTTTGACTAAATAGCGAAAGACAGTTTAATCCCATCAGATTCTATAGTGGGGCCCCCACCTTCACCCCCAAATAAAAATGTGTTTCTATCAACAAGCTTTTCATAATCATACAGTAGCCCCTCGTTAAACCGGACATGTTTGTCTGACATGAGATGTCAGGTTTAAAAAAAATAAAAACATTAAATACAAATCCAATAGGGCCTCATTTACGAAAGGGCACTAAACTTTATGGTGCACGATAATTGCAATTACTGTGCATGTTAATGATTTCTATATTTACTATTGCAATTGTATTCATTATCGCGCAAAACAGTGGGCATATTATGATGCACGCTAATTTGTGCCATACTATGGTAATCAGAATGAATATGTGATTTGTATGGTAATGCATGATAATGTATTTAAATGAGGCTCCCCGCTCTGAATAATGAGATGAGCTTTATTCACACCGTATTTACTAAAGGGTGATAATTGTATTGGACACTGTGACAGGATGGACGTAGTGGTGACATCAGGCCAAAATGCAGGAAGAAAAACGTCATTTATTTACAACACAAAAACAAATAAAATATTTGAACAAAAACACTAGCTCACAGAGCGAAATAAAAAAGATAAACAAAACAAGTTACGAACGCAAAACAATAGAAATGATCAAGGTCAGGCTGGGACAATCGCCTTCACTGTTCCTAGATTACTTTCTGTTTCATTTTAAATTTCTCTCTCGTTCATTCCTTGCTCGCTCTCGTTCCTCCTCTCGAACACCCACCTAGAGCTGGGAAAACTGCAGACTTATATACAGGTGACCATCTCCCAATTTGCAACAATTCAACAATTAATTAACTCGGGAGATGGTCACCTTCTGCGCAAGGCTTTTAATGTGGATGGGGCTACCCACGCTGCTAAACAATACAATATAATAACAAAACACGGCTCCACTGTTTATATATTTATATATATTTATATTTATATTTATATATATTTATAAACAAACAAACCATAACAATAATCATAATAATAATACAACAAAACAAATACAAAACAATAACTGCACAGGGGCGGAGGGGTACCCCGTTCTACAAATAAACAAACACATATACAGGGCTCCTCACCCTGTTACAGACACTTTAAAGTGAGCAATAATTAGTTTGCTTGGACACCAGGCTTTAACCACTGATAGGAGCGCTATTTAAACCTATTTTTCTGGCCTGAAAACTAGTGATGTGCAGTTCGATTGTTTTTATTGACTCATTTGATTCATTCAGTTTAATGCAAATAAAAAAATATTTTAAATTTAAACTAAATGATTTTAGCAGGTTTTATTATTATTATTATTATTATTATTATTATTATTTTTAGCTTGGCTTACTTACTAGCCTAGACAATTAACACAAAATACATCATGGTGCCATATTGACAGGTTATGATACTTGCAGGAGGACAGTCAATTCTCGTTAATACGAATTTCAAGGGACCAGCAACAAATTTTGCATGATACCACTAATTCGTATTATCATAAGTAGCCTATAAGCCAAATGTAGTCAGTTTATTTAAGTTAGTCAGTAGTGCATTGCTAAATTGTGCACAATTACAAACCACCTGCACATTAATAGAATAGGTGTGTTTGTGTTTCCTATTCCTATACAGTCGCTCAGAATGAGCTGGAGGGGTTAGCGGCACATGTGTGCAATCTATTGCTCCCATCACATTGTGGAAACCAGAAATGTCATAGAAATTTGTTTTCAATATTAAGTACAGCCTGCTTTTAGGGAAAAATAGGTATTTGGGTGATGGGAAATGCAACAATTGCAACTGTTTGTAATGTGCTTCCAAAAGTTCTTAACGAATTGATGCAATTGTAAGTGTCGCAATTGCCGTCAGCTTTAGTACATCTCATTATAATATTTGAGAACCCTCATTTACACTATCTCCGGCCCAATTTATGCAGGAACACCCATAATTACATATTCATCTAAGGCTGAACCACAAAGCAAAACTGCTGCCGCAAAGCATTCCCTAGAAAGTCACTAACAGCATTGCGCTTGTTTAGTACATTTCACCCTAGACTTCCGACTCGTTTGCGACTATCGCGACAGCCGCAACACTTTAGAACATCTACCCCTCAGAGACCAGAAACTGCAGTGAAGCGCTGCTGCACACGTTTAATTCACAAAAACAAAGAACACGGAAACCAACAAACTGGCACAAGGAACAAAATAAAGTTTCAAACAAAACATTAAACCGCTGTAGGCTGGGCATTTGGCTTCTCCACACAGTTCCACACACCTAACTCCCTCCTCCAAACAAAGGATTTCTGCTCCCCTTTATACAGGTGGCCACTCCCCAATTAGCACTCAATTACCTAATTGGGGAATGGCCACACCTGTGCTTGTTGGCCAGGACAAAATTAACTCCATCCCTGCCAACCTTACATTCCCACATACACTATTTACACAAGCAGGGCTTTTGCCCTGCCACAGGGTTGTTTTTAGATACATTAAGTATTTATACAGTATTGGCCTGTATTTTCCACAGTGATAAAGTTCCAGGCAAATTGCCTACACTATAGCAAATGCATGCATCGGGAATTTGCCCACAAAGGAAAACAATGCTTTTTGAGTCAATCGCCTTGAACTGACAGTATGCCAGACATGCTAACATCAAATGTTGAAAGTATGTGCAATATTTATTATCTAGTCTAAAGCATGACGTCCATAGAAAACACACTTTGTGATGAGTCAATTAGAAGGAGCACATAATGTTTTAAGCTGTCAAAGGGTGAAACAAAATATTTTAGTCAATAATTAATAATTTCATAATATTGTGACAGATTGAATTTAAATCAATTTAAGAGTGAACCACTATTATTTCCATTCCCAATTCATATTTAATTAACGACCAGTAAAATGTGTTCAAGTTTTACTTGCATTTCTTCCCGTTTTTGTTAATTCTAGTTGGCATTTGTATTCCTTTTGCTAAAAAAATAACCAAACTATGAGGCAAAGCCAATTTGGGCTAGATTTGTACCGACAGAATGTATTATCTTTTGTGTTTTATTATGTACTTTCCACATCCATCCACCTGAGTAGCACTGTTTTATGAGGTGAGCCATACAACAATGTAAAAAAAACCAAAAAAAAAACAATCATCCAAGGTCAAGTGGTTAGACCTGCTGAGCCCCAAAGGGAAATAATACAATAAAAGGGAAATAGTGGGAGAGACGAAAGACAAGACATTTTGGATGAGACCTTGTCTTTCAACACTGGAGACCTGTATACAGGTCTGTGACGGGGGTGTAATAGGGTCCCACTGTAATCCGCCCTCCCGATCTCTTGTGGCGTTGCATAGGGCAGCCCGAAGTCGGGGCGAACGACCTGAAAATGATCATACTGGGAGTTCTGGTGTGGTTGGTCGTTTTGCTCTGACGCGGAACCGCACAGTCACCGGGCTCGCTTTCTGCAGTCAGCTGTGCTGTGTCCGCCGGTTGGCTGAGGCGGGTGCATTAGCTGATTGCAGAGGTGGGGTTGGGCAGTATTTAGGCTGCGCTGTTTCTGCATTCGGGCTCTCTGTCCTGGGTTAGCAACAGGAATATGCTGTGCTGTTGGGTGTGTGTGTGGCTACTTACCTCTGCTCCTATTCCAGAACCCTGAACAGGCAATAAACCTCTACTCAGTCGCCAGGTGGCACTGAGGTTTGCCCACAAGCTTCCTGTGTGTGTGACGTCCTTTCTGGTCCTCCCAAAGACTACACCTACTACCCTCTAACAAGGTCTAATAAAGATAACTGCACGCTAAACAGTAAACCAGTAAACTAATCTATATATATATATATATATATATATATATATATATATATATATATATAAGAAACTGAAACTATTTAATTAGTTATCCAAGAGCAGTCTTTCTGTAGGGTTTCTTAGTGAAAAAAGAATGTACAGTCGAAACCGCTTAATGTCACATTGAAGGGACTGAGCAAAAATGCTGACAATAAGCGGAGACATTATCAGAAGTTAGCTAAAAGCTTAGTAAAAATAAATGCATTATGCTTCCGTAAATAGAAGAAAACCCCAAACAGCTTTAATAATACTTTCTTTCAGTTTACCGCGTGAAAAACTCCAGAAACTACCACATCCGCTTTTTGGCATTAATATACTTTACACTTTTTTTTATTATTTAGTTCCAATATGCTTTACTAAACCAAACTCATGAAAATGCTGTTAATATATAAATGCATCGGCATATCAATATAAACGATAACATGTTTAAACAGGAAAGCAGGCGTAAAAGTTGTAGTTATTTTATCACTGCACTGTTCAATGCATTTAATACATTTAAAAAAACTCCAACCTTGATATAGCCATACAGTATTTAAATTAAACAAACAAAAAAGCACACTTTTAACAGGAGGTGTCCTTGAAGTTACAGAAACAAACTGGTTTTGGTGGCGAAAGCTCAGAACTGAAACAGTTATTTGAACAGAGTCCTTTGTCATGTCCAGCAAATCTACTGAAATAACTTTTTTTTTTTTTTAACAAACTCACAGCGTCTTACTTCCCAAAGAAATCTGAGATTTTGGCTTGTCAGCTTTTCAGAAACGCAGTATCCATAACAAAGTCTTTAACAGATGACAAGAAGTTGAAAACATTTTTTTCTCCTTTCTTGGATAGAGCAATTATTTCAGCTTTTGTGGCTAAAGTTACATCTGATCGTTTACAAGCCTTTTCCATTTTAATTCGAGATTAGTAACACTTTGCATCCATACGGTTACTGGACTGCAAGGCTTTCGAGACTAAGGAAGACCGAATGTGCCAAAATTGGTTGGTCATAGATTGGCAGTTGAAAGTGATATTAAGCAGGAGTGAAATTAATTGTGTGTCTGTTAAATTCAATTGACATTAACCGGAGTGTGACAATAACAGAAGTGATATAATCAGGAGTTTGTTTCCATTGACTTACATTACATTCGGTCCGGGACATTTCAATTTGATGATAATAAGTGGAGTGTGACATTAACAGAAGTGACATTAAGAGGATTTGACTGTAAGTAAAGAAAGTGTATTAAACCAACACTTAGGTAAAAATATAATTGTGCCATTTTTATGTATGTACAGATGGACCAGCATGTTCTCAGGTTCTGATACTCTAAATAACATAATGCTAAAGAATATCTCAAGTAAGTTTTATCAACTGGATAATCAGTTCCTTACATATCTGTAAAAGTAACCTGTGACTTCCATATGTATGGGGTCCTCCATTCTAAATACTGTATCCCCTGCAGGGGATAATAATAGAAGAACCATCCAAATGCTGGAGAGAATAAATAATGGTAAGTGCTCAGAATGTAATGCATTAAACCAGACAATCTCTCTCATTTATATTCAGTAGATACTTAGCTGTTCTAGGGCCAGCTTACTGCAATCTCATAGGCTGGTTTCTTGGCGAGCCTACAAGACTACTTAGTGCCTTGCATGACATGGAAAATATAAAACATATTGTAAGAAATACAACATTAAGGTTATTTCTGAGGCAAAGCTCAAATGTTTTTGTGACATGTAAGTGCTTTTAAATCTGACTAAATTGTGGTTTATAAGCCAAAATGATCACAGTGCCTTAACCTTGGATAAAGTTTAATATAGTGCAACATTTTAATTACAGCACGTTTACTTAGGGTCTGGATTGTTTACCCATATATGCCTGACCTAATTATAGTTTAACTGGTTATGGATGGATGGGTGCCACTTTTCTAAACCAATGGCTCACAGACAAGTATATCTAATACTGTATATATGTTGGTTATGATTCCCATGGCCACTGATTGTCTAGATGTGGAATGCAATTAAACCAGACATCATGGTTTGAATTAATTCAAATTGGATTTAACAGGCTTGAAGAACTGGTTTGCTTAAACCCTGAGTTAAAAGTGTTACAGACTGACTACGCCCTGCTAGATTTAATAAATTGTGAAAACAAATTAAGTTTGTATCTGCTGCACTAAAAGCATTATCAGGGAAGACTTATTAATTGACGACAAGTTAAGAAATGAGAATCATTCACAATAAGGCTGCAGATTTGATCCCAAGGATATTTTTGTTTAACTAAAATAAGTTAAAACTTACGGACACAGATGTTTTCACTTAGATAAACCGGAACATGCATGTATGTAACATTTACATTCCCAGCAAAGGCTATAAATAAGACATTTTAAAAAATATTTGACAGAGAGGGATTTTCTTTTGTGGTTTAATCTATAAGGATGGTATGATCAAAAACATATTTGAACAAAAGACATTGTGAAGTCAAATTGTGATCAAATTCATGTGAACAATTCCTAAAATGTAGCCTTAGACCAACCAATCACATGCCAGCATTGAAGGATCAGTACCAGAATGTCAACATGACCCAGATATCTGCATGCTACTGAACCAGGGATTGTTTTTCTTAACGTATTGTCCTGGGTTGCTGTTTTTTGTCACCTGGCAGGGGCAGGTGTTACTGAATTCTAAAAGACTACAGTACAACAATCTAGCCTTCAAGTAGGAAATGTCCCAAACAAATTGCAATATTACCAGCACTGGGCAGTAATTGAAACCTTTTATAGAGTATTGACGGTCTGGCTTGAATTATATGTGATAAAAGTAGGGTTTAATCATTTACGACAATTTAAATTCCTTTCATGAAGTATTGACTTGTTGTAAAACTCTCTCCCATGAATTATGGCAAATTACTTCTTGCTCAGATCTCCCACGGTGCTAAACATAGCTGTACAGTACACTTTCACAAAGAGAAAAGGCCAAAGCCTCAATATGTTACTAAAATAGTACAAAAAAATATTACGATTTCTAATTCTCCACTCCACGTGTAAGCAATCTCCAACAGTATTATAGCATTAATAGTATTATTTCTGAAAAAAGCCTGACACAAACTAACACCCAGAATTTAATTCACTACCCTTAAGCCTGTTCCAGTTTTTCTATTGTGTCTAAAATATATTTAAAATAAACAGCTGAAAAGCTGAAAAAACTGAAATATTCATGCAGTTGCATTTGGAAAGTCATGACAGTGATCTCAGATGTCAGTTACAATATATTTACAGACAAAAAACTTAAGATCAATAAGGCACCAGCATAGATGTTACAATACATACTGTAATTGTAAAGCAAACCAAAGAAAAGAAACGTTTTAGCCCAGCACAATCTTTTTTTTCAGATTGTTCTATTATAGATAACATGAATCTCACATGTAATGGATCTCTCACATTCTGGTTGTTAATAGGCCTGAAGCTGTGAGGCACTATACCCATTCCAGCGTCCACGGTGTACTTTGATGCAGGGTGTTATATGACAAATCCAGTTTTCTGCCTGCCTGCTCCCATGGCAGGGTTTCCCATAACAGATAATGTGGCACAAGCTAAAATTTGATAGATTGAACACTGATGTCAAGCTTATTTTGACTGAAGGAAAATAAATAAAGGAAGGGAGTTTGTGTTAATTAAGCAATATCTGCATGATGCATAGTCATGGTTTTATACTATCAAGGGAGATGGCTGTCTCCAAGTACACAAAGTGCCTCATTTACAAAAGGGCACTAAATGTAACTCTAACATGCACATTAAGTAGAGAACCTAACGTGCACCATAAATCTAAATGTACTGTCCCATTTACTAACAGAGAACACGTTCATTTACGTTCACACTATTTAGCTAATTTACATACCATGGCTGACATTGACCGAAAATGAGTGATCAACAGACATAGCCCTCCGCACGGGACAGGCAGAGGCAATGCAAACTAAAACTGCACGCAAAGGAGTTAGAAATTCTAGTGGAGGAGGTTGTTTTAAATTATAATACCTTGTTTGGTCCAGCGTTTTATTTAATAACCACTCTATTATTTGTACCAATGTAATGAACTATAAAATACAATCTAAAATTATAACATTCATTCACGTTTGTTCACGCTTAATATAACCTGTTATTTACAGGTCATTTTCACTGTTCTATATAAAAAAAAACTTTAATGCAAGTAATGCTTCATTGATGCCAGATAGACTTCAGCCCAGAAAAATAGGTTTAAATAGTGCACCTATCAGTGGTTAAAGTCTGGTTTCCAAACAATCTAATTATTGCTCACTTTAAGGTGCACACTACAATTAAATACGGTGTGAATAAAGCTCATCTCATTATTCAGAGTGGGGTGCCTCATTTAAACATATTATCATGCATTACCATACAAATCACATATTCATTCTGATTACCATAGTATGGCACAAAAAAATTTGTCTGCACCATAATACGCCCACTATTTTACACGATAATGAATAAAATTGCAATAGTAAATACTGAAATCATGAACGTGCACACTAATTGCAATTATAATGCACCATAATCTTTAGTGCCCTTTCATAAATGAGGCCCTAGATGTGTTCTCCAGTTATAGCTAAAATATAAAAAGGGCTTGGGTAAGGCCTGGATTTGAATAAACAATCCCTCATTCAGTTACAGCTGTGTGGAATGATGTCAGTGGGAGCCTTAGTGAATTCCTGTATACAAAAAACAAATAAAAAATAGCATATTGCTTGTTGTATTTAGTGGGATATGCAGATTTGGAACCCTCATGTAAGCCAATGGCAGAGAGAGTCCAGTTGCTATATAATAAGATGAGCAGTACAGAGTCACTGGCCTCTTACTTTCAGGTAGTCTGTTAGCGATTCACTTCCTGTCATTTTACCTCAGTAGGTGAAATGATCAAGGAAGTGCAATAAAGACTGAAAACAGAGTGAAAACGTACACATTATTTTCAAATGAAAATGCATTTGTTACTAAAGCATAAGGGCTGTTAAGCTGTTTACTCAAATCGTCTTTAACCAGGTTTCCTCCCTGAAACACCAATTACAATTCTAAAACAAATAAACCAAAAAATGAACACCTAATTTAGTCTGTTGAATATTTCTGGTTTTGTAACTTTATTGTGTGTGATTTTGCTTTGTGAAAAGGTGTGCTAATGAACATTGGGACTAAATAGCTTTGTAACAAAACAACATGCAATAGGTATAAAAAAGGGGTTCTTTTTGTAATAGTTTTCTATTTTATATGTTGCTATGCTTTGTCTGTGCATTTCCTTAAATTCATTTTAAAGGCAATCTTGTGGAAAGTTATTGATAAGGACACATTCCTTATTTGGGTATGATATATGGAGGCTGTCTGTGTCTTCTGTTGCAATCTCTTGTAGTAATATATCTTATTAACCGGGTGTGTGTGTCAAATGCATTAACTGTGAGCAGGTTTATTAGAAGGACCAAGAGGATACCAAACCTGTAATGGAGACAAGTTACAAAAGAAAGAATTGTTAAAGAATGATGCAACCACAGGTTAGGTATAAAAAGGCTGCTTATTTGATTTTTGTTAGACCAGAGAAGAAATGAAAACTGCATACTCTGTTGTCTCCAAAACTGATAAATAAGTGAATTAATGCCTTTTTCGTATTATTATTATTTATTTCTTAGCAGACGCCCTTCTCCAGGGAGACTTACAATTGTTACAAGATATCACATTATTTTTAGATGCAATTCCATTATTTTTTACACATTATTTTTACATATAATTACCCATTTGTTTTTTTTTACTGGAGCAATCTAGGTAAAGTACCTTGCTCAAGGGTACAGCAGCAGTGTCCCCCACCTGGGATTGAACCCACGATCCTCCGGTCAAGAGTCCAGAGACCTAACCACTACTCCACACTGCTGCATGCTGATATTGAAGTTTAATAAAGTATTAGTATTAAACTGACTAATTGTTGTACTGAACACATCATTCTGGTTTAATCCTCACAATAAGACACCGGTGCGCCAATAACAGGTATGAGACCTACATGGAAGTGCAAATGGAAGCGAACAACACCTCATATTTATGGCATTATCTGATTAGCCAGATCTACTTTACACAGCATACAGTATTGCATATGTTTTATTATGTTTTTTGCGTGTGATGCTATATTGTTTAGATCCCCATATACAGTTTAATTCCATATGAAAACTACTGTGAGTTACTGTAAATCTTCACACTATACACATTTATTTTTAATCAGCTGTGTTCAGTATCGTGACATTAGTTGTTATAATACTATGTTGGAATGTAAAAGTACAAAGTAGCCTTGTGATGTCCAGCTGTTAGTAACTGTTAGTAACTTTTTTGACTGGCAGGATGCTCATACCACCAGCTCATGGTGTTCAGCTGTGGTACCATAGGGAGTTTATTTTCATATTAATAAACATGTACTCTGCTGCAGGCTACCTGTCTTTTGAGAGACAAAACTACTTGGTTAGATTTTAAAAACAAATCTCCATGGGAACAGAGTTAGCTGCTGAGCCCCATGGTAAGACACAGGCATCAGCAAAACTGAAGAAACTCATTTTGAGATACTGCTAAGCCCCGACTTTATGTTGCCATGCAGCTTTGAAACACACAATGGTCCATTTTCAAATAAAGACTCCAGCAGCAAATACACTTCTTTCAGCAAATCAAAAGGTATAATATGGTTCCTAGGTGTTTTATTTTTTATTATTGCAATTAATACAATAAAATAAAATACAGTTAAGTGTATCCTTAATAACAGCAATACAACACATTAATGGCTTCTGATATTGCCATGTGCTGAGACTGCTGGATAGTGTTTTTTTGAAAGGCGCCATTTTGAAGATTTGTTGAAGGTGTTGGGTTTTGATTTTAATGAAGAAAATAACTTACATCAACTGTAATTACCAGGAACGTTATTGACTTTACAGCTATGGCCAAAAGTACTACTATTATAGACTTTTTCGATATCATGTTGTAGTTTCTTTGATTACATGATGTTAAAGAAAATATCAAAATGATGTATCTCAATCCTAAAATTCTAGGTGATGGAAAACATTGGCTATAGCTGTAGATAACATAGGTATCAAATGCAGAGTAGTTGTTTAAAATAGGACCCTCTCCCTGGTGTTTTACACACATTTAAATTCTGTAGAGCCTCACATTTTTCATTTTCCAGTAGTGTTTCGATCTGGAGTTGTTTTAATATTGCTCTGAAATGTTGTTGTTTCTTGCTGGTTTAATATCATGAAACACTCATTGCTAAATAAGGTACCATGAACTTTAAAACGAAGTATGATGTGACTGTATGTAATACCAACATACTGAACTAAAAAAATGACAGCACAGCATGGAGTATTCTGTATTCCTAATAATATACTGATTTGTTAATATTATATAAAACAGCAGCTCATTGATAATCAAGATTCAATCAAGATTAAATGAGTCTTGATTGACTTATGCAAGAGGTTCCCAATTACCCTTGCAGGTTACCAAGTAGAGAGCAATAAGGGAGTTCTGCAATTGGCAAGGAATTAACCCTTTCCCTGCACAACCATACACAATACAAAACATATATGAAAACAGTATTAAGTAAATACATATTCACAACAAGTTATATTCACTTTGTAAATACATGGCTTGTTGCTGGCACTGTCAACCCCAGATGAATCTGTCACAAGCGCAGGGGGACTACTCATCTGGCCTCAAGTAGTAACCTGTTTTATTGAAGGTTATTGCAACTACAGCAATTGGAAGCAAAAACTCTTTGGAGGAATGCTATAGGAATGAAGAGGACAAGATAATTAAGTATTCAAAGGCAGTTTAAAAACATTTTAAATTATCTCAAAATGGAAGGAATATGTTTCCATTGTTTTACAAGAGGTTATGAAACCTGTCTGCAGTTTCGAACCAGAATACTTTTATATGCTGAAGTGTGTTCTTTCTCGTCTTGATGAATCATGCTGACATCATTTGACTTGCTCTTTTTGTGATTAACTGAGCTTTCTGTCCTTCCATTCAATGTAACTGAAATCATCAGTCTGTGATAAAGACTGAGACAAAGAAATATGGGTAACACTTTATATTAAGGTGCTGCTTATTAATGTTTTATAAATATATCATAGATACGTAATAACTATGTTATAGATTGTTAATAAAGCTTTATATATGGTTTATAACCATGCCATAGTCATAGACGGAATTACGTTTAAACATCCCAAAGTACAATAGGTGGCTAAAAACTGCCCCCTTTATAAAAACATAATTCTGTCTATGGCTATTGCATGGTTAAACATCCCAAAGTAGAATACATGGCTAGAAACTGTCCCCTTTATAAAACTGTAATTCTGTCTATGGCTATTGCATGGTTATAAACCATCTGCAGTGTTTTATTAATACTCTATAACACACTTATTAAGCATATATTATATATTGATAAATCATTTAGAAAACATTAATAAGCAGCACCTTAATATAAAGTGTTACCGAAATGGGATACATACTGTATATGATGCACTCTATATAAAAGTGAACAGCTTCTCTCCACTGGACCAAACAATGTTTTGTAAAAAAAAAAAAAAAACATTTGAAGAGTGTTTGTGCCAACACAAAAAAAAATGCTGCAAAAAACTTCAAATGAAACCTATAAATCTGTAACACTTCAGTTAGTTTTATTAAGCATACATTTTAATGGCAGAAATCTGAGTAAATTGAGTTGTTTGTAGGTTCTCACTTTTTATATATATGTTTTGTAAACATGAATTTGTGTGAGCAGTTTATTCCTCTACATCAACCTTTTCTTGAGAGTTAAAGGTTAAAAAAACAGGATGTTAGAACAAACCTGTTTTTCAAAATCTGAAACAATATTACATGTGTTCACTCTTAATAGTTTTTAGACCTATTGTGTATTACTGGAAAACCTAATTACAGTGTATGTTCCAACAGAACTAGAATACTGGGGCCTTTCTTCATGGCATCTGGCTATAATTAGCATGGTTAATCCACTTTACCATAGAGCTTGACCTCTACTGTTCTTTAATGATTTGGTCACGCTGACAACCTAGAAATATTTCTTGTTCTTTAAGACATCTCAGCCGCTAGACACGAAATGGATTCTGCGGCAATTGCTGCTTGACCTTGTGAGACTCTTAAGTATCAAAAACAATGTGTCACACAGATATCTGTCAGTTAAACATGTCATTTAAATATTCACAATGGGCTCTCAACTCAGTGTCTGCGCTTATAAACAAGCCTGTCAGGAAGTTGTATAATAAAGGGACAGTTGCCAGAGGGTAACTATGCAGAATCCAAGGGGAGAAAAGGAAGGGCTTCAAAGGGTCTGAGTCATTTAACAAAACCCCAAAAAAATCACTTCTATTGAAATGCACTATAAATGTGTATCAGCTTCACACATGTTGGACACCTATTACCATTTAATTCAAACCGCATTCTCTCTTATAGTCGTGATTGTATGTAAGGCAGTGGAATGCAAAAAGGATGGTCCCAACTGTAATTATTTTTAAATGGCAAACAGAGAGAGAGAGAGGGAGAGGGAGAGAGAGAGAGTTTTTTTTTTTACCTATAATAAGACAAATTAGTATTGGCATTTTTTTTATTTTTTTCAGTCTTGGCATTAATAACTTTGAAATATCACCGAATAAAATCATATTTATTAGAATTTACAATATATAAACAATGTTTCTTGTTTCTTCAATTGCTTCTAATTGCTTTTAATTGCAAGTACAGTACACCCTCAGAGTTACGAACACCAGGCTTACAAACTGACCAGTCTACAGAACACCCCACTTTTAGCCAGAAGTAAACAATCACTCAACGATGCATGCAAAGCAACCGGATAGGTGCTCCTATAAGTGGCGTGCTAGTCATGGAGAAGGCAACATTACTGTACCAACAAACATATCCAGACAAAGGTGAGGCCGATTTCAAAGCAGGTATGGTTATTTTTACTTGTGATATTTTAGTTTTAAACAAAGGAGGCTGAATCACTAAGCAAGCTGAGTATTTCTTTTTTAAACACACGCTACGTTAACCCAGGATTTCCTGGACATTTAAATCTTTTTTTTTTTTTACAGTTATTATTCCTGGTAACTTCAATTGAACCTTTTTCAATGTATAGTACTGTTCTAAAGCCTTTAGAACCACAACAATATGAGTATTGCATTACTGTGCTGTAGGTATTCACCAGATTAAGGCAGGTGTGCAAATTTATAAAACCATTGAAAACCTCTGTTCCCACGGTGTTTGTAACTCAGTGGTTCTATTGTAATATGTTTCTACTAAATGTGAGAGTTTGAATGGATTTTTTTCAGTTTTAAAACATAAGCCTGGCTTAATTCTTAAAAATATGTTGCTTTTAATTACTGTATGAGCACCAATGCAGTGCAATGAAGTGGAGGTTTGCCACTACCCTTAGCCAACAGATTACCACTACCCTTATGTTGCAAAGAACTCACTGATAAATATAATGGTTTATTCACATATATGTAACACATTGCACCCTAAAGATTAATACACAATACTTGGATGAACAACAGTAGCAACATGCAAGATTTCTCTGTTCTACTCTGAGACAAGCAAAATAATTATTTGTCCAGATTTGTTTCATTTACAGTCCCCTGTAATCTGAGGAAAAGCTAGGTCACACAGGAACATTATTTACCTCAGTGTTTTTTAAGTCAGCTTGTCACAACAAACAATTGTACCATCAATATATAATATATTCAGTTTTCTTCAGCTGTGTACAAGTGTAGGCAGTATTATAGCACATTCATTTATTTTCTAAAAGAGAAGTTGATCACTAAAGACCTTGGTATGGCCATGAAAATCTTTTATTGTACGCTCCATACTCCAGGAAGGGAATGTCACCCTAACCGGTACCAGCTGAGGGTGTCATTATCTGAGGAGAACCGTTCATGTCAGCTAAGCAGCAGTCACTGTTATATAGTTGGATATGCAGAATGAGGATTGTTCTCTGTGCCATGTTTCATGTGGAATAGTGTACTAAAAGTACATTGTAGAGACAATCCTCAGAGAAGTCTGTTTAGGGGATTTGTTCCAGTAATCATACTTTTTCTGTAGAACAGTCCTATTTAAATGACCGTTAGTAACTATTCCAGCTGTCAAGTGAAGAAAAAAATCAATTTAGCATCCTCAACAAGAGGATGCTAACAAGGACGGACATGTAACTGATTTTATGTGTAAGAACAGCAGGAGAAGATAGGTACTGCAGCGGTAACCTTAATGCATTCCAGTTCCAGTCACAGTAAAGGCTTCAAAATATCCCATGTTCTATAAATCTTTTTCTTTAATTAAATTGTAATGATTTGAATGGTCT
Source organism: Acipenser oxyrinchus oxyrinchus (assembly GCA_030684275.1). Lineage (NCBI taxonomy): Eukaryota > Metazoa > Chordata > Actinopteri > Acipenseriformes > Acipenseridae > Acipenser > Acipenser oxyrinchus. The sequence goes on from CM060247.1 coordinate 89,801,264, forward strand.
TTTATGCATTTTTACACAGTTGGGGATTATTTATTTATGTTTGTATTTATATATTTAACTTCTGAAGTTTACTAAATAAATATGTCTATCAAAACCTGTTTTGCAAACCTGTCAATCAGTGTTGCTACAGGGATTTGTATTTTTTTTTAATTTCCCTTTTTCTTCAATAATTTAGAGTGGTCCTAGGTTATGTTGCTCCAACACTGACTTGTTATCATTTTTTCCTCTATGTTTGTCTTTATCTTTGAGCTTGCTTGGAGAATCCTAACTTCATTGAAGAGACTTCCACCTTCCAATTAAATGAAGTTGCAGAGGTGGCAGAGGATCAAAACAGGAACACACAGGGAGAAGTGCTTGAACTGAGGTTGAAATAGCAAGCTGATTGAAGGTAAGGGAGGAGTCCTTGCTCCTGTCCTCTGAACCACCCCCATTGTTACAATAATGTCACAATGTGTATCTTCCTCTAAAAGAGTAAGAAAATATATTATTATGGTATTTGAAGCTATTTACTATTTCAATTTAACAAATATGTCTCTATAAGTCCATCTCCATAGACAATATTGACAGTGTTATGGCAGTTTTCTGTCCAATCCCTCTATCTATATACAGTATCTATCCATATCAGTTGCAGTCAATCAAAACTAATTGCCCTTGCATATAAACTTATTTTTCTAAGCACGTGATATAAAATATGCATCAGCAATGACCAGTGGCTCCCATTGTTTCTTTTTGCGTTTCATGTGCATCTTAATTACATTACCAAGTACATAGCTGTTGTAACCTTGGCTACAAGTCTTGTTGAATACAGATCAGAACTCATGACTGTTAACAGAATTGAAAAATGATAGCAGTATAGAAGATGAGCTTTAGCTCAATGCAGTTTATTAAGCTGTCTGCACAGAATAAAGGGAAGAAAAATCCAGTAAAAAAATACAGTAGGCTATTGCCTCTTCCAGTGAGGATGCATTTAGTGGTGTAATTAAATACTATTTTTTCCTATCATAAACCCCATTGCAAACATTGTGGTGTATAACCTAGGGTGCTTGATATTTATTGGCCTGGTTTTAAAATACTTTACAGCTTCCATGATACTGGATCATGTTCTTTAGATGTAATGAGGAAGTCTCACTGGGTCTTTTTTAAAACCAGTTAACTGAGTCATGTTACTTGGCTTCCATATTTTTAAAATGTTTAGGAACACCAAGATTTATAACCACATGCCTTTCTCTTGAAGACCAATCCAACATGCTTATCCAAGGACAGCGACTGGAGCATTTTATGTCATTGATAATCAAATCAGTCTCTTGATCAGCTCTGTGGGGGTTGGCCTCCTGACAATTTGCTTTGTTATGGTGGTTTGAGTTAATTGCTGCTGGTAATGCTGTTAGTCTGGTGGATGTTATTTTTAATAATACAATTCTGCTATAAAAGCCATAACTATTAGATTTATATCTTTTATTTTTATCAAGACATTGTTTTTATCACTTAAAATAGTAAAAGTAAAACAAAAGCTTGGCTACCCCAATTGGATACAGGAAACTATTTATTTATTTATTTATTTATTTATTTAATTAATTATTTTAGAGTGACCAATTATTATTTATTTTCCCCCAATTTGAAATGTCCAGTTATGTTTTTTCTCCTCACCACAGTGAGTCCCCACACAGCACAGACGTTCTGAGTGCGTGTGAGCGTCCTCCGATCTCACAAGCCTAAAGCCAGAATCGCAAAGCCAGAGCAATCCAGAGCAGAGGTGGGCGGGCTACCGATCCTGGAAGACAGAGACCAGCCCTGCTTCTTATCCACTCTCAATATGCTTGGTGTCTGGCCAGTAGGGTTCGCTGTAGGAGAATGAGGAGAATAAGTCCCTGCTGGTTTTTAATCCCCACCCCTGGGAGCTTCACAGCCAATATGACGGCCTCTTTGCACAGCCTGGATGCTAACCGGCACAGTGCAAGCTGTGTGACTCATCCTGCACTCCCCGCGGTAGCACTTTAACTGGATGAGGTTAGCTTTAGAGTTAGGGTAGTGGAGTTAGGTTTAGGGTTAGGAATAGGGTTGAGGTTATATCAAGCATGTATTAACATGTATTAACTAAGTAACTACCATGTAAATGCACAGTAATTAGAGACACTTAATGTACAGTTTTACCCTGGATTTTTACTTCAGTAAGATGAAGTATCTTTCAAGCATTCAGAGCTATGTCTGCTGTGAAGATGGAACCAGACCAGGGGCTCATTTATATATTAAAAAATCATAAGGGCGCCAAACACAAAACGTGTTGAAAGGTATTGGAAATTGCTTTTGTGTGTCATTGTTCATATCAGAGATTGAAACTATGGGTTAAAATGACTAATGCCCCATTTTCTACCTACCCTATACTGTATGTGTAATTATGCATTCCAATTCAATCTCGTTGCACCATAAACACAGTATCGTGTCAGATTTATTTAGTAAGGCACATTTCATGTTTATTTAACTAAACCATTATTAAATCAGTTAAAACATATGCCACACATTTAAAAACAATATCTAATGAGCCTGGTTATAAAAGTTGTGGGTTGTGTTAAGAGACAAAGCAGACAGGAAAATAATAATGGCATCTGCCTAAACAGTAACAAAAAGAAAGCATTACAGTCGCTTACAGACTGCTTGAAGACGCAGAAAATAATAAGGAAAATATGGGCCGATCTGTCTTTGTAATTGTTTCTGAAAGTTCAATGAGGGAAATGGCTGTGATCTACCTGTCGTATTTATAAGGCAGGCAATAAAAGAGTTAGGTGTTGTGGAATATGACAGTTAATATGATCATAGTGTTATGTAGAAATGCTACTTCTATCTTATATTCTGCTCTCAACGTGCCACTCGCCTGATATCACATCATATTGGTATATAGAAATGAGCCCGAGATCTATAGTTGGAACTCTGAACTTAGAAATTGTTAAAATATGTGAATCTAAATGTCTAATATTTAAATCTATAGCCTATCTAGTAACATATTGTTTTCTTAGATAGCCTTCCAAGCATAAACAATCCTCATTTTAACTCTCCCTCACAATATAAGCTGCTCTGTTACTCATCTGTGATATTATTCCACTGATGCAGAATGCAAAAGAAATTCTGACCCACAGAAATCTGATCTGATTCGGTCCAGCTGAAACTGCATCTATACCCCATATAGATGCAAAGGACAAGTGATCCATAAAACTGGTGTATGATAGGACTATTCATTGTCAATTCTCTGAATAATGGATGATGGACAATTACACTGGAGAAACAAGGTTTCAAATAAAATATGTGGTTGGTAAAGTAATCTTACTGGATCCATTAGTCAAAGTACTATACTATTCTACATTTTATAATGGATGATAATTAAGAAGACAGAATCAGAAAGTTAAGAATAAAAGAGACCAAACAAGAGACCATTTGACTGTTTAATATCCTCGTACACTACCTGCCATTTTCATACCATACATCTTGCTGTAATCTTTACTAGCTGCATTTACTTCCAAAAGTAATGAATTCACAGTAAGGTAGGACTATCGACAAAACAATGAATTTCCATGTTGTGGAATGCAAGGCTTTTACATTCAAGCAGAATGTATGCACAACCCAGGGAGGATAAAACTGTGAAAAACAGACAAAACAAATGCTTTAAATAAGAAGGCCAAGGTCATCTGTAGCAGTAATGTGAAGGCAGGGGGTTGTTGTTACATTTTGTAGTTGACTTTTAAAAAAATACTGCATATACAATATGAACATACAAGACCATTGGTCCTTAAAACTGTTCCCACAAGACCACCAGATGACATAATTTGTAATACTGCAATACTGAAGTACTGTAGTTATAGAGCAGGGGTGCACAACTCCGGTCCTCATCAGGTTTTAGTGGTTATCAATTAAATGATTAACAGATTAATACCTGAATAGAGGTGTAATTGGCTTAATTAAGGGTATGGTTGTAATAAATATCAAGGGTAGAATGGCCCTCGCTGTGCACCACTGTTGTAAATGTACTAAAATCATTACAATCTACAGTACTACTCTGTGCTCTCAGTCATTGCATTTGTGTCATTTTAGTGAACATTTTGGAATAAGTAGTGGAGAAATACTAGACATATAAGAATATGTACATTTACCAATATTGAAAATAATACAGTATATCAACATACGTCATTTAAATAAAATAGGGACCCAATGCTATTCATATTGTATTATATTTATTTATTTATTTGATTTGATTTTTTCAGAAAATTCATTGAGATACTCACAGCACGTATATGTATGACATCATAAAAACTGTAAGATTGTTTCTAGTATTAAATGACATTTTGCTCTATTCCACTTTACAGAACTTTGCTCCTAAATACTCATTTCAAAAGCCTTTTTAACAAAGACCAATTACTTGCTCCACTGACTCCTCTGCTCCAATGCATCTCAAGAAAATTCTAAAAGGGCATGTCCTTCAATTCCATATGAATGAATACATGAATACAGTCGACAATCACGTAAACAGGCTTTGCTCACTATTGCTCCAGAGCAAAAACTATTGAAAACAGTCTGCGCAGGAGCATATGAGCATTTAAAAAATGAAGCAGAGCAACATCTTTGAAAATCGGCTAAATGTATTACATGTTATTTACACTTGGTATAAAAGGCAAAAAGGATATTGGCATGGTAGACAGTGTAATTTCCAACTGTCCTATGCATATCATAGTGAACATGAACAACATGGCTCTTAAAATACATATATATTAAAAAGATATATTAAAAATAACTACCGAAAACTAAGAGTAAAAATGCTGTTCCTATGATCCTGTAGTCTTACTGCTAAGAGTTTTTTTTTTTTAAACTAAGGTAAATGAATTGTAAACTGTATAGAAAAATCAAGGGTATGTGACTTAACATCATTTATCCAGGAAACAAACAAAAAAAAAACTTCTGAGCCGGCAAACAATAAATCAATTTCCAAGCCATCTTGGATCTTGTGTGCAAGAATAATTGAATCTGAGCTTATTAAAGGCTGTTGGGTGGGAACATGTATTTTTAATTAATCGTGCCACAACTGAGTAATATAGGGATTTGATAAGACAATCTAGAATGTACACTCTATAGCTGAAAAAAAAAGAAAACATTGGTGCAAGCACTTTTAAAACCGCAATGTCTCATTGTAGTTATTTATTTATTTATTTTGTTTAAGCATTGCTTTGGTATGTAAATTTACCAATAAAACGGTTTACACAACTTTTCATCATCTTCCGTTTGGAAACCTCTGGCCTTAAACCTTTTCAACATGGTCAACGTCGACAATGGCCTCTGTTTGGGGTTTCATTGATGTCATAAACTGTTAAACAATTTGTCCCTTTCTTTTAGAAATACTAGCAGCATTTGAAGAAAATGACCAGCTCTTCCCAAGCTGTCTTACAGTTGTATTTTTCTCCCACCCTAATCTGCAGTAAATTCAGTTGCTGTGAATAACAAATACATTAAAATACACTGGGTGTTTTGACAGATTATTACTAATCTGCAGATTATAAATCCTAATGGATAACATTTTTTTAAAGTTTTTTAAAAATAACTAATTTGTTTTCCAGTTACTTCAGTTAAGGTTTCAACTTTATGTTTTTTTCTAAATATGGAAAAAAAATATCTGTGTTTTTTCTCGATGCAGAAAATGGCTGTGCTGTTGACGCTAGTAAGCCTGATAATGAATAACACATGAATAAAGTAAGTGGAATGGGAGGCTAAAAGAAGACATCCCTGGGGAAGATGCGTGAACGGAGTGTGGTCAAAAGGGCATGACATTAATACTCTTAATGATAATGACTGTTTTTTTGTCATACATGAGTTAATAGTGTGACAAGAAGTTTGCAATAAAAAATGGTACAACATGCTGCCTTAATAGGTTTTGTTTCTAAATAATGTTCTGTAAATATAACTAGAAAAAATACAATAAACCTTTCTACTCTTCTTTTGATACACATGGCCTTGTAGTTTTATTGATTGGGCAGGTTTTTTTTTAAAAAACTACCAGCGCACTCGACAATCATCCAGGGAAAACGATTGAGCCTTCAGGGTAAATGGGTTATATTGGCATTTTTATTTTACTTTTAACCATGGAGAATCTCTCTTCTGAACCAAGGCTTTCCAAATACAGTTTTGTATTAAGATATATTGGGGTACATACAAATTGTACATTACAGGTGCTTCTCCCAGAAAAGAATGCTAATATATTCCTTCTTTTGGTGCTGTATAGCCAAACCTGTGTATTTCTATCAGGGCCTTTTTCATAAAAAAGATAAAAATAAAACATGACACCTTGTCATCAGAAGGTTACACCAGAACTGGTGAGATTCATCCATGGTATTCTTGTGAGTCCCTTGTAAATCTAGCAACTAAAGGATCTACTGTGGACAACTAAACATCACATACAGCCTCTGTCTGTTTGGTCACGCACTGAATTCTACCCATTGGGTAAAAAACAAAGTGAGCTGTATAAAAGCTGTGAGCAGTGTCTTTTGGTTGCTAAATTATTAAATGTCTAAAGCAGGATAAATGCCAGCTGTGTTTCATTTTCTAACAGGATTTAATTGTTCCTTATAATACCTGTATAACCACATACATATGAGAAAGTAGTCTGACACCCATAATGACAAGAAGACACAGTATGAGGGGGCTGAAAATGTGATTAACAATTAATAGAGTATATGTGGACTGTATAATTTCTTCTGAATTACTGACCCTGTCTATGTTTTTCCTCTAATACAGTGGTGGCCAATACACCAAACACTGCGATCCATTTTGGTGGATCTCAGCGGGCTCCGTGATCCACCAGTAAGCTATGACCAACAATTATTATTGGGACTTAATATAATAGTGTCCAATATGTAAGATAGCAATAATAAAATAAAACAACCACAACAAAAATGTGCAATCAAAATGTGCAATCAAAGCATTTTTAATATTAAGCATAGGTAGTTAAAACTGAAACTTACCAGCATTTTTCATCTGAGTCTTGAAACCTGGTGTAGGCAGGGCTCTAGCCACATTTATTATTTATAGTCAACCTTTAGGAATTTCTAGTCGCACATGTGTGTTTAAATTAAAATGTACAAGCATTTTTTTAGTTTCATCAGCCGTAAAAAAACTGTGATCCATGTATTGGCCACCACTGGTCTAATATAATATGTACTTTAACATGAGGGCTTCTTACCTGTTGTGTTCTGTTACCGTTTTCTCTAAAATCACAGAGGCAATATTTTATATTGAAAAAAATATTTATTTGGAAATTTCTAATAAAATGAAAAAAAATTCTATATATTTTTATCATAAGTGTGACCATTTACATGTGATATAAATTAATATGCAGCTTTCAGTAGTTAGAATTTTAACATTTTATAAGGAATACAAAATTTGGCAGATTCAGCACATTTGAGATAAATCTAAAGAAAGATGGTTCAAACAGGGTCTTTGTTTCTTTGATGTGCCAGCCTGCTGCTCGAAGAGATTTTAATCAAGGCCTGTAAATATCTATCGGCAGATGATGCTTTGTACCGTGGAGAATAGGACTCAGGAGAAGATAACAGGCTCTAAAACATAAAGATGAAAATCAAACATCTATGCTTAATGTAATCAGATCTCTTTAGGACTGTAGTGTGCCTCTGGGGCACGATCACTCTGCTGTTTCCTCAGTTTTAAATCCTCTAAGATAGGCATTAACAAAATGAGGTTTCTAAAGCTGTTTTCCAAGGCGAGTGAATCTAAAGCAGCAGATTAGACCCACATCTTTAAAAATAAATTGGCAGAAAAACGACAAATGTAAAACAAAGTTAATTCTTCAAAGGAGGGAAAAAAGTCAACAACTGGTTGATATTATTCTGCACAGTTTCATTTAGCTCCCAGTCTTTCATTTTGTGGTGATAGTGATTATCACAACAGCAGTGATTGATTTCCCTTTTGAAGTTATATGAAATAAGCTATGATTTTCTCCTTTTCTTTTGAATGACATGCTCCCTCTATATTCTAATTCATTCTGCAAGTGTTGGTTTGCCGTGCATAAGCAATTTAACTGCTGCTTCACCACATCAAGGGTAAATAGATAGCTCTCAGCTGCATGCAGAAACCGTGTACAAAATGCATACAAAGAAGCTGGATGGTACTTTGTTGCCTTGCTACACATGAGGGGGTCCTAATGTACAGCACATTTCTGTGTACTGGAAGACAGCAAACATCATTTAAGGAGCACCTGTCAACCCACTGCCATTCATGGTCTTGTTGTTATTCTTTTGTTTATATTGGAGTCTCAGAGCATGATTTACCAAAATAAGTTATCACTTACAAAACATTACTCAACTCAAACCAGGTTCGATCCTATTGTTATTCAGTTTCAGGTTAATAATCAGCAGAACCATAGTTTGGCATATTCAAGAGATGATACTGTAAACATTCCTCTTGCCAGCATGAACATTTTATATTTTCAAAGTAATACACATTTTCTTTCCTACAATATGTCATAATTTTATAGTACAGATTCTTACAGGAATAACCTCATTGCAATGCTGAATATTGTTTTTAGGATAACATTTATAACATGGTAAGGTAATATACATTTAAAATGACATACATTCATATTATATACTGTACAACACATTTCTAAAATGTACTGCAGTACTCTGTATGCAGTCCATACTATGTACACTGTAAAGTTCCTTATGAAAGAGGTAGTCATAAAAAGGTACAGCAATATCAAATTATAAACCTCATAGAGCGTCTCAGCAGGTTTTTTGTAGAACAGTCATTATTGCCCAGTTGATGCAGCCCTACTGTGATGAAAGCATTTGCTGAAACATTTGTCAGCTTGACTTTTAAGTGTATGGAATCCAACTAGTCTCCCTCATCAGTGCCAATTATTGATAGACCAGTACCTCACTGAAAAACTGAGTAAATGATGTGTTGAATTAGACAGATTATCTAATGAGAGAAACAGGTTTCAGCAAATTGAATGACACCTTGACACTCATCTTCCCAAAATGAATTTAAAATTGTTAACTATGGAATGTCTTCTCATTTTAATTATTAAACTGATCATTTGTGATCTTGAAAATGCATCTGTTCATTTGAACTTCCATTTAATTTAACATTTCTCTAATAGGATTTGTCTTTTATTATTTGAAGGAGAAAAGTGTCCTTTTTTAGCATTCTTTGAAGAAAATATACATTGCTGAATCACATTCCATGCAAAGATGTTTAGATTAGACAGACTTCTGGCTATCAGAACATCTAATGCTAATGGTTTTAGACTAAGCTGATTTGTACCACTGATGATAGCTTCATTACTCTGAGTAACTGTCTGTTTTTCTTCAGAGCAGTAGAATTATACAGTTGTAAACTGTCAAGCCTCCATTTCCTTTTTACGACGACAAACAGTGAAGCAGAATTTCTTAAGATTTTCCCAAATATTAAAATAACACAGGTGATTTATAAAGCATACATACATTAATTTGTATTTAAGAATTCTGACATTTCATTTTAGTTTAATAGGTTCCAACAGCACACAATATCAATTATAATTAGGGCTTTAATTATTTTTTTTGTTTTAGTTTGGGGGGCGCGGGTTCGGTTTTTATTATTATCTGTTTATTTTTAATAACCGAAAATATGTTATTTTCGGTTATTAAAAATAAATACCACTTGAATGTATCAATTTTCAGATTCTATAATAATTTGCATGTACGTTTCACCAATATATACAGCTATGGCCACAAATTTTGCGTCACCTAGAATTTTAGGATTAAGACCATTTAAAAAAAAAAGACTTTATGAACATAATTTAGATCTTTCATTTAACATATATGGTATATGGAAAACTACAAAGCAGTGTGTAATTCAGTATGCTAACAATATGCTAACATTATTCAGCACATTTAATTCTTCTATAGGGTGATGTAAAACCTTTGGTCATAGCTGTATACAAAGGATAACTTATCACACTATAAAGTTGTTGTTTTTTTTCAGCCCATCCCAGTCACAAGTCTCTCTAACAAGTATATTCTATTACGTAGGGCCACAAAAATGATGATTGGTCAGTAGCAATGTCTTTGCACACTGACCAGCTTCTGAAAGCTGTTTTCTTTATGTAGAAAGAGTTGTGCATAATTGACAGCATTTACAATATATCGCCAAAACGTTAGGTTTGTCGGTTTAAAAAAATAAAAACGTAATTTTATAAATAGATCTTTGGGGGTGTTGTTTCGGTTATTATCGGTTAAAACCAAAAACTCAAGCCCTAATTATAATGTATCTTTCAGAAGATGATTATCAGTGCTTGAGGTTTATGTTAAAACATCCATTTTGAAGACTGTTTAATATAAAAAATCATAGTTTGCTATTTTCTCTAGAAATGATCTGTTACTGTATAGCTATGGCCAAAGTTTTGCATCACCCTATAGAATGAACTCATTTTGCTTCATAAAAGCGAATGAAACCTGCTGAATAATGTTACGTTAACATATTGAAGTACATACTGCTTTGTAGTTTTCCATATACTCAGAAAAAACTGACAGCAAAATACTGTATTACTACTATGGCTTCCAGTAGACTTTTGCAATGTCACTTTGTAGTTTCTCTGATTACATGTTAAATAAAAGACCTAAATTATGTTCATATGTTGTTTTTTTTTATTACTACTACATCTCAATCCTAAAATTCTAGGTGATGCAAAACTTTTGGCCATAGCTGTACATGTGGATTTTCAAATAGATAATGTTGCTGTTTTTTTTTTAAATTAGGCAGTACAGATATTTGTATTATCCAAGTAATTCCCAATAACATGTTTAACCCTTTGCGGTCCTATGTCAGACCAGGTCCGACATAAAAAAGACGTCAAGCACAGGTCTCTTGTCGTTTTTTCACTGGAAAAAGCCGAGAAAACCTTTCAATGGCCGAGTGAAACTGATAGGAGCCGAGAGAAGCTGGAAAAGGGGGGGGGGGGGCAGATCTGAGCAATACACATAGACCCTGCACCTCAGAGATAACACGGACATAAACAAACAAGATAGCTGCTTCCGCATCCTGCGCTCAATGAATATCACAGACATTTGCAGAGCTTTTTGAGATGTTATAATAATAAAATAATGACTTGGATCACATTATTGAGGAGTTTGGTGATAAAACAAGTCATCAGATGATTCATCAGTATGCACGACTATGAAAAATATAGCGAACAAGGGGTGGGTCAGGGCTGGAGATGCAGTACTGAGTGTCCTGTTGATATGCAGTGCCTTTTAAACCTGTTTTACTGTGAAAAAAATACTTTGAAACAGCGTGTGTAAAATAAACCGCACGTGTGAAAATAAATTGGACCTGACGTGCCTGAGATGTGCTGAATAAATGGACCGCAAAGGGTTAAAGAAAAAGCAACCGAAGCCAATGAAGGATGCGCCAGTATGAAGTGAGAGGTCGTGGGGGGGGTGGCAGAAATGAAGATATCCATAGCTGATGTTGTTATGTATCAATTAAATAGAATATAACCTCTTAAAAATGTGTTAATTACACAAAACAAAGTGTTCCCTTTTTGGCCTTGTCTCCATAAAAACTGAATACCAATCAATGACAATCTGAGAGTGTGGTTTAATGTAACACTATGATAGCCGACTACGCCAAAACCTGTTTAATGAGGAGGAGTACCTCACCTTAACACTCCCCAATAGCTCCATCTAAATCCCACTGCCCAGGTTCTATAGGTTATTACTTTTGGAAAGTTTGTGTTTGTATCCCACCCCATGCATCAAAAGTAGACAGGATAAACTCAACTGATTTTATTGAACAGATAAAACAGTTCACAGTCCATAAACAATTCAGAGTCAATAAATAGTTCAGCACAGTATATAGAAAAATAAGCAGTTAAAAATTAAAATAGCTTGAAGCGGATTTACAACTAACCAAACATACACTTTTAACTGTCAGACATTTGCACAATTAACATTTGGAAAGCTAAACCAAGACGACACTGAAGCAGGGAGCATGAGTTGTCAGCTGGCGTAGGTAGCCAAGGGTTTTCAATCAGTAGTGCCAAAGCGAAGAAAACCTCTCCCCAAAAATAACAAACTACCAAAGAAAAATAATTGCGTCTTGTTCAAAACAAAAGTGCGGAAGCAGTCTCGATACCCAAAACAACTCACACTTCCACCTTTTCTCTAAACCAGTTCCAAGCTTCAGTCGTGCTGCCTGTAGTTCACCATTCCTCTCTTCCAGAATCAGAACAGTCCCTTTTATTGTGGCTTTAATAATCAGCTACTGCTGTGGGAACAAAAGAGACGCCAGTGAGGAACAAGGAGATTAATTAACTTCAAAGGGTGGGTATTTAACAAGCAATTGAGGCAGGAATGCAATTTGGATGTGCACGTGAAAACAAATCCAAATGATAGCAAAAAGCAAAGTAAAATATAAAAATAATCATAGTGGATGAAATAAATCAATGAAAACAAACCCATTAATGTGCACACTAATTACATTCAATCCTATATATTAGAAGGCACACTTATTACATCCATACACAACCTGTTGTAAACTAAGTAAACTAAAAGCAGTCATATTTCTTCTGTGATCATTTGTCTACTGGAGACCCAGTTTATTCCTCGGTTGAGACTTTTCAAGCTGTTTCAGGGAATCGAGAATAGGAAAGCACTCTCGGGTTACTTAACACACTTCTGATGCAAGCCAAGACAGTTTAACAGTGTAATAAGGATAGACAGACCTTGGGCAATACAACCGAGTCTGTTTTTTTCTTTAAAAAAAACTAAAAAAAACACTTAGTAGATTTTTTGTTAATAAGTTCCAAATGTCTGGGTGTAAGGTGAACTTAATTGACTTTATTGGTGTAGAGATGAAACAACATAGAGAGAGATATCTTTAGTTATGCTTCAAAGAGCATTAATTAGAAGGAATATGGTTCTATTGCTCAATAATACAGTTGTTAAACTGGATGAGATGCAAAGGTCAGGTCTGAGGAAATAAATGTGTCTTCAGCTGACTGGCTTTAGAAATACAGTTGCGGGATTGCAATAACTGACGAGGAATTAATCTTCTCTCAGTTCCTAGTAAGATCTTTTGTAAGATCATAATGCAACGAGTATCATCTGCAATCAACAATACCCTATCATAAAGCAGTTCTATAAGAACTTTACTTGTACTGTGGGAACGAGTGAGATCAGTTTCCAAGTCAAGTCCAGTGTGAGACAAGGCTGTGTAACGTCGGCTATCCTTTTCAACATTGTAATTGATTGGGTACTCCGACATACCACAGAGAACCAATGAAGAGGGATTAGGTGGATGCCATTTTTTGATCTTGAAAATCTTGATTATGCCGATGACTTAGCCCTTTTATTGCATACAATAGCTAAGCTCACCAACATGGTGAAGGCATTCACCATATTCCCACCATTGGATGTCCATGGTGGTGACTAAGATCAAGACGAGGCTGTTGATATTGAAGTGGTGAGTGTGAGCAACAAACTGGATTATTTTCCATCCAAGTGTAACCCCTGTTTCACTCATACTCTACAGCTGGTTGTTCATGATGCACTGGAGCAGGCTGGCCTTTTTAAGACAAAGGTGATGACAAAAGTGTCCACCGTAGTATCCAATTGCCATAAATCCACCAAAGCAACAGAGTTACTGGAGGGACACTACAAACTGCAAATTTCAAATGCCGCAAGGTGAAATAACCAGCTGAAGATGCTGAGGTCAACTTTGAAAGTTCCTGTGGAGGTCCTATCCGAGCTTCATGCCCCAAGCAATCTCACACCATACGAATTGAAAATCATTGGGGAACCCTGTGAAATACTGGAGCGCTTTGAAGAGGTCACTGAGAAGGTCCTGGGAGACCAGATAATCACTGCCAGCTATGTCATTGCATGTGTCCGAGGTTTACGTCATGCGATAGCACACATCAGAGAAACCTATAACAACAAGATGGTGGGAACTATGCAGTTATCCTTGGAGATACGCCTTGCAAAGTTTGAGGAGATGGAGTGTTTCAAGATGGCTGCACGTCTGGATCCTCATTTCATATTGGACTGGTGCAAGGATGAAGTGCACCGCATGAGGGAACCACCTCCCTGCTGACATGGCTACATTCCCTCCACCAAAGACACGCATCAAACTCTTTTCATATATGACCAACCGCTCCACTGAAATCTGCATCAGTATCTCCACCACAGAGGCCTCTTCTGAAATATATCAAACTACCTGAGCCAACCCTGTCTGCCAGAAGATTCTAATCCTCTGGCTTATTGGAAAAGAAAACAGATGAAGTTCCCCCATTTAGCCCAACTATTAAAAGTGGCAATAAAAATGAAAAAAAGTATATGTTGTGTGAGTGTCCATTATCTTTTAATATAAAATTATCACATTTCATGGACTAGAGGTAGAATTTGATTTGGAATGACAAAATTATAAGGGAATGTATACATGAGTGGAATTGGAATTGACTAGATTGATTTAAAAAAAATTGGAACTAAAGGAATTGGAATTGAATCTGAATTGAGGGAATTGAATTGGAGTTCAATTAGTGGAATTGACCACAACTCTGCAGTTGTGCAATATTTTGCCCTCAGCCCTTTTGCACAATACCACAATGTTTATGACATGCACACAGGTTATGGTTAAGCAAAACACTATTTAAAAAAAAGAGACCACTGAACACAGTCATTGTGCGCCTCATTAACTGAACTGCCAGCTCCCCTAAACAGTCCATTATTATGTTCAATAATGAACTATGTAAATCATTCATTGTCTAATGATTAATGTAATTTTAATAATGTAAACTATTCTGGTACATTTTGCTTCAGGGATCTGTTGTAAGTGGTTATATAGTAATATAATAGCAACACTGAATGGCGTTACATGTTTTAAATATTTATCTTGTGCTTCAACATGTTATAAAAATGTATTTATATCTTATTACATTATTCATAAGTATAATCATTTAAGGGATTTTTTACATTTACAAAATACCTGGTAAGTTAGCTGGTATATTTGTTCTTAATAATACAAAAATGACTAATTTCACAATCTGTTTAGTCAGCTTCAGGCAATTGGTTTGAATAAAGTCCAAGTGGAAGTAGGCCAGACATGTTCAATTTAAAACCTTCATTCCATAGCCTCCCTGTAGATATTGGCATAATTTTTCAAAGATGAACTTCACATTTGCCCTGCCTGCTGTGAAACCTACTGCTGTGGACATTAATGTTTTTTTTGTGTGTGTGTAATTCTTAGGAGACATAACCCTGTCAGAAATAGTTAGTGTCCCACAATAAATCAGGAAAATCTTACAACTAAAAACCCATTTCAATGGAAACTCTCTCTCTCTCTCTCTCCCTGTGGAAGTAACTTTTTTTTTTTTTTTTAAATGCTGAGCTGTGACTCAGAAGTCTGACAAACCTTCTCAGTATTATCCTGGTGGACTCTGAAATGTGATTGTCAAATAAAGGGCTACAAATGTAAAGGTAAATTGGCTTTTTCAGAGAGACAACTGATAAACTCTACAATACTGTACTATTCTAAAATATGCAACACCGTCTCTGCATTTACTACTGTGTAACGCTTAGGGAAAACTATAATAAATTATTTTGCAGTGCTTTTGTAGCCGACTACGTCACTGGGGGTTAACCCCCAGATATTTTTTTTTAATAAAAACAATTGAGTGAGGGTTATATATAGCACACAGGTTCTTTTAATTGGGGTTTTCAATAATGAGTCCCTCCCACCCAACAAAAGCCAGAGAGACAATGTTAAGAATCAATACATCTTTATTACAGAAAAGTCCCAACACTTGTAGGGCAGTTATAATATCTCCACTTTACTTGGATTACTTGAGCAGGCTAGTTCCCCCCGTCAGTGCTAACCCAAAACATAAATAAAAAATAAGAAAGCAAAAAAAAAAAAACACCAAGCAAAAAGTCCAGTTATTAATAATTAAATCACTGCTTCTTCCAGTGTAAACAAAACAATGAAAACTAAGCTACTAACATACTCTACAGCAGCTTGGCTAAGTTGGTGGTTAAGATTAACTGGTATGCTCCAGCAGCAGTAGTCAAAATCAGCAGCAGCCAACAGCTGCTGTACAAACACAATGGCAATAATACTATACAGCAATACAAAACAGCACTTTAATAACCCACCCCTTCAAGGATCTATTCTTAAGGGTTAAAACAATTACTCCCCAACAATCCACAATGTATAAAATAAAACATGTTTTAAAAAAAAACAAAAAACATGTGCTGTCCGCACACAGACTAAAACACATGAAATACACAGACACAAGGGAGGAGCTAGCGGTGCTAATAGAGCAAAGCTGAGAGCGCAGACACCAAAGACAAAAAGCAGTCTGTACTATACTTTCTGACTACAACATAAAAGCATCCAAAAACAAGGAACAGCTCACCACATTCTTTACCACGAACACTATCCTGAACAGGTATCAACGTTTTCCTTCAAAAAACAGCAATTGTGCCGTTTCTTCTGAGTGTCACTATTCTGTCAGCACACTCAGCAATCCTCAATAGCAGCTTTACAAAAATTGCCTCCCCCTCGCCCTGGCGCTTCTCCTTTTTAAAGGAGATTAATCAGCACATTGCGACCAGGTGAAAGAGTGAGATCATCTCGCACTGATAGTTAACCCTGCATACACGGGGAGGTGGGAGACTGCAAAAGAACATACAACGCCATTACCAGGTTGAAAGCCTGATACACAATAACCTCCATGAAGAGGAAGGAGACGTACACCAACTACATACCAACAAATATTACATTTATATAACATTTAAGGCACAATACAAATAAACAACAAACAAAGAAACACACATGTTACAACTGTATGTATATATTTCGTAATGCTAATGATTTACATTCAAATTAGATTAATGTTTCTCCCACTACATTATTTTCTCCATGTGTTTCCATGCTTATTTTATGAGCTTGCTGCCAACACCGTGCCTCCTTGTCCACAGAGCTGCAGGTGTGAGCTGGCTTCCTGCCTGTTCTTGTCTGAAGCGCCATAAATTCTTATCCTGCTATCATCCAGAATTACATTTCCTGACACAAAGCCAATTTGCTTTATTCATCCAATGCTGTGGGTTTCTTTGCAAAAAACAAAACACTTGCGGTCTGGCTGCTTTTTCAGTTGCAAGGAGGTCATGCTCAGGTCATGTGCAAGAAATTAAGACATACGTATTGACACACACTTATGACAGCAAAAGAAAACTTAATCCTTTGGTTCAGAACTATTTCACATGTCAGTCACACTTTTCTTTTATGGCATTTGTTCTGTCCAAAAATGTTACTGCATAATGTTTTGGCTGATAAATTAAGCTGATTTGTATCAGAGCCAGAAGCTTTCCATCAGATTTTTTTTTTTGTATTAATATTCAGATTTCACTGTATTTAAACAAAGAGTGAAAAGTAATCTAAACAATAAGACATTTCATGACTGTCTACGTGTCAGGGTTTCCTCTATTATATAGCGTTCATTCCTGGCAAGTATAGGTTATTATAATTATCTTTATAATCCTTTGCCCACAGGTTGTTTTGGATTTTGAACTAACCACCCGGACCTTCCCAAGGAGTGTACAGGAACCACACACACGCAAGTAAAATAAGGATTTCTTTATTACAGGAAATGTAGACAATCAAATACAACTTATTTTAAATCAGACAATTTGCAAACTCCCCCTTTTCAACCACCTTGCACATTATCTGCATACAAAACCTATTCTAAAACACCTAAAAACTGTGCACCAAGTAAAACCTGCCAAACACGGTCTCAGTAGAAACACCAACAAGGAAAGGTAATGTTGAAGGTGACCGATCCAAGAACCTCCTAATCCGTTGGTTTGTCCCAGTGTAAGACTTGTATTTAGCTCCCTTCAGACTTGGCCCCCCCCATCTCCAGCACCACGATGCAGGATCCTGCAATGGAAGAACAAACAGCACTTTATCTCCACACTCCCTCTGTGTTCCTGGTCATTCACCACATACACCCCCAACTCGGCCCTCCCTACTCTTGTTTGGTCTTCCGACCCGGCCACTGGTACTTAACTTATGTAGGACCTCGCGTCTCGGGTGTGTACAGGGAGCTGGCCGTCCAGCCATTGGCTGGTGCCTGTTTGCTGTTCCGGGGAGTCAGTCATGGAGGGGGGTACCTTGAAAAGAAGCAAAACACCTTGTCATAAACCACCATTAATACTGGTAATCTAGATCTCTCTGCCAAGTGTATTTACTTCTGAAGCATTTGTCAAACGCCACACGGTCGTCAGAGTAATATTAATTAACAGTCCTCTTAATCCAAAAAGCACCACTTCAACAGTAGAATTCAAGGATAAATACTTAACTTTGCTATCAGTTTCTGACCACTCTTTTCATCGGGCTGCCATGTCTATCTTTTTGTATTACCTTTTAAAGTTCCAAACAATCCATCTTGTTTACCATCCAGGTCTGTCTCAATGGCCAACTTCCTGTGTCCTCCATTCAGTTCCCCCTGGAACCATGTGCTCTCCTTCCTATTCTTTTGGTTCCCTTTTTATAATGGACTGGCATGATGGCGACTGTAAGTCACCCTGGATAAGGGCATCTGCTAAGAAATAAATAATAATAATAATAAAATAATAATAATAAAATGGAAAACACCTGGCTGCATTTGGAATTGGGGAATGGGACTAATTTCTCCTTCTATTCACTCATGCTGTTGTACTAATAATAACACACACTTAACAAATAAATACATAACACAAATCAAAGCAACAAAAGTGCCTCCATTTGGGTAATAAACAAAAATAAAGTGTGAAATATAGCAAGTGCAAATGAAAACAAAATAATATAATAAATACAAAATAAAAACATACTGTGCACAACCCCAACTAATTAGTCACTTGTGACATATCTGACAGAACGGAAATACTTGAATTATATAGATTTGTGAATAAGGAATAAAGAAGCAGTTACTTCAGAAGGGTTCTTCAAATGTTCATAAATATATCAAACGTGTCCTTATTATTAAAAAATATATATTATAAAAAAATTGGAAACCAAACCTATTGTAATATCATCCAAAGCCCCTTGCTTTCTATAATTGCAAGCCATTCAATTTTTTTTAAAATCCTTACCGTTGCTGTTTTTATTCAGCTGTCAGTTAATGGTTCAGTAACAAAAGTAAGCACAGGTAATGATACAGGCATAGCCAAGTAGTGACATGAATAGTGTATATAGCTGAATGAAAGATATTTAATTACAACTTCTTTGGTGGTAGTTTACAAAGAAAGTCAAATTCTATTGTGTTATGTATTGAAACTGTAAGGATTCATGGTAAAGAGTCTCATTTAGTGAAAGGACAATATATGTCTATTTTTTTCTTTTTTTCTTGTAGTGCATCACAAGCGTAAAATATGACAACATTTTTGTTCTAAATAATAATAAAAAATGGCAGTATCTATCACTGTTTAGATCAGT
Source organism: Acipenser oxyrinchus oxyrinchus (assembly GCA_030684275.1). Taxonomy (NCBI): domain Eukaryota; kingdom Metazoa; phylum Chordata; class Actinopteri; order Acipenseriformes; family Acipenseridae; genus Acipenser; species Acipenser oxyrinchus. The sequence goes on from CM060247.1 coordinate 89,820,767, forward strand.
AACCCACACAAGAGTATATGCAAGGTACATAATTTATCACATTTCTTGCTAAATATGCAATGCATAAAAATGAGATAAAATCTTCTTAATTTAAATAGGTATGTAGGTCTAAGGGAGTGCTGTTACAAGAAAACCACAGTATGTGAATCGTTTAAATGCTTCCCTTCAAGATAACATTTTTTTAATTCCCTTTATGCCATACATGCCTTGCATAATGGCATGCAATTTGTTCACCTGGTAGAGTTAACAGTGCCATGGGAGGATGCTGTGGATGAGGCGTATGAAAGGAAGAAACTACGGTACGCTCAACTAGCTGCTGAAGCGGAACAGCAAGGATGGAGAGTCCAGATTTACCCAGTGGAGGTGAGTTGTCGAGGATTTGTGGCACACTCCACAACCCTGTTTCTCAGAGACATCGGATTCAGTGGTCAAGAGTTGCAACGCATAGTGAAGAACATATCTGAAGCAGCAGAGAGGAGCAGCGACTGGCTCTGGTTGAGACTAAAAGATTCTGGTTGGGGACCTCAAGCACAGTAGAAATAAAAAAAACGTTGATGTAAAGGAAGGTAAGTAAGCTGGGCTTAGCTGAGTGGGGGACGGAGGGGGGTGATGCTGGGGCGCCAGAATCACTGTCGAGCCCTCTTAAGGTGTTGTGGGCTAGTCGACGAAACACCAAGGATGGAAGGTGCCCACTTGAAAACCCTAGAGAAGTACCCTACTCAGCTCAGTCCAGATGGTTGTCATGCTAATGCACTAGGGAGGCCGCACTGTGGTTGATCCCTGGAGCCAGCATTGTAGCCATGTGTGTGCTGATGTGCCAGGGAGGCAAAATAGGCTGATCCCTGGAGCCAGCATTACACTTTAGCCATCAACGCCAGGCAGAAAGATATCTACTTCATCAGATGGAAGGAAACACAGATGGATCACATTAGTTTACAGTAAAGAAGTCCAATATTGAGTCCAAAATCAGCATGAAGTTTTAACACCTACTCTCATGTAATGGAAATCATTACTAAGGTTAAGGGTGCAAAATGAAAAAAAAAATAGAAAACTTTGGTGTGCAATGATATCCTTTGATGCATAAAAATGGTATTTGTATTAAGGATGAGAGCAATTCATTTTATGTACTGTACTAAAAAGACATATTGTAAAGAATACATCATTTCAATATATATTGCATTTCTTTGCGTGACATTCCTCATGCTGATGCTAAATTTCTTGGTTAAAAGCAATGTCATTTGGAGGGAATAATGAATAAAGGAGGGTTGTTTATCAAACTGTTCTAAGTGGCAATGTATGGCTGACTCATGCATATTCTTTATGTCTTGTCTATCTTGGTGCAGCTGTATCCTTCCTTACCATCAGATAACAATTGTCCCCATGGATCTAGACATTTTAACAAATGTCACTGCAACAGTGATGTGCAGTGAAGCCCATAATTTCGGCTACCTTGTAATAATAGTGCATCTTTGATACGGACACTGTTGATACAGAAGTGAATGATCCATGAAATCAAAATGCAATGAATTCTGTATTGTCTGGGGGCTAGGAAGTAGACTTATGGAAGATATATTTTTCCTCTATGTAATCTGAACTATTAATATTTTAATATGATGCCCACATGCCCACATCAATTACCTTCTGATTATCTGTTATCAGATGGTGCATCGTATGATTAATGAATTTGGTATTGAAGTAGGGGTGGGAAAAGAAGCCATTAAACGACTATGGTAACTTTTTAATTTCCTGTGCATTCATGACAGACTTGCACAGTCACACATTTCATGCTGAGTTATGAGCACACAAAAGAGTATGTGCTGCAAAAACAACAAAAAATGTAATTAAAAAACTTTAAGGTGCAAGGAATGGAAATAATGTCCAGAGGTTACTTGTCTCTGTTTTATATATTGATTTATCAAATTTTACACATCAATCAGCTCCTTCATCTGGGATTGTTTATTTTATCTGTGATATTAACATAAGTATGTGCTTATTAAAGATCAGACTGAGGTCTACTGCTAAAAGCTGTCACAATACTCTGCTTTTTTGTAAGATTTTACCATTGATGTAATATTGTGTTATTGTTATTATCATTATTATCACTATTACATTTGAGTCCCATATTTTTGCTAAAATAGGTTTTAGACATACCATATACCGGATTCTGCCGAGTCAACACACAAAAAATGGGGGAGGGCCGTTGACTCAAGACAGGGGCGAAATAACAAGCAATATTACTGTAATATTTTTAACATTAGCTATATAGATTACGTTCAAAAATTCAAGTGTCACCAGCGCACAGTTACGTTAAAGAATCAAGAAATACAGTTAACATTTATAAAATGGTGAAATACAAAATAAACGGTTTGCCTGAAAAAAGGGTGCTGCATAAGTCCAATTAAAAACTTTTGAAATGTTTATTTTATTATAGTTTTTCATTTTTTGAAGTCATGATTTAAATTGAATAAACTGAATAAATTGCTTGAATAAAACTTTTGAGTTGTATCCGATATGGTCTTTCATTTTAATATTGATGTTGTTTAAAATGTAGCCATCATAATGACTGCCAGCGGCGGTTTTAGGTATGAATATAACTGCTGCAGTTCTAATGTTAATGGTGAAATACAAAGTAAAGGGTTTGCCTGAAAAAAGGGTGCTACATAAGTCCACTGTAAAACATTAACTTTCAAAGCTGACGTTTATTGTAAAAAAAAAAAAAAAAAGGATTGTAGCTTAACAAGAAAGCCTAATCAATCGGACTCAGAGTCTGTATTGTCGGATCCAAAACGAAAAGTCTTTACAATGTATTCAATCAATGCACAGAGCAACTACTGTACTGCACAGCTTGTTCTACTCACTTGAAGCGTGAGATTTGAAATCTCAGGCATTATTTGCACATGGTTATTTTTTTGTATATTTTTTGCGCGTGGTTATTAGAAATGGTGAAAAATTTGCATTCAGCTAAAAGTGGGGGTAGGGCGATACATGGGCGTGGACTCGGTAGAATGCGGTATATCTACCCCTATAACTGTATGTGACAGGATGGCGTGTGTGGTGACGTCAGGCCAGAAGCAGGAACTGAAACAGATACTGCAGGTAGGGTGCAATGGCGTTTGCGCCGTCTTTATTTTTAAATACAAAAAATAAAGTAAAGATTTAAACAAAAACACTGTGCTCACAGAGCAAAATAAATATTTTAAATAAAACAAATTATGAACACAAAATGAACAGCCAGTACAGGTCAGGCTGGGCAAATGCCTTCACTGATCCTATATATGTTTTTTTTTTTTTTAATTTTCTCTCTCGCTCCTCTCACTCTCGCTCCCGTTCCCGTTCCTCCTCTGAACATCCAACCCCCCTCTGAGCCGAGAGTGGGTCTTTTATATTTGTGGCTGGAGCCTTAATTACCTGTTAATAAATTACCTTATTAAGGCTCCAGCCACATTCCCATGAGAGTTCTAGGGAAGGGGTTTGAACCCCATCCCCATGACTACACATTACAAGACCGGCTCTCTCGTCGGTCTTAAACAGTAAATAACAAAAGGATGGTGCTTGACCGCCCGCACATAAACACAATAATGATTAGGACGGACGGCTTCGTCCGCCCGCCTACAAATGCAATAATAATAATAACAATAATAATAATAACAACAACAATACAAAACATACATATATACAAATAATAATACAGAGGAAGGGTGTACTCCGTCACACTGTACTTTTACATTATAAAAAGGAGTCAGAAGCCAAATGCTGTCTCAAAAATGCTTTGAATACACAAGGCACATTCCGACAACCTTTATCTGGATTTGGAAGTTTTTGAGCACAAGTCATCGAAAAACACCATCTGTGTTGTGTTGTGGTGCCAACTGGGCATTGTAATGTGTGCATGTGCATATGCGAGATATGTTTTAAAAATGCAAAACAGTTGATAATTATTAATGCCTCCTGTTCCATTTCTCACAACATTTCAATCATACCATTCAGATAACATAGCCCTTCATTTGAGGCTTTGTTCCTAATTCTTTATTTAATTAGGGTGTGACAGTGAAAACTGAATGAGTACACATTTATCCAAATAAGTTTTATTTTCATGTGCTGTTACAGCTGGCATAAACCAGATGTGATGCATCCAGTGAAAGACATTTTATGTAAATTAACATTAAGCATTCAGAGAACTTCTTTAGGTGATGGATGGATTGTTTGAATTTTCTTTTTAGTCTTTATTCTCTATCTTTGTAGCTGGTTAGTGCATCAATCTGTAGCTGGGATTCAATTTTAATGATGGCACAGCTATACTTACAGCTGATGTAAACCTGTATGTAGTACTACAGTCACCACTCACATATCCGACCCTATAAAACTGTGACTTCAGTGACGGTTAAGCGCGTGTGACAAATATCTGATAATTTCATTTTGGCCATTCCAACCCTTGTATCTTTTTTGTGTTCCCTGAAAAATGGACAATATCAAAAATACATACCTGAAAGGACTGTGTTTTAAAATAAGTAGGCTTTAGATGTACTGCATTGGTTTTGTTGGTACAGTACTATATTTAACAGAAGTAGTATTTTAATTCAGAACAATATGATTCTGAAAATATCACTTGCCAGCCAAAACTAAAGAGAACTGTAATACAGTGCATACCTTTAAATCCGTTACGTATTGTAGCAGTATGTAAAATTTCATATTAATAACCCAACAGCAAAATTAAATCAAAATGTTACCCATGCACAGAACTGCGTAAAACATAAAAGGCAATTCAATTTAGTAAAACTAAAAGATAAAAAATTAAAATAGTACCCAAAGTCAGTATTCAAAATTGCAGAATATAGTGCTCAATAAGGCCCTAATGTTACCGTTCACTTGCAAATGAAAATGCACAAAAACAACAAAAAATCACAGATTAAAAAATGCATCACAGTATCTAAAACTGTTTAATGATTAAGTATTACATTACCCTAGCTTGTCTCGTTTGCTTTGTTTTGGCTGCATTTTCATCAGGTGAAACTGGAGGAAGGGCTGTGTAACTGCACAATATAAGACAGACTGATTTAGCATTTGAGAGAATGTAATATTTTTTTTATTTTTTTAAACGCGGGATGTGACGGATATTCAGATAAATTGTAACATTGATAAAATGATAAATTGAAAACTTGTGACGGAGTCGGAAATTGCAATAATTTGTTACATATATATATATATATATAATGGGGATTGATTTTATTCTTAATACAAGGGCGGTAAAACGCGACTGACATGTATCTGGGTAACGGATATCTGAGTGCTGACAGTACTATGATAAAGAGAAGTGTAATCATGTTTTTGAAAAAACTGCTTATGACTGTGTGCTTTGTTATTTGTTTCTTCTTGAAAGCTGATATAAGTACAGCGGTGCCATAAATAAAATGCAATCCAGCCTGTGTACCCTTTGGCAATACAAATACTGTAGTTTTTCCATTGCTATAAAGTGAAATAAAAAAGCACTGAAACTGTTCACAGCTGAATACTGCTTCAGTGTGGAGATCAAACAGATGTCAAATCTGTTATTAATTATGCAGATTTACTGAAGAGTGAATGGTGGGATTATGTTTTAATTATAACCACTAAAATTAGCTTTTTGGTTTAATTTAATTTTTGCCAGGGACAAGAGCTATGAACAAAAACTAATAAAATATCTTAAGATAATTTTTTCCAAAACTCTTAAAGTTAGATGGCCTGTTTTATGTGTTTGTGTTGCCTCAAAACTGATGAAAAGAAGTAACCCATGTGTTCTTTGAGTACAGAACAATGACGGTGAAATTCACTCATTCTTCCATGTGTTTTTTGAGTACAGAACAACGAGGATGAAATTCACTCTTCACAACTTTTTTCAGTTCTTCTGGAAGTACTGTTATAGCCTTTTACACATGATGTTTGTAGTCTAGTAAAAAATAAAAATAAAAAATACAAAAAACCCCAAACCACTGTTTAATGGTGATAGTAAAACTGCATTACATTATTGTTAAACTGCCCTCTCGTGTAATAAAATGAGGAAGAGGCTGGATGTTGTTGTTACAATTAAACACAAAGATGCATAATTGCATATATACTGCTAACTTAAAGTCCCTTGGGGTATATCCAGGCACTGTGTGCTGAATTTTGGTATTGGCACAGAAAATAATTGCCCATGGGAGGTGCTGTTGAAGCCCATATAAGGTTATATAACAATGTTTCCATCATAGATTGATACAGTGCTATATGCATGAGCTGAGGCCTCAAACACACAACTTTATATCTGCTCTTAGTGAAGGCTTTTTGGACTAGGCCCATGCTGTACAATCCCTGGCAAATCCATGCAGTCAATATTGGCACTCCATTTGCTCACAACTGAGTAATATGCCTCAGATATCTACCAGCGCTTAGCCCAGTGCGGGGTCAGCTTCAATTAATTTTCTTCCAAGTGACAGAATGGAGTTTTCTGGAACTAACATGAAGACTACCTTCAGAGTAGTAATCTGATTAACTTTTTCACAATGAAAAGGTGAACCAGTGATAAGGTTCTTCATTCTAATAAGAAGTAAGCCTTGGCTATCGAGAGGGAATTACAGAATCTAATTTTCAATAGTATATACTGCTAATTCAAGGAGCATAACAAAATCTACCATTACAATATGCTTCTACTGCCATCAAATTAATAATACTGATAGTCACAAGAAATATTACAATTGCAATGCTCTTTTGAGGATTGCTGTGTGCTTACAAAGTTGAAGCCATTTGCCTGTACAAACAAAAAATGCTGTCTTATTGTATAAAGTTTGGTGGTGGCAAGGCTATTTATTTATTTATTTATGTATGTATGTAATATTTATTTATGTAATATATGTATAAACCTTGCAAATTACTCAGAATTATTATTTTCTCTTCTAATGAGATTGATGTGATTAATTCAAACTCACACTTTGACTTGCATATATTTTTTCTTTATATAAATTTAAACAAAAGAGTTTTACTAATCACTTTTTTTTTGCATTGTCCCACCCACCCCGAACATTGAAAAATAAAGTCAATACAAGATAATTGCTGAAGAACCCCTGTTGTAAGATTGTGACCTTTAGACAAGACAAGGTACTACAGAACAGAGAGCTGGATGGCCCTCAGGTACAAGCACCCCATGGAGCCATTCTATATGAATTTCATTCACTTAATCTACACCAGGAAATTTGTCTTTATGACTGTGTCATTAGGTCTTAATGCGAGGTAAAATGAGCAATTGACAGAAGGAAACAGGTGTTTAGGACATCACAGAGCCTCACAGAAACTTATGTGGCAGTTGCTATAGCAATAATTAGCTGGAGGTCCTTATTATGCTTTCCTTCTGGTTTTGGTTAAAAAAAACTAATGTGACAGTGTGGCACAAAGGGACTGCTAATGGAGTTAATTAGGTTGTCTAAAATGCTGAGAAAAAACGACAATAAAAAACTAAAACAAAACAACAACAAAAAACCCAGTACACCTATATAACCAAATGAATTAACAACAATGTAGCCAGGTTATCCAAGGCTGTAAAATCCTTTATTTCCTTAATTGATTCCAGGGGGGTTTAAGCAAGACATGTATTAAAACTCTGAGAATTAAATATACAGTAATTGAATAGACACCTGGGACAAAAACAAATAGAACCACACATACTTCCTACAGCAAAAGAAACAACACTATAAATAAGTTCTCGAAATGGTGAATTCTGTTTAAAGCACTACCAATATATAGGGCAAGAAAAACATATATATATATATATATATATATATATATATATATATATATATATATATATATATATATATATATAATCACATGCATTTTAGTTTAGTAGAAAAAAGCATGTTTATACTTTCAAAAAGTGATTTTAGCTGCTGGGACACCACCTTCCTTCTTTAATCTTTTTTCAACAATGCTACAATAAAGTTTACTACAAACAAGTATCAATCAATGTGATCCTCTACCTAATAACCAGAGAGAGATCATAACATACTAGATTATCTTCTGTTGCATGAGGCATCTTGACCAGTTTTTCAGACTGACATTCTTTTGACACCCTAAAAAAAAAAAAAACAAACAGAAAGCTGTTGAGTTAAAATTGTGCATTATATATTAACAATGTCACACATTTGGATTGGGTTTTGAAATATAAAATAGTAACTAGATCAAATTGAATCATGAAAAAAGTTTTACAAAAGAGTTTACAAGAAACAGTATCTGACAATTGTAATACATTTTTAAAAAATTGTATTTTATTGCTACCACATTAAAGTTGCCTGCCTGTACATACATGTGCAGGTAGTGGATGATTTGATTGGTCTTACAGTCAGACTCACAGTTGCCTCTCTGTAGCCGATATTTATATCCAGTGAGCGAATGTTAAAGACACTTAACCTTTTGCACCAACATCACCTAAACACTCAGATCCCAGCTGCCATTCAACTGCACTTTGTGTACAGTAAACGCAGATTCAACACGAAAGTGAGGTATGTATAAAGATTATATTCAAATGCACTTACACCACCCTAACACAGACAGAAATTAATCAGTTTTCATGTTCAGACATCACAGGGTGCTTAAAGCTGCCAAACTTAAAAATAATACACTCACATAGCATAGTGTGAGCTGACAGCTGGATCTAGTTCAGTAAGAAAAACATTTGTTTTTGTACATACCTTTGAACCTTTTAAACACTCAGTTATTCATAAAATCTTTTCAATACAAATGACATTTTAATAATACTGAAAACAAGAAAGATAATGTCTGCTGGAATAGTTAGTAAGAATGGTAAATAATGACATAAACAGACATATCAATAGAGAGAATCTTACAGATCACACATTGTAGGATAATAATCAGATAAGAAATGTAATATCATGAAATCACAGATGACATAAAATATCCCTTAAGTCATAATTCTATAATGTAGCTTTTGATGGAGATTAATTTTGCAAGCTTATTCAGTCATATCCCACCAATTATTTATTTTTTTAGAAATGTATTTTACTACCGTACAGTACATAGGTGTGAAATTGATGGCAGTCAATTTCATCAATAATACATGCTGTGTTTTAAATAAAAATGAAATATATTTTCAAACAGCACCTGCCTAAAAAGATAACATGTTGGCTTTTTCAATATTCTATACAAATAGGTAAGACTCCAGAGGCTTGGGATAAGGTTAAAAAAGGATAAGGACCAGCAGAGATTTCCTCCAAAAAGGGTGTTTTCTCTCTACTTTTACCTTGTAGAAGAACATGTATTAAACATGGTTGACAAAGCACAGTGAATGCCCGTCGCACAAGAATGAAGCAGAGAGATTACAGCTACAGTTTTAAACTGTAAATTTAACAAGCAAAACATGTTTCATGTTGTGGTTATTTTTTCATTCCTTTGTGAAATACTATGTGTACCGTTATGTCTTGCCTAAACCAGTGAAAGAAATATTTTACATTTGCACTGGATCAGTTAATGGCAGAGCCCTGGTAACATGTTTTTGCAAATAATAGGCCTCATGATGAAGAACACAAGTCGTCTTGAAAGAAATATAAAGAAATATGTTTCTCTCAAAGGCGAATGATTTATTACAGTATAATGGGCACTCAAACAAAGTATACACAGAAAAACTCAAGCCCTAATTATGATATAAGACCTCTCACAGAACATGAAAATGTATATTTACATCTGCCTCGCTGGTGCTCTTTCAATTTATTTTTCTCACAACAATGCAGTAATTAGAATACATTTACAGACTTGTAATTTGTAATAAGGCAATAGCATAATTCCATGCTGTTAATATAAAAAATGATTTACTGTCGGAGGTATCCTTGGTAAAATGTAAACAGAATAAGAGGGCATAATTGATGGCTGTGGTGTAAGGTAAAAATGTAATATTGTTATTTCTGTCTCAGCTTGCCTTCAGAAGCTTTTCATTAACACATTACTTCCTTGCTCTCCCTTAGAACAACCAAGAATAAACTATTTGAATGATTGGGCATTCTAGAAAACAGTTTTCATTGAAGTAAGCATTACAATTCAAATAAATTGTTATTTTACACTATTATATATTTAGTACCTCTTTGGAATAAAATATATAGGATACAACACTTTAAGAATGACTGAAATATATCAGGGGGTGCAATATTTTGAAGTTGACTTTCTACAGCTAGCCTGATAAGCCAGTCATATTTTCTTCAAGTAAGTCACAAACTTACATTCATCTGACTCTGGTGTCAACTAAATACGTTTTGAAGTCTTCAGACATGTGGCAGGTTAAATACATCACAAAGAGTTAAAGAATATAATGAGCTTTTCCAACGTTATTTTTTTTTCTGGCAAATGCGTCAATACACAATAACTGTCCAAGAAAAAACAAAGATGATATGAGAAGGAAAAAAAAGCACAGAATGCTCCTGACAGAAAAAAAGTCAATACGATCCCTAAGACAGCTCAACCAGAACTGCAGAATAAATTACATGATTCGATGAATCTGGGGCTTCATGCAGACTTACATAAAATTGGAATGAAAAAAGCTTGCACTGGCTTCAGATGATATTTACTGCTTGATGGATTTACTAGCAGCCTCAGTACAGTCATACAGTATTGAATTATTGGCCTCTTTTTAGCTGTGTATCTGTCGGAGCTTGAGTGTCCATTTAAGCAAAAGTGATCTGGATCATGGCCAAAGCTTTTTCCAGCTCCTGCCAGGAATAAGGATATAAGCTAATGGCAGATAGCGCCAATAACAAGAAGCCTCAGATCAAGCCAATGTTGCAAAAGCATTCCATACAACTGCAGTGCATGAATATTAATGTAACCATAAATATTAATGTGATATACTCATAATTTATCAAGCAACCTTTATTCGCTTTTGATAAAGAAAATGGGTTTGTGAAGCTTTACATAAGACAGAATATGGTAAGCAGATGCTAGCGGATACATTATATCTCTAGGATGTGCAAGCATAGCCTAAATGAAATGGTTGAGGTTGTAAAGCCATACGGAAAAAAAAAACTGTATTGTGAAAAATCCCAAAATTAAACTGACTTCTTACAAAAGAAATTAGAGCACATAATTGTTTACAAACTAATGTGATGGGCAGCTTGTAATATGTGATGCTTTAAATGTGTAAACATTCATTTGATTTAGCTGTCTTAACTAGTGTAACCACTGCCTTCTTTTAGTCTTGTTAAACAAGCATTAATCTTTCTAAAGTTCATTTTGAAAGGTCTTATCTGGGGTCATCTTTTGTCCATAGCCCAATTAGTCAAGTAGTTCCACACTAATATCTTAAAATAGTACATTGTAAGAAGGCACACCACAGATGGGATATATATATATATATATATATATATATATATATATATATATATATATATATATATATATATATATATAAAATAATGTTTTGTGTGTATTTTAATTCCTCAAATGATAGTGAGGCTTTTAAAAAAAATAAGGATAAATTAAGTTGAGAGAAGGTAATTGTTCCAGTGAGAAAATTGCCAAGGATAAAAAGGTTTATTATTTGGTTGGCCTAATTTATTAACATAAATCAAGACGGTTTGACAATGATATTGTTGTATATTGGAAAGCAAACTGTTTTATGTAAACTTGAGAAAATACTGTATAATGAATTGAAACTACTAAGAGACAGAAATATGCTGCTATCAGCAGTTATTATAGTTTCAGGGCCATATAAAGCTTCTTTGTGGAGCTTCTGCCCCAGCTGAAGTCTTGTTTATAGAACAATGTGGCTGTGTTCCCCTCTGTCTTTAGTCTTGCACTGAGAATGACCTCGGGAGTAATTGTTTAACTTTTCCTTTTCTGACAATGAGCTTTGGAGCAGAAAAATGCTATTAAATAGACCAGTTGGAAATAGCACTAATGCAGTGCCAGATTAAAGGACATGGGGGCCCTACGCTAACCCATATTTTGGGGGCCCTGTGCACATTCTGGTCAATGGTGTTTTTGGCTTATTGGTTAATCCGACCCTGCATTGGGGATGAGAGTGTGAGCGGGGCAGGGGAGCCAAGAAGAGTGGGGTAGTTGCTGGAGTGGAGCGGACATTTCCAGCCCGCTCTTTCACAGCACTAAGAGTAACTCAGCACGTTTCAAACCAAAATTAGGCATTTTTATGGTTTGCAGACTTGAGAATGGCATTAAAAAAAAAAAAGATTTGATATTCAATGTGTTTGGCGTTGCACTTTATAATTCATTATGGAGGGATAAATATATATTCTACCAATTGTGGAGCTGTGTTAAAGGTGAGCTATATGTAACACTCTTTTTTATTTTATTTTAGTTATTTTTTTATATACTGTATATATATATAGTTTTGCTATATAAGGCCCGTCCACCCACTGCAGTTTTTGTAAAATGTCCCAAACAAACGGCGACCTCGCGAGGGGCCCGATTTTGTTTAGGGGCCCTACGCTATAGCAGCGTAATTTATGTATAGGTTAATCCAGCCCTCCACTTATGCCATTAAGAGTGTACCAGTCACGTTGACACTATATACATTGAATGTACACCCACTGAGATCTGACAGTCTTGCATGGGGGAGAAATTATATTTGGAATTATTTACTGTAGAATTCATTTATGTATGATTATATATATATACAGTACTGTGCAAAAGTTTTAGGCAGGTGTGAAAAAATGCTGTAAAGTAAGAATGCTTTCAAAAATAGACATGTTAATAGATTATATTTATCAATTAACTAAATGCAAAGTGAGTGAACAGAAGAAAAATCTAAATCAAATCCATATTTGGTGTGACCACCCTTAGCCTTCAAAACAGCATCAATTCTTCTAGGTACACTTGCACAAAGTCAGGGATTTTGTAGGCATATAGTCAGGTGTATGATTAAACAATTATACCAAACAGGTGCTAATGATCATCAATTCAATATGTAGGTTGAAACACCATCATTAACTGAAACAGAAACAGCTGTGTAGGAAGAATAAAACTGGGTGAGGAACAGCCAAACTCAGCTAACAAGGTGAGGTTGCTGAAGACAGTTTACTGTCAAAAGTCATACACCATGGCAAGACTGAGCACAGCAACAAGACACAAGGTAGTTATACTGCATCAGCAAGGTCTCTCCCAGGCAGAAATTTCAAGGCAGACAGGGGTTTCCAGATGTGCTGTCCAAGCTCTTTGAAGAAGCACAAAGAAACGGGCAACGTTGAGGACCGTGAGACGAGTGGTCGGCCAAGGAAACTTACTGCAGCAGATGAAAGACACATCATGCTTACTTCCCTACGAATCGGAAGATGTCCAGCAGTGCTATCAGCTCAGAACTGGCAGAAAACAGTGGGATCCTGGTATACCCATCTACTGTCCGGAGAAGTCTGGTCAGAAGTGGCCTTCATGGAAGACTTGCGGCCAAAAAGCCATACCTCCGACGTGGAAACAAGGCCAAGTGACTCAACTATGCACGAAAACACAGGAACTGGGGTGCAGAAAAATGGCAGCAGGTGCTCTGGACTGATGAGTCAAAATTTGAAATATTTGGCTGTAGCAGAAGGCAGTTTGTTCGCCGAAGGGCTGGAAAGCGTACACGAATGAGTGTCTGCAGGCAACAGTGAAGCATGGTGGAGGTTCCTTGCAAGTTTGGGGCTGCATTTCTGCAAATGGAGTTGGGGATTTGGTCAGAATTAATGGTCTCCTCAATGCTGAGAAGTACAGGCAGATACTTATCCATCACGCAATACCATCAGGGAGGCATCTGATTGGCCCCAAATTTATTCTGCAGCATGACAACGACCCCAAACATACAGCTTAAAGTCATTAAGAACTATCTTCAGCGTAAAGAAGAACAAGGAGTCCTGGAAGTGATGGTATGGCCCCCACAGAGCCCTGATCTCAACATCATCAAGTCTGTCTGGGATTACATGAAGAGAGAGAAACAACTGAGGCTGCCTAAATCCACAGAAGAACTGTGGTTAGTTCTCCAAGATGTTTGGGCCAACCTACCTGCCGAAGTTCCTTCAAAAACTGTGTGCAAGTGTACCTAGAAGAATTGATGCTTGATGCTGTTTTGAAGGCAAAGGGTGGTCACACCAAATATGGATTTGATTTAGATTTTTCTTCTGTTCACTCACTTTGCATTTAGTTAATTGATAAATATAATCTATTAACATGTCTATTTTTGAAAGCATTCTTACTTTACAGCATTTTTTCACACCTGCCTAAAACTTTTGCACAGTACTGTATATAAATCAGATCAGGTTGCTTGTGTTCCTTGAATTTTCATTCTCCTCAACCGATTGCTGCTGGTGTATATAAACTGTAGACAAGAACTGCTTAAACAAACGATTGCATGATTTATTTTTAAGAAGTGGTTACAGAGGCTAGCATTTCAGTGTTGTAGCTGGTAACTGTGTATTTAAACACAACAACAAGTTATCTGTGAAGCAAGGGGTTAGTTAGCAAGAACCTTAATTATGGTGGCTCTTCATTCTTTGTGTTGGTTCATAGAAGGCAATACTTAAGCAATAGAACCCGGAGAAGAGGGCTTTATCATCGGTAAGGCCCGCCTTGTGCCGTTACATTTAACATAACATTTAACATAACCAGAAGGGTCTTACCAGACGGTAAGGTCCTCTTATTTTCTATTGCTATTAGAAAATGTCTGCGTTAAAAAAAAAAAAAAAAAAAAAAAACACATTTATAATGTTGGTTTTCTTTGTGTGATTTTATGCAGCACTAGTTTTGGTTGCTACTGAATACAAATGTTTTCATTATTATTACATGAGTAATGTGGTTTGCTTGGAATCCCATGTGTGGTCTGATAGGCTTCAGGCTTCAATATCTCAGTTGAAATGGTTAATTCAAAGGCCTTTACAATATTAAAATTGCATTCCTCTGTATTTTTTCTGTTTTTTTTCAGGACTGTTGATCTTGGGGTCGTATGCTGTATCTGTAAAACTTTAAATTGCCAGAAGAGGACATTATGGATGATGGGCATTTCCAATATATTTCCAATAACAGTTCAGCTACCTCATACACAAAAGCAAACATGGTTTGTGAAGTGTTTGTTCCTATCTACCTCTTAAAAAATGTAAAACATGTAAGAATAAAAGTACTGGTAACTTTTAATTTTTTAATTAGGATTTAAATGCACGTTGGTGTATTCGTGTAAGTTTCAGTATTTATGTTACCGTTAGGTCCTTAAATTTAGGCACTCAAATCCACCAATCAGGTTAAAGGAAATCTGCAATGCATGTACTAATAGATTTTAGTAATGGGTTGTGCAACTGGCTGTCTTTGTTGAGAGGAATGAAAAAAAAATGATTGAACATTCATAGTGTGGTCTTTTCCAGAGCTCCACATATAATTAGTGCTGCTAGACAAAGCTCGCAGGGTCTCGGAAGTACTCAGCTGTGTAGAGCTGATTATGGAGGATGAAAGAGCCCAGCAATTTATTTCATATTTCTTTGAAGCTGTGGTGACAACTGAAAGTGTTCACCTGTTTTGGAAAGCTGCCTTTTTATTTTTTACAAAATGGCTAAAAATAATAAATAATAACAATAACTTGAAACAAACCATGCAGCTACTTCACAATAACTTAAGACCCTGAATGCATCTCGGGCGGTGTCCTGCGGTAAGGGGTCCCGCCGTGGTGGGGTTGCGCTGTACTGGGTCGCGCGGTGGTGGGGTTGCTGTAATACACGTGCTGTAGTGTCCGGATACAGTTGAAAAGTGAGTTAGGACGGAAAGTGGTATCGTGTCAGTATATTCTAAACCGAAACAAATCATAACATACAAATCAATCATACACTTGGAATTGCCAGCGTATTGTTGTATATAATTAAGCTCAATGTTTCTTCTATGGACGTTAACAATGTTGACATACATATTTATTTCTAGCCCATTGAAAATTCTAAAGTGGAAACAGCTTCAAGCCCCAATTTAATAGCACAGTGACAATAATAAAAGCCTTAGAACTGGAAGGTTGTTTTGTGCTGTAAGTGCGATTCAAATACAAGTTAGGTTATAAGTCTGTAATGAGTTCTCTTGCACACACTGGTTACCTCCCCATCTGGTAGGTCATTCAAAATGGTGCTGAGACCACAGATGAACTGGCAGATTATAAAACATGTTTGTCCTAAATGAAAGGGGAAATTAAAGGGGAAAAGCATCATTTTTATTTCCAAATACATACAGTAACTATCGAAATCCTGCATAGGGGTCACACAGGTTTACCTTTTCAGTGTTCGTTTGGAATTAAAATGGTTGCAGTGAACAAAACAACTGCAAAAACAAATTCCTACTTATGGTGCACATGTCTTTAACTAACCAGCTGCTTACCCTATATACTGTCATGCTTTGCAGCAAGTAACATGCTTTGACCACAAAGACACTGCTGAGCTTAAACGACCAAGAAGTAAAACAATGGCTATGCTGACAAGCAAAACACTGTCAGTTTTAGTTTTAGGAATAGGGTCCATGGAAATGCAGATATCATCATTTACAGGCAGCCTATTTGTCTTTGCCAGCATGGTTTAAACTGCAATGCCGTACTTCAACTTTTGCACACTAAGTAAATGTCTTATTCATATATTAGATGTGAACTGAATTGAAACATATTGCACATACATTGCCCAGCAAGTCAAGACACTACCTCATCTTCACTATCTCACTACCTCAGAAAACATAATACTGACAATGTGTCATTGCCTGGATTCTTCTCAAATAAAAATAAGCACTGCATGGATTATGATCTTAAATGAAAGCCTTTCATGATCTAATCAGCTTTGCAGAGCTGATATATCAGAATGCCGCAGTGTAAAGCCTGTGCACAGCAATAATATCTTTACACATTTCTAAGATTAGATGAGCATCCTCATAATGCAGATATGACCTGTTGCCGTCTGCCCTCAAATGAAAATTACATTAGAGAGAATATGAAAAGGCAATTGAATGTTACTTCCTCCAGTGAATACCTTTGAATTCCCCACCGTGTAACCTAGGTTTGAACTCAATGGAGACTGGAGAGAGATAATTAAAAAATATATACAGATTTTAAAGGACCCATTAAGGACAGATAAGTCACATAGAAAGTACCATACGTATGCCATATATGAAACTGATGGTGCTGGATGGATGTTAGGGATCAAGTGTTGGGCTTGGGAGTAAAAGAATAATCCTGTACTAAAAAGGGACTGAATGATTCAAACATGTAGGCCATGTCTACAGTATGATTAAAGGCAATGCAAATTGACAAATCACAGTTGCCTTGATCTTTATATTCAATCTGCATTAAAACTGTTTTTTTTAAAGTAATAAATATTATTAGTAGTAGTCATAGTAGCAGTATTATTATTATTATTTTTAAACAATTTGCACTTATACAAAATGAAGGGTTTCATACATTATTGTGTCTTTGCCTTTTTCATAAAACGGGGAAGACATAATTCTGAACAGGGTAGCCACTCACTGTATATAAATGTCATTTTGATTTTCAATGTATAAATATATATGTTTGACAGCAACAGTAAATGAATGTGGCTTTACATGCAGAGAATACATTAATACACTGTGATTTAATTTTATCCACTGACTTTGCCTACTCTTTGATTAAAAGACTAGACGTTTCCCCGGGAGAATTGCGCCTCTATCTAATGTGCTGTAATTGCTGCAGAGTGCTACTACAGCAGTGAACAGTGTGGTGTAAAATATATGTAGGTCACTGCAGAGTTCATCAAGCAATCACTTGTAACAGCAGACAAAATGCTGGTTACTTCTTGAGCTTTTGGCGACAGTGTCACTGATAGTCCTGTTTTGATATTAATGGACAGGAAACTGTCTGGAGTCCAAACATTCCTTCCCCCTCATCATATCTTTCATGGAGTTGTGTCACAGGATGTGAGTGATGCGGTGTACAAATTGAATGTCCAGACAGTACTCGCAATGAGGAAACGTCCGTATTTAATAAACAGGAAATAATAAATCAGTCGCCCCTATACCAACAATGGTATGGTGGAAGCACATACGACGGGTTGCAGTCCCAAACAAAATACACTCCAAAACCACAATCCTCCGTGCATAAAACTCTTTAGATCCTGGGGAAAGTGGTGCTTGTGTCCATGTTGTGCTATGCTGTGCAGTGAAGATAGTGCTCAGGGTTTAGTGCTGGCTCTGTGGCTGCAGCTCCTGGGTTCCTCACTCCTCCTCTGTAACACACAAACAAACAGATAACACGTAACCACAACAACGCTCCGGCCGTGTTTACGTTTTCGGCGCAAGGCCTGGTACTGATGTAGCTGCTTCCCCTTTATACCACAAACTCCTCCCTGCAATCAGCCCGGCACCATGGCTTCTCCAATCGCTGCCTGCCCCGTACCTGATTGCAATGGAGTCCTTCCGTGTACGTGCTGCTACACGTTCCCCCTAATATGGTCACCTTCCGATTTTTTAGGAATTTTTTATTGTGCAGGTTACAGAATGAGAACTCAGAAACAATACAGACTGAAGTTCTAACTGTGGTTTTCATCTTTTCATCAGTAGGATTGTGCCAGTTTATGATTGTTTGTGTTGAAGGTGACTGCTTTTTAAATTATCTGTTGTTTCTGAAGTTTGGATGGCTTGTTTTTTTCTACTTTCTTTAAAATCATTGCAGGAAAATGTTTACATTTTTAGATTTTTATATTGTGAATAAAGTTTGTTTGTGGGAAGGATCTATGTCAGTAAATCACTGTATGGTTACAATTGGTCACCCTTTAGTTTTACACATATCTAGAGAAAAGCTTGTCCCATGTTGATGAAAATTCCTATAATAGCGGTATATAGAAACTTGTTTGTCTGTTTGCTTGCCTAAATCACACTTATATTGTATTTACAGAAAACCACTTCTCCAATTGTTAAGCATATGTTACATACATTATATACTTTATAAAGACCACCATATTCAATTGTTATGAAACTTGGTCTGGACATACTTTAGCAGTGCTGACGAGGGCGCGCAACTGTACCAGGGGGCTCCCAAAAATAAGATTTTTTTTTTCATTAGTTGAGTAAAATAATAATTGCAAGCTTCCTAAAGACCTGATTGGCAGATCTGAAAAAAAAACCCACACATGTTTTTTGAGGCAGTATTCCAAAGCATTAACTACCTATCAATCACTCAAAAAGTGGATGATTGGTTAATGCTATGTCATTAAAAAAAAAAAAAAAACTATTGAAACTCAAAATTAGTTCAGCATGCACAGTAAATCCAATATGGACTTTTTAATGGTTTAAAAAGTTTTTGTTTTAGATATCTTTCATTTCAGTTAAAATCCATTTAGATTTTTTTTTCTGTTTAAATCTACAAATACGATGGGGTTGGGTGTAGTGGGGCCCCCAGCCAACATGAGTTATTGCAGCACCAAATTTTTCGACGGGCCTGTAATTTAGAATAAGCTATTGAGAATCTTAGGGTAATATGAAGGCATCTGTCTGTCTTTTTGTATGTCAAACTTGGTGATTATAGGTCATGGTGAATCGTGATCTACTTTTTCATGTTACTGATGGCTGTAATTTTAAATGTATTGCCTCAGTGAAGGATATCTGCCACAGACATGCTGTTTAATTTGGTGTGTGATCAAGAATGCGTTTGTCATCTTGTGAACTCAAAAGTAAATCTAAATTGTGTTAAGTTGTGAAAAGCCTTAATGCATCTTGATATTAAAAATCTAAGTTAAGAAAGAACTGTGTGCAAGGTAAGCACTATTCTACAGAGTGCACTTAAATTTATTTTCTGCCGACAAAATGCTTTTTGCGATTCAAATGTATTTGTCAGCTAATGAAGATTCAGGAAAAGAAAATGTCTGAGTCTAATTATATTTTCTAGAATGAATGAAATAATGTAATTGCCTTTATTCCATGGTGCAAAAAGAAAACATAATAAATCATACTTATTGCATTATAGTTTAAGGCTTTAGACACTTTTTAAATTGCATTTGTCTAAGTAAGGTCGTAGATTTTATGTTTTGAGTTCTCTGCAATCTGTGACATTCAGCTTGCACTTGTAAATGACCACATAGCTTTTAAACATGTGCTTACAAATTCACAGAGGTTATTGAACTAAAGATATTATTGTTGATGTGGCATACTAACTACCACTATAAAAACTAAAAATAGATAATGCCTGCTGAGGGTAGTACAAAGGATACATTATTTTTGTTTTGCTGTCTGCACAGCCATTAATATGGTATTATCTTCATAACCCCTTGACTTAAACTTGGAACACATTTCTAATGATTTCTCATTAACCCTTTCAGGACCAAGCATTTTTCAGTGAGATGCTCCCCCAGGACCAGGTGCTTTTTGGCTGTAGTTGACTCTCTTCCTATAAAAATTCACTAAAAATCATTTTCATCCGTAGCATTTTGCAAATGGTGTCCTTTCAGAACACTCTTGGGAACATTATAAAGTACTTCAGAAACCATACAAACCGTTCGCTTTTTTTTAAACACAATATATATATATTTTTTTAAGTTAAGTCATTTTTATGATGTATTATGCTTAGAGATACATGTATAAAAACTATGTTATTCTATGACCCGAGGGTCCTTACAATACTTCCTGAAAGTTGAAAAATATTGATGTTTGGGCAAATTACAAGACGCTGTTTCACCTGAGTGATTGCAATGACATAATACACGTTTATTTTCAGGGTCTTTATTAGCAATAATGGACACTACTCTCGATTTATTTTCACATTTTCACATTTAGTACATTTAGTTCATATATGCTTATATGCATAGCATATGCTTATATCCACTTGTTTCTTGATATTTCTAAAAACATACAGTACTGTGCAAAAGTTTTATGCAGGTGTGAAAAAATGCTGTAAAGTAAGAATGCTTTCAAAAATAGACATGTTAATGGATTATATTTATCAATTAACTAAATGCAAAGTGAGTGAACAGAAGAAAAATCTAAATCAAATCCATATTTGGTGTGACCACCCTTTGCCTTCAAAACAGCATCAATTCTTCTAGGTACACTTGCACACAGTTTTTGAAGGAACTCGGCAGGTAGGTTGGCCCAAACATCTTGGAGAACTAACCACAGTTCTTCTGTGGATTTAGGCAGCCTCAGTTGCTTCTTTCTCTTCATGTAATCCCAGACAGACTCGATGATGTTGAGATCAGGGCTCTGTGGGGCCATACCATCACTTCCAGGACTCCTTGTTCTTCTTCGCTGAAGATAGTTCTTAATGACTTTCGCTGTATGTTTGGGGTCGTTGTCAAGCTGCAGAATAAATTTGGGGCCAATCAGATGCCTCCCTGATGGTATTGCATGATGGATAAGTATCTGCCTGTACTTCTCAGCATTGAGGAGACCATTAATTCTGACCAAATCCCCAACTCCATTTGCAGAAATGCAGCCCCAAACTTGCAAGGAACCTCCACCATGCTTCACTGTTGCCTGCAGACACTCATTTGTGTACGCTCTCCAGCCCATCGGTGAACAAACTGCCTTCTGCTACAGCCAAATATTTCAAATTTTGACTCATCAGTCCAGAGCACCTGCTGCCATTTTCTGCACCCCAGTTCCTGTGTTTTCGTGCATAGTTGAGTCGCTTGGCCTTGTTTCCACGTCGGAGGTTTGGCTTTTTGGCCGCAAGTCTTCAATGAAGGCCACTTCTGACCAGACTTCTCGGACAGTAGATGGGTGTACCAGGGTCCCACTGTTTTCTGCCAGTTCTGAGCTGATGGCACTGCTGGACATCTTCCGATTGCGAAGGAAGTAAGCATGATGTGTCTTTCATCTGCTGCAGTAAGTTTCCTTGGCCGACCACTGCGTCTCACGGTCCTCAACGTTGCCTGTTTCTTTGTGCTTCTTCAAAGAGCTTGGACAGCACATCTGGAAACCCTGTCTGCCTTGAAATTTCTGCCTGGGAGAGACCTTGCTGATGCAGTATAACTACCTTGTGTCTTGTTGCTGTGCTCAGTCTTGCCATGGTGTATGACTTTTGACAGTAAACTGTCTTCAGCAACCTCACCTTGTTAGCTGAGTTTGGCTGTTCCTCACCCAGTTTTATTCCTCCTACACAGCTGTTTCTGTTTCAGTTAATGATTGTGTTTCAACCTACATATTGAATTGATGATCATTAGCACCTGTTTGGTATAATTGTTTAATCATACACCTGACTATATGCCTTCAAAATCCCTGACTTTGTGCAAGTGTACCTAGAAGAATTGATGCTGTTTTGAAGGCAAAGGGTGGTCAAACCAAATATGGATTTGATTTAGATTTTTCTTCTGTTCACTCACTTTGCATTTAGTTAATTGATAAATATAATCTATTAACATGTCTATTTTTGAAAGCATTCTTACTTTACAGCATTTTTTCACACCTGCCTAAAACTTTTGCACAGTACTGTATATATATATTAAAACACATGAGACATAATTATATTAGAACATTTATTCTAAGTCAAATACATCAGCTTTACAGTTTTTCTCCTTTTTTATTCACTTTAAAAAAGTTCATGTGATGTTTTGTTTCTGCTTTTGTCTCTGCTGGGCTGCTGTAAACTGTCGCCACCCTTTAGACAGCAAATGCCCCTCTCAGTGACCTCACACACACAAAAAAAAAAACTATCAGGAAGTGTACGTCAGTCCCTCACCTATCCATTGATGTGTGTTTCAAGCCTTACTGCAAAATATGGTGGCCCTGTAAGTCTAAAAAATGAAGTGCTTTTTTTATCGTGTTTACGAGTGTCCTAGAAGCCCACTTCAGTATGATCGTGTTAACAAGATCCCGGTCCTTAAAGGGTTAAACTGCAGCTCAGTACTGCAGTTTCTTTTCCCCCTCTTTTCACAGTAGGTATATTTTTGATAAGTGACCGTGGGTTTTGACTATTTGCCAATAAGAGTGAATTCCTATCCATTGGTTTGTTATTCATTTTAATTTGTAAACTATTCTCTTCTCCTTTATATATCTCTAAATCCAGAAAAGTATATTACCTGTTGGTCATACTCACATTTAAATGTTAAGTTAATATCAGTTGAATTGATATACTGAATGAATGCATTCAATTGAATTTCCGAATCAGACTAAATTAGAAGTATGTCATCAATATACCTTGTCCATATTTTAATAAATGGTAAGAATATGTTTTTATCACTGTAAATACATTTTTCCTCCCACAGTCCCATATACAGATTGGGGCAAATGCTGCTCCCATCGCTGTGCCCTTAGTCTGAATATAACATTGTTCTTCAAATAAAAAATAATTAGGAATTAAAAATTGAAACAGAGGACATCTTAGTATCTTTGGACATAACGGGGAGGATTTTCAAAAAAACAGTGTTATTGTATCGAACTCGTGCTATAGTAATGAGAGCTTTAGTAACAAATGGTTTTCAAAGAAATGTGTTAATCATATCAATCCGTTAATGCTTTGAAATTGAGAAGGTTAGGTTGTTAATGAACACATTTCTTGTTAAAAAGCTTAATTTTTGCAGGTCACATACATCACTTCCTGTCTCAACGACTTGATAAGGGGAACTCGTTAATCAAAACGCAGGTTAACGAGATCAAGAAAAATGAATGGAAGCATAATACGCTGTTATGGAAACTACTAGCATACAGGGAGACGGCTCTCACCACCAAATGGAAATAAAAAATAATGGGCATATCTATTTTGTGTATAATTTGTAAACTTCATTTAAAATTGTGCATTTTGTCATGCAGATATTACTATATAAATAAACTGGGTTATATAAATTGTAAATAGAAGTCCAACTGTGGGTTTTTCATCTTGTTGTCAAAGCAGAGGTTTAAAAAGTAGCAGAGTTCCGAAAAATATAACGTTTAAATAATGTACCTGTAATTAACATTATCCTATCTGTCTATACATGTTTTCTTGCAGCTGTGCTTTACAGGGCAGGACAATGTAAATCCATTGCAGTATATCAGTGGTCCTCAAAACTGTGCCTGTGGAGAGATTTAAAAGATGGTGGTATCTAACATAATCTGTAATGATGTGAAATACTGTAGCATTTGTCACAGTCTCAATCTCAACTTTTATGCCATTTGTTAAATCCGTAATTTAATGTAATTTTTTTACATTTTGGAAAAAAGAATTTAGTTAAACGTCGAGAGAAAAATGATCATGCCCTTGACTTTATAAAAAATACACAAATATGCCTGTGGCCAGAAAACGTCCAGGGCCACTGCATTACAATGTACATTTTCAATTCAAGAAGGATACAGTCTCAGCGGAGAAGAAAAAAAAAAACATATTTCTATGCAGTCCTGCAAAAGATAGCGTCTTCCAGTTTAAGTCACCAGAGACATCTCCATCGCTGTTTGATTTAAAATGATCAATTGCAGCTGTAGCAGACAGGCTGGGCGCCCCAGGCAGAATGCAAACAAGAATCATCTCTCACAGCTCACCAGGATTTACATTTCAATTGCAGATGCACTTTTAAAAGATCATTATCACCTCTTTAAATGTATACTTTAATATACTTTTTCATGGAGACAATTTTAATTGTTATAACATAAATGTAAATGTTGCAAATTAGAAAAGATATCCTTGCAGTTGGAAACATATAAACTGCATTATTCCAAATTATTAGCTTCCTATGTTTAAACATAACATGAAAAAAAAAAACAAATATGTTAACATTTTTTGAGGGGGGTAATCATTGTCAGGTAAAGTAGGGCTCATATAATTACAACAAGGTTAATATAGGTTACTAATGATATTAACTATTAACTAGTACATACAATTAACAGAATTTGTCAACATATTACACTAGAATATTTATTTAAAGTAAAATGTGACTGATAAATGGGGTATTAAAACATTTCTGTCTGAATAAGGATGTTACAATTGAATATGTAGCTAATCTTTCTTAATATATTTTACCTTTATACCCATCATTTGGCAGGAAGCTTTTTAAAAGTACATACAACGAATTAGACAGTCTTTCTGTTTCTATGGAAACTGTCTAGCAGCTGAGTGGATATCTATTCTAGACCTGTTTTCTGTTGGCTGCTGAATTGCTTGTGAGAAGGCTGGTCTGACAAGAGGAAAACCATTTTCAATGTGCAAAAAGAGGGAGTAGTATTAATACAATGTGTCATTTTAAGGCCATAAAAGTCATGGTCAAAGAACTTCAGTCCATGTTTGGGGGATCAGATTGTTCCAGAAGAGAAGCCTGGCACATCACAATGGATTTTGATTTACATCAGTATCCTGCCCATTCTTCTGAACTGTCCCTAATTGAACATATGTGAGATTGGAAGATGTAATTAATACAATACCGTATATTTTATACTGTTCATGTAGACATCACAAAGCACTTCACACAAAGAAAGCTATCCTGACACCCTTCCCCATGAAAGCAATCTGTGGCATGCATCTTACATTTATTAAATATACATTTGATATTTAATAAACAAACCTTTAACATCTAGCTTCCATCCTTTAAGACTATGGTACTGTATCTACTTATTCATGGTTTCCTATAGAAGATCACAAAGAATCATAATAAAAATGTTTCAGTAAAAATAAATGCCATTCTAATCGTTTTTTTTTTAAATGAATAAGGCATAATGTTCAATTTTAGGAAGACTTAAGTTTAGTTAAGTTCATTGCTGCCTCATATTAAGACATACAAAAAATAGCAATGGGATTGCACAAGAAATATAACCTTTGCTTCCCACCCACCAAAACAATGGGAATTAACATTATTATAAACAGACTTTGGCAATGGGAATGAAGTTCTCATGAAAAATTCATAACACCAGGAAATGCTGTCAAGTGAATTAAGTGCATCATGTGTGAACAGACTATAAATACAAGGAAACAAATTATAGACACTGTACAGGTAGTACAATAAGCAGAAAGTATGTTAATGGATGGCGCACAGATTAACATATTGTTCCTGTATGTTTAGATTCTACATAAAGGGAGGAAGGGAGGATATTCTTTAGCCAATAGAATATGTGCCCAATGCTCGATATCTGAAGTCCATTGGAGGTGAATTTGAGGACTCACTATGTTTTGTTCCTTGTTTAGTTGGAGTTCTGATTTACTTTGATTCCAATTCAGTAATGTAATGGATTGTTTTATTCTGCTTTAGGTTCCCTTTACAACCTGTGATTCTAACCTGTGATCAATGCTGATGGCTTGATGTAGCCTATTTTAAGCAGTCTGTAATTTGTGTAGATGGTGTTAACTAATATGCCTCTGTCTTTAAGAAGCCCTAGGAAATTATCTATGTATGTCTGTGAGGATATAATCTCTGGTTGTAAATACACAAAGCACATTTTATCTTATAAATAAAAACGTTTAACTAAAGTTTTGCTTGTCCTACCCTTTCGTGTGGTTCCTCCGTTGCTCTTTCCCAATAAAATAACCTGTGTTGGTAAATTAGGGCAAAATTGAATTTTTTGTTGCTCTTTATACATCTGGCATAGTCTGATTACACCACGGCATAGCGGTGGTGGTGTTTGTGTGGGAGTGTAGTTGCCCCCGTTGCGGCTAATCAAATGACATACAGTAGTTTCATTGCTGCTTTACTGTGTCATTAGAAGGTCTCACTTCAGTGAAGAATGCCAAGAGTCATGGAAAAAAAAAGAAAAGTATTTAATCATTGTGTGGCCCCTATTATGAATAACAATCACGGATATGAATGGGATGGCATTTATCAGACTAATGTGGAAAGCTCTTCAGCACATCTTTCTTTCAGCTGAAAGGTTTTATTTAACATCAAATATGGAAAGATCTCAAGTAATTTGCAGTTTCATTTTTAATCAGACCTGTTCAAATGCACTTTAAGCTTTCTCAACCAGACGCGCTAGGATTAATCCAAGAATTTCATGTTATTTCCACAACATTAAGATAAATGCATTCTGTTTATATTGTTTTTTTTTTTTTTACATGGTGAGTGATTGGGGATAAAATTGCTATATTTTGGTAGCTAAATCATTTTACACGTTGGACCTAATTTCCCACCTTGCTGTACTGATTGATACTTTTGACTGTCCAAATTCTCTACAATTGGAACAACATTCCTCAATAGCTGAGACTTTATCCAGACTTAAGAAACTAATGTATTGGTATAATTTGAATTGACATTTGACAAAATCTAGGATTGAGTTTTAATTATGGCCCATTATCCTTGCAGCCACTTTTTAAACAACCTACTGATAGCTCTGTGAAATCAAATTAGTAGTTAATGCCTGGATAAAATGTAAAAACTATAAACTGTCTCTTCTTTTGACGTCAAATTCGTTGACAATTCACCATCCACATTGGTTTATTATCCAATTATATCTGCAGTCAATAGCAGGAAAATATTCACATAGCTGTGTTCCAAGGCTTTGAAGATGTTCTTTGATGACATTATTCATGTCACTTGGAAGCTGTTCTTCATTTTCACAAAGTAAATCGCTCAGTGTAGGAAATGATTCAGAGTTTGACCTATCAAGACGACGGACCAATAGCTCCAGTTTCTTTATCATTGTTGACAATGTCAGTTGATTCAGCAATATGAGCTTTTCCTTTACATTTTCCGCCATATCCGTTATCCTACGTTGCACTGTATTGTTAGACAGTGGAATTAAATCTATTTTCTTCAAACAAAATTATTCCACAGCTTTTTTTTGTTGTTGACACTGCCAGTAGCAGTAAACTAGAATGTTTTCTTACTCTCAAGCAGCTCTTTCAGTTTGTTACTAAAAAACTCCACAGGTTTATCAACAAGTTCTTTGTGCTTGCTTTCTAAGTGGTGAATAAGATTTGCCGGTTTTAAACTTTCATTAGCTAACACTTCGTAACAAACAACACATTGAGGCTTTGGTGCATCATTAATACAAGCATATGTGAATCCCATTTCTAAATACTTCTTACAGCGTCTTCGGACAACGTTTTGTTTCTTTAAATCAACAGTTGAACTTTGTAACTCACTGTCTTCTTCATTTTCTGTCATGTTGTGCTTTAACGAACCCGTTTTTTAACCACAAATCCATTTTCTTACCACAGGAATGGCACTAAAATCATTTAACTTTTTCTAATTGCAGTGCATATAAAGAGATGTACTTAATTAAGTCTCAATGTATCCATCCGTGCATGTGAAAAACAAAGCGCGCAGGACAGTAGTAAAAATAAAACTAAAAAAAAACTAAACTATCAGCAGATTAGCACAATGATACGAGGCAGTGATAATGCTGATAACACTCATTTTAAAGCATTGTTTTATCTTTATTACAAATGGTAGAATAATAAATATTACCCTTTTATCTCATTGGATTCATCAGATCATTACAGAAACTGTCGCCTGATTACAACAAAGCCAGTTACTATGGGATAAAGCTGTGGTATAATTTTTGTCCCAGGCTTCAAATTAATAAATCGATACCCGGGTAGTAAAAAGAGACCTGGGTAGCATCGGGTAATATAAAACCCGACGGGTAACCTGGTTTTTGGGTACCCATGCCGACCTCTAGTATAAAACAAATACATTTAAATATATTATTATTTTCGCAGATTTTATAAAATATAAACTATAGAATAATATAGGGATAGTTTATGAAAACAAAAGCTAATACAGAACGTATATGGGATGTTTATACATGCATATACTTCTAAACAAACATATTTATAAACTTTAGAATATCACAAAAGTAATTATTTACATGTATTAGATGGTTTCATTGTCCTTTGAAATCAGAAATATAAACTTTGTTTTGTTTGTGAGACCGTGTGTCTGACTGCCATCCTCTTCAAAGCAAACAACCTGTCAATAAATCTATGTAAGTAAACAGATACAAGTCTGGCTGGTTCGAAAAAGCCTTTGCTGTCTGTGTGCAAAGTTGAGAGCGGTTTGATGACAGATTGCAGTAGTTACACAGCTAAGAAGGGAGGCATAGCGTGGAATCGAACATAGCCAATGGCAACCATCCAAAAAACACTAGGGGAATCAAGCATAGCCAATGGTGGCTTCAAAGAGGTTAATCCGTTATGTCATCAAGAAATTGTGTAATTGAAAAAACAAATTCATTTCATGTCTATAGCTATCTGTAAATAAGATATATAATCTCCATTTATATCCTGTATGAGAATAACTAGCTTTCTACTGTCAACTTTAAGGGTATTACGTTATAACTCCAGTGAATAGGTGGCTGTATGAATGTGTGTTCTCACTGTGTAGGACGGTTATCTTTCACAGCTGTGTGGGATGGAATTACAGTTCTGACATGCTTCAGAGTAAGTGCTGACATATATAACTATCAGCTGCAATACTGTTACTAATAATGAAACTATTTTACTAATACCGCAGAATCCTCCTTGTTATTCTGGCCCTGCCGAATACTGTAACAATATATGCCTCACACATGACCATAGCTAGAATTCCAACCTTCCCTTTCTTATAACTGGTGTTAAAGAAGTTGGCTTTTGCTAATAGGTAATTGCCAAGCACAATTTTATGTTTAGAAAGCCACTTATTACAGGACATTAATACATTCTACAATTTCCCAACCTAAACCTTACCTATGGGTTAAAGCGGTTTTTTTTAGACATTGAATTTGATGACAATCACCATTACGTCATCAGTGTGACCTTAAAATGGCACCTTTGTAAGGTGCTACATGGCACTAGAAGAAGAGAACTGAAAAGAGTAAATAATAAATAAAACAGTATGGGTCACTTTGTTCACCATCTATTCAAAATCGATAGATCAATAGGGTCCCTGGTGATATGCTTCTTTGACAGCCTAAATAAATCTCTGATTTAAACAATGCAAGAGTATCTTGAATACCAATTCTCTATTTAAAATATATTTAAATCAGAGGATTAGATGACACGCTTGGTTGCTGCGGTTTATTAGCAAACTATTCTTTCTCCACTGGGACGTCAAGGTCGAAGGTGAGGGTGTAAAAGTCACACATTAGTTAATACGCAGCAGTGTTAGCTGTTACTGAAAATCTTGACAGTGGTAATGACTCACTGGTATTAACATGGAGTGTGAGGGGTAGGATTAAGGGAAAGCAGTGTGCAACATTCATAGCCTTAGGAGAGATGAGCCCAATCTGTAGATAAAGTATCTTATGTTTTATATTCTATTTTTAACCAGAAACCTGGAGGGCACTATGCTCAGCACAGTCCTGAGTGACTATATAGAAGCAAAGAAAAATGAGGATGTTACTATTGGAAAACCCATGTAAGAAGTTTTTGAACTATTCTCCAGGGAAGAAAACAAATGTCAAACTAAGATATGGCTAAGCATCAAGAGATATTTTCAACACACTTTTTACACAAGGCTTTGTTCCTTTAGATCCGAGAATGCCTGTGACCTTCTGTCTTGTAGATTCCCAGAACATCCACAGGCATCTGTGCCTTTTATACAACTATGCTATGTATGTTGACACTATCATACACATTACAAGACCTTGAACAGGATATGGGTGCCCGTGGGCACTGCAGGCTACATCTAGTGTCATTTGCTGGTCTATGTTTACCTTAAGAAAGCAACATGCAATGCATAAACAGCTGCTTTGCAATCAAATGTTGAGCTCATTTAAAAGTAAATCTGTTTTCACTAATTTGTATCTTTACCAATGTCACATCAATCAATGTATCATCACTTATATGGTCATTTCAGAACAGCATAAGTTTAATTATTTTGTCATTTTTTCCTTTGAAAATAGGAAAAATATGGTAAATACATTTTGGTACTTGACCAACATCTAAAGGATTAAGGATTGTATCAACCAAATAGCCTTGAAAATGGTGTCCCTGTTTTAAGTTTTTTAAAATAATTATTAAGGATTTTACCAAAAAATAAAATAAATAAATAAATAAATAAAAAAGAAGTTAAATAGCTCAAACAAGTAGGACAGTTTCTGCATTGTATTTTAAGAATATCAGAAAGACCTTCCGACAATTTTAGGACTCACTCCTCATTCATCAGATTGTAAATAAAAGTCATAGATTCTACTGATATTTGAAACTGTTGACAATAGCAACCCTCCTTCCTCTAAAAATAAAGATAGAGGGATTCTCTTGTATGTGGTGGTACATGATTATCTGAGTATTAGTAATCAGTAACAGTGCCATAGTTAAAATGAATCTCCAACCTTGAAGCTCAAATATCAGTTTGACTATTCAGGTTAAAAAACAAAAACAAAAATCGTAAAATGCTAAAGGGTTATTGCAAAGTGTCAAACTATACTGGAAAAATCTGATCACTTTTAGAAGCACTGTAATCAGCAACTGTTAGAGGGTGTGGGGTTACAGGTTTGAACCACAATAAACATTTCAGCAATTAGTTACAATCATTCATAGGAAATATTGTGTTTCCTGTCATACAGAAAATACATTTATTTTTTCTTGTTTCCTTTTTTGTAGGTATATCTTAAGAAGCTAACTTGTTGTTTACCCAGGCAGTGACAGAACAGCGGTTGAATAAGTGGCTCTGTGTAACTTCAACCAGCTTGTATTCTGGAAAAGAAGAAATCTGACACTGTAGAACATATCTTCAGTCAGCCTGCTACCAAATTGCTGATGTTTGTAAATTATTCATAGGAGGAAAGAGCTTCTAAATATGTTTGACAAGACAACTTCTTTAGCAAAATTGTTTCAAGATGGCTGTACAGAAATCCTCTGTTAAATACATGTGCTGTATTATGTCATTAATTTAACTGAAAGACAACATAAATAGGGACTTGTTATTATTGTTATTTAGCATGCTACCCTTAACCACATGAATAAAGTTCAATATCTATTTGTTAATGCTGCCATCATAATTTTCTTTTCTTTTTTTTAAAGATAAGCATTATTGGGAATTCATCAGTTCCACGCTAGTTTATTTTTCATATTTTGTTTTTGATAACTAAATAAATTACAAAAAACACAATACAGATTCCAACCACTTAGGTTTTATAACTCACCTCAAAACAAAGGCTGGCTTCACTTTTATATCAATTAATCGATTAGGACCCAGCCACATTCTGCACATGGATTCTGCTGAGATGGGATTTTAACCCTATCCCTCCTATACTTTAATTAAAAAACATATACCGTTATTTACAACTACATACAACACTATATACAGTGCCTATAGAAAGTCTACACCCCCTTGAACTTCTTTCACATTTTGTTGTGTCAGTGCCTCAGAGTTTCATGCATTTAAATGAGGATTTTTTCCCACTTATTTACACACCATACTCCACACTGTTAAGGGGAAAAAAGTTTTTATTGAGAAAAAAAAATTGTATAATAAAAATACAAAACTGAAAGATCATAATTGGATAAGTCTCCACCCCCCAGAGTTAATACTTGGTGGAAGCACCTTTGGCAGCAATTACAGCTGTGAGTCTGTTGGGATAGGTCTCTACCAACTTTGCACACCTAGATTTGGCAATATTTGACCATTCTTCTTTACAAAACTGTTCAAGCTCTGTCAAGTTCCTTGGGGAGCATTGATGGACAGCAATCTTCAAGTCATGCCACAAATTTTCGATTCGATTTAGGTCAGGACTCTGACTGGGCCACTCAAGGACATTTACCTTTTTGTTCCTTAGCCACTCCAGTGTAGCTTTGGCTGTGTGCTTTGAGTCGTTGTCATGCTGAAAGGTGAACTTCCATCCCAGTTTCAGCTTTCTTGCAGAGGGCAGCAGGTTTTCTTCAAGGATTTCTCTGTACTTTGCTCCATTCATTTTCATTCATTCATTGAGTAATTCATCATTCATTGAGTAATTGCTTCCTTCTTGCCACCCTACCATACATGTCAGATTTGTGGAGTGCTTGGGATATTGTTGTAACATGCACACTTTGACCAGTCTTGGCTGTAAAAGCCTGTAGCTCTTGCAAAGTTGCCATTGACCTCTTGATAGCCTCTCTGATCAGTCTCCTTCTTGCTCGGTCATCCAGTTTAGAGGGATGGCCTGATCTAGGTAGGGTCTTGGTGGTGCCATACACTTTCCACTTCTTAATAATCATCTTAACTGTGCTCCCAGGGATATTCAAGGCCTTTGATATTTTTTTATACCCATCCCCTGATCTGTGCCTTTCAACAACTTTGTCCCGGAGTTCTTTTGAAAACACCTTGGTGCTCATGGTTGAGTCTTTGCTTTGAAATGCACTACCCAGCAGAGGGAACCTACAGGAACTGCTGAATTTATCCTGAAATCATGTGAATTACTACAATTTAACACAGGTGGAGGCCACTTAACTTGGGGTGTGATTTTGAAGGCGATTGGTTACACCTGAGCTAATTTAGGATTGCTATTACAAGGGGGGTGGACACTTATCCAACCAAGCTATTTCAGTTTTTATTTTTAATTAATTTTCTACAAATTTCTAGAATATTGTTTTCACTTGGAAGTTGTGGGGTAGGATGTGTAGATAAATGAAAAAAAAATATTTTAATGCATTTTAATTCCAGGCTATAAGGCAACAAAAGGTGAACATTTTGAAAGGGGGTGTAGACTTTCTATAGGCACTGTATATATAATATATATATATATAGCTTCAGCAGCTATGGTACTCCTTAATCCAAAGTAGTTACCAAATTGAAAGTTATGCTATTTGTATGCTAATAGTCTTCTGAGGTCTGTTTCATATGAACATATAAATTGACACAATTTAGTTTTAATAGACAAAATTGCCTGTCCTTTCAAAAAATAATGGGTACAGTATTTCTTAGTTGACTTGACAGTACCAAGAGCTGAGGTCTGATAAACTGCAATTTAGGAAGCTATTAATTACAGAGCTGCAAACAGGCTGTGATTGAATGTATGCTGTGGTTGTAAAAAAAAAAAAGGTTATTAATGGTAAGGAAATGACTAAAAACATTATCCACCTCCTACCCCACTAGTCCATTCCACATAGCATCCAGAAGGTTTTACATTTAGAGAATATATACATTTTTAATGACACCACCCAGAAACATTGTCTACCCTTTTACATTAGCATGAGCTGTCATTTTAACATGTGTAATTTATGTTCCTATATTGTGTGAGAATATTTGAAAACTGAATAAGGACCTAGGGACAGCTGGCTGGCTGGCTAATGTCATTACACTCTCTGGCTACCCCTGGTAAGCCAAAACTAAATGTCCAGCCAAGCAGAACTCAATGGTGGCTTTTGTTTTCTAATTTTGTGTAATTCATCTTTGCAGTGGTATGGACGAAAGACAACAATGAAGGATGAGTACCATAATTGGATTATTTAGTTAATAACACTGCAATTAGGGACTCAGTACTTGCAACATAATGGTTTATGCATTGATTTGTGTGGCTATCTGAGTGCAGCTTTCTAATATGTTAGGTCTATCACCAGTTATCACTCAGTAACTGAAAACAAGGATGTGTTCATCCACTATTTATTGTACATCAAATCGAAGTCTCAGAATAGTGTACTAATTATTTTTTTTATGGAAGACCTAGATTTCTACAGTGTGGTTTATTGTTCAACTACTGAATGGATTTAGTCTTTGTTGTTCTAATCTGCTGCCTCTTTCAGCTTACTGACCTTGTGAAACGTTTATATAGTAGTAATAATTATCATATTTTTGCAGTCAGTGTAAAGTCATCAGATAATTATGTTCTTGCTTATAAAAATAGTGTCACCAAATGACTCCGTGTGATAAGGAGAGAAAGCATTAGACTTGTAAATCTCCCTCCCAACCAGAAAAGGTGCTGTGTAAGGTTGGTGGTTCACTTCTCCATAGACGGTAGACGGAAACCGGAAGTCGGACATTTTGGAGGAAGCTCGTAGTTGCAAGTGCTCCGAACAACTCCATCAGCTGCGGGGCAGGCAGAGATTGGATAGATCAGGGCGCTGGGCTGATTACATGGAGGAGTTTGGTAGCACAATGGGGACGCAGCTACGAGAGTACGGCCCCTTGTGCTGAGAACTTAACCTACGGCCGGAGCTTTTGTGTTGTGTTTGTTACGTGTTATTTGTTGCATTCCAGAGGAGGAGTGAGGAAGCAGGAGCTGCCGCCACAAAGCCAGCGCTGACCCCTGAGCACTTCCTTCAGTGCACATCACCAGCACGCACCACGATTCTTCCTTCAGTGCACATCACCAGCATGCACCACGATTCTTCCTTCAGTGCACATCACCAGCAAGCACCACGATTCTTCCTTCAGTGCACATCACCAGCACGCACCACGATTCTTCCTTCAGTGCACATCACCAGCACGCACCACGATTCTTCCTTCAGTGCACATCACCAACACGCACCACGATTCTTCCTTCAGTGCACATCACCAGCACGCACCACGATTCTTCCTTCAGTGCACATCACCAGCACGCACCACGATTCTTCCTTCAGTGCACATCACCAGCACGCACCTCGATTCTTCCTTCAGTGCACATCACCAACACGCACCACGATTCTTCCTTCAGTGCACATCACCAGCACGCACCACGATTCTTCCTTCAGTGCACATCACCAGCA
Organism: Acipenser oxyrinchus oxyrinchus; assembly: GCA_030684275.1. NCBI lineage: Eukaryota > Metazoa > Chordata > Actinopteri > Acipenseriformes > Acipenseridae > Acipenser > Acipenser oxyrinchus. The sequence goes on from CM060247.1 coordinate 89,856,213, forward strand.
CGCACCACGATTCTTCCTTCAGTGCACATCACCAGCACGCACCACGATTCTTCCTTCAGTGCACATCACCAGCACGCACCGCGATTCTTCCTTCAGTGCACATCACCAGCACGCACCGCGATTCTTCCTTCAGTGTACATCACCAGCATGCACCACGATTTCCCCGGATTATGAAGAGCACTTTTTCGTGCACTGTGGGCATGGGTTGGATTATTGTGTATTTTTGTTTTGGGTTTTGCAAGCCTGCCGTAGAGGGGTGGCTCTTTATTTTTGTAATTAATACACAGATGATTCTGGGAGAATTACTGTCTGGACCATCAGTTTGTGCACTTGACCACACCCCACAATTTGTAGCTTTCATTAGCTTTCAATTTGTAGAATGTCACATTTAAAACCGATCTGAGGGAGTCTTTGGTGTATAACATAGCATTGGTGTATAACTGTCAGCCTTCTTAAAGAGTAAGTAGAGGGGTTCCGAAAAATATAGCCCTACACGTTCCCATGTGTTGCTACAACTGTTTAAATAACATACCTGTCATTTTTATTTTAAACATTGTTAACAACTTTTTACACTTATAACTTTAAAGACAGTTTCAAAGCTTTTTTCAAAATGTCTACTCTAGTGCACTAATCTTGGACTACCCATGTTACCTTTGGTAAGGAAGTCTATGACTAGTGCCAATTGGGGTATGTGAAGCCGCCCGGAGATGTTAGATCTAAATGTGACACAGTTGTTTCTACCTCTTATTAACTATGGCACATTCCATCATCAAAATCACCATGGCCTCTATTTACATTCATTGTTTTAAGACTTGTGTTATTTAGTCAGTTTTTATGAACAAATTAAAAATGTATCTACTGTGCTAGACTGTTGTTATTGAATCTTCCCGAGAATGGTACTGGGCAATTAATATCAATATCTACTGCTGATATCTAAAACCACTCAAAGGTCTATTCTCTACCCAAAACATTCTATGTACTCATTCCTTTCCCGGCAAATGTGTTTGGTGCTTCTAGCGGCTCATTTTCTGCCTGTTTTATTATGATTTATTGTGGCAAGCTGGCTGGTGGATGACGTCACAGACCCATAAGATATAGATACACAAGACAGTACTGGGGTTTGAAACGCGCTGCTTGTGCAGCTATTTAATACAAACACAAACACTAACTATGGTTTTTCAAAACAAGTACCTTTATAGCCTTTGTCAAGGTAGCATTCGCTCCTCTTTCTCTATAGTTTCTCCATCTTTTTCCCCCTCTAAACTCTTCCTCGCTATGAGCCCAGGGTGGGTCTTTTATACTGTGGCTGGGGCCTTAAACCTTATGGAGGCTCCAGCCACATTCCCACGAGTTACTCAGGAAGGGGATTCAACCCCATCCATGCCAACCACATTTTATGAGACCGGCTTTTTCGTCGATGGACACCCCTTGTACATCTATACTCCCTTCAGCCACAAAACAATTGTCTTACATATTGCTTCTTTAAAATGAAGCCAACCATCACTGCCCTAGGAATTAGCTCATGTATTTAAAGTATATTTAAAGACCAGAATATAAAGCAGCCTTGAATACCTTAGGGCAACATGTGAAGAAGTACTCATTGACTGGTTGCTAGAGGATATATTATGTCTGCCCTCAGGTCATCAATAATTTGTGTTAATCAAAGGCTGTTGGTTTCAAGCAAGTGTGGTTAAAGGGAGAATATTGTTTTATCCTGCTGAGAAATGTTACAAATAATAATAGATTGATTTAAAGGAGGTAAGGAGTCATTTCATCCATGGCCCTTGAGGAAATCCTGCGCTGACATCTAGTCCTGCAAGTAACTGCTCCACTGCCTAAAACCCACTGAGGAAAATTTTCTCAATGAACATGCTGTTCAAAAACAGTAAGTGTTCTCCCCTCCTTCAAAAAGCTGGTTCATTCAATACTGATGTTTAGTAAAGTATTCTCAGTGCACAGGGTTAGGCTCAAGCAGGAAAAGGTGTTGTAGTTTTTACTTTTAATAATTCTTTCATATCCAAAATATAATAGATTTAAAAACCTTTGCACATAATGTATTTGTATACGTAAATAAAAATAAAAATCATACAATCAATAAAAGAGAGTCACATCAAAATAAAGTCAGATCTTAATCGTTTATTGTACATATAATTGAAAGTCAAGATATGCAAAGCAAATACTTCATTTTAATTGTAGGAACACAGTGCTCAAGGAACACTGCTCAAAAAGAACATATCTGAACAGGAACATGTGGAACAGTAGGTATCAAGCCCTCCTTACACTGGATGTGTGACAAACTAAGAGAGTAAGGCAAAGCAATTAACTCCTTGCCCATTGGCGTTTCCACATGAAAGACACTCACTCCTCGTTCCTCACTGTTCAGTTCCAAAGTGTCTCGGGCGAGTGAGCAGAAACAAATAAAACCAATCCATTTCCATAATTGCATACTCACATCGCTTGCTTCGTGCCACAGCCAGTGTGACTGTTCCTATTGATATAAATCTTTTTTTTTTAATATAATTTTCTGTTCACCATGGGCTTTATGGGCTGGTTTCACAGAATCCAATTACAACTTGTATTTGACTACCTTACCAAGGTAACATTAGGTAGTCCAAGATTAGTCCTCATGAATAGTCTATGACGTTCTGATGAATAGTCAAATAGTCTACAAAGACAGTCACATAACGTTTACACACACAGGATGTGTGTCATCTCCAGCAAGTGAAAGTTCCCATTGTGTCGGAATAAGAAATGTAGCAGACACTTGTCTTAAGTGTATGGGTGGTATCTACTTCTTAATGATGTCTAGATCAACCGTAGTAGTAAAATATGCAATTGTAAGATATATTGAATTATATAACCTTTTGTCATTTCCAAAAAAGCTAGACATCTAGAAATACATAAAGAATATTGCTAGTTTTGTATTTCTTGTCTAGTGGAAGTATTGGAAGTATTGATCCTGTATCTTTTGTAGAGATTCATACTACTAACTGAGTACAACATGATAGAATTAAAGAGACATCTAATCTTTCATTTGAATGTTATCTTTGAAGTATAGCTTGAAGCGGTCAGGCCTCACCATCAAGTCCAACTACTTGTGTGATTTCGTGGCCAGAATCTAGATTCAGCTATTGGAACATTTAAGGAAAGCAGGGAAAGGTGAAAAAAAAAATCTTACTATCATAATAAATGCTGGACTTGTTAACTGCAGATGACTTTCTCATGATGAACATTCATGGGGCCTGTAGGTTGTGTATTGATCTGATCCTCTACCTGCTTGTTCTATATGTGGCAATTCTTCTCTGAAACCAATTAAAAACTGTCAATTTGTTGATAAAAGAATGACACAACTGGTCCTAAATACCTTGTCCTTGCCAAAGGATAGTTGAATAATTCTATGTGATTATTGCACAGCTATAGTGCTTTTCATGTTAGTATCAATGAAATGAGGATTTATTCCCTTTAATTAATCATTCCAAAATAACCCCCTGCACCATTCCCCCCGAGGAGAAGATGCATGTTTCTACATATGTGCTTCTAAAAGATTCCTTGATGCAGCCTGCTCCGTGATGAGATAATGTTGCTAAGCATGTGTGGCTGCCCTAGATAGAGAAACCCACTCTATAACTGAGTGTTTGTCCTGCTCCTGTGACCCTATTCCCACTGTAAGCAATGAAGAGGTATTGTTTTATAGGTCACATTCCTTTAAAGGCCACTACCAATCTTTTATATGCCTACATAATATAATAGTATATTCAGATTTGCTGCAACCTTATAAAGTAGAGGGTAAAAACAACAAGCTAACACTTTACAGAGGCACATATTGTGTATATTTCAATTACTTTGACTCAGAGTGATAATAGTCCAGGACAGTAAAAAAAAACATTAACACAGTCCTCTTAGCGATATACCACCCAGATGAATCGCTATTTAAGTATCATAATCATTCACACTCTTTCAGCAGCTTGTCAATCGGGTACGTTCTTAACAGATACAAATCTGCTGATGTTTAAATCATTTAAATATGGCCCATTGTACAACAACATTTATAGAAATATTGTGCAAGCAAGTCTTTATAATGTTTTTTGGTAGTAAACGTAGACAAGAATTTAAATCAGTTTAATACAGATCTGGATCTTTTAGCTGGGTGTACATAACACAGGCAATGTTTAATAGTTTTGAAGTGTGTGCTGCCATAGAAGCGAACATAATGCTGAAGACCAACTATAATACATATTATAAACCTCACTGATCATCTCAGTCAGGCAGATGTCCTCTAAACTTACTTTAAATGGCACACATTTCAAGCTGTCAGTTTGAAAAATGTCTTTATACACAGTCTCTTTTGACCTTGTCGGCAGTTAAATGTCTCAAGCTGATGGTGAGGTTTGTCTGTCTGGAAATGCAGCATCAGGCTTTAATACTTCAGAGTAAAAATTCCAAAAGAGCTTTGGAAAGGTAAATATTAGTGATCCACCACAAGATTTTTTTTTTTAAATGTTTGTAATTTATTGCCAGTGCCTAATTAATCACACACATGTTTCTGTTAATACATCATACACAGCATGACAACATTCACAAACAGCAAACATTTTAGCCTATTAAAGTATCAAATTGAGCCTACAATTCATGGGTAATATTGTGACATTTGAAGTTAACCTTTTTTATTTCACAACTCTCAGTGGATATAAATGAGAGAGAGAGAGAGAGAGAGAGAGAGAGAGAGAGAGAGAGGGAGGGAGGGAGAGGGAGAGGGAGAGGGAGAGGGAGGGGGAGTGCTCTTGTGGTCTTCATGGAATCTCATTTGAATACCAGAGTCCAATAATAAAACATGGAATGACATTTTCTCAATTTCCCTCATGTCTTCTGCCAATCTAATTTAAAAGGGGGAAAAAGCAGCCACTATCATTATATTGATTTCCAATTAACAGACAACATCTGTCTCTTAGAGCTTGTAATAACCTGGCAAAATGTCAGAAATCCACTTACATGCCATTTGTACAATATAGAAACTTCTTATTGATGGTTTGACAACAATAGAAACCAAACAGAAATGTTCACGTGATTTACTTTTTTTCTACTGTCAATTGTAGTACTTCAGATTCTATATGTGATTCATAACAAGCTAGGTAGATAATGCGACTATCAACTAATTCATTGTTCCTTGTATGAAAAAAGGGTAATACTTTACATTGTATCTCTAATTACTGTGTATTTATATTGTAGTTACTTAGTAAATACATGTGTACTTACACATAAGTACAATGTTATTATGCAGATTCACAATGCACTTAATGTGTAAATATTTGTGCATGATATTACCCTTACCCTAAACCTAACCCTAGCCCCCCTAACCCTAACCCTAACATTACCCCTAACCCTTTTCTGATACATTTGTGTACTTACATAAATCGTGCAAAAAGATTTACACATCAAATACATTGCAACTCTGCATAATAACGTTGTACACATCTATTTACTAAGTAACTTCGATGTAAATACACAGTAATTACCAAAAGAGTTACCAAAAACAGAAGTGGTTGCATCCAACTGTGAGTAGGACACACTATTGGTTTACTTTATTTTATGGAAGAGCACTTGGAAATCACTTGGGTACTTACAACCTGGTCATACTATGGGTTTTAATTATGTTTTTCACACTACTGCAAACATATATTTTAGAGTACCAAGGATGAAGAGATTATGGAAGGTATGCTTTTGAAAATTCCTCTGCCCCCAATTTCTCTGCTTTTCGAACACCATCCATTTCATAGAAACCTGCATGTCTTCAATCCTGCGTCAGCTTCTGCAATGAGGTTTTCCTCCTCAATGTCTGTGGTCTAGTGCCACGCTCTGTCTCTACTGCTTTAAAAAGGAAATCCATTTACTGAGTTTGCATTTTAATTGCCACTTCAGAATCGATCGACCACTTTAATGTTGACTGTGGTGACCTGCTGTAATTTTAAAACAATGCTCTTAATCTACAGTACGAGGGTATTTCAAGGTTGTTACTGATGGTAAAGAAAGCCTATTTATTTCCTATTAGATTCCACTCAACAGTAGGAAGTATTTATATTTGTCAGTAAAATTATTTAAATGTATTCATAGTTCTAGAGAGCATTGTGATATGCACTGTATTATAAAAGCATAAAAAAGACTATTAACACATCTGTTTTGTAAATACCGGTATTCCATGCAGATTAAGGAAACAGGAAGATAATTTTTTAACAATCTCAAATGTTAATTAGCGGCACACCGACATTTTTTTTTGTTTTATTCCAGTTTTAAAAGGACAGTACTTTCTGACTACATTAATTACTTAAATAGTTAGTCAAAATATTGGAGCAACTCTATTACAAAAGAATGCAGCACTTCACTGTGAGGCAATTAAGTGGACCTGAGTAATCCTGGGTAATTAAGCCTCTTCCCACATAATTATCTTTATTTTATAAGTGTCTTTTAATCAGATATCTGTTCCCTGCACTGAATTGTGCATGCATAGGATGACAAGATACTTAGAAGGGCACTTGCATGCACTGCAGCTCTGTGCCTTGGTGACAAATGCGGTAATTTGTTCAGTATGTGTGCATGTGCAAGTAGCAGGTGTCGTAATATTACTGGCCAGTCTGTGCCAGCACACTTGGGCAAAGACAGTGATGATTGTGCTTGACAACTGGGCAAAAGCTCTTTAATTCAAGGAAAATTAATGGGATGGTGTACCTCATACTAAGGCCTTGTGGGTGCTCATTCTTGTATGGCCTAGTGTACACTGTACCGCAGGGCTGTGTTGATTTCTTTCTGCTTCAGATATAAAACAGATAACAATGATGGGGTTTTGCTGTGTATTGCTGTTAAATGCAGTATGTAAAAATACCTTCTCATTAATTTCTCCAAATATATATATATTTTTTTTACTATGTATCATCTTTTCTATTTTTCAATTCAGACCGTTTTAAAAAGTTAATGCTTATAGTGAAGCAGGATAATATATGCACTGTTTGTATGTATTGTTTTAATGTGATGTAAATGTGCATATTTCTCAAACACAGAAATAATAATACATAAGATGGACTTCCTCAACACTAAAGCCGCCGTTATACTCATACCTAGAACTGCCGCCAGCGGTCATTATAACAATTACAATTATAACGGTAGAACAACCCACACAGATGTAACGCTTCTCAACTTTTCCTGTGCATTTACCACATACTGCTGTTTCACATTGGGCACAGATATCAGAAGTTTTATTTTATTGCATTTAGCTACCTGGCATTGTTTTCTCTTGCGTGTGTCACTGGGTGCAGCACTGAATCCAGGTTGAGCTGCATTTGCCTGCTGCTTTGCAGTTTCCTGATTGAAATGTTTCTGCCGAAGCTCTGTGGCTAGCTTCAAGATGAAATCTCTCCTACTTATATATCTCCTAAGTGCATTTCTTGTACAAAACGAAGGAATTGATGGGTGTCATGTCCAGTACATTGTATAATACAGCAACTGGCCACCGACAAGAACCAGCTTTCACTGAGTACTGACGTGCCATCTGGTCTAAAATGTCCACTCCGTACTTTGTGTCTTTGTAGTAATCCACAGTCTCCAGTTTCTTCTTGTCAACAGTCCCGATGGCAACTGACATATGAAGGGAGCTGAGAATGATTACATTCTTTCTTGACTTGCACTTGTAAACAGTTAGCATAGCACAGTCGTCGTGTTTCAAAATTGTACTGGAGTACAGCTGTGGGTGCAAGTTTTGCGCAGATGGTAGAAGCTCACTTCTTGCTTTGTTCACTATTCCAAAAAGATTCTTCAAATCTTTTTCCAATCATCATTTTGTATCCTATGTGCCTCTGCTACAGTACAGTGTTGAATGTGGTGTAGCATTCGCATATCGGTCAACAAATAAAAAGAACTGCTAGCGATGTTGCGTTTTGCGTATGCCGTGGGACCTGAGGTTTCAGTCAAAACATTTTGTGCACCCCGTCTTCCCACAGCGTCAACACTGGGATTTATAATTTCCAAAATAGTGCCATCCTTGCCAGTCTCCTGAATGCCTGTTTGTGCTGGCGATGAAGCTGGAGTCGCAGTCCTTGGTACTGCTGCGGGTGAAGCAGTTGGCATGACTGGCATGCCTGCAGCTGCTGCAGGAGATGATACAGGCAAAGTGGCTGGCACTGCAGAGGTAAGCTCAGTGGGGGTAGAGATAAAAACAGGCTTGTATATTAAAAAAAATAGAATATTGTAGGTTATATTCAAAATGAAAACATGCATTGTAAAAGGCAGTCAAAATGACTGCTTTGGCAGTTCTAGGTGGGCTGGATTATAACTTCCTTATTTTTGCGATCCTGCCTTTCAAACGCTGTCATAATTTATAACTTTCAGACACGCAGGGTAACTTAAATCTGAAAACCTCAAACTGTCAAAATAACTGCCGTGGCGGTTCTAGTGTTAAGGTATACCGGACCTATATCAGACCACTCAGGGCGCCCGTTCCAGTTCGCATCCCTACCTCTGGTTCTAGTGTTAAGGTATACCGGACCTGTATCAGACCACTCAGGGCGCCCGGTCCAGTTCGCATCCCTACCTCCGGTTCTAGTGTTAAGGTATACCGGACCTGTATCAGACCACTCAGGGCGCCTGGTCCAGTTCGCATCCCTACCTCCGGTTCTAGTGTTAAGGTATACCGGACCTATATCAGACCACTCAGGGCGCCCGGTCCAGTTCACATCCCTACCAGGGGTGCAAATCGTTTTGAAAATTGGTGCTAAACTGTTCTTCAATTAGTTTTTAGTATTTTGTGGATGAGTGCGGGTGGGTCTTGTGAGTAGTCCAGACCCAACGAGAAACTATCATCATCTCTGGTTGCAAAGCAATTTAACAAAAATTAAACATTAAACCACAATTTAACATTGCTGGCACTATATACCCCGGCACTAGAATCTAGCATCATAATAGTGCCAAATTTGCACCCCTGATCCTTACCTTTTAGCATAGAGGTCTACAGAGGATATTTCAATGAATGCTGGCTTCATGCCAAAGTAATTTTACAAGTGTGAAAGACCCAAATGTATGTCAATAACATCAGGGCTACACCACTGTTGGTAATTAAATGCGGTTTCTTCTTTGTATTTAAGAATGTAAGCAGCTTTAATTGTGTATATTAAAAAAAAAAGATTGTTACACAGATCTGAGCCGTTTCATAGTAGTTTGCATGTAACCTTTATCCTCTGCAAGATAACAGCTTGGCATTTAACAGTAACAGTTGCATAGCTTTTCCCTGAAGATAAGGTTTAGGCAATTTTATACACATTCAAAGTATTTAGATTTTATGAAACTAGAAGGTTGAAATTAAAACTACTGTAGTGTTGCTATATTGTGTTAATAAAAACATATTGTAAGATAATAAACATTAAACAAGTTGTACTTTATAATCTAATAATTTAGGTGAGCAAGAGCTAAATGTTTGTTCTATATAAGCATATACAGACCATGCTAATCTATTTTTTTATTTGCTGATGTACAGTGATCAATTTCCCATGTCAGATAGCTGTAAGAGACCCTCCCTGACTCCTGTGTCCTCAGTGACATGGGCGTCCGCAGATAGGTGCATGGGCTTCCGTGTGCTGACTGACCCTTACTCACAAGTGCTTTTTACTGCATATAATTCATTATATCTTAATATTTTCCCAGAAGACATGCATTTTTTTATTTTGTTTCAAATGAATGTTTTAAAGCTATAAAATTGGAAGGTCACCATATTACTTTTTTTCTGTATGCCATAGAAGGCTAAGAAAGCAGACAAATTTATATATATATATATATATATATATATATATATATATATATATATATATATATATATATATATATATATATATACTATGCATAAAGTTTTAGGCAGGTGTGAAAAATGCTGTAAAGTAAGAATGCTTTCAAAGATAGACATGTTAATAGATTATATTTATCAATTAACTAAATGCAAAGTGAGTGAACAGAAGAAAAATCTAAATCAAATCCATATTTGGTGTGACCACCCTTTGCCTTCAAAACAGCATCAAGCATCAATTCTTCTAGGTACACTTGCACACAGTTTTTGAAGGAACTCGGCAGGTAGGTTGGCCCAAACATCTTGGAGAACTAACCACAGTTCTTCTGTGGATTTAGGCAGCCTCAGTTGCTTCTCTCTCTTCATGTAATCCCAGACAGACTCGATGATGTTGAGATCAGGGCTCTGTGGGGGCCATACCATCACTTCCAGGACTCCTTGTTCTTCTTTACGCTGAAGATAGTTCTTAATGACTTTCGCTGTATGTTTGGGGTCGTTGTCATGCTGCAGAATAAATTTGGGGCCAATCAGATGCCTCCCTGATGGTATTGCATGATGGATAAGTATCTGCCTGTACTTGTCAGCATTGAGGAGACCATTAATTCTGACCAAATCCCCAACTCCATTTGCAGAAATGCAGCCCCAAACTTGCAAGGAACCTCCACCATGCTTCACTGTTGCCTGCAGACACTCATTCGTATGCGCTCTCCAGCCCTTCGGTGAACAAACTGCCTTCTGCTACAGCCAAATATTTCAAATTTTGACTCATCAGTCAGAGCACCTGCTGCAATTTTCTGCACCCCAGTTCCTGTGTTTTCGTGCACAGTTGAGTCGCTTGGCCTTGTTTCCACGTCGGAGGTATGGCTTTTTGGCCGCAAGTCTTCCATGAAGGCCACTTCTGACCAGACTTCTCCGGACAGTAGATGGGTGTACCAGGGTCCCACTGTTTTCTGCCAGTTCTGAGCTGATGGCACTGCTGGACATCTTCCGATTGCGAAGGAAGTAAGCATGATGTGTCTTTCATCTGCTGCAGTAAGTTTCCTTGGCCGACCACTGCGTCTACGGTCCTCAACGTTGCCCGTTTCTTTGTGCTTCTTCAAAGAGCTTGGACAGCACATCTGGAAACCCCTGTCTGCCTTGAAATTTCTGCCTGGGAGAGCCCTTGCTGATGCAGTATAACTACCTTGTGTCTTGTTGCTGTGCTCAGTCTTGCCATGGTGTATGACTTTGACAGTAAACTGTCTTCAGCAACCTCACCTTGTTAGCTGAGTTTGGCTGTTCCTCACCCAGTTTTATTCCTCCTACACAGCTGTTTCTGTTTCAGTTAATGATTGTGTTTCAACCTACATATTGAATTGATGATCATTAGCACCTGTTTGGTATAATTGTTTAATCATACACCTGACTATATGCCTACAAAATCCCTGACTTTGTGCAAGTGTACCTAGAAGAATTGATGCTGTTTTGAAGGCAAAGGGTTGTCACACCAAATATGGATTTGATTTAGATTTTTCTTCTGTTCACTCACTTTGCATTTAGTTAATTGATAAATATAAACTATTAACATGTCTATTTTTGAAAGCATTCTTACTTTACAGCATTTTTCACACCTGCCTAAAACTTTTGCACAGTACTGATATATATATATATATATATATATATATATATATATATATATATTATATATAACATATTTTTTCTAATTTTTTGGTCTCAGAATGCATATAAAATGACCCATTCTTAATTAATTGTTAGTAATTTACTTTACACATCTTAACTAATAAATAGTGAGAAAACAAGAACAATCTAGCTGTGTTATTTTTAACCCTTAACTGTCTCAGTTACTGGTACACAGTAGCACAGAGGAGTCCTCATTTGGGTGATGATATGATGTTTTTGAAAGCTATAGGAAAGCACACCAAGCTGATCAAAAGGATAACAAGCTGGCTGTCCAGAGATTCTTGGTCACGACCTTTTTTTCCGCTGGCGGGAAATAACTTGTGCATTCATTGCAGAGAAAGGCAGCACAACGTTAAAGATCTCAGACATTCAAACAACGAGGAGCGCAATGAAACCCGGACCAGCAAGGTACCTTATTACTAATTAGATTAAATAATGTTACTCTGTGTTTCTTGACGTCCGTTAGTCTGAATTTGATAATTTGAGTCAATATGGAGGCTAAGGTTACCACTGCTAATTGCCGTTTGGGTATGAGCTACTCTCTCAAAGCACCACTGTGCAAATTTTTTTTTTTTTTTTTTGTAATTTACTCCTTCGCAGGATATATTTAAATAACATTACGAACAAAACCCCCCCCCCCCCCCCCCAGACAACCCTAATGGAGGCATATTTACAGTATTGGTTTTCATCAGATTTTAGCTTAAGTCTGAGTTGTTAATGTAAATGAGGCTTAGAAGAATTCAATAAAAGGTCTTTAAGTTTCCTTTTTTACAGCCATTTTAGTGCAGGAATGTATTGAAAGTGTTCACGTTCCTGACACCGTGCCCGTTTACATCAGTTCACAATGCACGTGCTCAGTCATTGCTATACAATAAAACTAGAATATACGATTACAATATTACACTTAAATGGGGTAAATTTAATGATGCAACATTGGTAATGGTATTTCATTTTGGAATTTAATTTAATACAATTAGCCGGATATGCACCCGATATACAACAGAGTGGGGTAGACTGTGTGTGTGTATATACAACAAAGCAAAATGGTGGACAAACCCGCATCTTGACCTCCTGGACAGCAATTTTGTGCCGCAACAGAAAATGAATTACAAAATATACTACGTCAGAAAAACTTCGCTTTCAGTGAAATTCAAACAAATCCAACCCGACGATGTAAATAAATACGACGTTCACAAACTCAACGGACTCCTCCGAGAATTCAATGCCGCAGTGAGAAAGTCAGACGGACAGTTCTATGCCAAAAAAAATTTAATTACTATGCGCTATGGACTTCAAAAACATCACTTTCTTGACTGAGTCATAAAGCAAATATAGACTGCAGACCTTGGCTCACAATGTGAAATTAAAGGCCCCGCGGGAAGAATTATAGTTACCTCCATGTGAAAATGCCCTCAGCCTGAGTCTTCGAGCATTATAGTCCCCTTTTGGTAACTATAATTCTTCCCTCATAGTTTCCCACTATTAGCCTCCTCTCCAGTCCATATTTACTATATATATATATATATATATATATATATATATATATATATATATATATATATATATATATATATATATATATATATGAAAACACACACATATATATATATTTGCCAGTGCAGTTGGGCAATGTCCCTCCTTCCTGACTTGAATCTTGCATTGATTCGTTCTGAATACTTTAAACCCACCCCAAGTACTGAGTGGCAGCACATGCTCGTGGAATTTAAAACAGAATTACAAATTGTGGCGAAATCTGAAAAAAAAGCCTAAACACACAAAAACACAGAAGAATATGCCTGTGATCATAGGGATTTCATTGTGGAAGACAGCAAAGGAAAGACGGTACAACTTAAGTGTGCAAGTACTGTCACTTTACTATATATATTGTGACAGAAAAAAAAAACTGAAGTACCCAAAAACAATAATTTCATACACTATATGAAATAGCTAAAAATAAGAACCGAAAAATTAAATGAATAAAAACAGAAAAACAGAAACTATAATTATATGGTAAAGCTATCTAATGTACCAAATAGTAATACATACCTCTGCAAAACCGGGATTGCTTAATAGCAAGAAAATCCTACATAAGTCAATGCACGGATTGGACCAGAGAGGTAACTTTCACATTCATGTCTACCATCAATCAATTGGTACCTGCCAATAATATTCAATCCACAGACAGTGCATACATACATTGGTATCCATCTAATATGCTTTTAGGTTTATTACCTCTCCACAATGTCCACCTCCTTTTTGACTAGTCGGGGGGATTGACAGTAAAGCACTGGCTGAGAGTCGTCAATCAAAATTACGAGTTTCAAGGCAAAGGCCTCAAAGGTGAGTCTGAATGCCAAAAAACAAACAAAAAAAATTCTATTGCTGCCTGCAGTACATTTTATTTTAAAATCTCAAGTTATACAATAAAAAATATAATTGAGCATTAAGCAAAACTGTTTTAAAATGACAACATTTTCATTCAGTTTGTTTATCTTTATTGGTTTTGTTTTAATGGGGGGTTTGAAAAATGACTTTCACTGATATGCATCAAACAGTATTATGATATGCTAAGCCCTGATGCACTGAAGAAGCCTGCAGCTGTCCAAAGCTTAATTATGCATGAATGCAAAGCCCAGATGCTTGGATAATAGTGCCTCAGCAGAATAGCGTTTCTCACTCGCTTTGTTCGAATTATAATTGGGTAGATTTATATTCCCCCAAGCATTCAGTTGCTCTTGCATTTCTTTTTTTTTCCCTTTTTTTTACCTAGCTGTTGTCTTTGTTTGATTCGTTGTCTCTAAAGGAGCTATTTGATTCTGAAGTGTCTAATGGATCTTACATGAGTCATTAATGTATTCTGAAAATCTTTTCAACTCACTGACAATTAAAAGGTAGGGGGAAATTAAGCCTCTTCTACCAATTTTATTCCAGATGGTCCACTACTTTTAAAACATGAATACTTTAATATAACCTGGCATCTGGTTCAAACCAAGGAGGACTGGATCCAGACTTTTAAAAGAGAAATAAGTATCATGTAATAAAAATGCTACACCTGCTGAAAGATGGTAACAGAAATAGTAGTTTTGGTAACTACCTTTATGTCTTTGCTTTAAAGGTTCTTATCAGGATTTATGTAGTACAAGAGGACTGGGTAGGAAAGATCAGAAAAGCATTTCAGGTATGAATAAATACTGTTACAGAGCACCTCATCTTTTCAAACCTGAGGAGCCATTAAACTAATTGATATCACATTTTACTGTTCAATGGACTATTTCATAGGTGAAAATGTTACATCTGTCCATGACAATTCAGGAATAACAGGTGAATTTTCAAACCGTGTGCTTTCAAAAACTAGCTTTCAATCTGTAATTCACCTTCTTCAAGTAAATTGTAACCGAATGTACATCTGATTTATAGAAGGAGCGTTTGACAGAATCCATTTCAGCACTTTAAATTGAATAACCAGATTAACTGATTTATTGTCATTGGGATTCGCAAAACCTGACTTTCAATTTTCTGCCTTTGCCCTAAGCAACAAGATGTCTCCAGTGGCTATGCATCCTTTTGTATCCCAGTGTATCATTTGGTGTATGTACAGGGTTGTGGGTGAGTCGTATAGTATATATTCTCTTGAACTTCATTGATTGTGCATGATAATGTCATGTTGATCTGATGTAGCCCATAACTCAACAGCAGTGGCATCATTTGTATCAATCCCGTCCATGTGACAAATCAAAATTAAAGGGTTACACATATCATTTGTCATGTGTACCTCAGTGATATATTTTTCAGCATAATCCTAATTGTTTCGATATTTTCTTCACACATCCTGAGGAGTGTTGTGTGATTTTCTGTTCCCACAGTTGAAATCAAAGCATTAGCTTTTTTTTTTGCAGGAAGCAGCATTGATCTGGATAGCCTAGTTATGTTCAGGTGACAATTCATTGATCATTGAATGCTCCTGAGATACTTTTAAATTTAAAAAAAAAGCTTTTGGTTTTACTCCCCAACAGATTTATGACTATGCGTGAACAATTTTTGTTCAAAAGTCTGGATTATAGAAAAAAATATATATCACATAAGAAACAGCAAGTATTGTGTTTCTTGTAAATACTAAAGTGTGTTCTTTAACACTTTAATACTCTACTGCAGGGGTGTAGCCAAGGGTGGGCCTGGGCTTGTTGTCTACAAGTGTAGTCCTTTAATGCCACGCCATCGAGAATATTCATAAAAGTGTCACATTCGTCTGTCACCGTCACCTAGTAGTAGGGCTGTTTTCAAAAATAATCTTTAAAAACAGTATAACATCATCGTATTCTTAACAAAAACTTTATCCAGCTGCAGTAAAGTTCTTCAACTTGATTTGAATTCTCAAGTGGTTTCTGGGTAACTCACAGTGAATGTACATGCTAAGATTAATAAACAACGCTGAACTTTTCAGCGACATCAGGATTTGTGTACTATTCGTTTGTTAGAATAACTAGATAATTGCTATAACAGCAAAAATTTAAGCTTCTGGGGTGGAGTGCACCAAGCAGGCATAAATTAAGCCGTCGTAACTGCTTATGCCGTCCTTACTACTTCCAACTTAAGCCCGACTTAAAAGTAAATTCCATGCAAAATGCACCAAAGCAAAATCATCCCTGGCTTAGTAACGACCACATTGCGACCGAGGCGCAGCAGAGAAGGGAAATTGCCATAGTTTCACGTGTTGCTCTTCGCATTCTATAAGCAAAAATGTCAAGAAAAAAAAACGCTACCGATCGCGAAATACGCACACTGCTGTCTCTATATGAAGAGAACAAAGAAATTCTTAATTATAAGCTTAACACGACAGTAATATTTATTAAGAAGAAGGCAGCATTCCTTTGGTTCATATACTGAAGGTCATCCCGTATTTCATCTATAAGACGAAGGAGGTTCTGTCTTGGTAATCAAGAGCGCTGATGGAGCTCAAGATCATCAAACATATCCAAGTATTAAGTCTGTCCCGTATGATTCTTTTGCGACGTATTGCACGTTGGTACTGTAAATCATCAAACCAATGTACTATTCCACCCATTTTTGGCTTTTCCTAAACTAAATGTTATTTTACAATATTCAAAGCTGATTTTAAATTTAACTTTCTGCCTCTATCTCCTATGTTATTTGCCTGTCTACGCCAGCCTTACGCCTACCCCCAAGCAGGCGTACAGTTACGACCCCTTAACGACCTGAATAAGTCTCATGTCTGCTTGGTGCACTCGGCAAAACAATTGCGCCTGTCACTGATGCCGTCGTAGCACTTACATCTGCTTGGTGCACTCCAATGCTGGTGTATATCTGCACAAGAAAAACAATCATTTAAGTTTTTGTCTATTTTATGTAGAATATTTTAAATCGCTAAGGGGACATTTTACATATGGTGAATGAAGGTCATATATTTTAATTGTGAATCTACAGCTATGGCCAAGAGTGTTGCATCACCCTATAGAATTAACACATTTTGCTTCATTAAGTGGAATGAAACCTGCTGAACAATGGTACGTTAACATATTGAATTACATACCACTTTGCAGTTTCCCATATACTTAACGAAAAATTTAGAACAATTGAAAAATTTGACAATTAGAAATCTAACATGAAATACTGTACTACTATTATAGACTTTTGCAATCTCATTTTGTAGTTTATTTGATTACATGATGTTAAATAAAATATCTAAATTATGGTCATATAGTTTTTTGTAGTTTTTATTAGGCCTATGTCTCAATCCTAAAATTCTAATGATGCTAAACTTTTGGCCACAGCTTTTTTGGTAGAGTAGAGCGAGAAAGGAGAAAAGTTGTAGTTCAAAGAGGGAGCTGCAAGACTACAACTACCAGAATGCCCCGGTATTGCAGGAGAGGAAGCACCTGCGTCGGTGTGTAAGGGTGGAAAAATAAGCCTTAGCCGTAAGGCTTAGTTACACTGTATATAATGGAACATATGATGAATCTTTACAGTATGTATAAATCATTAGGAAATGTATGATTCAAAGAGGTTTACTGTATTTTAACCAAGCAGAACATATATCTTCTTCAATTGAGGTTTTCTAACATGGGAAAAAAAAAAAAATCAAAGGGTGTTTACAGGGCAAATCCTGTCAGTGTGCTCTTACTGGATTAAGAGGGGGGCCTCTTAATTTAAACTAGGGAAAGTCAGGGGAGTGACTTTCTTTTACTTAATAAAGAAAGTACTGTACAAATGTAGCTGGCAATAAACTAATAAACAAACCGCAAAAAATGTTAGCTTAGGGCTCCTATCAGCACAGTCTTTTTTTTAACACTGTGTTTCTTACATACCTGCAAGGCTTTGGAATCAGAATCAAAATGTTAGTACCAGGCCTTTACTTCAGTGGAAAAACATTTTGAAAAAAAAAAAAAAAAAAAAAAAATCATTCCTCATAAAAATAGAGGTCAATTTTACATGGAGAGTGGGCAGCCTCCCAGGGCAACACATTTCCACAGCTCATCCCCAGGGACATGGTTAATCAAAGCCTTTAATGGATTTGGTCTGATCTGTGACTAGCTTTGTTCAAGTTGCTGGATAGAGCTACAAGTTGTCAATAAGACACATTAATTGCCAAGATTGTATGAGGCTGAATCCTGATGAGCTGTCATAGATGAAAGTCAAACCCGTTTTTTGGGATTACATATTAATGAAGAGATCATGTTTTGGGAGGTTATCGATTGCTGCGTGTTTTCACAATCACACAGGCCTCAATCCCAATTATTGCGGTTAAGCAAATTGGTAGCAATTTGCACAGTCATTTCCTATTTACTGCAATGCACTCTGAACTCACTTATTGCAAGCTTTACTATTTTTATCTAAATCAATCACTTTTACAGATCAAGATCAGTGACTCATTCATTAAACAGGAAGGTCACAATGTTTGTCTTTGTTGGTATTTGCATTGTTGTAATGCAAACATGTTTTCCAAACTATTAATCCTGCTGAAGCAATTCTACTCTGAATTAAAGTCTCTCAACGCATGGCATACAATTAAAAAGCACTGGGTTTATTAGGTCTGAGAGAGTGCCCAGTATGTGTAACAGAAATAGACAAGAGGACTGGCTGTTTAAAGCATTCCACAAACCTACTTTCTGCTAATATTCTTCAATCAATAAAGAGCCTCAGTGCAGCTACTGGGGGTTGAAGACTATCACTCATTCCTAATGTTATATCTATTAGAGGAGTCCTGCCTACACATTAAAAGACTATTAGTGAATGACAATAGCATGGGAAGGTGGGGGAGGGGATTCAAATTGGCTGTCTAATATCTAACACAAAGGTAAAAAAATTAATGGCTATGTATTATGTTAACTGATGTAACAATCCTCTAAGCTCCACAAGCCTAGGTGCTCAGGAGAACATTTGTAAAAACACATCAGAATGTTTTTTTCATTCAGCATCACTGCCAGACTTGTTAAGTGTCAGAACTGATTATAATTTACAGTTGCAATGGAACCAATAACGGCAAACAAACAGCAAATCTTGCTCTACTCTGAGCTGACTGTGATCCCACATCCAGTATGAAATCACTGCTGAGTGCTTCTGCACACATTTAATGACAGGAAATACAAGTAATTTGGGTCTTAGAATAGCAACAAGTTTGTTAGTGACATATAGCCCCTCTACGGTTGTAAATACAGAATTAGAGCTATGAGTAACATGAAAAGATTGTGACATACCTAAGACTTACACCTATCTCCACAATCTCCCTGTCTCTGTTGTTGTATACCATTCCTATTGGTATAAGATGTGCTCTCTGACATCAGTTCCATGTGGAAATTGACATTTCTTGTAACAATTAACTGCTGTTGGTCACTCCCTGGACACAATGAGAAATGACTTGTTCTAGCTTCCAGATATGTTATATAAATAATTTCAAAGTCTGCCTTCCCTTCCAGAAAAAAATTAGACAAAAGATTATTTTCCTTTTCTGTATGTTTGCAATGAACATCTACTCATTTCATGCTACATGCAGCTTATTAAAGGAAGTGCTAAACAAACACAAACAGTATCATGTACAAATTGTTAGAATATGGCTTGTTTATTGATAGATATATTGACATATGTATGTTAACAGTTAAAATATTCCTTGCTCAGCTTTGTTTTAAATGTATTGCTGGATGCTAGAGAATGTTTTTCATGTTTTTGTGAAACCAGCTGCTATGAGACTTTCGGAATGTAAACGCTTGCTGTAGCAGTGCACTCCTTGGTGCTGATAGGATAGGTTGAAACAATAAGCACCCGCCCTAACATGGCAATGCTTAGTGGTAATTGGTTGAAACACTAAATGCCAGCCCTCACACAGCTGATTCATGACAATATTACAGGCAGTACAGACCAACCATATACTGCTCATACGTTAACACGAGTAGTGTGTTCAGCTGCAATTACAGCACTTCCTGCATCCTTAGGCACCAAAATAAATTACATAAAAACTGATGTGCCAAGTATGTGAAAAATACCTGCCACAGAGCAATGGAGTCGATGATATACTGAAATCTAAGACATTTCAGTACTTTGAATTGGTTCAAAGTACACCAAATTTTAATCCAACATGCAAGAATCCCAAACTGAGCCTTTACTCCAAATCAACCCGACATGAAAAGTTTGACATGAAAAATTCATCAGATTTTGTTGTTGTTGTTTTTTCTGTAATCAGTTTTGCTTTGTGCATGGTTGCTTAACAAGCCAAAAAAGTGCTTTTTAACAACCTATATTCACAACAGAGATATGCCTACGAAATGTGGCCAAATGTTATTTAGTTTTTTTGTCTAAATAAGATGACGATCCTTTTCAAACATTGTCCACTGCAATAGGTTGTAACTATGAAATTCCGTATTGCTGAGTGCTGCATACTTCCATTATATATTTATAATATATATATATTTTTGGGATGCTGAATGGAATAGGTATTTTCTGAAAATCACTTGATGACACATACATGGACGATGATTTTACTGCTGAATAGATATTTAGTGAGATGGAACAAGTGTGTAATATGACTACTAAATAGAGGATGTGAATTCATCACAATGCTCATGTGAATCCTACAGGTCCCCAGAGCACTCTTGGAAATGAAGTAAAACGTTTCTTCAGGTGAGGGGAAAACAAAATTACGGACCTAGCAATAATTTTGTGTTTTGAACAAAGGACAAATTTAACACAACACATGTCTGAAACAACAGGTTTTTAAAGGGAAATTTGAGAGGAATGAGAAAGGCTGGAAACATCCTATGAATATAAACATAAAGCTTATTGGTGTGCCCATTGTGCTCTGTTGATACATGGTTGATTAAAAACCTTTGGTAAAGTCTCTGAATAGCATGATTAATATTTCCTGAAGGCGATTCAGTTACGCTGCAAGCAGACATGAACATGAAAACAAAACAAAACCAACAGACAATAAGAAGAAAAAAAATGAATAAAAGGCTGTCAAGTCTTCTTACTTCTGTTTAACACATTTTAGGTTAAAAAAAAACGGATTTGCTTTTAAGAGTAGCTGGCATTGAAATGAATGGCCTTATTTTTAGCTTTTTTTTCTTCCACTGAAGCATTCAATGAATGCAATTGACTGCAGTAAACAGTGTCAGGTTGTGTTATATCATAAGCTCTTAAAAAGATGAAAAATCTCTTATCAGTGTTAGACCATACAAAGCCTTAAAGGCCAGGAAATGAGTTTGTTTCCTGACAATGGTTTCCATGACATTGGGAGAAAAAAAAAGATTATTTGCTAATTACCAGTGTTGCCACACGTTGTGCTATGATACTGTTTTATTAATGAACAGAAATAAAAGCTTATGAGAGTTTGCAGTACATTTAATTATTGAGCAAATTAAACTACACTGCTAAAGATGGATCACCCAGATAATTTGAAGAAATAATGTTTTGTATGCAGTCTATCGTTTATTTGTATTTGTTACTTAATGCTATTTATTAAAATGAGAACAGAAATAGCTTCTTTTTTTTACTATACTGCAATGCATGAATATAAGGTATAGTTTACCAGGAATAATCATTGCTGTGCTCAATTGATGTTTGCTGTGAAAGAAATAAATGAGTACAGTCTTATTAATGCTGCAATGACAATAAAACTTTTTTTTTGACAGACACACAATCAGGCTTTCACATTTGATCTCACGTCAGCTAACAAAACAGAATCTTGGAGATTGCCTGAATATCCCATTCTCCCTTTCTGTTTAGTGCATAGACATACAAACAAAAGAGTGCAGAGAAGTATCATGCAATGTTTGCTTGGAATTTCACAAGAAGGACTATTTTCAAAGCATTTAGTTCAGTCTTTATTGCATTACTTAGTTGTTAACAGGTGTTCAACATTTTTAAAGAAAAGGCTTTGAAAATATTAATTTGGGTCTATTCAATTGATCTGAATAGTGGCTGATCTAAATGCAGCTGATATTTAAGTCGTTTTTATGTTTTAAATGTTTTTACTGACAGAAATGCACTTAACAGACATGTGAATTGTTAGGGGGAACTAGGGGTGTGCCGAGTAATGGATAGGAATGAGTATTCATAAAGCATGGAGGTTTTTCCACATGTGAGTACAGAGTTTTAGCCCTGTCCACTTCAGTTGATTCATTTTTTGGACTTCAAAAGGATCAAAATCTTCAAAAGTATCTGTCACTGTTTGAGGGCCAGTAATGCATTTTAACACACTTATGATTTTATTACTGCTAGGTGAATATTGTGCTGACTATACTTAAGCCTTGCCTACTGAGAAAATGCACATTTTTTGATGTCTGACTGACACTTAAGTAGGACTTGTATCAGGACAAATAGCCACTGAAAGTATACTGTATTATACCTTTCTAAACAGCTGAGAGTCTGAAGATTATTAAGAGAATAACATTTTCACTCTATGATGGAATATACCCGACTGTAAAATGACCAGTGGTAGCCACAACCCTCAAGAACTAGGATCAGATATAATTTTATAAATAGTGTGTAAGGTTTTGATTTTACACTAGATTGTTTGACGGGTGTACAGACTTGTCTGCTGTCAACTCATCAGCATCTTTTGTAAAAAAAAGAAAAAAAAAGTATTTCGGGTCGGTAAGCATTCTTTATTATGTAAGGCAATTTCATATGCTCTCCAGTATTTCCTGCACTTTGAAGCCATGGTATACGATAATCAAAACCTTAAATACTATTGGCTTTGGGCTTCAGTGAAATGCGTTTTGATTCAGTACAGTTAATATTTTGTTAATTTCTTTTTGGGTTTATGAACATTTTGGATGATTTAGTATGATTTCTGGTAAGCTTTGTACTTGCGCTCACCGAATCACCAGACAGAAAACAAAAAACTTAAACTCACTCAACTAGGTTTCCATCCATCTAACTTTACTTTCATTTTGAAACTTGCTGTATTGGCTACAACTAAATAAAGCCATCCTTGATTGGTTATTGAAGCCTTTAGAGATGTCAGTCATTTGGTAAGCAACCAATTGTTGTTTAAAAAGGCTTAAAATGGCTGTCTAACGTCACCATTACGTTTCTAGAGGCACCGTAGCGGAAGGGTTATATCATGTCCTGTGCTTATTTATATTTATTTAATGGTTTACATAGAGGATCACAAAAATGAATAACGTATAAATAGAAGCTGGAATCAATTAACATTTTGTGATAAAGTATTATTAGGCTTTCAAGCTGGCTTGGGAAGCCTATTGTTATTGTATACATATATATATATATATATATATATATATACTGTATATAGATATATATAGATAGATAGATAATATTATTGTCGTTTTTCCTCCCAAAACTTTAAGCTGCTCCTGTTTGTATGCTGTGTAACCAATTAGCATTAAACTTGGTAGGTATCATCCTGTGTAGATTACAGTTCAGACGCAAAAAAGATTACACTGCTGCATCAACCAAGATGGCGGCCTGATGCATTAAAAAAAAAAAAATCATCTTCTTGGGAACGGGTGAACCTATTGATCATCAGCAACCAAACCCGCTTCAAGTTTGCAAAGCAGAAGTTGCTGCAATAAATTTTACTATCAAAATGGCTGCCACCAAATTCGTCAAAACACGCCCAAACATCAAACTGCTTCTATTTACAAACCGTTTAACCAACTAACTCCTAACTTGGTAGGCGTGATCCTGGGGACAATGGAATTCAAGTATGGCAAAATGGTGTTCTTTTGTAAAACAAGATGGCGGACAGACCTACATTTCATTCTTAAATTTAAAACTGCTTCAGTTGAACACAGTTTAGTTGATTAACTCCAAAGTTGACAAGCATCATCCCTGTGTTAATATAATTGACTTTTTCAAAAATGGTGTTTGTGCGTAAAGCAAGATGAACGCCTGACGCATTTCTTTAAAAACATTTCAAAATCGTCGGTCAAATGTAAAAATAGCTTATAACTCCTTATAAAGTGCACATAGGGTTATGGTTACTATACAACACATTTAGGAACCCATATATGCTCTATTCAAAAATTACCTTGATTGTGACCTTATAACTCCTTACAGTGTGTAGAAAGGGTCATTGTTACTATGGTGTTTAAAGTTATAAAGCATCATGAGATAATGAACTAACAGTATTTTGAATTGAAACTGCACTGAGCTTTTTCCAACTGGTAATGAGCTTGGAAGCCGTCAAACTGCCTGATAATAATAATAATAATAATAATAATAATAATAATAATAATAATAATAATAATGCTGAAAGTATTTCATAAAGAACCCCATCCATATTGTAATCGTACACTATACAACAACCTGTTAAATTTTGGATTGCTTGATTGCACTGGAACAGCTCAGTCAATGTATTATGACAATGACATTGGAGATGATAAAGAACACCATAGCTGAAATGAACAGTAGTTTAATTTATGCTGTAGCTGTCCCCAGGTCTTTGAAGACAGCAATATAACATTTTGGTCAATATAACATTTATGGAAAGAGAATTATTTTGCGCTTTCCTTTTACCTCTGCATAAATGCGTCATTTCAAGAAGCTAGATATTTCTCTTTGCTCTGACTTCTTCCTCTGTGCCTTAAACCCCAGGCTCTGCTTTATATTTGATCAGTATAATGTATATCATATTCCTGGCAGCACTGCTTCCCCAGAGTAAAGCAGGATTTTAAATTGCTGCTCACGATTCCTCAAGCAAACTGAAAGGGCACAGAGTGAATTAATGTTTCCCACACTGCTTCTCAGTAGTTATTCATTATTTTGCATTGCTTATTTTTATAGTGGCTGCATATTTTAAATCTTTGTCTAAGATAATAGATACAAACCCTTTAAATGCTAAATGAAGTGTGCCCTGACACTACCGAGTGAACCAGAGGTAGCTGTTTATGATGTTCTCTTCTTTGTTTTCCATACATGACATCCATACTTGGGAGTTCATCTCTTTTTTAAAGGTGAAGCAGTAATAATTAAACCTTTTTGTGTTTCAAAACATAAAAAAGATAAAACAATATGCACTTTAAAAAAAACTTTTAAAAAGACAAATATTTAACTGAAGATGTGCACAAGCTGATTTCATTGTCACTATCAACTAGCTCATACATATGAACCCAGAAACCTGAACATGCCAGTTTAACCAATAATTTTAAAAAAAAAATCTGTGTTATGGTATGTTTATTATAAAACAATATGATTGAAACTGTATGTTTAAAACAAAATCATGAATAATCATTATTCGGTTACTGCGTTAGCTATGAGATCACATACATCTGTCACCTGTTTCCTCTGGTTATTTTTAGGGTGGTGACCTTCTGTTTGTGTCAGTCTTTTTCTACTTCTATCACTTAACACTTTCTTTGGTAGACATAAATAATCTAATTGAATGTAATATATCTGAGGATAAAAATAAAACATAAGGAAACAACATTATCAATCATCATTTTCAAAGTAATGTAATTCAAATGCTATTTGGTCACTCTTAATAAAATTTAAATGGTTTTATAATTAGAAAAAGCTCATCTAATGACAGTATTTCTGTGTCAAAGACAGATGACAGGAAGCAAAAAAGCTAAATAAACATGAAACCAGTATCCAGCAATAATGAATGACTAAATGACTAGTTCTGAATGTTTTCTTATAAATGTGTAAATGCTGTGTATACTCTGTAAACTCACAAAAAGAATACATGGTAATGAACAGTGTATTTTTTAATTATGTTTGTAATGGCTTCCATCCACTGAAACTGTGTGCAGTTTCCTGTATCCTGACCCTGATCTGCTGTGTCCCAGAGCAGCCTGAGGCTTATATTATCAACTTGCAGGCAATTTCTTGGAGAACACTTCTGGTCCTCATTACCCTGCAGCACTGTCATAGACAGTTGTTAATAAACTAGTTAAAGCTGAGGCCAGCACGGTCATCGGGAACATGAGTGGGAGAGGTAGTCAGAACGTGGTGGGGATAGGGTGTCACTTGCATCAGCTAGTGGAGCGGTTTATGTCTGCCTGCAAGTGTATGTTGTTGTTTTTGTTTTGGATTGGGTATTATTTTCATTTATCAGCACTGGAACACTCTGGAAGTTAAATGTATTACCTACATTCTATTAATAAAAAATTGGTATTAGAAATTCCTATGTAATATTTGTAATCCAAATTGTTATTGGCACCTCCAATTCTAAAACAAATAAGAAACAACATATAGTTACCTACAAGCCCCTCAATTAATCGTCTGAGTTGTTTAATTCTGGCTTTGTTACTTTAGTGGTGTCCATCTTTTGTTTCTGATTTATTTTATTTTATTTTTTGCTAATGACTGTTTAATGACTAGCAGAACACTAAATAAGTAATATTTTGCATATACCAGTTCTAGAAATTTCCACCAATGAGTATATTCAGAGTTCAGCCAAGAGAGTTGCAGTTCAAATGTAAGAGAAACAAGAAACAATATTCAAGAATAGAAAAGGGAAAAGCCTCACAACACAAGATGAATAGCTTTTCCTTGTTGACATATGAATGTTCTATGATAGCAATATACTTAATAAATTACCAAGGGCACCTTGTGCTTTTGCATTTAAATTACCTTTATAAACACCAGTAGATGTTGCTTTCAGGCCCATGAAATGTAATAACATTTCTCAATGCTTCAGATAACATTTGCTTTGCACACGTTACGTAATACTGAATACGTAAGTCTGAAATCACCTGAATGTATCACTTGTTTTTGCTATTTAAAAATGAATTCACCTTCAATATTTCCATGACAGTTTAATTTATTCAAAGCCTCTTTTTCGACCTATTTTCTTTTATGCCATCCAAGATTTAAAACTCTCTAGCATCCTTATTTGACTGTTATTTGATAACTTCTATTATTTGTTTATTTAGCAGACGCCTTTATTCAAGGCGACTTACAGAGACTAGGGTGTGTGAACTATGCATCAGCTGCAGAGTCACTTACAATTACGTCTCACCCGAAAGACGGAGCACAAGGAGGTTAAGTGACTTGCTCAGGGTCACACAATGAGTCAGTGGCTGAGGTGGGATTTGAACCGAGGACCTCCTGGTTACAAGCCCTTTTCTTTAACCACTGGACCACACTGCCTCCTAACTTCTACCCTCAGTGCCAGTTGGAGAGATCGAGTTCTTCTGAAATTGATTTGATCCTGATCTGCTGCTGATAGAAAAGAATGTCTAATTAATTACCCATGTGTGCATGTTGTAGTAAGCTTCATGTTGATTAAATGCATTTCACAATTGATAGATGACATTTACAGATAATTACAAAACATTTTCAGTGTGGATTATAACATGTTTTTGCTTTCTTTTGCAGTGCTGCATATATTTGTATTTCACCCACTATGTAGCCTGTTGCTCAGTTCCACATACAAACCATGTTTCTTGAGATGCAAATCATTGAAAACATCTGCATAGTATTTTAAAACTGCATTCCAAAACTGAGCATTGCAGCTTTCTTGCAGGTTTCTCAGTACTGACTCAGGAAAGCCACCGATCCAAGAGGTTGGCTACTTGGAAAAGGCTGCCCTCAGCTACCATCGGAAGTCCTCCAAAGATTTTTTTAACAATTATGAGATCTGTAAAATGTCCAAAACATATAATGTAACATTTGACCCAGAGGTTTCTGTCATCCTGGAACAATTCAAGATATTAAAGAGTTAAAGAACAACCCCCTGACTTTTAACCTAAATTCTACTGGTACTTATGTACCAGTAGATGTAATGTATTTACTGTTGACAATTTCAATATAAAACTACATCATAATGTAATCGTATCTAAGATTCGAGACTATACACAACCTTAATGTATTTTTATACTTTTAGTTTAGTTTGCAGCCCACTGGGTTTTATTTTTGGAAAGGTGAAGTCAATAATAAATGACCATAATGAAAAGACCAATAGCTAGTCTCTGCTTTGGTCAATATTTAATGATTTTTAGACTCCGGGTTCAAGACTATGAAGGCAGAACCATTTGAAAAGTGAAAGAATCATTTGCTTGTGTTCTAGTTATAATGCTGCCCACACAGTTGGCTGGCAGACATGACCTTTCTATATTGTGTTAAATTAAACAGAAAATAACCCTTTTCTTGAGATGTTTAGATTTTTGTATTACACTCACTCACATCATCAGGACTTGTCTATTTGTGCCTAAAATGAGATTCAGTTTTGAAAACAGAACAAAAAAAAATTACACCAACATTTAGCACCTCTGTTAGTTTATTGTTAATGTGCATACATTGTTCTGATGTGATTTTGTAGTTTTACAGTTCCATTTCTCAATGTTTCCTTAATCATTACTTTTACATTTCCATTCTCTTAATGTAATGATATTCAAGAACCAAGAACAGATCATAATATCCACAGTAGAACATATTCACTTACGTTTACTGCCATTTATCATTCCACTGACTTCCCATCCCAGAGGAGAGTTGTGAAATGATAATGTTTTAGGGGAGAAATTAATTCTGTGACAGGTGTGCAGTTTATTAGCCTGCTGTCACTTGTGTATTGACAAATTGCAGAATGCATTTTCTTATGCTAGCAAGTAATGGTTGTATTTAACTCCCATTAAAATAGCCCCATTCAAATACAACTATAAACATGTAAGAAGGCAGATTGCTGTATATAGGTTTTAATAGAAAAAAAACTGTAATAAGTGCTTAGCAGTTATCACTTGCTTCAGATCACCTTTAGGGAACCTTTCAAGACAAATTCTTCTGGATGTAGATTAACAGCTATGGCAGAAAACAAAGATGGTGATAAAATTAAGAATATTACTGTGAAGCACTGTTTCCATGCTCTGTACAGCACATGTTAGCTTGCTTTTTTGACATATGTAGTGATTACAGTTGACTACTGCGTAGAATAAAATTGTAATTGCAGCATCTACAGTATGTCATAGTATCAGTAAAGCGTCAGTTGTACAAGCATTTTGGAAAAATTGACTCCATTCTAAATAGAGTAGAAACAAATTCATCAAATAGCGTTATATTAATGTTAACCTTGAACTAACAAATATTGAATAGGGCTATTTATAGAGATAACTTATTCAAATGTTTATATTCCCTAAAATACTATAAAAATAGTCTAACAATCTGTGCATTTGTGTGGTACTGTACTTCTGTGTGTGCGTGTTTACGTGCTGTGTGTGTCTTATGTTGTTCCCGTTGTTTGTAATTGTGTTCCCTTCCCCCTCTGTATTTGTTTAACTCTGTCTCTGTTGCTGTGTGACCCTAGCCTGCATGCGGGGGCATGTTCTTTGTCTCCCCTGTGATTGGCCCTTCCCTCTGTATCAGTCGTGTAGTGCATGGTCTGTGTCTCCCCAGTGATTGGTCCCGTCTGTGAGTCACTGTGTGTTCACATGTTCAGTGTGTAACCATTGGCCCGAAGTGTGCAGCTTTATTAAGTTTTTGGAACGGGAAACCAACGTGTCTGTCTCTCCTGTTTTCTGGCTGCCTGTGAAACGCTACAGTACAATACAGAAATCGTGTTATTAAGAGCTGTATTTTTCCTTTGTTTGACTATGGTGATACTTTATTTTACAAACTGGATGGACTAATTAACCAGTCAGCCAGATTTGTATTGGAAGGCCACCCTCAAACCCATCACTGCCAGTTACTGGCTTATTTAAATTGGAAAGTCACTTAATTGTAGAAGGCAATTACATTGGGTACTTTTTGTGTGTAAAACTGTAATAGTTTTGCTGCCAGGTTACCTAGGTTTGTTGTTACAGGTAAATATACCCAAGTATAGTTTACGATCTAGTCATGCACTTCTTTATCGAGTGCCTTGGAGAAGGTCCTGGGCTGGCTGATCAGCATTTAGCTACAGAGCCCCTATGGTTTGGAATAGTCTGGACAAGAGAATCCGGGATATGATTGAGCATCAGATAAATAACCCAAATGTATAAGCTAAATGAAGAATAATGACTAAGATTACATTGATTTTAATGAGTCGGTTCCAAGAATTATCGAAGTGTAAATGTTTCTGATCCCAGATTGAATGTATGATGTGATTGTCTTTTAGAGTGATGTTATTTTCAGGGATGTGAAATTACTGCTGTCTGTTTTTGGTCATCTTGCCAGGACACTCTTGTAAAAGAGGGCTATGTCTCAATTGTTTTTTTTTCCTGGTTAAAGAATAATAAATAATTAAAAATAAGTATGATTTAATATGTGAGGCAATAGTAACATACATGCAAAGGAATAAACCATTTTTTTTTCTTTCTTACACTATACATTTGATGAGTGCCAAAGGACATGGGTATTTAATCAATCTCAAATAGATTGCTAAAATGATTAAAAACTAGTGGAACAAAATAGGTTTGTCTTCAAGCCAGTAGGGCAATCAGATTAAGATTGTGTTGCATCGGTGGTGCCACTGGGGGGAAGAAGGCTTTTGACATTGCTGCAGTCATCTAACCCTCACCAGGAATTTAATATTGACCCGAGAACAACAAAACCAAATGTAGTTTATTTCACAACATTACCTTGGGAAACTAAACCTAAAAATAATCCCAGTAGAGAGTACACATTCCCATCAGTTCTGCTTCTGTGGTGTCTGCAGATCCCCAGCAAGTTCAGTACCTTTCTTTTATATCCAGGTGTACATGAATACCCAATACATACCTGTCACAATGCTCTACGTTGTTAAACCAGGATCTGTGATATAGACAAAGACATACTTCAGTGGTAAAACACAGCTTTATTCACATTTCTCCACCTGGCACTTCCACATCTCATCCATCACTTTCACGAAGAGTGCAAATGAATGTAACTGTTGCTTCAGGCACTGCACGTTATGTGAGTTCAGAGGGACTTGTGTAGTACTGTATGTGAATTCAGCTTGTTTTCTTATCAGGGTCTCTAAGCAGGATATATGACACAACACATTAACTCTTGTTCTTCTTGGTCCTTATCTAGCATGAAGGCCACAGGGCACTAGATAAGGTAACTGTTTTGCAGGCATTTCTCTAATACTTCATTAAAATGGGAGGCTGATTAAAATAATGTTCATATTTTCAATGATTACAATTAAGATTGGTGAATATTTCACAGTTCTAATACATTTTTATTCATACATGTTATTTATTTTCAGAATCATATCTTACATTCCTTTGCCACCAAAGATATTTGTATTCAGACTTTTTAGTTGTACCTGACCATCATTTTACTCCATCAGCTTTGGTGATTTGTGTACTGTGTCTACATAACAACCCAAGCAACTACGTTAATGGCAACAGCTAATATAAACAAGAGCTATTCAATAGCAAACACTGGTCATAACTCTTTGAGGGCAAACACTAAAATAAACAGAAAAGTATCAATACATTTGGTGAAATAATGTATTCAGCTGCAGTAGAAATGCAATGTTGAGATCGTTTTAACTCTTGAAATATAGCCAATGACCATATGTCCATCAGATGTTACTTTTTAATATTTTTTTTATAAGGCAGTTGCTTTCCACAGCCAACCAAAAACACGATGATACAATACTGCTTTGAAATATGTGGTATCTTGAGAGTTTGAATATCTTCCAAGAACATGTAGGTTTATCTCAACAAGGAGTAAATGATTCAGCGTTTGGAAATGTCTCAGGAACCGTACTGAACACTGACTGCAAAAAATGTAATTGCAATTTAACAATAACATTCCTCTTCTCAGAAAGTGACTTTGAGTTTATAAATGCTTGAACCAGTTAGAGACAGTGTGGTGTGAGGGAGAGGTGGTTATAATAATTGTGTACTGAACATAATCTTGAATGCCAGGTTGTGACAAAGCTAAAAACACCCTTTTAAACCACAATTTTACTTATGACTTAAATCTCTGACATGACTTTTCAAAGCAATGGCTACATTGCAACGCAGGCCCTTAAATGCAGCACAATTCCATTTATATTCACAAATAAGCAATACATGGTATTAATCAAAAATAGTGCATGCCATATTTTTTAACTATATAGCATGTATTATGCATTTCTCTGTATTTAAAGTATTATGGATTTTCTTGTTGTTACTGCATCTTGTTAAGTGTTCTGTGATGGCGGTCCACTATGAAAGATGCTATATAACATAAAGATTGATTGATTGATTGATTGATTGATATGTGTTGTGTATTGTTTATTCATTTACAATTTATGTAAGTCATTTTTTAATTGTTCATAAAATTTGGATCACGTTTTTAAAACTGTTGATTAAGTCATATTGATTAATGGTTAAATAAGAATGTGAGATCTGGCATGAATATATTTTTGTACATTTCTGTTTTATTTCACACATAATTCTACTTTAATAACTTATACTTCCTATAAAGCATTATTAAATCATGTATTCATAAATTCTAGTCTGCAGGGCACACTTCTCAGATAGGCTTTGGGTGACAACAGGCAAAGTAACTGGAGAGATGGATGAATAGGTACGTACACTGGTTGGTGATTTTGATGAAAAGATAAATAAGTCTGTGTAAATATGTTGCTCTGAAAAGAAGTCAGTCAGCACGTTAACATTACTGTATTTAGTTGGCATAATGAAAAGCTCTTCTCCACGTTTAGATGTTGTTTGATATTCATAGCACTGAGGGGAAATTGTGATCTATAACCCGGCCTTTTTGTGCTGTAACAGCACAGTGCTGCCTTGCAAGTGAAACAGCAGATCTTTCATTTACCACTGACATTCCACAAAGAGCTTATAATTCAGCGTTAGCTTATCAACCGTCCAATCTTCCACTCCAGGGAATGTGTCAGTCAGCAGAAGGTACAGAGGAAGCGGCTTGAATGTTAATGGTTTCCATTTCAGCTGGCTGGCGGTCCAATGAAGACAAGCAGAAGCCATCTTTCTAGTTTCTATAGGTGTAAGTGCTGCAGTGTCCTTTCCTGCAACTCAGTTTAAAATGTATTCTCATGACTCATGGTTCATAAAAGCCCCTCCTGTCATATTTTTATACATTGTAAAATCAGCTGAGTAGCAGGTTATGTGAAAGATGGATGAAGCTGTGTTCTGAATTTTAATAACACTGCTCTTTATATATAAAACACACTAGAGTCGGCTAAAAGCATTATTTTCAATCCTGTGTTTTTATAAGGTTTTATCTTCCTTTATGAAGATTGAAAGCATTGTTCTGGGAAGACAGATTCACTTTATTCCAGGAGAATGTTCATCTTAAGTTACAAAGTCGAACATAATTGGGGGCTTAAATTGCTTTCTAGAATATTAACCCCAAATACCTCTTTGCAGTGAATTTAAGAGACTATTGAAAGCAATGAGATTTTTTCGTCCCAAACACCTCTCACATTCAATCTTCTTCGGGTTACTGGCATTTCACTTAGTGTTTATAGTGAAAAAGGATCCAAGTATGTGTAGAGTAATGTGTGTAGGTATATATCCTCTCTTTCTTTTTTTTACTGGATACATCAAACACTTCAACCCGAATCTCAAAAGTGTTTTTCTCACCTTTTGATGGGCACATTTATTTCCTGCACTGCAATCTTTTCTGTTGTGATTAAAAATGAAACATCCAGCTGCATCTCCACAGCAACCGACCAAATGGATTCATGTTCAGCAAGAATAGCTTTGTGGATTGTGCGCTGTGCATGGCTTTGATCCCTGGACGTGGTTGGCACGACCTAAGCTCCTGTCAATAATTAGTACTTGTTCACAGACTAGCTGCTTATATTAAGGGTAGGTAACGACTGTACAACTAGGTTTAAATTCAAATTGTAATGGGGATCAAAGTTGCCTCTCGTAGCCCCTACTCTAGGGCAATTGTTTATTACCAGTGAAAGCATTTAGCCCCAGCAGGCCCTTTACAATTCTGAGCACAAACTGGGTACCAATATAAATACCTCATTTTAAATACTTATATAGGATATAAGTATTTAAATACACATATAGGATAATTAAATATAATTTAGAATGCAGGAAAAATATTTGTTTGGGCTGATTCATACGTAACAGAACCAACATAAATTAGTACACTTACATTTACTTAACCTATTGAATTTGCCAACACTTTTGCTCCAGCTAAAACATCCAGTGGCCTTTATATAAATAATGTTACTCATTGGTGGCGTTTACATGCACAAGTCAAGACAGTTTTCCTTACCTGTTTGCCATACTTTTCAGGAAATGCCTTGCTATGTAGCTCTGATTTAGGAAAAAAAATCGTCCGTACCAATGCATATTACTCAATTCATAGTCATTTAGGGGAGGGGATATTTAAATGTCCGTGTCTGCTTACTAAGTAGGAAAAGAACGACTCTGAATATCGTGAGGAGAGCTTCATGCGTTGCCAATGAATTCACATGTGTTGTCACACACATTATGAACTACGCCGCGCATTAGCTACTTGTTTGTCTGGTTACCTTTCCAACACACACACACACACACACACACACACACACACACACACACACACACACTGTGGCAAAGTGCCCCCCCCTGTGTATTATATGTTACGTGTTGTGTGTAAATGTTGGTGTATAGTCATCGGTACACGGGATATAAACGGGTCTGTGTTTCACGTGTGATTTAAAAATGTAGATTTGTATTTAGGCACGAGGAGGGCACAAATCACTTCACGTGCTGGTTAAAATGTAATGTGTGGTCACGGGAGTGCACTTAATTAATTCACGTGCAGTTGTACCGAGATTCCAATTGAATGATTGACTAGCAATCGAGTCTCGGTACAACTGCATAAAAACAGCATGTTTTCACTCACTCAGGGTTGTGTGTTCGGTGAGTGGAGAACGGGTGTGGAGAAGGAGAAGGAGAAGGAGAAGGAGAAGGAGAAGGAGAAGGAGAAAGGAGAAAGGAGAAGTAAAGTTAAAGTAGAAGCTCACCATGTTTGTCTGTGTAGTTCGTTTTGTTTGTCTATTTATTTTGGCGCAAGTGCCGTGTCCTGTGTTTTTGTGTTTATACCTTTTATTTTCTGTTCTGTTAATTATTAAATGCTGAGCGCGATCACGCGCTCAGCTTCATCAAAACCCCAAGTCTCTGTCTGTTCTGTGTTGCTCCCGGTCTCTGGTCTGACGTCATCACCCACTCCGGCCATCTTTGTGACACACACACACACACAATTATATAAAATATCATTTCTACAAGTTGTACTACTTAGAATTTATATTTGTGTGTATGTTTGTGGGGGGGTGTCTATGTGATATTAAGTCAGAAAAACTGCTGAAACCTCGTGAGCCACAAGCACGATTCTTGCTTACATGGGTTTTTACAGCTATTTTTATTGTGAGAAAGCAATTGACCCTGCCCTTAAAGTGACGCTGCCAAAAGGACATCCTTTTCCTGTTTCACGATGTATTCGCGTGACAACGTCAACAGTCATGACTGTAGAGTCGATTTTCAAGTGCATGTAAACCAAGCCGTTGATGTCTGGGTTCACGGGCCCTGGACTACCAGTTGGTAATGCTCTCATCAAGCTTCATGTTTTAAATGTTTAAATCATTTAACATAACAGATCTGCTGTTGTCAAAGCCACCAAGGCAAAACAAAAAAAGATACATTGGGAGGGAGCTGTGACAAAAATTAGGGTTAATACAAGAAAATGATACTAAATGTGTATGAAAGGACTTTGTCGTGTTGTAATGTAATAATCGGAAATGATATGACAAGAACAGAAGAGTGCACCTGGTTTAATAAACAGTATAAAACGCGTCTGGAATTAAAAGCTCGACCTGACATCTGTGCTATACCACTTCAGGGTTTTACTGATATTTTGAATCGAATGGGTTTTTACAGGAACACACTGTGTGTGGCTTACCCAACATGGGGTTAAACAAAAAAGAAAGGTTCGTTTTCCCTGGGGTGACTGACTTAAGATTTATTATTTGACTTTCATTTTGATTTAGGCGTAATTGTTCATTATGATAACTTATAATTCCCCATTTAATTAAACTATGTAAACAAGCAATTTTAATAAACCGCCAATTCTTCTGGGACTCTGGTATTCAGCAGTGTAAATACAGGACGTGTGCAAATTTCAGTTGCTGTGCCTTTCAGTAAGCATCAAAAGCAATGTGTCAGGAGCATGAACTTGTCAACAACAGACAGCATTGTGTGTTCATTTTTTTTGTTTGTTTATTTTTATAAACCCTTCAGCAGGTTACTTTCATTAGACATTTGTTGACTTTCTTATTTTTTACTTATTAAAAAAACATTTATTTTACATAGGGTTACAAGTGTTCAACCAAACCCATCCTTCATGGGTAGCAGTCTCTGTAAGAATTCATTTTTACATACACTTCATTATTAAGTGTATGTAAAATGCAATGTGAAAGTACAGCAAAATTGTAGCCATAAACAATGGTAGTATTAAGTGTTGTTCTTTGCTGTTTGAATGGGAGTGTTTCTTCAGTACTGTGCTTGGGAATTGTTAACACACCAAAGCTGCTTCAATGACAGTAATTTCAAAAGTAGTATTAGTGAAAGAAATTGAGTCAAGGGATAAGTTAACATAAATATACACAGGACACACAATGTCCTTCCACTTTGAACTACTCTTCAAATTATACCTCCCAGAAGTCAAAATAATGTATATTTTATAGGTCATTCAAATACAATTGAATGTCCTATGTGTTGATATATTCGGCCTGTTTAATATAACCTCTGTATTCAGAGACAACAGTGTTGTTACCCAAGAGATTTTTTGACATAGAGCTAAATAATTTTCCATACAGTTGTGCAGTTTTTACTATGCTGACACTGCATAGTCCTCCCACGATATAGTTTTTGAACAGTTTCCACAAATGTATATTCTCTCTCTTTTTTATTGATAATTTAACTACAGTATT
The DNA here is from genome assembly GCA_030684275.1 of Acipenser oxyrinchus oxyrinchus. NCBI lineage: Eukaryota > Metazoa > Chordata > Actinopteri > Acipenseriformes > Acipenseridae > Acipenser > Acipenser oxyrinchus. The sequence continues at coordinate 89,892,989 of CM060247.1, forward strand.
TTTTAAATATGACATGCACCCTGTGAATAAAATGCATTACTGAGCAGCCTTGGCTTATTTACATCCCCTGTATAACCAGTGTTGGGCACGTTACTGAAAAAAAGTAACCTATTACGTGTTACTCGTTTCTTCAGAAAACGTACATAATGTTCTTACATATTACTTAATAAAAAAGTAATGCATTATATTATTCGTTGCGTATTACTCATTATATATTTATTTCTCTTGTCTTGTTCTACGAAACAGTTGTTGTGACTATTGGTTACTATTTAACTGTATGTCTGGTAATTTATGTATTAAATGTGTCCAACAGGTTTTCTAAATTGTTGTAGTATAACAAACAAACAACTCTTAATAATGTACTGGATGTAACAAATAGTAAATTGTAATCATTACAATACATGCGACTTTTCGGCAGTCATGAGGAGTGAAAATTTTAAAAAAATAGCAACTGAAGTTACGTAATGGCTTATAAGAGAATAGCAAACGTTAGTTGGAGAAAAATGTTGTGTTAGATACGTTACTTAATGTAATAGATACACACATGTATTTTGTAGATATATATTATATATCTATGCATCAATTACACTGTAGGATTTTTCATATACATGCAATTTGAGTTCTTCAAAGCATATATTCAGTAAACTATTTTAAAGGTTTTGTTTATAAATCTAAATAGTCATTGTTGTAGCGCATCAAAAGGAGCTTCGGTTACTGTAGAAGAAGCTGTTTATGTACCTGTCAGGATCTCTGTTATGACTGTATTAAGCTCTGTACTCAAGCCAGTTAATCCTGATTGTCCGCACGAACGCAATGAAAGCTGTTATTACTACTTGACTAATTTGGGGATTTTAAAATCTCAAAGAATATAGGAGTGTGTTAGCATATCCTCTGTTTATAGTGAGAGCAGGGCATGGCGTATTCACATCGCCTTTTATTTGTAGTTGTGTTTTTCACTGTGTTTATTTTGCATTTTTTTTGTTTCCTTTCTCGTACTCTGTTGTGTATGGATGGCTGTGGTGAATACCATTGGTGGTACAAGCCTGAGTCACTTGCTGAGTGCTGCTGTAAAATAAAACCTGAGTGCATGAGCGGCATTTCGACTGTACTTCTGTGTCTTCCCTGTTTGTTAACGGATTACCCACACTCCCTGTCACAGGGTGAATCAGAGATCTCGGGATTTTTTTGTGTAGTGTTGAAATAGGGGTTATAAATGACCAACGTGGAAGTTACACTGTTACTGTAACTTATGTTACTAGTTAGTTGGGTTAATAGTACAGTATGTAGTTGATTTACAGTATTTTCATAAAATGTTAACATCCATTGCCCTGTTATTTGTTTTTTGTCAATATGACAAGGATTTTATGTCCATAGTTCTTACATTTGAAAAAAATGTAATAGTCCAAACCATATACAATAAACAGATGGCCATCTAATAAACATTTTGTCTCACCGTTGTCCGGGAAATATTATAATAACCTGCCAAGGAGCATTAAGATTACTCATTTTGGTCTCTCCTGAGTTTAGACTACAGTCAAAGATGGTTTGTCATTACCTTGCTACTGCAGCACAGTCCTGAAGCATAGTTTTTATAGGGTTGTCAAGATCCATAATTCACAAATCATTAACTGCTTCATTAACAGTGCTGCTGCTCTTTGGACCCTTAAACGTAGCGGTCACAAGACGATATAAGCAAACACTTATTATCTGAGGCATGCATGCATCACTTCTGGCTTGTGCAATGGGTGATTGAAAGTAATGGACTAACATAATAGTATATTTTTTTTAATAAACACCCTAGCGAGATCATTTTGGCTTTTTAGCAATTGAAACATTCCTAACATTCAAGCAGACTTCACAACTTTTAGGTATTTGTATCAAATGTTCACTATTTCTTATGTGTTGCTGGGGACAGGTTTACAGTTACACTAGGAGTGTAGACATGATTCTGAGTACTAACATGAAGTAATACTGTCTTATACTTCCTGGAGATGTGTAAACAAAATGGTTAACACTCCTAGGTGTGAAACCACTTGAAAAGACCTCGACAAATTTTTTCCCAAGTCTCGCTTGTAACATATAATGAATAAATAAACACGGAGCTTTACCTCCTGCCAACACCCTATCAAGAGAGCTGAAATCATTACCATCTTCTCAGCTTCTCATTTTAACTGAGTGCCTGAATTATTTTATCCAGTAATGAAGCAGTCTCATGAGGGATGTTGTTTGTTGTTTCTTGACCTTCTGGAACAGAAAACAGAGGGCATCTTAAAATGAATGACAAGCAGCACCAAAAAACATGTTTTTTTTTAAGTATGCGATTTTTATTCATTAATCAAATCCTCCACTGCAAAACCATTGTTTTCAGGGAGAAGAATGAGTATAATTAAAGCATGGCCAATAAGCAGATTTGACCTAGGTTGAAAATGTAACTATTTTAGGGCCTTATCACCTCTTTCAATTGCTGTTTCAATAGCTCCCTTACTCTATTAGACCATGAACCAAGGCCTGAGAAATTTCATACTTCCAAACATTCACCCACAGGGACCAGTAAACAGCGTTGGAAGCTCTTAAACACATTCCTCAGTCAGGTGTCAAACAGAGCTATGGCACTAACACAGCAGTAAGTTTTGTTTAGAGTAGCTCAGAAAACCAGCCAAGTGGCAAATTTGGACATCTGTGTGAGACTACAGTCCTCTTGTTTTTTTTGGGGTTAATCTGTCAAGATAACCATTTCCCCTTTCTCTTATGCAAACACAGACTTCCTTGTTTAAACACTATAACAGCCTTAACAGAACACACAGCTTTTAATCATTCAGTGGTAACTACACTGGCAGGAGACTGAGCAAGGTATAAAATAGCTTGAAAGTAAACGTTGAGCATTTCTGACAGTTTTCAAAACTCGTTCTAGTGAGTATGATTCACTGCTTGCAAAAAAAAAAAAAAAGTAGCACATTTTAAAGTGTATGCTGAGGGTTTATTTTTTGTACAAATGTACAATATTATTCAGCCTTTGTTGTAACAAGAAAAAGTAAAAAGATTTCATTAAAACTAAAACAAAAATGTTGTATTGTATTTTGTGTTTAAATATTTATTTAAATCAGATTTCCTTTTAACAAGATGACCAGGTTTTAACTCTGTGGACATTCTTCCCAGACCTTTGATGGCGAATACAAATCATAAGTTAATAACTGTTTTTTTATTGGAAAAGACACCAAATAAATATTCCCTAAATCAGTTCTTTATTTAAAATAATTAAATGTAAGAACATGTATGTCCTTGGCATATTCTCAGATTTCCTGCCAAGCCGACGGCCTAGGCAAGGAATGAAGAGAATTAGTCAGAAGACATTGTGCAGCCACTAAAGAGACAAGCATTCTGGAAATGCTAAACCCGTTGACATCAATGGAAGAAAGTCTCTGAATGAGATCATTTTGACTTCCCCGCTCACATGCTCAATGCCATTCTTTCCACTTGTTAAAAACAGGTCAGCCATGCACAAGAGTTCAGCGCTGAACTGTGACATTTCTGAACGCCCAGTGACAAGGGATGTGATTCAGGCTTCGTTTTAAAAGGCACACAAAAATGCAATTAGAACTGGTGTCATACAATAATCCTCAGTCTTCACATGCTCACACAGTGTTTCCAAAAGCCAAGCTTTGAAGCTTCAATAACATTTTATCTTCATTACTTTGGATGCTGCTGAGTAAACAATATACTCCTACAAGTTCTAAAATAGGCAAGTGGTTACAATTTTCAGTCAAAAGGTCACCATGCTTTACAATAGTATGTTTTTTTTTTTTTTTCCTCAAAAGGCTTTTACAGTTCCACAAACTGTCACATTAGATGTGATAACCACTTTTACATTATTTAACCCAAACCATACATTTAGTTTTGTATAGCGTTGTAAATTTTGTATATGCTTTCCATATTTTTGTTTATACAGATGACTTTAAAACTCAGATACCTGAATTAGTATATGTTGCAGTATTTTACTGTACCACATTAGCCATAAAGGCATGCTTCTGGTTTGTTAAGTGTTTTTTGTTTTTTTAGTGTTTTACTGTGCCCTCATGCATGAGTCACATCCCAGAGGCATTAAGTTGGCAGAACAGCTGTCTTCTTAAAGTGGACAAAAACAGTACTTAATAGCTTGTTTTAATTTGACTGATTTACTTTTCAACTTAGAAGACAACAAATACAACCAAAACTTTTCTGTCAGGGGTTCTATTCTGCTTTTAAATAAACTGTAAAGACATGTTGTATTCTGTTATGGAATGCTCTTGGAGACTATGTGGGGATACGTGGAAGGCATTCATCCAACTGAAACTGAGTAAATGTAGTGAAGTGAGCTATAAAGAGCAATAATACTTTATTAGCCATAGCCTCTCTGAGGTAATGAACCAGTCAGTTTTAAAGAAATATCAAAGACGACATCATGGAAAATAAGACTGTCTGTTATGGAACTGGAATATAAAACTAAAATGTAGCCTAATTAAATGTTTTCCAGAATATACTTTACTGGGAGCTGTTTTTTTGGGATGGCACATATTTTAATTATCCAGACAGTGGTGAATCTAATCATTGTCACTGTTTAGAACTTTAAGATCATTGAATTCTACATCAATGGTCTTTGCTAATAAGATATTGATTATTTTTAAAAGGACATGTGACTAGTGAATTTGTGTAGAATGGCAGGGTGGGCACTCTTTAAACAGTGGCTTAAATTCAAACAGTTTAAAATGATGTCCACACATTCATAAAGACTTCCTACTATGGATTATTTATTAATCCAATGTTGGTAGTTGCAGTGGAATCCATAACAAGTGGGCAAACCGGGGAACAGTGTGGCGTGCTGGGGCTGACCCAACAGCATGAAGGCCCCGACCATATGTACAGTAAAGGAGTATGGAATCATATGGGATCGGGAAATTATTGTTACTGTTGTTTGCTGTAAATAGTTGAATGTGTTTGCTCTCCCTTGTTTCTAAATGTGTTCCCAGTGTCTTCCTTTGTGAGTGTTTGGTGGCTGTTTGTGTTTCTTCTATGTAGTCATCATGGTGGGGTTCTCTGGTCTGTGTAGTGGGCTGAGCCCCCTGTGTTCAAGCCTTCTCTCTTTTTTGGTGCTGTTTCCTGTTAGTAACATTGCACTAAAGGGGCAGAGTCCTACCTCAGAGGCTGTAAGGCTGGAGCTATTGCCTAATAAAATACCATATTTTTCCAAAGAGCAATTCCATTGTTCCTTGGTTTCATTATTGACTTGGCAGGAGGCAACTTTTTATAGGAGTCTACAATATGTATTCTTTACTTACTTAGAGTATTGTAGCCTGCAATGTTAACAACAAAAGCATTGCGTTAGCTTGGTTCTATCCTGTGTTGTCTGTAACCCAGCCATGTATTTTTCAACATAATCCTGATGGAGCGTTCACCAAGACAAAGCGCATTACTATTACGAACATCATGGTTGCCACAGTAGTTCCTGCTGCTTTCTGCAACCATGCTGGTGCTCTGACTGGAATGAATAGCATATAGTGAGAACAGAAAACAAAGAACAGCAATGGGAGAGGGACAAGATCTGCATACACTACCATGCTTAGAATTGAAATTCGCGTTCTCCTTGCGAATGCTCTAGACATGGGACACAATGAAGTAAAGTAATGTGCTACTGCGGGGTGTTCTGTAACAATTAAAGTGAGTGCGCATTAGGGTTGAAATCTTCAAATTCATTCAAAATTTTTCCTTTGTACGTTTTAATTAATTCACTGTATATTATTGTGCTTCTCCTTTGTAAAGCTGTAGTCTGCAGCCAAATGTAAGAGACTGTGCAATTTGTTTTCCAAGTGCTAGTGTAAAATGGGAGCCATGACCATTGTGCCTTATAACCTGTTCCATGGTATTAAGGGCCTGTGACAGGGAGACCCTGGGTGCTTGGGTGCATGTGTGCCTTTATGGAAGCAGCTGGGACCCGCAAGAGAAGACGCGTTGCTGGGGAATAATTGAGCAGGTGGGCTCGCCCGGCGCTGAGCTGATCGGGAGGTTCGGATTGGCTAGGGGGCGTGCCCAGGGAGGCTACGCGGAGCTCCAAAAGCATCAGTGCTACAGCTCGAGGCTACTGCACAGCCATTGCTACACAGATGGGCCCTGAGTGAGAGCTGGCGCCGTGTTTACATCAAGGTGGAGAGCGTCCGCTCCGAGGTATTAGCTACACGAAACCCTTCTACTGTACGACAGTGCTCATGAAGACATTGCCCAGCCGAGGTCATTTGGAAAGGCTGTTTGAGGAGTTGCCGTGAGAAGGCCGAGACTCTGGAAGCCCAGAACTAGGTCAGTTTAGGGGATACTGATCCCAAACAGTATAGAAAGGGTTTGCATAGAGTAGTAGGTTCCTGGAGCAGGACGTTCCTTTTAGTGGGACTAGCGCTTGCCATTTGTGTGGCAAACTTTTATTTTTAGCTTTGTTTTGTTTTATTTACTTTATTAAATGGGACACTAGGACTACCATTGTTGGTACCCTTGTGTCAGCACTTGTATTTATTAAATCTGCAAGCCTGTGCAGTGTGTCAACACCCAACGCTCTGTGTCTGCCTTATTATTATTATCTAGTGACGACCCACACACGTGACAAACCCCCCTGTTACAGGGCAGCTATATGTTTATTCTATGGTTAAAAAATAAATAAATAAATAAATAAAAATCCTTGTATCCAATTCTTAGTAGTTATTATTTTAACTGAGTATTGTATGCATACATGGTTATTTAAAAAACAATACTTGAAGCAATGAACAACAGCCTGCTTTCATTCCAAGAGCACATGAAGTGTGTAATGTATGGTTTATTAATTCCTGCATGCATGCAACTGCCTGAGAATGGTTATAAAGGCAAATTGAATACATGTTTGTCTTTAAAAAATGAAATACATACAAAGAGATAGACAGACAGAGTGCATCCGTATACCCCCAGATATTGATGCTCTTAATTGTTTTAAAGGCTTCCCTTAGCAATTGAATTGGCAGTTCTCCAGATAAGTGATACACATGGACAACAGGTTCCACAACTACCAAGAGGTTGTGTTTATTGGAATGATATTATCTCCTCAATCACAAACACCAAAAATTAATTAACTGTGTAATTGTCATTGTCATGATTCATTCGGATTTACCTGATCACTGTTGTAAGCAAGACTTATCTATATAAGAGATATTGTTACTTAGTGAACAGTACAGTATGGATGAATAGATTTGTTGTATTTGTTTGTAAATACTTCTCTATTTTCCCCTGTCTGCCCTCATCTCCCTAGGTTTGGATGGCTCTTAAAAGAAGTGTCTATCAAAGCAATACAGGTCTGCCACCCCATGCTGTTTTATAATCAATATATATACAACAAAGTTCATCATTTTTATTCCACCAAGCTGCTTCCTTCAGTGTATGTATTCCACTGGTTGGTCAGTGGTATAAAAATATGCTAAACCAAAATGTGTCGTTTCAAAATTGCCTGTAAGATCGGTATATTGGATTTTAAAATTCCAATTTATATTCTTGGCCTGCATTAAATCATGAGATACCGGTATCTTTTTGTACTTCTGGAGTAAGAAGTGCTGTAGCATGTAAAATGCATGATCCATGGACAAGCAGACACTATCTTGCAGACTGATTTCCTGTTTACCTAACTGCTCAACTGCTCTTGATTTGGTTTGCGCATTACATTTTTCACTTTTCCAGCTAATCAATAACTGTAATAATTAAAATTGATAGCTGCAAATAACTTGGGACAAGGCTGTTGCCAGAATACTGATTGTGTATTTGGCTTCAAAAGATAGGCAGCAGTGTGGAACACTTATTTTCCAATTTGCTATTAGCTGTGCACAAATTGCTTTAGCTGTATCCAGCTGATTTAGACCTTGCCTGGAGGTGAACTAGATTAATTGAGAGCAGCACATTCATTGCTTACAGAATGGACTCTGTAATTGGAGGAATTTGTTTGTGCCAGTTATAAAATAACAATAAAGTTTTTTTTCACTTGGCTTTTCTTTAATTTGTTCTTGGAAAAAAAGCAAAACAATTAAAATCAAGCAGAAACCAACATTACCTTGAGAGTCTTATTTAAAGCACCAGAACAATTGAAGTCAATATTTTTTACACTGTAACATTAGCCCAATAATGTGATATTGATTTTTTTCAAGCAATATAGAAAACAATACAAAATCCTGTTCATTTTTCTGTGACTAAGATTTTTTAAAAAGCAGATGTGAAATGAGATCCTGGAGCAGTTTTTGATCATCAAAAATGAAATACAGTTACCTCATAGTGGTGATATATTGGCTAAAGGTACAAGAGGTAAATTTGGATTTTCTTGCACAGTATAAATGTCAAAACAAAACTATTAGTATTCACCTAGATACTAAGGCTAATTGAGAAAGCCAAAGTTTGTCTAAGAACCAGAACTAATTCAATATTAAAATTGAAAATGACATACTCAATTTTATATCTCTTGTTTTACAGTGTATGTTTTACTACTTTACAATACTATCACATTGTTTGTTTTTCAGCTAGTGTATGAGCTGTAAACACAGCAGGTAAATAGATATATTATCGGGGGGGTTTTGTAAACAATTACATAAAACTCTGGTTTAAATTATTAGAATGATATTCACATACACCTTCGGGGGGGCGGGTTTTAAGTGATAACTCCAGTGTTAATCAACAAATCGGTATGTTGCCATTTTCAAGCGGCCGTTATGTCTATTTTGTTATTAAATTATCATTTCCTAAATTTAGTTGATTTATGAAATAATGTTACTATCTTAATGAGCAGTGCTTCTTGCGACTATTTCTTCTGCTTGTGTGTGAATTTAAAAGGAAATCCGTGTTGTCATAATTTATCAGTTCATTTGCACTTGGAAAAGGAGGGTTTTAATTAATAAAAAAAGTATATAACTCACCTTGAAACAGTATTTAAGTTCTTTGGTGTTAAAAAAGTAGAATGAACAAACTACAGCAAGGCTTTGTAAGGAGTTGCAGCAGCAGTAGCAGCAAATTTAATTTTAGAGCTTGAGCCTGAGATTGACAGACCCCGGCTGCGACGGCGACGATACCATGAGAAAGTGCACAGGACCAGGGTTAATTCCTTAGATTTACCAGATGACGATCTAAAAGCTTGATTGCGTATGGATAGGGCAGCTATTATCGACCTCTGTCAGACTGCGGGAGGACTTTGAACTACCTACGACAAGGGGCCGTGCCGAACCCCCGCATGTGAAGGTGTCGGCTTGGCAGCATTGTCCTTCTATGACTGGTTCATTTCAAAGGTCACAGGTGATTTGATAAAGAGGGTTAACGATTATATCAGAATCCCACTTAATCAGAAGCAGCTGCAAAATATTAAAAGGGATTCTATGACATTGCACTCATATCACAGCAGCACCATGCATCCTACAACATCTGGAACGTATCTGCAGATTTCCCTGGCTCCTGTCATGACTTACATTTTGACACAATCCGCTGTGTTTAATCATTTCAGAGACCCGATACACCAGATGGCATATTACTAGGTCAGTATTGTAAGACTACCTAGATAATTCAATATTTGTAGATATGAAAATATTTTAGCCTCATAGACTCAATTTCAAAGCATTAATGGATTGATTTTATTAACAAATTAAGTTTGAAAATCTCTTGCTACTAAAGCTGTCGTTACTATACCGCGAGTTTGATACAATAACACTGTTTTTGGAAAATCCCCCCCACAGTCACTTAGATGGCAGTAAAATTGAATTTTCTTTGACCTTGCTTATTATCCTAATCCGTGTGGAAAGGCTGGGTTATGACCTCTAGGAGAGACATTTCACTGAATATAATGAAGAGAAAGGACAATGTAAATAATGAAGTATACCTAAGGATGAAATGGTTTACACAGAGGTTCCCAGAGGCTCACCTAGCACTGCCTTTATGAATGCTGTATGTGTCATGCAAACATAATTCATATCCCACTCACACCAAGTTGCTTTCCAACCACAGGAAGCACTGCTTTGGAATTTGTGTTCCTACATGGTTTGGGATATAATGTGAGGCAAGTTCACTTCATTGCGCTTCAGAGACCGCAACTGGCCAGGCAGTAGACAACTCCAGGCAGAAACTACCCAGGTTCGTTGGGTGAAAAGAAGTGACTGTCTTGACAGCAGAGCCTAGGTTGACCATTGATCTTCAGTTCTCCCGATCGATATGTGTGTGCAGCACTGATATTTCCATTTGGCTTGAATAACGGGTGTAAAATTGAGAAAACTATTCGGTTCAACCAACCTGTTTTTGTACTGCTTTTGTTTTTTCCATGGTTAAGCATCATCTGCAATGTCGTTAATGTACTTGTGGATGTTAACAAACCCATTCTAATATTTGACAATAGAAACGCATGACTGGATTGTGCCTTTATAATTTGTATGTTTTATTTTAATTATTTAATGCATCATTTTCCTCCTTCCATTTGTGTCTTTCTAAATGAATACCTTACATGTAATAATGATTCAATTAATCCACTAGAAATTATTTAGATTATTGACCAGTTTAAATTGTATTTAGAACTAAATGTATATGTTTTATATATTGAAATTAAAATTGATTCCTAAACCTAATTAGTCTTAAATTTCGAAACACAATCTTCAATGTTACATTGCTTTAGATGTTTAGACACACTGCGAACCTGGGTCATGACCCATGATGTCACTGCACACCCAAGGAAACAGGTTGACATGTTTATTGTTCTGGGAAACAGAACCATGGGGAAAAAATGTCACATGAAAACTGTGCTATTCATATAGGTTTATTTATTTGTATGAATTGAGGAATATGGATAAAAAAATCTCTTTTCTTTTTTCCTTCTACAAATCAAGTACATGCTGTTTTTTTAGGGATACATCTGAATATGTGTGGAATGTGTTTGATTAAATAATACTATATGAATTTGAAATTAATATCATGCATGTATTATCCTGATTCAGACCACCAACAGCATGGTTTTCAAAAGGGGACAATTAAAAATGGCACCATTGCAAATGCTATGAGTTGGTTGCTAAAGTAAATTGTACTGAATTGGTTGATATTCACTTCAATAAAAAGCAAACAAGTCTAGCTTGCTTTAGAGATAATGGCTCCAGCGTAATTCCTTCAGCAGTTGTATTAGGTTCTCAATGGAAGTGTTCTGCATGCTTACCCCTCTGATATGTCTTGTGTAGAACTCATTAAGCTAGAATGACAAAGGTTAGCTACAAACTCAATGTCTTCTGAAAGTAAAATAAGCATCCCCATAAGGAGCCACCTTGCTGGCATGGAAAATGATTTTGCTTACTCTAATTATTTATATTGTTATTCATACCCAGACCGACTGGGTAAAAGTGAAACAAAAAAGAACAGATTTTGTACATTTTACTTTATTCACATATACCAATCTTGTGTGTCCAGCATACAGCTCATTTCTATTTCTGCTGTTACAATTCGTACTTGGTTTGTAGTTTTGCTTGAGGTGAAGGTCACGACATCACCTTGTATCATAAAGTAGTGTAAAAACAAGTAATTCAGGCCCAGAATTACATGTTTTAAATACTGTAAATGTAAATATAGAAAAAAATGAATTATTTAAACAGCTCAACCTTTGTAACTCTGTGAAGAGTTAATTATGATTATGTGGACATTTGAACACATCTTCCCCCCTCCTTAACCTGAGCAGGACTCTAGGAGGAATTAGTATTTTTTTAGGGTTTTATAAGATGTTAAAACATAATACTTTAAACACAGCCCTTATACAAGATTTCCAATGGTAATACCAAGTATTGACCATAATTTACCATGGTTTACCATGTTTATTAATATGCTTTACCATACCTCACTGTTCTTTACATTGCTTTCCAATGCTTTACCATGCTTTCACTATGCTTTATTATGCTTTGCTATGCTTTTACTATGGTAAACTTTTATAAGGGAGACCATGCCAGTAGTATTAAACATCAAGAAAACAAATTATTCGGATGACAGATAAGATAAGAAGGAGACTCGCACTACAATAGTAGAATAGGATTAGCTCAAATAGGGCAGCCTGAGGCTGGTTGTAACATTTATGGATAAAAAAATAAATACAAATTAACCTTTGACCACAGTGGCAGTGCACCATTGGGAGTTTGTAGTATAATAGTAGGTTGTACCATAATGTAATAGATAAATACAGTTCCTAATCTTTAAATAAATAATTAATTATAAAAAAGAATACTGCAACATCTTAATTGGAATAAGACAGAACCCATTCTAGAAAGCCAAACCTCACTTAACATTTAGTGCTTTAGTTTTGTTTTCATTTTTTTGTTCAATCCAAAGTCATTGCCCTTTGTGTAATCCTCATGCGTCCAGTTCTTTTATTGGAGAGCCTAAACCCATTGTTCTCCATATAAGATGATGTTGAAATTGTGATAGCTTGCAAGCCAAAACTATTCCTTCTCTACTGTGCTCTACAAAGAACTGTGATTTCCCTTTCTATATTGACTTTTTCTCTTATCTCCTTTGTCTTCCATCTGTATGATTTGAGTATTACAACCAGCCAAAAAGCCTTGATATATTTGTCAATGCTCCAGCAATTCAACCCTTCCACTATAAGCAGACATGTGTAATTTGAGGTCATAAGTAACAAATAATATAACCGTAAGATTTGATTTGAATATCGCAAAAATGTTGTCTTTCCTGTTCCATGCTCTGTGGCAAAATTGGTTCAATACTTTGCTGAAAAAAATTGTATATATTGTGTATATTTTAAATAGACTTATATAACCGACAAGAAGAAAGGAATGGGAACCCATACACTACAGTAACATGCTGACGGCAGAGAGAAGCTGTAATTTAGAGACTGGGTGGATGCTTATCCGCTGTCTTAGTTGTGAGGATTAAGACATAGTGTCACGGTCACCACGGCTCATCATTTTCACTTTCTCAAAAGCTTGCCAAAATGTTTGTAGTATTCTCCTACTTTTACCATATTCTTATAGCAATGAAAAAGAGTGTGTGACCTCAATCAAATGCTATCACAAGCTTAAAATGCCTTCTGAAATAATTTAAAAAGGTGTCATTGTGTCAACGCTTTAGTCACATATTCCATTAGTGGTTTGGTCTGAGTTTGAACAAGCACTACTCTGGTTGTAGTTAAAGCAATAATCCTTCTCTATGTCCCTTCAAGTAAAAAAAAAAAAATTGGTAAGATAAATGGCAGATTTGCCTTTAATGTTGCAAACAGATGTTAATGTTTACATTCCTGCTGACTTTGCATCATCAAGAGGCAAAATAGAGGGAAACTGGTTTCTGTGACTTATTTGGTCTCCCTTGTTGTATAGATTGCTAGAATCTACTTTAATAATACAATACAACCTGTTATGGGGTCACCTGAATGAAGGGGTTATCTGCTTTTCACATTAAACTCCTGAAAGATACAAACAAATGACAAAGAGACCTTTGTTCAGTCCCTTCGGTTAATTTGGGATTCACTGTTAAAGGTTACAATAGCTGCATTGTTCCCTGTGTGTCATAAATGTTATGCTCAAGAACGATGAGGGGATTGACAGATTTGTGGTAAATGAATCTGCCTGTTCATCCTCAAATCTGGTACAGTCAATCAGCTGCAGTGCTGGGCTAATCTTCCTTCATGTACGTCATCCCTGACCAGGAGAGATCTTTGTTTCTTGGGGTTATAGGGGTAATTAAGTCTCCATAACATCTTGGTAGCAAAGGCTGCCAATTGTCCTTAACTCCCCAAATCAGCTCCTGGTATTTGTGAGTCCTTCTGAATAAAGACAAACAATATAGTAAGAAAACAGATTTGTTTTAAATGGAGCATGATTTGTAAAATAATCAAAGTCACTTTGACAATATCACTTTGGCTCTTTGTAGTAATACACCACATCGTGGGATCAGGGTCTTTTGGGGAGCTTCTCAGTGATGATCATGCACCACCACAGCATTGGCAGACAAGCTTGTGTCGCGTGGAATTCATTTGATAACGTACATAAAATTGTGTAAGGTAATATCTACAGTAATGAGACTGGAAGCAGGGTCAATGTGAAATCTTCAAATCATGAGTCAAATTGTTTTAATCTTGACCTAGCTCAATCATGCCTCTGAACGAGATCCTTCGCATGAGCAACACAAATTGTCATGTTGCTGTGATTACTGTCAATCGGCGACCACGTGGGTGAGACGGCAGTGCGTCAGCTGGTTCGAGTTACCAGTGATACCAGAAAGTGGGACGCCAAGTAAGGTGAACAGGGTTGATTAATTGCTTGTGCTGGAGGATGCGATGGAGGATCGATGAGGAGGAAGTCATCCATCAAGTGGCGGAGGAATGGAATGTGGCGGGAGTTGAGAAGGATCCAGCAAAGTGCTTCTGAGAGTGTGTCAAATATTTTTGGGCTACTACGGCAGCCAAAGGTGAGCTGAGTGGAGAAATAATATTTATTGTTCCAGGAAATTCCAAACAGGTGGCATAGGGAGGGGTGAATAGGCATCACTTTGAAAGCATCTGATATATTGGCTTTGGCTAGCCATGAAGCTTGGCCTGCTATTTTGATAAATTTGATAGCGTCTGATATCTTAATATAATGTAAGGAGAACTAATCGTGAGAAATTAGTATTTTGAAATTAGATTTTTGCAGATGTAGGAAGATGACAGGATTTTGGAGAGGCCGGTGGAGAAGCCATATGAGAGGCCATTGATGAGATAGGAGGTGAATGATTTGTCTGGTGGTAATGAAGCTCTGGAACGTTGATAGGAGTGGAAACCAGAAACAGCTTTTTTTTTTAATTTAGTCATTGCCAATGATTTTACCCAATTTTTCTCCCCAATTGGAATCGCCAATTGTGTTATTAATCCCGGTTCACCACTGCAAACCCCTAGCGACACGGGAAATGGCGGCTGACACACACATCCTCCGAAACGTGTCACTGCCAAGCCGCCTTTTTTCGCACTGTGGATCCACAGCAAAGCCACCAGACCTATAGTGCCGGAGGACAACACAGATCTGAATGGCTCCACAGCAGACCTATCAGCCACAGGAGTCACTGGTGCGCGGTGAACCGTAGTTTGCCGTGCCGACCGTGCCCTCCCTACCTGGGTGGCGCTCGGCCAATTGTGCGCTGCCCCCTGGGAACTCCGGGTCACGGTAGGCAATGACAAAGCCTGGATTCGAGCTTGCGATCTCCAGGCTAAAGGGCGCATCGTGCACTCCACGTGGAGCGCCTTTATTGGATGCGCCGCTCAGGAGCCCCCCAGTAACAGCTTGGATTGTCATTTGGGATGGGATAGACAGATAGATTTGCAGCACATATGTAACTGAGATGGATTTACCAATGAGCAGGAGGCTGATAGGAAATGTAGCTCTGAGAGGTCCATGCGGGTACATGTGAAGCCATCTTGAAGCAGAGAATGCAATTTAAAAGTTTAAAAAAGTGGTCAAAATGTAAAAAAAATAAATAATTAAAACAATACATATACCTTACATAAACAGTTGCAGCAACACATGGGAACATGTAACACAATAAAATAAAAAGTTCCTTATGTACCCTTTAATTAAGCTGCCCCTACGGCTCCCGAGTGGCGCATCCAGTAAAAGCTCTCGTGTAGAGTGCTGGATGCGTCCTATAGTCTGGACATCGCCGGTTCGAGTCCAGGCTATTCCTTTGCCGACCGCAGACGGGAGCTCCCAATTGGCCAAGCGCCGCCTGGGGGGAGGAAGGGTTAGGTCGGCCAGGGTGTCCTCGGCTCACCACGCACCAGCAACTCTGTGGTCTGGCCGGGCTTGCCTGTAAGCTGCCCAAGACTGCGTTGTCCTCCGACACTGTAACTCTGGGTGGCTGCATGGTGAGTCTGCAGTGTGTAAAAAAGCAGGCGACTAGCGGCACATGCTTCGGAGGACATCGTGTGTTCATCTTCATCTTCATCTTCCTGAGTCAGTGCAGGGGTGGTAGCTTTCTTCCATTTTTCCTTTGGCAACGAAAGATGTTATAAATTGAAGCTCTGGTATACGGAGGTCACTGGCTTTTTGGTGGTTTTGTGATCTCTTGTGCTTACCACAAACATCATTCGTTACTGCCACAGTTAAAATCAGTCCTGCATAGTTTACAGAAAATATGCCTTTTTCCAGCGTTGCTTCTGATTACGTGAGAATATGTTGTTGTTCAAGCAGCTTTGCAATTTGCATCAATATTTTAGTTTTTTTTTACCGGGAGGGGTTATCGCACTCAAAGCCATCATAGATGGTCAAAGTATGTGAGCTTGCCTTGTGCACTGAATGCATGCCTGCCACAGGGCTTCCCTGGGTCATAAACCCTGCTAGGTACAGACAGGGATTGCAGTAACCACAGGCCGTACATTACTTTTGCAGAAATTAAAGGTTTGCTGACCTAAAGGAGTTTATCAGTAGAGTTTTAAGCAAAATACCAGAGAAAATCTGTCCCGGAAGTTGTCCGGGAGAAGTGTCCAACAAACGCCGGAGTCCCAGAAAATAAGCTAGAGTTGACAGGTCTGGTATCCTATTGAATAAAAAAAAAAGATATTCCGAAATATTCAGTGGGCCGGATGACATCGCTCCAGGGGGGGGATCTGGCACGCAGGCCATGTGTTTGACACCCTTGCGCTATAGGTACCCCCCATATGCTTTGTCATAATATACCCTGCTCTAATGCACAGAAGCGGCACCATATAGAGTTGCTACATATAACGGTTTGGTAGTGGATTTTAATACAAGTTTTGTTTTATTAGTATGCATTATAGAAATCAAGAGAGTGAATTTTGCATGCGAGTGACATTTAATTTGTGATTTATAGTATTCACACATTGTCAAATGGTTTCTGTTAACAGAGAGCAAAAAAAAACCACAACGTAGTGTCTTAATGGCGCCTGACGGACCTTCGAAGGTTTAGAACTACCTTTGAAAGCCTGGCTAGCGAAGAAACCTTTGAACACAGCCCTATTTAAGTCTAAATTGAAAACACACTTTTTAATGTGCTTTTATATAATCAGATGTAACTGGAGTATATTATATATTGAACGGTTTCGTTTTGTTTTTAAGTTTGTACTGCACTCTGGGATGCCATGGCGTGAAAGGTGCTATTTAAAAATAAATGTGTATTGTATTGTATTGTAAATACTAATATAAAAGTGGTAGTTATGGTTAGAAGTATAGAAAGTTAACAAATAGGGATCCTTCTATTGCAATGATAAACAGATGGTCTTGGAAAATCTCTAACTGTTATATATTCAGACATCAATAAGTATGACTGCTGGGTTTACTCAAGAAGACCTGATAGAGAGTATAATTAATGAAGAATCCCAACATCCATTAATATTGCTACAGAGAAGGATGGATGTTGACAAATCACAGCAATCCTTTGTGGTATATTCTGGTGCTGTAACAATTTAAGCATGTGGCTATATCATCCTCATACAAGTCCATGACTACACTGCATTAGCAGTCATTGGTGCTCTGGTCAATCTGAAGAAAAAGCTGGATACTAAGGACATCTGGGACACAGAGGTTTGCATTTGTGTCCTGGTTTGCCCTTACTTATCCCTGTGGCTGTGCTGTTTGCAGACACCTGCATTATACATTTTCAGATCCTTGCTTTTAGTGAATCACAATCTGATAACAGATTACAACTTAATTTTCAAATTATTGATTATTATTCTTTATTTAGACCTGTTGTGAGGATATCACAGCCATGTAAATGTGACCACAATCCTGGGTATTACCACAGTATAATGCAGTGGCATTAAACAAAACAAGACAGGTAAATCTTTACAACAGTTGCATCACAGAATTACGCACAAACATTAAAACACGCAGAGACAAGCATACAAAAAACAAACTTTTTTATTTTGATTGCCAAATTATCATCATTATTATTATAATTATTATTATTATTTTAAGGCAGGTATAAAAAAAGAAAGCATTCAATATACACTTTACATAAAATAAACTAGATTACAGCATGGAACAAGTAACCAGGCAACGGCATTTAAGTCTCTCCCCTAAATGTGGATAATTGTAAACATTTAAAAGACTGCAGGACTATTCAAGTAATAGAACAATCACAAATGTCTTCAGCTATGCAGGCTATCGGGTAAACTGCCATTCAAGGTCATATAAAAACAAGCTTTCTTTAATATTATTCACAGACTCTTATTATATTCTGCCATTTAAAATCTATACAGTATATACACCACAGTTTTATGGTACTGGCACCCAAAGCCCTCAAAATGAAGATTCTTCACAATACACAGTACAGCAAACAGAATACAGTCAAATTTACACAGATGCAATTTTCTTTTCTTTTTAAATACAAACCCAAGGAGCCACTGAATAGTATACATATACATTGTACCAAAGTGTCACTTTTACAGCTAGCCTCTTTAAGGGCATGTCGGGAATATTACAATATACATACGTTCAGGCACACCGATACATAACGATATATTTCTATACAAAATAATAAAGTGGCCATTTTGTGGCTAACACTTTCCCCAAATGTGACAAACACATTTATTTTCCAATGCTTGCCATTAGCAGCTGACCCTGCATGTGTGAGCCTGGTTACTGTTACAAATAAAAGGTAAGAATATATATTTCAACAAAAGTCTAAATTACAGCAACATTGGTAACTCTTATAAAATATTCGATTCAAAAAACAAAAATGACAGTTTTTTTTTGCCTGCCATCAAGGCAATCAAATTTCAACACCATGGAACTGATGTCTGTAATAAAGCATTTGCTCATGTGATCCAGTCACATGTCGATGTACAGTTCTCCAAATCATTCTCTGAAAGAAAAAAAAAAAACACATATAAAAAACTGACTTTTGTATGCACACACGATAAAAGGTCACTGAAATATGACAATTTTTTTTTTTCTTGCATGTTTGAGTATAAGCAATTTGATAAGCATAAATCCATTTGCTTGATTTTTAAACGTTTAAACGTCTTTTGAGACTCCATACTTTCACTGTCAGTAATTCACAACAAGCCGGTCATGTCTCTTAACAGAAATATGTCTTCTATCGCATCTAAGAACAATTACAGATTAGCAGGATATTTACCTCCTTTGTGTGGGAAAAATACCAGATGCAGAAGCCTGAGCAGCCACCTGCTGACTGGCAACAAGGGCAGCAGAGGTCAACCCTGGGGGAGGAAAGAGGAAACTTAGTTAAGGCTCTCACTATTCCTGCAAAGACAGATTACATCTAATTGACGGAAATGAACAGTGCAGCAGCTTATAGCATTACAGCTGCAACCTTCAGTAGATAAACAGTGTAACATTCAGTACACTTACACAATGAACTGTGGTGCTGCCCATTACATTACAAAGAAAGAAACTGTGATCCGCTGATAGATTAATTTTTTTAATTTTTATTTTTTTAAATGGTGTGCCGACATTACAAAATGCTGGGACTATGCACAAGGCTGTGGTAATCTCCTTACTGGAAGGATTTCATTATATACAATGTCATTAACCTTTTTGCCCTTGTATGCCAGTAGGCAGCAAACACTGATGGTTTTTGACAACCAACAAATTCACTGCCAATTAGCACAGGCTGCAAATATGGCTTGCAACAGTTCTCAGCTACACAATTGAAAACAATTATTTTTAATGAGGGCCTTTTGTATGAGGGCCTTTTGTGGGAGATTCTAGGGGTCTGTTAGGGCTCTAGTGCTTAGTTTAAAAAAATGACCGGCAACAAACTTCAGTCATTAGTGAAATAATAGGCTGACCAGCTCTGTGAAGACTAAGTTGGACATTGCTACAAAATATTGAAAGACATCTTCCATTAAAAAATATAGAAGAGAAAAAAAAACACTTCACATGTGGTAAATTTGCAATTAAATGCATAGCTGTGTATTTTCTTAAACTTGGTTTATATAGAAGTAATAAAACAATACTAATATCTGCTTCATAACTCACTAACAGCTACAAGGACAAAGTGAAAGACAGGGTTATGGACAAAAACTCCCACTGAATACTTTTTGTTCTTACCTGGGTAAGGGTCATACTGGCCGGGTATGAGGGGATAGCCCATTCCGAGATGCGTGTGATGATGCGTGTGAAGGTGTCGTGCAAATGGGGAATGACGATCTCTCTCCCGCTCTGCTTCTCTCTCTCGTTCAGAAGGGCCCCTCTCTGCAGGCTACAAAGATGAAACAAAGAAACTGGATCTTTAATTATTGCAGTACATACACCGTAAATTCCCAACTGGATATTATCTTAAGAAAAAGATTGATGTCATTTTTTTTTTATTTATTTATTTTTTTTATCTAGACAACCAATAGTACCTTCTTGGTAAGGAAGCAAAGCTGCTAGTTTTGTATTGCCTCTGTAGTTTCTTTAAGGTGGTGGTGCGGGGGGTGGTCTATACACCTCCCACTGTGCAAGTTCCTATTGTTTGTTTGTTTTGGGAAGTGCATGTCTGTGGCTGGGAAGGTGCTTGTCAGTGCTTTAGATCAACACGTTACATGATAAGATAAACACCCAATTGTAGGAACAAAGGCTGCATTCTTTTTTCTAAAGCACTCTGCCCTTCCAGGCAAGCTTGCATCACCTCTCGTCAAAACGTATCCATTTCCACCTCCCATCCTCCTAAACTGAAAGGACGGGAGTCATATTGACATTTCTAGGTGTTCCTCTACCTTTAGAACGACAGCACCTCCTCCTCCTATTTTGTTTCACTCATGCCCATGAAGCTCACAGCTCTGAGCTTCAACATTACACACAAATGATTGACACCTACTCTTATTAAAAGATGGTGCAAGAATAATAACCAACTATGATGCTAGCTCATTCCATGTTTACACAAGACCACCCAGGAATACAAGAACTAGTTTAAAAACAGTAAAAAAAAAAAAAAAAAAGAGATTTGGGTGGACTCACCCCAGGAGATTTGCTGCGGTACTGATTGGCATGCTGCTGGAGCAAGTCTAGTGCTTTTGGCTCTGAAGCCGGTTTAGTGCTTATGCTGGGGCTGGTGTTTGCTTTCTCCACTTCTTCTCTGCCTGCCATCTTCCCATAGATGGGGTAATGGAAACCTAGAAAACAAATGATGCCTTGCTCATTAGCGTCCATTATTGTGATAAAAACAGACAACATTACACGAAAATTAAATAAACAAAATCAGTCTAGGCGCTTCCCATTTTAATTGCATTTCAATCCAATACATAATGTAGCAGAACATAATGTAGTATACAAACATAATGGGATGCTGTATCCCAGAAATCTTTAACTACAACCATTGTTGGACAACAGCAGCAAATTTTACATTTTAGTGGTCATTTTGCCATTCCGATTTAAAGTTTATATATATATATATATATATATATATATATATATATATATATATATATATATATATATATATATATATATATATACACACACACACACTTAACATCTGCTAATAAATAAATAAATAATAAAAAAATTACATATTTATAAAGGGTGAAGCTGGTCAACAGGTAGGTATTTGGAACAATAACCGAGAGCCATGGAGAGGAATCAGAGGCTTACCAGGGTAGCTGTGCATTAAAACAGGGGAGACAGCGCGGTAGGCTGGGTGGTTGGGATCATACATCTGCAAATAAGGATAGGCATGCTGATACTGAATGTAGGACTGGTGTTGGCTCATGGGTGATGAGACTGCAACCCGTGCACCTCGAGAGTCCTTCCCACTGATCGGCATCCTGCGATCGTCTGGTTTTTTACAGTCCTCCAAAGAGCCGGAATGAGAGTCCTGCTTTTTAAAGTCCTTGGACTCCTCCTTTATAGTGGCTTGTGAGACTGGAAGGTTCAGGCCAGCAATTTCCTTTCCGGTAGTCTTACTGAGACAGTCCTCTTTAGGTTTCTTATCCAGGTCTTCTGGTTTTTGTTGCTCTGTGTATTTGGGCTGGTAGACGTAATGGTGCCAAGATCGGGAATCCTGTTCCTGTAATACAATCAAACAAAACAAAACAAAAGGAAAAGTTGTCATGAGTCAAGTTTAGCTACAACCACCCACAGAGTACTATACAACTTGTCTTTTGAAAGCAAAACCTCTGGAAACAAATTTAAGTTGAGAGATATCATAGGTGTATCCTTGTTTCATGTGTATTAAAATTGCTCTCTATCTGGAAAATGACCTCAAAGCATAATTACAGACTTAAATCACATTACATTCAATAAAAGAAAATGTACAGTACAACTAAGTTGTGTTAATCTGTTTTTAACTGCTTCTGTTGGTCTTTTTTTTTTTTGCATGGAAATTTAATTTTCCAGTCACACATTTAAATTCTACATTACAATACCAGGGACATTTCTGCTACTATTGCTTTGGGCATTGATAAGATTATTTCCAACCCATTTCACAAGACTGTATGTGGTTATAAAGCTGAGGAAAATAATGCTGCTTAAAAATTGCTTACAGCAGTAATAAGATTACCTGTTAACTCAAAAACTCGCATTTAATTCGAGATTAATTTGGAAGTCTTTACAGTGTAACCTGAAGGATATGTAAAAATGGAGAACAAATCCCACAGATGACAAATGTATATGCAATGTAGCCATTAAAGAACATTCAACCTTAAAAGCAATTCAGTGTTGTAATTGATTCTCATCTAGCACTAGATTTAGTTTTTGACAAGCTTTTCCAGTCTAATAAGTCTCAAGGGGATTCGTTATGCCTCAAAACCTTGGCAGATTGGATTGTTTAAAAGGATCTACATAGCAACACAGCTAAACACATGGTGCAATAAAAGCTTATCTGTACTGGGAGATGTCCTACCTGTTTGAATCTCAGTGTAGGATCCACCCCAGTTTGCTTCATAGAATCCATTACAGATTTCATTTCAACTGCTTCTTTGATCAGTTGGTGGTTCTCCATTTGCTTGGCTTTAAAATTTTCCGATTGCAACTGCTGTTGCTGCTGGCGGCTCGACAGAACCTGGCATTTCCCAGTGTCCTCTGTTTTAATGGGCGCCCCAGGTCCAGCTTTACTGCTACATTTCTTGTTGGATTCTAGGGTGGCTGGAGCTTTTGAGATTGTGGCTGATGGGATTGTCTTCTGTTTCATGTCTTCCTTTCCTTGTTCTTTATGCTGGAGTTCAGCTTTCCTTTCTCCCTCCCAGGTGATCTGAGCCATTTTCTGCTCTGCCAACCGTTGGTCCTCATAATACTTCTCGTACTGCTGCCTATATGCAGCATTGGAGGACATTAAGGATTTCTGGTCCATATAAAGTCCATAGGCATATTGTCCATAATAAAGTGACTGGGCAAGTGCAGGGTGTCTCTGGGTAATCACAGATTGGTGCTGGGCCTGTAAATTTGAATTGATCATTTCGCTCTTTTTAGAGTCTGAATTCAAGACCGCCACCTTCTCCTTTTTGTCATTTTCCTCCTCAAAACCCTCTTTCTTGGCTTTGCTCCCTGGTGGTGTGCCACCGTTTTCAGAGGCAGGGGCATTGCCCTGTCCAGAGTGCATATAGTTTGGGGAATAATAAGGGTCATATCCATGGTAATAAGGAGACTGTGATTCCTTCACCTGGGCTGCTTGAACAGGGGTAGTTGGAAGGCTCTTGACTACACTCTCCTTATTGGAACTCATCTCCAATGGAGAGCTCGTCTTGGACCTCAAGCCTTCTGAACGGCTGTCCGAGCCACCATCATCTGCAGCATCTGATATATCTGAATAGGCTGGACTGTTTGTTTTGGTAGCAGTACCATCACCCCCATTTTGAGTCAAGACAAGTATTGGGGTCATTGGGGATTGTCCATTGCACTCCAGTCTGGATGAGTTCCCTATTGAGGGGCTGGGGGCATTATCCGTAAATGTGTAGACCTTATCGGCCTCTGCTTTTATGCTGGCCATCCTGCTCTCTTGAGATTCAGATAGGCCGTTTGCTAGCACCTCACTTTTGTTCAAGTGTTCCTTTAAAAAATGCCCTGGTAACTCTTTCCCAGCGTTCTTGGGGTCCTCAATCTTTGCAAGTTTTGTTTCTATTTTGGAGTTCCCTGCTTCTTTGCCTTCCTTTTCTTTCAACTTCCGCTTCTCCTTTTTTTTCTTGTCTTTGAGTGAGACCAGGGCAGGGTTTACAGTACTGGGTTCTCCCATTATTGTAGGCTTTGGTTGAATGGGCTTCAAGGGAGGGCTCTTTGGTGTTGCCTGGACAACTGTGGTCGTCAGTGAAGGCAAGCCTGGAATTGTACCTGTGGTGGTGGCAGTGAAGGTGGCAGTAGGGATGGCTATCAACTGGGGAGGGGGAGGGGCTGGAGCAATAGGCCTGGTGGTCTTGGGCTTGGATAAGGATTTATCCAATTTCCCATTGCTTGCTTTTTTTCCCTTGTCCTTGTCACCCACACACTTCTTGTCAATCATGCCCTCAGCTTCAAGTTTTGGCATCTCCGCAGCCGGATTACCTTCAGCAGCAGTGGCACAGTTTTCCAAAGCTGCAGCCATGTTTGAGATGACAGGGAAGTTATTTAGATCATTGGCAAGTCCCTTCTTTTTACCAGTGTTCTTGCCAGCTTTAGAATTCATCACAGGACTCTGGGCACTGTTAAGCACTTCCCTTTTGCCCTTTGGTGTTCCTGGTGCACTTAAGCTGCCAGGAGAATTTGGACCTTTTGGAGAACCAAAGCCTGTTTCTGTGCATTCCAGAGCCACATTGCTCAGGGCCTCATCACAGTCAGAAATTTTATCCTCACTCTCTGGCTCAAACTCCATCTTATTTTCTGGGTCTAAGTGTGCGTGTGCCTGGTGGTACCGTAGCCCATTGATGTGCTTGTATTTCTTGTTACAGTTGGGATGAGGGCAGTCTATGAGCACTGGAGAGGAGCAACCTTGCTCCAAAAAAGAAGCCTCAGACCTCCCTTGAGGGGTGGTGGGTGTGCTCCTAGAGTTCGTTCGAATCCGCTTTCCAAGCTTTATGTCTTCTGAGCTGCAGTTGAGGTCCAGCTCCATGGACAGCTTGTTCTTCCGCTTGTTGGTGGATGTTGGGCTGGCCTTTATCTCCTCCAAGGTGCAGTTTGGGGGTGTCCGCCGGCCACTACTGGAGTTCAGGCTCCCCCGCCTCCCTTTACCATTGGCCCCGCCACGGTTCTTGTTTTGCAGTCCCCTCATCTCAGTAAAGCTGGGGTCCGCACCAGGAGGGTTGGCAACCACAGGGCGTGCCCGTTTGCCTCTGCCCCGGCCGACTCGCATCTCAAGGTCACTTGATGGTGATTCACAAAACCTAATGGCAAACGGATACAAATTATTTTCCACCAGAAAGTACTGAATGAGATAAAACTTTCTTATTTAAAAAATGTGTTAGAAAATAAAAAAATAAATAAAAAATAAAAAAATAAAAATAAATAAATAAAATGAATTAACCTTATTAAAAATTAAAAAGTAGCTTTATTAGCAGTTCATTAATATCTTATGCCTATGAAATTGGAAGAAAGCCTTTTCTTCTAACAATAAATGTAATTACAACAGGATTTAACATTCTAATACTTTAAACAGAGGGGGCTTATAGTTAGCTTAGATCCATATAAATCAGGGTGGAATGTATGCTAAAATCTTTGGAAGTCAAATTAAGCCTTTGTTTACCACAAATAGCTGAAAAAAGGACTTTTGTCTCCTATGGCTCTCAGGTCCTCAGGTTAATTTGTCAAGTAGAATGACCAAATGCACCATTTGTTTTATGCCAGAAACATACATGGTCTATTCAATTAACTTAAACAGATGCAGATATTTAGGTAAAACTTAAGAAACCAAATCTATTGTAGAACACTAAAGAAGCTATTGGTCTGTATAGAATAGTACGCATCTGGAGGGAATGCTTGGGTAGTTTAGCACTCTTGCCATCAAAATCACCCTACAACTATACAGGGTCATGAAGCATATTTTAAATTCCAGGAATGAAATCAATCCATTACCTGGGAGGGGCCCAGTCATGTTTTGTGCAATCCAGTAGTGTCCCCACATAGGTCTTGTTCCTCCATGTCACATTCACCACAAGGACACCTGCAACCCAAAAATAAAAAAGGCATGGTTATGTTATGACTAGAACAGGTAGAAGCAAGCCTGGCATTAAAATGTACACTTTCTTTTCATTCTGTTTTCAAAAGCTGCGGTCTGCTCCTTCCTCTTTTTGGGTTTCACTGACCTCAAGCAAGGCCCCACAGGAAATTGTTTTTTTAGTGTGTAATCGAGATACAGCTGACAGAAGGAAATGGGTTTTCGCCACGTCCTGCTGTAAAACAGCAACACTCACCTCTTAATTTTGCTATTATTACAAGTAATTGCTTTTTCTTGGCAGGCAGCCAGCATATGCCGAGCGCCAGTCAGCAGTGCTTAAAGCCAATATTGACCAGGAAACATCTTCTATTTTGTTTCCACTGATGGAGAAACAACCTACCAAAAACCTTTGGTCTCTTATCAAAACCTACAAACGAGAGCCATCTCAGCTTATCTGTACATTCTGACTGGACAAAATAGCCTTCTCAAAACAGGTTCATTATAGCTTGCCCCACATTTCCCATTTAAATCACAGTTCAAACAGCTCACAAGAAACATATTACACAAACATGTATTCAGCTACAATTGGTACTAAAATGTTGTTTTTCTTATGTACAGAAAACACTGAGACCAGCCCTAGAATGATCAATCCTTGCCAAATATATAACAAAGAAAATCTGTATGCGAGTTGGAAGTATATTTGTTATTGGTACATTGGTTGTACCCTAAACATTTTATCATCCATAGTTGAATGAATATCTGCCTGCCTAAAAAGGGCGTTACTACAGTAGCTACACAAGCTAGCTGAATCTTTGTACCAGTAATGCCTCATGTGCAATGGAAAAATACATAATTAAAACTGCTTAAAAAGGGAACATGAAAGAAACACTAACTCTCCATTCAAAGCACAGCAATAAAATTAAAAACAGGAAAAGTCAGCACAGACACTTAACGTTTGTCTGCAGTGAAAGGCTTTTGTTAGAGCGAATTCCCAGAAGGGTTTCATGTTTCCAACAAAAGCTGCCAGTCCGATTGGCTGGCTCCTGCTGGGAGCACTGAACTGTGATTGGCTCTCCAGAGCCCTGCACCAGAAAGTACAAAGAGCAAGTAGCTTGGATAAATGAACATGAAAGACAACGATGCAGCACTAGCAGAGTGTGTGCAAAGGGGTTTATCAGGCAAGAATAAACTAAATAATGAAGGGGTCTGGGGTGAAACCGAGAGCGAGTAAACCAAAGACTTGCTGGTTTACCAAAGGCGGCTTGTTAGCAGAATGAAAAGATTTCTGTTTTACACACAATTATAAAAAATAAAAAAAAAATAAAAAATGAAACCTTAAACATTGGTACACAGCACACTATATTACTATTTTATCACCATACAATTATCACAGTAAAAGGATTACAACAAGTATAGCCTGTTTTGCAATCTAGGTGTAATGTTTATAAAAAATAAATACAAATTTTATTGCATTTTTCTAATATAAGATGCATCTTTGAGCTGTTATCAAATTCTCAGTACACCATTTTCAATTTAATTTCATGATCGCCAAGTGTGGTCATGCTTCTAAGACTGAAATTAGTCTTTCTACTTCATCGAATGGTTATTCAGCACCTCAGCAGGATATCAATTCCACGTTTCACACTGTCTCTTAGGGCTTAGGGTAAAACCCCTAAATTCTCAAGAATTTTTTTTTTTTTTACTGTCCATACGCCAACAATTTCATCTAATCAAAAGGTGCTTTTCTGTATGTTCGCCGAGATGCCAAACACTTAAGCCTTCTTTAGCAACGAGGTAAGGTAGAGTCCTGCGCGGGTCTGATTATTACAACCCGCTTCTGACCCGGATCCGCTACTGCAGGACCTGACCCCACAACCCGCTGCAACACCCGCGACCCAACCCGCTTCAGTAAGACCTGCAACCCAACCCGAACCCGCAAGTGTTTGTCCTTTACCTACTGCCTGCTCCGACTGACTCTCTCACATTCACACACAGATATCTCTACCATTCTCCACAGACTGAGTTTATACAATAGGCTATACAGCGGGGTAGCTTTTTCTAGTAGTCTGAATATATTTTAACATTGTAACATTAACTATCTCTTCTTACTTTACTATAAAATACCTGTCTATTCCTTTCATGCCACCAGTTGAAAGGGAGCTGCATCTGTGCTTTCGCAGCGATGATGTACCAGTTTTGTGGCTGTCGTTCACAAAAACATAATGACAGGTTTTACAGGCAACGAATCCAGTCACATGTTCATTATTTTCATTTGCTATGATTCCAAAAGAATTCCACACTTGTGATTTACCTTTCGAACTATTATCCACTACATGATATAAACCCTGAGCTATCTTTTGTTTCACTTCGTCCACAGACATTTTTAATATCACCAAGCAGACATGATAAAAAGATCTTGCGACGTATCAAACAAGCGAGAACATTGCTTTGTCAGCGGACTCCTCCCTAATCACCTCCTGCTTTAGTAATGGAAATACTGGTACATTTACCTTCTAATACGTTATTTGGGAAAGGGTTACAGACGAGTATACTGAAAGGACAGAAAACGGTTTCAGACCCGAAAAATGATTTTTTTTGACCCGCACCCGAACCGCAAACCATGAAAGTTCACATTCCGACCCGAACCCGACCCGCTTTTGTGGGTCACCCGCAGGTACCCGACCCGATGCAGGACTCGAAGGTAAGGCATTCTAGCAAAAAAAAAAAAAAAAAAAAAAATTATCTGCCTCAGGCTGCTTTTGCAGTATCATCTATTGTTGCCAATTCCATACACATGTTTCTGTACCCGACCCATTTCATGTGTTCTTGTGTGGGAAGCCTGAAAAATTAATCACTGATGCAGCTTCAGAATTAAAACAAAATCATAGGTAAAAGTATCAATTTAGCTGCCGACTTCATACATCAAGTTAACGTTTTCTCTTAGGGACAGCTTAACAATAAATCAAGCCTGCTTTCAGATACTACAGTAGAGCACATATTACCTTATGCATGCCTTTACAAACTATACATGTATGATTAAAAACAACTTGGAGCCCATTTTAAGTTAGAGAGAGGTTCTTAGATTGTTTTTGACATGACAGTGATAGAAGCTACTTAAATGAGTATTTTTTTTTTTAATACATTATGGAACATTGTATTATGAGGCCATTATTCCAGTTGTCAGAAAAAATAAGTCCTTTTCTGCTATGATTCACTGTAGGATTATGGTGCTGCTACCATACAGAAGCAAAAAAAAAAAAAAAAGAAAACTGATGAAGACAACTGGTGTTTTTGCATATTATACAGAGTTTGAATTAAATACTTGCACACAGTTATGATGGTTTTTATTATTTGGTACTCTAAGTGGCACAATTAAAATACAATTTTAGGATTAGAGAGTATTCCGACAGACTCGCACCTTTAGCATTAACTATGCAAAGCTGTGAAATCCATCAGCTTGTCCTATTAACATCCAACAGAAACACTGCATGGAAATTGCACTGTTGGGAAGATGTAACATTTGTATAAATTACAATGAGATTAAACAATACGCTGTTTGTGTTTTTCTTTGTTGTAGAGCATGTGGTAGTAATAGTACTTGTATCACAATATTGTTTTAAATGTGGGTACTCCCTGAATGTTATATAATCCCTCTATAAAGATAATTTTCATTTTTAACATATTGTGCTGCATGGCATCTAAAATGTATTACACAAAAACCTATTGCAGTGTGTGTTCCAGTATTACAAGATAACACAGTGTTTTCCATCACTGTCAAATCCCCCACGACAGTACCTCTGTTCTAAAGCCCAATGAGCTATATTGATTAGGAAAAATCATTCAGCTTCTTGGAAAACTAGACTCAACCTTATTCACGACCATCCATTTCTTTCTTGTGAGGAGACACTTGGTCAATAATAAATTGACTGGTCAGCTAAAACCATCTGTGGTTGCATATGCAAGCTACTCTTGCATACTACAGTGATTCTAATACTGTATATGACATTTCTGGTACTATACATGTGTAGAATGCAGGTTCAAACAGTGCTAAATCACAATCAAAACATACTAAATATAAAATACTATATATAAAATACATTTTAGCTTTAAAAATATAACAACTTCAAGCCATGTGGTCATAATAAATTAATTATCATTTGTAAACTAAAATTGTTTTAACATTAAAGCCATTTAAAGTTAAATTAATAAAACCAATAGGAAGAAGTATCTTCGGATAAACCACAAGTCACACATACTGAATCCCAATGTATATAGGGCTATGTACTGCTGTATGCACTCTAGTCAATGCACTGCACAGAGTCTATACTACATGACCTTTAGTATACAAAACATATATATTGAACTTTGCCATCAATAAAACTGCTTTAAAAAGCAACAAGAGCTGTGCAATTCCAAAATAAATACATATTACAGTTTAAGTTGCATTCGCCACTTCTGTTAGCTTTAGCCACCTGCAAAACTGGACTTAGCCATCATGACTTGCATTGTTTTGGTTTATTCACAAGGTTACATTTAAAACCAGGCATACAAGAATAGATAATTACAGTGTTCCTTTCACCTAATCATGCTGTAAACAAGATGTACAGTACTGCCATACAGTACAAGGTGATCCGCTAGGACACACAAAAAAAAAAGCTTATTTCAAGTTTTGGTCAGTCTCCAGAAAATTGTGCTCGATACCACCACCAGCAGTCTTGCCTACAGTGTCTTCCTTATGGTGAACCCCCCCCCCCACAGTACAGTACATGGCTGCACATCAATTATCATAAGTATTAGCAATGAGGACTTTCATTTCGCCTGTCACCCTCATTTCCTGCTGTTACTTTAATTACAGGATCACTGAAACTGTTTATTACAACCCCTACTTATATAAAAAAAAAGCAAAGCCATGCAGGATGCAAATTACTGTAGTAATTTATTAGAATGATACAAAGCATTAGTCTGTTGGGCTGAATGAATAGACAAACACCTCTGAAGCATGCAATACAACCAAATGATCTAAACTGCTTTGCTAACCTCCAGACTAACATTTTGTCCCTTTAACCTTCCCTTTAAATAACACGTTAGGAAGCAGAGATGTTTATAGGTCTGCAGCAACACGGGTTCATGCCATGTATTATTCCTAAAAACGTATTAAAGCCTGTTTTGGAAATGCTGCACTATTTGTGCCAGCCTCAGGCCCTTTTCATCTGCTGCTTCCAAGACAAACAAAAAGCATTCATAAGGCCTTGTTGGCTGCCAGCTGCAGTCTCCATAAATTATCAGCCTCTTAACAAGATCCTTTTTTTTTCTTGCAGAAGGGTGCCAAGAATTTTTCACCAGTCCTTTAAATGTTATCCAAAAAACAGAAATATGAAGAAGAAGTCACACCATGTAAGGTTCTTGATGAATAAATCACTGTAGACAACATTAAACCTGACTTGCACAGCCTTTGTTCAGTACTCCAATATGATAAATGGTATCACCTAATTTAAAATTGAAAGAGACTTCTAGGTCGAAAGATTGGTCATTGAATTTAAATGCAGCACTACTGAGTATGTAATAATTATGGATAATTTAAAAACATGGCAAAGCTTTAGAAATAACAGCATTGTATATTCATTAATTCACATTATTTCCATACTAGATAAGACTGCAGACATGTATTTTTCTATAGCTAGCACAAAAAAAGAAACACACATTACTTAAATGTGTTAGTTTAACTTAAATCAGATTCCACGTAGAAATTTGGTTAGGTTAAATCCACCTTAAATCATACAGCCTTTCAACAGCGGCCAATGGCTGTTCTCACATTCTACCCCCTGCCCAGCATTTCAAAGTTCTTCTCATCTTTATGAAGAAAAAAAAGCCAACTACAGTTCAATCATGTGCTTTGAGACCAGAGCCCTCCTGTAAACAAGCCTAATGGAGTGCAACTAATAGAGTTCCTCAGGAGCATGGGCAGTTAACAGGGTCTTTGTCAGCACTCACTGAAGCAAGTTGGGGGAGGGGGAACAGGAGTATGGGAAGCAGGGTAAAACATACCGTTTGACAAAACTACCACTTACAGTAGCTGGTATTAGGTTGGTGGGTTAGGTAAATAACCCATGTCTATACCAAAAAAAAGTTAATGTTCAAGTTATCTTTAAAAAAAAAAGACTTAAGTTTGATTACTGGGATGTTAAATATCAAAAGAAATCAAGACAGTATTTAATTTGAGGTTTGAAAAGCTATCTCTCCTGCAGCAAGTGGGAAAGCAATCCCTAACCTGGTATTCGTCTTGAACTAACTTTACGACTTGCACTGCCCAGAGGAGAACAGACTATCTGGAATGCACTGTAAGTGGTAAGGACACTGCTGGTCTAATGTATGCAGTACATCATGCCTTGACAGAGAAACAGGCACAATACAGCTATAATAAATACCTTCCACGGCCATCATTTGCATAATCACAGTGAACTGTTAGGGAAGCTGCATTCCATCTTTGGTAAGGCAGACTTCTGGAGATAAAATACACTATAGTATGTGGGAGTAAAAACACAAGCTTCCCATATAAATTATCGACTGCATTTTGGCCTCATCTGAAATACTGGCCTTTCCAGCTGATAAGCTCTGACCCTGGGGGCATATCAACCCCTTTCACAAAAGGCAGGAACATTATTGCTTTGCACTGGGGACTGCAGTGAGAGCCAATCAATCAAGCCTCTTGACAGCTTTCACAGGTTTTTTTAGCAAGCTCAATCCAGTCTTGCTAGCTTCCATTGTTAATTTATCTCCTCTTATCCAGGAAATTCAAGAGTGGTCTTTGTCCATTTAAATTATAGTCTAAGTTTACACAAAGCAAACTGGAAGCGTAACAAATTTAAAGCAGTGATGTAAACCAAGTTTTATAAAAATCAAGAAAAAAAAGGTATTTCAAGCACCAAAATTTCTGGTTTCAACCGAGGCTTATAAAAACACTATTACAGTATGAATACAGAAAGGGGGAAAAGGGACAATTACTGATACATTATATTTATTTGTCATAGTCCACCTTTCACTCCTGAAATACTTATAAAATCACAAATATAATCCAACCATAATACAATTTTGCAAAAGAAACAGCTCAAGAAATGTGATCTATTAAGGCATTATCTCCTTAAGTCAAGGGTGTTTAGAGCCTTTTCATAGTCCCAGGCATCTATTCTCTATTAAAAAGAAATATATTCCATTTTGCTGGAGTATTTTCATTGAAGATTGGATCAAGCTGATAAGATATTTACTGAGCTTAGTGGAATGCTGATGGCTAAGAGAACAGCAGCCTCCATCTGTTTAATCCCCCTGATACAGGAGCTACTCCTTTCAGCTGTCACTCTCCGAAGCCCT
Source organism: Acipenser oxyrinchus oxyrinchus (assembly GCA_030684275.1). NCBI lineage: Eukaryota > Metazoa > Chordata > Actinopteri > Acipenseriformes > Acipenseridae > Acipenser > Acipenser oxyrinchus. Next base: position 89,926,391 of record CM060247.1, read on the forward strand.
GCTTTGCCCTGCTAGACGCTGTGAAAGCCAAGCACATATTTACAGATATTTCAAAGGATTCGTTCTCATGCATTGCCAATGTTTTCCTGCTTCCCAGTTATAGGCTCTGTGTCCTGAATTGCAAATGTAACATTGATTTTGTTAATGCATTTGCATTTTATAGCATGATGGTAATTCATTTGAATATAAAAGACATCATGATTAGCTTTCTGTATGCAAACATTTATGGAATGCATGTTTTGTTTGACAGTTTTACACTAGACTCTTTGTTACAATGTCACCCCAGACTCGAGGTTAAATTATTGGATTGTGAGTGTTCATTACAAATTCACAATATTGGTAACATGAATTAAAATATTTCCTCAAAGGCAGCATTAGAATATAAATATAATTCTTCATATAAAAAAAAGTGTATCAAAAACAAACCACCACAAAAAGAGTTTAGCGATGCTGATTTGCAAATACTATGGCTTATTTTAGAGGGCCTCACACATTGCCCTTCTAAATGAATACATAATGCAATAGCTTTGTGACCTGACCTGCTTAATTCAGTTCAATATGCACTTCCTTTTTCATTAAGGAAGAAGAGACCATTTACTGTAATTGATGTTTCAGAACAAGGATCGTCTTGAAAAAAAATGTTCTTGTAAAATATTAGTCACACAAACCAAGTCCTACATTTAAAACAAAACAAAAAAACACACACTACAAAAGCTACCTAGAAAAAAGTACAAAGGCAAATTAAAACCAATACAATGGTGGCAGTGATTCTGTGAGCAACATTGCTCTGCAATTAACTTTTGCTCAATCAATATGCACAGAAGAGTTGCTGACCCAACTCAAAAGACAGATTCCAAGGCACTGTGGAATTTAATGAGCATCCAACTACAATGTTCTTGCATAGGCACTTAGCCACTAGAGTTAGCCCTTTTGAGAGACCTGTCATTCTTTTGCACCAGGCATGATACAGCTAAAGCACGCTCATTATTCATTGTACAAAATAGTGTAGATGTTTCACAAATTCATTTTCATGCTATACATTTCTGATAATAGCTACAGTACCTATAAGTGTGCCTACTATCATGTAAATCCAAGCACATGTTTCAATTCATCTAAAAATAAATTGTTTTTAAAGATATGTTACAATCTGTTCTTTAGCACATAGTGGTGGGGCAGGGTTATCTACTCAAAGCACTCAATTGTAAAAGAAGAAAATTAATTATTCAAAACAAGCCAACATGTTTTTTGACCATTTTGGTTCCATTTGGCTATACTGAGAAAGCTCGTTTCAATGAGCCAAGCCCTGCAATACCCATGGGACTGCTTTATTTTCTCCTAGCAAATCCCAAGTGCATTCATTTCCTGACCTTCCTACTAATATAAACCACAGGTCTACCTGCACACGATGATCTCCGACGGGACCATAGCCAGGCAAAGACCAACTAATCCACTGGCATGACTCCTGTCACATGAGCTGGTCTCATCCTTCCATCATCAATATCATGCAGTTATTATTAGCTGTGGCAGCATATATAAACCACTGTAAATGTACAAAGGTACATTACATGTTGTCCTGTCACCCGTTTAACCTGTGTTAATCTGAATTGTGCTAAAAGTACATGGTCACTGTAATGTTTAAAATGTATTTTATGGACGCTTCAGTTAAGTTAAATACTAATAATGTATTAATTCACTACAGGTTTAAAATGGCACTCCAATGAATCAGACCTGGAATTCACTCGGTGCTTTTCATTTACTTGCTTTGTTGCATGAACAGTTTTTCAATAGATGAATGTTTAATTTCAAAAGATATTATTATTTGTTAATTTAGCAGACGCCTTTCTCCAAGGCGACTTACAGAGACTAGGGTGTGTGAACTATGCATCAGCTGCAGAGTCACATACAAGTACGTCTCACCCAAAAGACAGAGCACAAGGAGGTTAAGTGACTTGCTCAGGGTCACACAATGAGTCAGTGGCTGAGCCGGGATTTGAACCGGGGACCTCCTGGTTACAAGCCCTTTTCTTTAACCACTGGACCACACAGACTCCTTATACAGATATAACCTGTAAAAACATAGATCCATGACACCCTTGTTGCGTTTCCAATAGATTGTATAGGTTACCTCCCTAGGATGAATCTGAATCTGTGACAAAGTTAGCCCAGAGGTGCACACAATATACTTTAAACCACAAGAACCCCATTGAAAGATCAGATTAATTGTTTTAGCACCTGAATATAAGGACCACATTCTGAGCAAAGTCTGTAGTTTAATCTACTGTACCGTCTATTCTGGGTTTTTATATTTTTAAATGCATTTTAGCCAACTCATTTCTAGCTGGGTGTGTAAAACAGGATTCAGACCACCCACACGGAGTGACAATACACTCTGCCACTCACTCCCCTTCTCCCAAGAAAGGAACAAGGGTATGCTGCATGCAATTACATTTTAGCTTTCTGTTCACGAACAGTCTCCAGCTGGGAAAATGGAGTGTGTACAGTATGCTCTGGCTTCAACTGACATCTCTCATAAATTGCAACAGAAACACTGCCTTCAGCACCTTAATAGCCAACAGAACATAGATCTACACATCAGCACACAGCATGGTAGAGAAACGATGGTGACTGGAAAAGAATACTTCAAGCTATGAAAAGGTCAACTGAACATAGTGCCTGATTAAAATAAAAGCTGCTTTCCCCCAAATAGCTTTCAAAAGGTTGAATCGTCTGTAACTGGGAGTATTTTTAAATGTTTAAACCAGAGAATAGAGCTTACATGCTGAAAAAAAGGAGGGGGGTTACAACAAAAAAGAATACATTATAAATGAAAATGTATATTTTAGGCTTACAATTTTAAAGAGAAAATAAATGTATGTAATATTAGTCCAATTAGTCCAATAGTTTCATGATGAAACACATTTCTGCTCACAAAGCTGAAGTGCAAGTAAAACTTTATCAACAGCAGCACTCCGTGCAAGTGCACCAACAACCACGGGAAAACGTACAGTCGGCTCCTACTTAAATAGAACATCCGTTAAAGAATTTTTTAAAAATAAAAAATAAAATAAAAATACCTCAAACTGTGCTTTAAAAAGGAGCAAGCAAGTCACTCCTTCAATTCAGGGCACTTTGCCAGCAATCTGTCAGAGGGCAGGAAAAGGTCTTTAATCTTGATTCCTCTGCTAGTAAACTCAGAGTCACACTTAATTCATTTCAGTTTATTGCAGCAATATACAGCAATTAATTTACTACTGCCTCTAAATCCTAGATAAAATTACAATGTTCATTTATGTGCCGTGACATTATTGCTACAGTAGTAGGATTCTATCACTAACATGTAATGACTTGAAACGTTTGGTGTACCTGACCCACCACAGAGGACTTTGGCTCTCCCATTTTAGCACAAAGTTACAGGGATCCAAGGCATCTCCAGGCAAACAAAACATTATTCATGAACTCTTTCTACAGCAAATAAAACACTTGGCAATCAAAACCTCCTTTTAGTTTGTCGTAGTTGCCGCCAGGGAGTTGACTAAAACAACACCTTCTAAAGTAAAAACTGACCCAAAGCATCCAATCACCATATTCCAAATCTTTATCACAAAATCTGTTGATAGACCGATACAGATTTAAAACAGACACACAAACAAAAAAACACAGATATCGAAGATTAAGAAGACAGAAAAAAATAAATAAATTAAAGCTACAGGACAGACGCAGAAGCCCTAAACCTACCTTCAAGCAACAAACAAATTAGCAGCTTTTCCTGCAACACGCTGCTTGTCCAAATAGACACTGCATTTCACAAAGGCTGTTCCTGCTGCACACTTCAAAGAGAACACCTCAGGGATGCCAAACATTTTCTCCAGCTTATTTCCTGTCACTTTCTTGTCTAGACTGGGATAGCATTTTTTTTCAAACCCCAGCATTACCTTTACCCCTTGAGCAAACAACATTCAGACTTCTGGTTAGGACTTGAGGCAGGGAGGTTATGACAAGCACATTCAAAATACAGTGCTCTGTTGCATACAACCCTCCGCAATTTATTAAAAGAAACTATTTCTGAAAAAATAATGTATAACTAGGGCTTCTGTTTTTCAGGTTTTATTAATTGTATTTTTCAGTGCTTATTTTTTAGCTATTTTCAAGTTTGGGACGGGTTTAAAGTATTCAGAAAGAATCAATGATAGATACAAGTCAGGAAGGCGGGACATTGCCCAGCAGCACTGGATATGTATTTATTATTATTATTTTTGTAGCAGGTTTTATTTTTTAATGGGAATAGGGTAAAGTCAATGTGAATCGATTAACCATTTCCACAGTTTTTCCGGTGTTTATTGGCTATCCACTGTTTTCATTATTTTTGCAAAATCAGGGGTGTTTATCGGGTTTTATCGGTTAAAACCGAAAATCAGAAGCCCTATGTATAACATTAGCTGTCTTTACTTTTTTACTAACAAAAAAGACAAAAGGACAAATACATTGTTCATTAATAAATCACAAACTTGATACCCCCCAACTGAGATGACAGTTTGTTTACCGAGAATGGCTACTTGTATCTAGTGTGCCTTACACCACAGTTTTTGGGGCCAAATAAGTCACAATAGCTATGAAAATTCAAAACAGAGAAGTCAAAATCTATAAAATCATCCAAATGATCAAATTCCCAATGGGGCTTTGCAATGATTATTTGGTGCACTGGTAAAGCCTAACACAAGCCAACAATCCAACGACAAAAAAGGCAATGCATTTTATTACTGTACCTCTAATAAAAGCTACATTCAAATGTCATGCTTCGTTGTTCAGTAAGTCACAGAATATGGTCCATTATCCCTTAAGGCTACTGCACAAGCAGCTCCACACTAACACAGTTTAACTAGATTCACTTTTACAGTACAAACCTGACCACATTCCACTGAAGGTAAAAGTGTATCCGCCGGACTATTGCCCCTGTTGGTTCAAATTTTTTGAATAAATTCCATAAACCGATAATAAATGTGCTGTAAATTTAACTGCATCTTGGGAAGACTGATGTTTTTTCATGCCTTTGTTTTGGGAAGCTTTATCCAAAATAAACACTGTTACATACTCAAATTTTAGAACTTCAAATACTTTCACTTTTGTGTCTAAAAAACACTGGGCTGATTCATAACAGATGGTACATTCCAGTGAAATTATTGATATCCGTTTTCATCGCTTGTTTAATTAAGGATTATGGTTCATGCATAAAGTTTTGTTTTTTTTGCTTTATTCACAAGCATTTTTACAGACATCTAGGGGAAATACAGTGACATTAAACTCGAACACCTTTACAAATATTTAGTAACCAATGATGTTACAGTGGTAAGAATTAGTGTCTGAATCTAAACCAGAAGAATTTAGGAGGTTACTGTTTAGTATATGGAATGTAATTTACCACATTTTGACCATATATTCCATTCCCTTCGTGGAACAGAAAGAAGTCTGGATTCCAAAAAAAACACTAACAGATGGTTCAAATGCACCCTGGCCACACAAACACACAATGGTCATATGCTTAACTTCCAACAAGCCTAGGCTGCTGAGTTTAGATAAAATTGCACTGCAACAGACAAATGAACAAAACGTCACTTTATGTCCATCAAAAAACTGGTGGAAAATGTATAAAGTACAAGTGATTTCAACCTTATGGTACATTGAAATGTTAAACCTAATCTGGTGTTTGTACAGTTACAGGACATGAACGCAGAATAGACCAAATGTTTTATAAGTCAAAGCCAATGGTAGAGAAGCAAATGTTTTTCAAATATTCCAACTGTACAAATTCTTTACACTTCATATAGAAATAGGAACAAATCAAAATAAAACCACTTGGGCAATATACTGGTGAATTCCAAATGACCCCTAACCCAATGCTGTTTGCTTCATACCAGAAAACCTTTACTAAAGGTTAAAAAAATCTCCACTACACAATTTCTTCTTAACAATAGAATCCTCATTTTAATTAGATTTCAGCTTGTTTTAACCCAGGACTCCATAAGAAAGCAGCCAGCCAGCCAGCCAATCTTTTCAGTATCTTGGCAACCCACAGCAATGCATATATGCAGCGAATGCTACGGATGAAAAATAAATCTGAATGCGATTAAGCAACTAGTAAATTAAAACCACAAATTACTGGAAAACCAGAGGCTTATTTAAATGTTGATGATAAAATACTTTTCAGGATTCTGTTGTTTTTGTATAGCACTAATGCTTATGCTGAAAGGTATTAATGAAAAAAAGGTTGCCTTAGCAACACTGCTGTTAATGAAACTACTGTGCTATAAAGTCTTCTACAGTGAAGTCTTATGCTAAGCCCTGGGCCTTTCCACAAACACTCATTGAAATATATCACACATTTAAGTAGGGCTTGAATATTTCGGGTTTTATTTTTTGTTTAGTTCAGGGGTCGGTTTTTATTATCATTTGGCAAAATCGGTTATTTTCAGTTATTAAAAATAAACACCACTCAAACACATCATATTTCAGTTACTACAACACATTGCCTGTACGTTTCACGAATATGTATACAAACGTTATGTGTTGAAGAGAGGATGTCCACATTAGGATTCCGGCAATGTAGAACTCTTTTGACGTCACGTTTCTATCACACTACAGTAAATGGTTTTGTTTTTTCTGCCCAGCCCATCATTTGGCATACCGTACTGTAGTAATTAATCTCAGCATACAACAAGTTATTTACATTTTTTCCAAACATTTAAACATTCATCATGGTACTCTGATTAAGGTTTGATATTTATGTAGCTATAATAATAATAGCAGTCGTACAGAAGAAAAACTTGAATATGCATTCGTAGAAGCATATCTGTACAGCAGTCATATTTACTATAACTTTTTGTTCAGTTCATCACTGAATAAAACCGTAACGTCATCAAGACAAACTGGCGATGCCATGTTGCTGGTTTGTTTGGGTTCGTGGTTGTTAAGCCCGTTGCTAAGCAAATTACACACTGACATTCCTAGCATATTACTTCGTTCCACAAAATTGATGATTGGTTAGTTGCAATGTCTTTACACGTGGGCCGGCTTCTGGAAGCCATTTTCTGTAGAAAGAGTGTGTGTGTGTGTGGGGGGGGGGTTCAGTTATCAATCGGGTAAAACAGAAAACTTCAAGCCCTACACATAACGTATGATGTTTTTAAAAATTCACAAAAATAAAAAAAAAAAGAATAAATAAGCTAGCAAGACAATTTAAAAATTTTTTTTTAATGTAATCTTAAATCATTGAGATAAAGAAAAAGATCCATATTCCGAATACCAAAAAATGATTCTCCAATGAAATTACACACAGCAAGTCAATCATTGCACTTGGATTCTTACCCAGAGCCCTTGCAAGCTCAATGCTGCCTCATTTCCTCATCTTAAAGTGCTAGTAAATGACAATTTGGCTTGTCATGCCATGCTGCTGAATGTGACTAAAGTGTTGCTGTATGCAACTACCCCCTGAACGCTCCCAGCAGTACCCCTCCCCCACCCACCTTGATACTGCAGCAAACCGCTTCACATTCGGCTGGCCGCAGACCAATCAGCTCCACTCAGATTTTCTCCTCTTTCTCCCCTTTTGCCTACAGTATGTTAATTCAAACAAGGAATAACTTTACTGTGTATGTAGAAGAGGCTCTGGGGAGCCAGTATTGGATTGAATTCTGTTGGTGGGATGCAGGTAATGTAGTATTGCAGTTTAAGAGATTCACACACAATACTGTCTGCCCTTTTATTCAGTTGGCTGGCACCTATCCAAGATGCTGAGTGCCATTTGCTATGCTGCATTTAAATAAGGGCATTGTTTAGCTGGTTTTCCATGTAGAAAGGCAGATTCAGCTTTGTAGTGATGTTTAAATTAAAATGATTCACAACAGCTTGAACACAACACATTTACAACCAAAAATTGTTTAACGTTATCATTTTTCAGATCAGTACAATTATCCCCCCTGAAATAAACCTGGTCCCTAAGGGGGATGTGGCCTTGATTTTCTGTGCTGATTCATTAAACAAACCGTCTCCAAAAGGCCAAGCTCAGGATTTAAGGTCTGTGTTATAAGCAGTGAGCTTCTAGTTCACACATCACTGATCATAATACAATCACACAAGCACATTACAATCAATGTAACATTAACAACAAAGCAAAATAATAATAACAACAACAAATTACAAAAAATGAAAAGCAGCCATTTCCATATTAGAAAGGACAAAAGACTTGCACAGCTGCTTTGAAAAGAAGCACAAACCTTGACTCTAAACCCTTGATGTCCTCTTGTATTTCTAGAGGCAAACTGTAATGCAGTGTGAGCAACATCTTCTAAAGCTTTCCAGCCCAATGGTATCTGTTCCCCAGTAAGGAAGAATGCTCGCATTCAACCCGACATCTGATCTCCTTGTAAAAATGCATGCTGTAGGTGCAATGCTTTTCAGAGTTCAGAATGTCTTTACTAATGATTATAGGGCATGAAACAGCAAACCACACCACATTTATTTATTTTTATTTCATGACAAAGGCCAACAAAACTAGAATGGTACAGCAGACAGGAATTCTGCTTTAAAAACAACAACAAAAAAACACACACACCACACACTACTACAGTATTATGATACAGTATACCAAAAGAAAATAAAAATGTATGTAAATTTACCACAAATCGTGACTGTACAGTACTTCAACAGTTCAGAAAGCAATACTACAATGAAACAAAACTGCAAACACTATAGACATGCTCAAATTAATCTCGCCTCAGTAATATATACAATTCCATGTTTAGCTATCCTTTTTCACAGCCAAGACAGTTGTGTCCACAAATCACTTTAGTTCATTAATACTGGTTACCTGCAGATAAAGAATTTTCACTGAAACCATGACACCAATGAATGTGAAAAAAAAAAAAAAATCGCTCTATTTCTGCATTCAATCTTTAGATTAAAGAAACAAAACATTTAACAAAAACATGGGATTTTCATTGTCCACCAAAAATTATCTACAGCACGTCTGGTACAGTTTGTACTGCATTCCGTTCTCCTGAATTACAAGAAATCCTATATGCTCAAGGCTTAATCAGCCGGCTGATAAGAAATAAATAAGGAAACAAGATTCTGATATTCCTAAGAGAATAAAATGAAACTGGATATGTTTGAACAAGCAGTATAGCTCTTACTGTTCAATACACAGTACTGCAACACAGAGTACTTTACAATGCAGTGTACATTTCAGAGGTAAATTCCTTTCAATAAACTCGAGGAAGGACAAAAAAAAAACACAACTTTACAGGCACTGCTGTCAGTCAGGCAGAAAATCTGCACAGGGTCAGAAGACCAGTTTATTCTCCATGAACGACTACTAAAAGCCACTACAGGTCCTTTCATTCTACCACAGGGAAAAAAGAAAGAAAAACCCACACATTCCAAAGCTGGTTAAACATTTCAATAAACAGCAGCTTAGCTGGACTCTGAACATAGCAGCTTCTTGGATTATTTTTGGTAGAATGAACTATGCTGGCAAAATCCACAAAAAAAACAAAACAGAATGTCTCCTTAGTGTATCAGCACTACAACAGCCCTTTATATATATTTTACCCAAGGGTCTTTTAAATTCACAGGATTGGGGGTACCGACAACAAGTGATAACACTGAACATCTCGGGTCTCAAACAACTAAAATGGAGTCTTTTGGAGTGAAATTACAGCTAAACCCTGTTTTTTTTTTATTTCACACATTACAATTAAAATGCCAATGGGAAAAATAAATGATTGGGTTGAAAACAACCCAAGTTTCTTACCTTCTTCAGTTTCATGCCATACAATGCCCTCAAGGTTAACACTAGTTCCAGGTTCACACGGCCCAAGGCATTCTGGTTCCGTTACAACTCCAGCTTCACATGTATTTACTCCCATTGAACGAGTCCTTACTAACAGTTGTTCAGTTGGGGCAGAAATGTTTGAGGATGGAGAAAAATAGGAAGGCAGGAGCTGTGGTGGTATACTGCTGGAAATTGGTGGAGGAGGTGCAGGCACTGTAAACAAGGGATCCACCTAGAGAAGAAACATGTGAAAGAATATTACTTTGGGCGATTTATACATCTGCAATAAGAGGTACTGTACATTCCAAGAAAAGGAAAGGGAATAGGAAATATTACAACAAGGAATGTGTGATTTGTGGCTACCCAAGCATACTACAATTGCAAGCTTTCAGTAGACCATCAAAGCACTCATCTGTCAAGTTTCCGTGCTCTGAATAACAGTAACTCAGTTTTGTTAAGATTTCAAATGCTGCATGATTATTTTGCCATGTTTTTTCACATATGTTCTATTTTGTCATGGTGCCCTTTACCAATACCAACATACAATTCTTGTTGAGAACAGATATGTTCTGTGAATACCTCTTCCAAAACAATAGCTCTTATTTAACTCAGTACTGTACACCACCAAATAGAAACCAGAAACACACTCAACTCAAGAATGTATATTTATGCAGTCAACAGTAAGTTAAACCAGCCTTTCCGAGTTATAGTTAAAGCCAGAAAAAAGGATATTATTTTCTACTATTCTGTGCTTGAGGCTAGACAGCAGCTATAACAATGATATCAAAATACATAAATGGTGTTTTGTGTCCTGCCTATTAAGATCAGTTTACTGTGCTCCTCTTTTAGGTCAGTAGCTGTTTTTTTCTTTTGGGTGGGGGTAGTGGGTTGTAAGGGAAGGAAAGGTCAGGAAAGCAAGGGTCATTGTGAATGCTTTGTTATCTGCTAATGAATGCCTAATGTGCACCATATAGTGGGAGGGAGCAATAAACTGGTACTTGAGTATTCCTCCAACAGCATGGGGGGAAAAGAAAGAAAAAAAAGCCATGCATTAAAAAAGCCTGGGGCTTGATGGAAAACTTCTTTAATGTGAGGCTCATTTTTTAACATTGACCAATTCTACTGCTGCTGCAGTAACTGTGATTTATTTAGTGTGTCTGTTATCACCACAGGTTCCTAGATGTCATGGGGGAACAAGCGGAACAAGTAAGGAAGTCTAGAAATATAGTTAAATCCCTGGTAATGGACCCAGATTGTATTTGCAAAATTCCAGACGGCGTACCAAACCAGACATTTATTGGTCAAATTAACTGTGCACCAAAATTGTAGCAGCAATGCAATTTTAAAAAAAAAAAATTCCTTGTGTTACATTGTGAACATGTCACCAATATGGAAAAGAGATACAAAGTGTTGTGTGGCCCTAGAGACAAGATCTTTCCAACCCTGCTTTATTGAGAGTATTCTATAAAAAGTGTACCATTTCACCTAATATTATTGCATTTTAAAAGATTGTCCTGTCAACATTCTTTTTCAAGGAGAATCCTGAAAGATTACTGAAAGCCCATTAGAGAGCAGAGAGGCAGCCATCTCCATGGAAAAAAAAGGCACACGAGTCAAACAGCTGGTGGTGGCAGCCTGTCAGATTGAAGAAAGTTAATGTCAAAAACAGACGTATAGCAGTTTATCATTGTTACTGAGACTTGATTATTCCCAGGTTTTGGTACTGTATATGCAGAGTAGCAGCCTTGCTATTCATCAAACAAAAAACAAGACAAAATAAAAACATATGTTTAAAAATAAAAAAATAACTTAGGTTACAGAATACAACATGAAGGTGATAAAAGAACGGTGTGATGCAGCCTCATTGGAGTAACACATTTAGACAAAGATTAAAACACTGCAAAGGAGACTAAATGATCTGACACAATAGAGTGTGTGTGTTGGGGGGGGGGGCACAGTGGAGAACGGTAATTGGTTTTAATTAAAATAACAATAGTTTTCACACTGCAGACACAAAAAAAAAGAAGATTGTTCAGAACAATTTCAAAACTGAAAAATGGTGCAAGTGTAGGATTGTTTCCTTACACACGCTGTTGAACAGCTGGGGCTAAATCTGAAGCTAATCTTTGGAAATGAAATACAGTAGCTAATACAGCAGGAAAATCATTGTAATAAAAAGAGAGACTTTTAAAAAATGTGTGCTTTGCAATTACTGTTAAGTGCTTAACAAAACAAAAAGCATTCTGAAAAGTAATCTTAAAATGGAGTTAGTTCAGACAGCTGATAAACGGCAAGAGTCATTTCAGCTGTATTTTAGACAGGAGGCAGGAAAAGCATGTTAGAATGGAGGCCTGTAGCTCATTTTACAGTCAGAGGGTTAGTTTAAGAACCCTGCTTCAGTGTAAAACATGAGATTAGGCAGTACAGTATGCTGGCCTCATATCTCATCGGGAACATGGGAACGGCACGCAGCACAAATAACAAAACACGCAAAAGCAACATGAAACCACCAGTTCCAATACAATCAAAAGACTTTCTGCTCATTGTATTTATCTTAATATCGGTTTTGACTGAAGGTAGGAACAGTTTAACAAATCTTGGGACTTGATTAGGCTTGTTGAGGCTTCAAAAAAATGTGAAAGCTCGTCTGGGGCCTCAGAGTGCACATGTTCAGACTTTCTGAATGAACAGGCTACTAACGCAGATTATCAAACGTAATTTAAATGCAACACTGACTTAGATTGCACCCCTATCCAATCATTAGTAGTCAGACAGCAGCCATGTGAACACATCAATTATGGGCGAGTGCCAAAAGCCCTTGAGATCCCAAAGATTAAACAGCCAATCCTCTGTTTTACAAGCGCACATCAAAGGGAATATTAATAAGAGGAGGGGGCGGTGTAAAAGCTTGTCATTGTAATTCAGCCACCCAACACAAGGTATTTTTCACTTCTCCTGAATCTTGACCTGGCCCATAAAAGAAGCTGGCAGGAACTACATAAAGTGGCAATTTATGGGCACGTGTTTCATTAAACTTTAAGGGAGATTAAACCTCTGCATTGTAACACTTCTGTTGCTTAAATAGGACATACTGCACCTTTTCAGTCTACCTATTAAAAAGAGCCATTTACCTATTAAAAAGTTAGTTTATTAACAATTCATGCCTTTAAAACAGAATATAAGGGAGAGAACAGCAATTTGAAAGGAGGATTTGGTTACATCCTGTTCAAATACACAGCTGCATATATTACACAAAGAGTACTAAAAATACACAAGGCGCCAAACTGTGATCCAGAATCTCATATCAATGAGAGTTTAGAATCAACAGGGCTGCCATTACAACCACCTCCCTCTCAAAACACCAGGGTTGATAAGTCAATTTTTTTTCACTGGAGGAAGGTCAAATTTCTACGATTAAAAGAGAACATATGGACAAAATCCTCACAGTTGCTGGATTAGTCACAGACCTTGTGGGTAAGCTGAGAAAGCAAATGCTGCTCAACACAGAGATTTAGAACCACATCCACCACAGCAAATGCTTTGCTTACCAAATTATGCACGCACTCTTAGACTAACCAATATGAGAAGTAACCTCTCATGACTGCACAAAAGATTAGTATATGTATTTGCAATATCCTCACTGAACAAAACATATATACATGTGCTATTTACTTTGTTAAATTGTTTGAACAATCTGCAAGCACAGAGGTATCTTTTAAAGTGCTTACATTTGTTTTCCCTGCAATGTTTAGAACCCTTAATTTAAAAACCACTGCAAACTATAATAGGTTAGACCATTAGCTTACAGTTTCCTCGATTTGAATAAACAATCAAGTTCCTGAAGAGACTGAAGATACTGTACCCTGTCATGTACTAAAACATTTGAAGCCAAAGTATCAAGTAGCTTCATGTGTGCATGTAAGCTTTGCCACTCTCTCTTCTCTGTCATCCTGTCAATCACTAGGTGAAAGCATGCAGAAAAATCATTCATTACTTCTGTTGCAATGGGTCATCAACTTTGTTTTTTTGAATTACCACCTAGCAAAACTTGACATTTAGCACTTCACTGTAAATCCAATATACTGCATTCAAACCAAAGCTCAATGAAAACGCGTCACAAATAGGAAGTCAGCAGCACTCCAGATACAGTTCATGCTGCATGATTCACACTAGCTCACGCCACCACCACCATGGTGCTTTCCTGCAGCTTTCACTCTGTCTTCATGCTACTCTCCTGCACATTACACTGTACTCTCACACTGCCTTCACACGACACTCTTATTGTGGTCCTGGAGGGAACCTCGGCATTACAGACAGCAATATGTGTTGAATGGAAGTAAACACAGAGCGCAAGAACGGAGGGCCATCCGATAAAGCGGAGAGGGAAGAGAGTTGTGTGGTTTGTTACACAATACATTTCCCCCCTCCCCCCTCCCCCTAGGTTTCTTTTTATCTGATTTGGTTTCAATATACAGTATTACTGCCATGTAATGGTTATATTCAATATCAATCTTGGTAGAATAAACACAGGTATATATTATTTACTTTTCTTTCTTAATTCGGTCATTTTTCAGTATTATAGTATTTCCTGCAGTCCCATTCGTTCTTTAAGATTCTATTTTCTTTTATGACAACACATTTTTATTTTATTTATAACAATCACTATTTTGCCATATTTTGCTAAGATTGTTAGTTGTTTTTAAATTCAAAAAACTACCACTTGCAAATCCTAACTCATGGACAAGCTTACAAACATAAGTTTTGCACACAAATGTATAACGCACTGTACAAGAAATAAACACAAAAATAACCCTCTGGAGCTTTAATAATTGTATTAATTTTTTTTAAATTCCCATAGCTTCTCTTGTTTTTAAATAAATAAATAAATAAATAAATAAATAAAGTGGCAGTATACGATACAGATGACCAATGAAGCTGTTGCACGGTCATCTTTGTTTTCCAGAATTCCCGAATTGAGTTAATCAGCTCTAGACCTGTTTTAATATTTAATTCATTTCATTTCATTTCATTTCATTTCATTTAATACAATACATTAGGATCTGCATGCTGGATAAATGTTTTAGTTAGTTTGGTTAAAAACATTTTGCTTTTTTAAAGGATAAATTCATAAAAACTACAATGGGGCAGACCATCAACATTACCAGAGGAAAGGAGGTGGAGGACAGAACTGCATTGTTTTCAATGAATATTTAAGGAGCTAATACCAGCCTTTGTTAGTAGGGTTATTCAAAATACAAATTGGCCTCTATTAGTATTACTGTAAGCTTGCGCATTTTAATACACTGATGATTTTATTTAGACAAACAGATTTTCTTGTGCCAAGTATAGGTGGTTAAAGGGTTTATGGTGCAATGTGCTCAATATTTGCTTTGCTTTTTTTTTTTTTTTTTTACTAAACATATTAGTGAACAACCCTTTTTCATCTGTGACAATAATGAAAAAGTACTTATTTTGTAACACGCATTATTATGCTAAAATTTTAGCCTTTCAAGAGACATTTTTCTGTAATAAGCAAATTAGTTACAAGAAAAAAGTTACAAGAAATAGATGTCTACAATTATTTATTTAAGCAAATTTTCTTGCAAAACTCCAAAAATGTGAATTCAAAAGTATTCATACCCTTTGATGCTATAATAGTATTATCTACCAGGTGCTAGAAATTTCAATATGATAATACAGAACCTAATTGTAGAAAAGTCTAGAAAAAGCTGGATTGTAGGTGAACATTCTTAGAGAGTATAAAAGGGTTAGGCATAGGATGATTGCTGTCATTACCAGTAAGTCAATTTGGAAAAAATTAAAAGAGCTATCTGAATTATTTATTGTCATAACGCTGGAGAAGGATACAAGAAGATCTACAAGCACTTTCAACTATTGTTTCTATTAATCAAGAAGTACAAGACTCATGGTACTGTCATAATGCTCTCATTGTCTAGAAGAAAGAAGGTTCTTTCACCAAGAACAAATAGAAGAATTGTGAGGAAGGTTAATAACAATCCGAGATTGACTGCCAAAGATATTCAAAGTGTATCAGCTATTAAGTGGGACTGGGGTTTCCATTTCAACCATAGGTCGAGTATTGCATGGTGAAGGTCTCAATGGTCGCAGGCCAAGGAAAAAGCCACTCTTAGGAAAACATCACAAGGACAATTCCTTAAAGATTGCAAAACAGCATTTGAATGATGGATAGGAGTTCTGGTCAAAGGTTTTGTGGAGTGATGAAACAAACAAACAAAAAAAAAAAAGACAGTCGTTATGTTTGGAGAAAGTCTGGTGAGGCGTACAAAGAAAAGAACACCATACCTACTGTCAAGCATGGAGGTGGGAATATCCTTCTATGGGGCTGTTTTTCTTCGCCGACATATCCTAATCATTTAAAAGAGGTTATTATTGCTAAAGCTGCCTGAGCTATTAATTTCCTTTTCCTTGTCAGCGTATGAATACTTTTGAATTAGCATCAACTGGCGGTTTCAGAACCTTAGAAATCGCTTTACTTCAGGGGTAACCCCTCTGTAACTAATGTGTAGGGCTTCTGTTTTTCAGTTTTTATTAATTTCATTTTTCTGTGCTTATTTTTTAGCTAATTTCGAGTTATGTAAATCGTTTTTTTAGTGGGGGCTTTCGCTTTTTATATACTGTATGAAATCAGTGTTTTTGGTTACTTTACAAAATGCTTGGGCATTTTTTTCTGTCAAAATATGAACTGTATAGTACTAACTCGACAATACTTTTACACTGAAGTTGTACCTTCTTTCCTTTGTTGACTTCTACAATGACATCCTTATGGTCACGGGCACATTCTTCTGGAGTTTTTGTGTGTAGGCATTTTTTTTACATTTCGTCACAATTTGCAATTCTGTTTTAAATCCTCTGTATCTTAACTGTAATACATCTTTAAATCCTGCGAACAAGCCTCCATTGCTAATTGTAATCTTGTTTTAAATCTCACAAGGGGAGTCTCCAATAGAAATGTAGGAAAGTGCTGCCACTCAGTAGTTGGGTTCAGAACGAGTCAATGATAGATACAAGTCAGGAAGGAGGGACATTGCCACTGCACTGGGAAACATTTTTTTATTTTTTTTGTAGTAGGTTTTATTTTTTAATGGGAAAGGGGGGGTCAATGTGAATTGATTAACCATTTCCACAGTTTTTCCGGTGTTTATTGGCTATACATCGATTTCATTTTCTTTCATCGGGGGTGTTATCGTTTTTTTAAATCAGTTAAAACCGAAAGTCAGAAGCCCTATGTAATTAAGTGTTTAAAGATCTGACATGTAATCTAATGTTAGCAATAGTAACTCAATATTTAAGTGTAAAACTGAAATATAAATTAGAAAATTTTAAAAAAAACAACACATTGTGTAAAGTGTTAATACAAACTGAACCATGTCACGGTCAACACTGTCTCAAGAAGTCAGCAACACTCTGCAAATCTATATTTTTACTGTAGAAAAAAATCTTTATTTCTAAAAATGTATTTATTTATTTTGTATATCTTGTAAATGTTTTGCATTATTATTGCCTGTAATATGGTATAATATTTTGCAATCTGTAATATTGCCTTCTAATATTTTGTTTAATTTCTGTAAGTCGCTTTGGATAAAATGACTAGCCCCTACGTAGATACTACTGTAAAATGACCAGCCCCTATGTAGGCATTGCTGGAAAATGACCAGCCCCTATGTAGAAAATGCATAGATCATGTACATTTATTTAGAACATAATAGTATTTCATGTATTCTGATTGGTCCAAATAAATATTTGAAACATGTACTAAATAATGCATTGTTGACCCAGATGGCCTTCCATACTTTTCTGCAATCCGTGTGTCGTTTACTCTTTAATAACACAAAAATCCTGCGTGAATAACACGAATCATCAGGAAAAAAAAAATACTTGAGGAATTAAAGATGATTGTTAAAAATATATATATATATATATATATATATATATATATATATATATATATATATATATATATATATATATATATACAGTTTACAAATGTCATTAAAATTGCATTTTTAGTTTCTTAACTCCAATTACTGTAGGCTTTGAATGATCTATGAGTAAAGCACACTGCTGTAGCAGATCTTTATATCATTCACAAAAGAAAAGAAAACCCATTCTGTCACAGGGCGAGATTCTTTGTTGTATTGAAATCAGATGTATATATTTTTTTACTCATATGCGTTTCAACATCTAGAAATTCAAGGATAAATGCTTGGCGGGTATCAATGGCCTTTCAAAACATGCAACAGCAAATTAATCGCTTCAGTTCTGTACTAGCCATTACCAAGAGCTGCTAATTAATTGGGGCAGTAAAACAAAGACTGATTTACACGCAATCCTTTCTTTTCTCTTTCTCCCGCTTTAAACATTTCATGAATCCAGACTGAACCGCATTTGTAAAGAAAGGAAAGGAGGGATCAAAAGCAGCATAAACGTTCTGTTAGATTTACTATGGCTTTTTCAGAATGCCCTAAATAAGTCTAAATAAGGGGGGGGGGGGGAGAGAATAAATGAGCTCTTTCCACTTTCATCTTGGAACAGAAGACCAGAGATAACAACAATTCCCAATGCTTTAGCACCTCACAAATAGCATTACTCCCAACAGTAGTCCTGAGCATTTGGACAACAAATTAGACCCTTTTTTACAGTCAGCACTCATATATCCGACCCTATAGCATTTTGACTTCAGTGGCGGTTAAACACGTGTGACGCATATCTAATTATTTCATCTGATTTTACGTGTATGTAGTGAGCACGTTGTAACCTGCCCCCTACCACCCAAACAGCCCTGCACACACACGCACACATTTCGTACAAAAAGAAAAAATATGACTGGTGTTTGAAGAACTGTAAAGGGAGACATTGATTCTTTCATTGAAATTTGTTAGCGCACGAGTTGGGGGAATAACACAGCTAAAAGACAAAAAGCTAAGTTTTTTCAGGGATCACAAAAGAGATACAATGTCAAAAATACATAGCTGAAAGGGTTGCGTTTTAAAATAAGTAGGCTTCCATTTAGATGTACTGTAGTTGGTTTTTTTGGTACAGTACTATATTTTCAACAGAAGTAGTATTTTAATTCAGAACGATATGATTCTGAAAATATCACTTGCCAAAAGAGACGACTGGACACGAACTGTAGTACAGTACATACTTTTAAATCCGGTACGTATTGTAGCAGTATGTATAATTCCCAATTAAATGACCCAACAGCAAAATGAAATCAAAATGTTACCCATGCACAGAACTGCTTAAAATGTAAGAGGCAATGCAATTTAGCAAAAGATTAAAAAGCTGAGTTGTGTTAGCTGAGTGTCGTATATCCGAGTGCTGACTATTATTTTCTCAAAACAATGAAACCATTCTATTTTTCAAGCCTTGTACTTTCATAATTATTAAAATCTCACACTGTAGTGATCTAAAGCCTATATCAGAGGTGACCAAACCGCAGCTCTTTTGCAGTTTGTGTTAATTATTCTTTCTTCTCTTCCATTCTCTGGCCTGTTTCTTTGAGCCTGCATGTTCACTCAAGGATATTTCGTCACTTGTGGTGCACGCGCATTTTGAAGCCGATGTGCAGTTGAAAGTAAATTTCATAATTTTGAATTAAGTGGTCATTTGTTTTGTGGAGACAATGACATTCAGCAAACCCTCCACGAGTAATAAACGAAAGTATGAGGCTTTAAACCAGACTGGGAGAAAGTTTGCTTTCACTGAAAACAGTGGTAAACCTGTGTCTCATCTCCAACAGATCGCTTACACACTGTAGTCTACACAAGACAAGCAACCTCAAACGTCATGAAAACACATTGTCATTTGAATATCTTCCTGGATCAGGCTTAAGGCAGATGCTGCTTTCGGCGTTCAGTAAAGCAGCTGATTTAATGACTCAAGCGAGTTTTGTATGGCAAGAATGGAATATCGCTCGAATAACGTCCTTATTCAGATGAATGAATCTTTTCAAAAAATTGGAGTGGTGGCGCTAGACTAGAGAATGCATGTTTAAATGTTATATTGCAGGTCTAAAATTAATATTATATTTACATATCTTACGTCTCGTCATGAGCAGGTACTGTAATCCCTTTCAAAATAAATAGTTCATTTGTCATCCACAAATCTCAACAGTACTTACACGCACCAGTCATACAAAAAATAAAAACACGTCTTTTTTAAACCCAGCATTCAAATCTTCAAGGGAAAAGCTTTTCAAAAAGAATCCTTAGAAAAATGTGTTTTTATGTGGTGTTTTTGGTGAAATCAGGTCAGTTGAATTTTGCTTCATAATAAGTGAATATACTGTATTTAAAGTGCATAATACATACAGTATAAACAGATATAATGGAAAAACATCATAATGTTACATTTAAAATTTAATACACTATAGATCTACAGTACAATACAAATTACACAGAAACTGGGCAGGCTCTGCAATGTTCTAACCCTTGTTGTGTATTTTCCTGCCATCAGGAGATAGCCACACAACTACTGTACTGCACAACAATGCTAGTATTTAAAATGTCTTGCTCTCGCAAACATCTCATGTTTTACAGTACGTGTTTTGCGGCTCTCGACCATATGGAAATTTTGGTATGCGACTCGTAGGGTCAGAAAGTTTAACCACCCCTGGACTATATGCAAAGTTAATCAACAAAATGCTTTTCACAGACATGGTGGTAATTAGAGTTTGAAAGCACAAAACTGCTAGGCGGCTTCAGGAGGAAATACAAAAGTACCACCTCTGCAGTTGTTCCTGTCAAGGCCAGTTTGCTTTATATTGAATTTGTCATTTTTTGGTGACCCAATGTTCATTACATAATGGGCATTTGAAGATCAAACAGCAACATCATACTTCGTAATCGATCATACCCCCTTTTGTTATAACAGGAATTAGTCCAGCACGTCTGCTGAACTCCATTACACAAGAGGAGCTTCTACTAATAATCTATGGTGGGCTTCCTATTCACCTTTACTGCTAAACGCATTTACATTTGAATTCACAAACCTCATGCCACCCATAACATGGGCTACTACCAAATACGTCCCTTTATTAAATTGTGTACAATTGGGAACATTTCTACCCAGTCACCGTTTGACAGATTTAAAAAAAAAAAAAACTCTTGCAATCAAATGTTTAACTAAACACCATTTTAATAAAAATCGGCAATGGGCATGAATGAATAAATAAATAGATGTTACAACAGCATTAACTATTTTTAACTCATTTCAGTAAAACTGCACACATGGCATAACATGGCAATTGTAGTCGCTGCAGTTTTACATCTAATTGAAAGCAGATTAGGGCTCTGCCTCAGGGGGACTTTGTCAAGTGTAGAAAGTGGAGCAAATGAAGAGAGAGAGGCAAAAACACTGCAAAGAGCTGACAGTTTTACAATGCTCCTGGCAATAAATGGGTACTAGATTAAAATGAATGTACTTTGACACTGGCTGGAGCTTTCTTAGTTGCATATCAGACAGTTCTAAGCTATAAAAATATTTATAGAAATACATCAGCATACTTTGCAAAAAAAAGTAGTTGGTTGTAAAAAATAAAAGCATAGAGCATTAGTGTGTGTAACTTAGGCTGTTAACCTAAATGCAAGCAAAACACTTGCCAGGTTACTGTAACAAAGAATTAGAATGAGGAGCCTGCAAACTGCAAGCATTATTTTTCTTTTAAAAGAGAAAAGAGATTGTGAAGAAAAAAAAACAGTGATGGTGTAATGGAAACAGCTGCACTTCAGTGTCTGGCATCTGCTGTAACATTCATAGGGAAAGATGGTGAAGTATTTGGGCAATGAACAAACAATTTGATTACTGCATCTGCTAACAATTCTATCTTTTAAAAAAATGAGAACAAGTTCAGTTTTTTTTTTTCTTAATCTACATCAACTTAAATATTGTCCTTCAAGGAAGACTAACAAAGGGTGGAAAAACAATACATTGATTATATCTTGTTTAGAAACCAATGAAAAACACATTCCACATTTTCATAAACCACAAATGAGTCATCAAGACAACCACGGAAGTGACATTTTCAATGATGGACGCTGACCTCATGTTGTGCAATGAAAAAAAGAAATACTGAGCTGTCTTTAGAACTCTCTTCTTGCTTCTCTTGGGTAGAGATGGGGCAAACATGTCTACAAATGGCAATCAATAAAGCAGGGTAAGATTTTAGGAGGTTTGGACATAAAGGCAAGCAAAGAAGATTCATTTTGTCCATGGAGACTTACGTTCTCCGAGAAAAGCAGCTGTGCAAATTTGTGTGGCTCACAAAATTCCAGATGTGGAAAGCTTTAAGAAATGAATGGCTACATGAAACACCCTTTATGGAAATTGTGTTTTGAAAAGAACAGTGCCTATTTATGAAGACATTTTGAAAGCAGCATAGCCAAGGTTGCTTTGAAGTCTCTTCTGTTGTAAACTAAGACAACTTTAGCAAATCCTTTCAAGGCCAGACTTAATTCAGAGTGTAGGCTACTTTAGTATAAAAGCACAAAAGGCATGCAGTAATTTCAGGAAGGCAATAAATTGCCACCAGGTCTTCTCATATTTCCTTTTCAATAAAAAAGCCACCAGGGAAATATGAAAAAAAATAAAATAAATGTTCTGTACAGTCGAAGCACATCTCTGTGGCTCCAAGCCATCTGTTTGATCATTAAAATAAGAGGCTGTCAATATCAATACGATTAAAACCACAAGAAAAGCGAGTGATGCATTCTTTGTTTTAGATTGTTTTAAGCATTTCCTCTTTCTGTTTTAGCCAATAGTCTGTTTTAAGCTTCAACGGAAAATCAAGGTTTAACAACCATACATTGGAGAATTGAAGCAGTCACAACCTAATGAAGTTCCTTTCCGCTTCCAAAAACATTACAAAACAGCCCCATTGTCTGTCAATCCACATTGCAATCTATGCATGAATATCTGAATAGTTTACAACTAATCATTCTGATGCAAAAGCTTTGTTTTACTTGCCAAGACCATTTAGCAAGGATTAAAGGGAAACTACAATACAGACAATATGCAGCAAGCACTGGCCACACAAAGTACCTCCAGATCTACTCCTGGGTCTCCCTGTGTTCATACTGTAGGTTGAACATTGTAGCCTTGTGCTATTTTTCCCTAAGAAATGCAATAATATCCGAAGTGAACTGCTGAAATGTAATATAGCATTATCACAATCTGTAGGGATTTTTACTTTGTAAATTACTTCGCTCATTTAAAAATGTCTCTAGTTATCTATTTCATTTTTTTAAAAATATTAAAATTAATGATTTGAAGTCTGAAACAATGTGGAAATATAGCTTTACAATAAAGCTGGATATTACTCAACAGGATTCACAATTATTATTATTATTAATAATAATAATAATAATAATAATAATAATAATAATAATAATAATAATAATAATAATAATAATAATAATAATCACACGACTACAAACATATACCGTACATCAGAAAAATGTACGGTAGAAATGAAAAAAACAGATGCAGGTTTTGACATTTTAAAGACTGCAAGAGAGTGGTTTTATTATGTTTAATGGACTGAGCACTGAATAAACTGACACTCCCATCCTACAGCCTTCTCTAGAGTATGCCCGACAGGAATAATCTTAGTTCAAGGACAAGAGATTGTGACGAAGTGAGACCTGATTACAGATGTCTTTTGTATGTGTATAATCCAGACCAGATATCTTCTGTCTGTCACAGGTTATAAAAGAAACATTACCAAGCAGTAGTTGTAACATTTTGTAAATATGTTTATGAAAACATGAAAACCACAACCTTAAAAACTCAAAAGACAAGCAACACTCAATGTGAACCACAGCCTGTAACTTTCTAGACTGTGTAGCCCAGACATTGCTTTTAATGGTCACGGCCCTCCTGGGAAAAGCAAAAATGTATTGTGTGTTAATGATCACAAGCAGAGTTTCCTTGCCTTTCTTTTTCATCGCAACTGCAGTTGGTCTTCCCTGGAGCTTTACCATTAACATGTCTGTTTCCTGTCAGCCCACTCAGAGATAATGTCATTTATCTCAAGGCGGCACAAGACCCGTCATTAGCCTCAATAAAAAGACTCTGGACAAAGGCCGGATGATGGCTTATCAAAAGCTCAGAAAATCGGCAGCGAAGCTGACTGACTAACACAAGGAATTGTACCAGCCAAACTATGGAGGTCTGACAACTTCATACAAAAATTTCAATAGAAGAAACTTCATAATTGTTACAGTATACCCAGCATTATTTTTATTACCCATTAAAAATAAATAAGCGGATTTGATTATGTTTAAAAGATCTCCAAACACCAGACGCTACAGGACAAGTCACACCACAACAAAAAAATTAAATAAAACATGTATTTTTGACACAAGACATTCACACTGCCTGCAGTGGGTGACACCGAAGCGACACAAGCGATGCGAAAAAAATAGGATTGGTGTCCAAGTTAGCAATTTTGTCTCGCGGCAGCTAGGAAACTGACCAATGAGAACAGCTTCCCTTGCATGCCTTCAGTAAAACAATGGTGGAAGATAATTCTTGCAGTATCAAAATACCCAGAGCTGTACAATAAAGCACACAAAAATTATAAAAGACACGGCAATGAGGGAGAACATCTGGGAGTCCATTCCCAGGGAACTGGATATAGCTGGTGTGTATGATTTGTTTACCTTTACTGAAATAAGTAAGCTGAAAAGCTATTATGTATTCTACATTTTTATTAGCGGTTTAACAGTACTAACATACAATCAGGAGTCGCCTATCACATCATAATCAAACAGTAAAAAACTCAAATATATTTGTGCATTTTTTATTAGTATTTAAATTGTAATGTTGACACCTTTCTTGCTTTTATCATCTCTGGATGCTTTACATTACATTGATCTGTGTGGTTAAATACATAACCTGTGCAGCAAAACAAACAAAACATAACATGATTTAATTATATAATTAAACCATAGATATGCATGTGTGTACATTAACTAATATTGTCTCGTACAGACATACCAATAGTACTGGTTGTTTTGACGCGTATTACTAATGTTTGTTAATATATTTTTAAGGGGGGGGGGGCCTTACCACTGTTAAGACTAGTTCCTTAAATTATTTTGGTTACAAAATGCATAGAAGAAAATCTGAATTAATACCAGATTCCACATAAGAAACACACCATATGTTTTATTAAAGAAAAAATATATATCTGTGTTTTTATGCTTCGAGGAAGCTCCAAGAACACCACATTTTGAATACAAGGCTGTTTAAAGAACACATGCTTAACTTCCTGCTGCATGTTGTCCTAAGGCCCTTTAAACCATCTTAAAAGTGCTAAATACGGTTAGCGTCTACACTACGCAGCGTTTAATACTCCAGACACATCAGGTAGTGCGGTTTCTCATAAGGGTGGACGCTGTAATAAACTACATTTTCTGTGTGTCCTCCAATATCCCAATACGTGTGGACATTACTAATACAAGTCTCAGAACAGGCGTCTGAAGGAGTTGAGAAAGACTATCAATATTGCTGCACCATATACAATTTCTGAGGCTTGTTGTAAAATGGTGGATCATGGAGCGACATGATCAGATGCCGAAATCAAGGCACGCTGATATCTGGAGCGCTGAAATCGGTCAAGGAGAACTTCAGTGTTCAAAATGAAAAGCACACATTATGATAAAATGTACCTTGTGTTTATGAAACAAAGCCATAATGTTCATGCTAAGAAGCACCATGTGCTCCGTATTTCCTGGGTTGTAAACATAAAATACAGTGCATGGTGGGATAATGTCCTGTTACGTCCCACAGTCCACTGGGCTGCTAAGAACTGTAACCAAACTATTTTAATAGTGTTTGTGCACATTAAGCCCAACTGAACATGAAACGGTACTTTAGTGTGAACGCTTTGAGCTGGATTAATTTAAATGTTTGTTGAGTAAGGTTCTCAAGATCGGTTATGAAGTGTGGACAGGGCCTTAATTGCTGAACAACTCTAGAAACCCTTTACGATTTTTAATGTGCTGATAAAAGTATGCAACTTTTATCAGGAAACACAGTACTCCCCCCCCACCCATTAACTGGACTAGCTTCTGTACACTTACTGTTGTTTGTTAATTAGAAAACATCTTTTGTTGTGTTTAACCAGCATGAACTTGTTTTAAACCTAGATAACCTGTCAAGAGAAGTTCAATTGTATGCCTGCTCGTGCACACTCAGGGGTCAGCTAGGAGATCACCCAGAACAATTTCACTGAACAGAGGGCAGAATCTCTTTACAACAGTGCAAGAGGCTTTGGTCTGTCAATTCATAGTTACAAAGTTCCAAGCAGCTATACTTAGGTAGATAACATTAGTGCTAGTTTCAGCTTAATAGCTCAGATACAGGTTGGTCGCAAAAATAAAGGACCTTCCCTCAATTAATTCTATTTGATAAATACCGGTACAATGCATAAAAAATAAACAAGTTTTTTTTTTGTTGCATATTTCCCTCCCACACAAACCACTGAAGGCTTAAGCAGCATTGTTAACAATTTATAAAACATATTCTCTTATGTGAAATGTAACACTTTCAAATGTGACAAAAAAAACACAGGGGTCAAATTCCATCCCGAAACATTAACAGGACTTTCCAAATGGATCTCAAAACGGATCTCAAAACATGCACAGCTAGCATTCTGTCAGCTGTCAAAAAACAAATACCATGCTGCTGCCTTTTAAATGAACTCAAGGTTTTGTCAGTGAACCAGTTTGGCAAAGAAACTGCTTTGCTAGTGTTAAACACTGCACAGTTCTGGCTAACACACAATATTTGTTCAACAAACAAATATAATTCAAGAGTCATCTTACCTTCAAAGACCGCCTACACAACTAATACCATAGCCAATCAAATGCTTAATTCCATTCCTCTTGTTGGACGAAAGAGTTACAAGACCCTGTCTAATACTGCTGATGGACAAATATATTTATTCGGTAATCCTATATTGAAAGCATTTTGCAAAAAACCCAGGAGGAGTGGTTACTAAGCTTTCCAAGTCTACTAATTCAGACATGCCAGTAACAGCTTAACCACAAAAAATGGGCTGCTTCAATATAGCACAAACAATTTAGAATTATAGGCTGTTTTGACTTGACCCGTACATTAAGGGAGTGGCAAAGTTTACAACATACTTGTGGTTTTCTGCATAAAAGAGCCAGCAGAAATAGAGTCACAGATTTAATTGACTTTTATAATGATGAGATTGACAATGTTTTACATGATTTTTTTTTTTTTTTACAATAGATAGAGAAATAAATACTTAAACAGTATTGCTAATAAACTTCAGCAGGCTGTAATTTGTTAGCATTTAGAACAGTGTACATTTCAATATCTGATCAACACTAAATACCACCAGAGGTTTGTTTTATCACCTCTTAGCTTGATAGTTTAGAATGGACTATTCAAAGATAATGTCAACCAGAGAAGAGGCAACCACACTACATCGGATGCTACGACACCAGCCTCAAAATGGACTAAACACAAGGGCTGAATGTAAATCTTAATTCAAATGCAAAGGGTGCAGAAGTGCTGTTACTTCGACATTCAAAACACATCCAGTGACCCAAATGAAATGGCAGTGAATGGCATCTTCTAACGTGTCACCCCCTCTGTGAACCAACCCCAAGGGGGTTGAGCAAAAGGGAAGTACAGATACAGCTTTCTTGAGTAAAACTCCAAATGGGCCTCCCCCTTGAGCACCAGGGAAATAATGATGGCCCCTAACCTCTTTGTTTTAAGGATATGGGAAATGACAAGCAACAAGTTAAGAAAAACTCCCAAACCACTAAGCAACTGGCAACTCTTATAGCCCTTGGAAACTTACATCTCATATCACTTTACACTCCCCTTGTTTCCTTTAACAGCAGCATCCTTTTGACCTTTAATTATCCAACAATAATCCCGTGAGAAAACATATACTAAAATAACTAAAGTCTCAGAAAATACAGTTGATTAAATCCAGTGTCTGCTGGTGATGTATTACTTAATTTATTACTTAATTTAAATCCTGAATGAGTCAAACCAGCCAACACCATAATAGGTGTAATAAGTCAAACTTATTATTACACATAAAAGCCCCTCCCCCACTCTGCAGGCAATGACAGGAGACTGGAATAAAAACATGTAACTCTTTGCCCTCTGTTCGTACTCCTGGCTGTTGAACAACCACAAACCCTTTAAACATCTGAATTTGAAACTGGCCCTTAAATATCCATGTCAACGATCCACAAATGCTAAACACCAGGAGGCAAATGAACAATATTGTACACACAAAAACATAAAAATATAAACTGTCAGATTAAATTAAGAGTACCAGTATTTGTTTATTTTAATTGGATCATCAATTTAAAAGAATGAACTGCCTATCGCCGTTAGACCTGCAGGTCTTATCTGTATTATAGTGAAATAAATGCGAGAAATGTATTTGGCTAAATTAAAAGGATTTCTCAAAATTAAAGTAAATCGTACCTTTTCAGATTTCAATTTCTTCATTAGTCTGTGGCTCTCATCTTCGTCCTCCTCTTTCTTTAAAACTATAGAGTTCCCCATTATCCCTGAATCCAGACCACTTTTGTTAACATCTCCCACCACAGTGTCCCCATGATATGGACTCCCTTTGGCTCCAAATCCGTATAGATGGCCAGATGAGGGACTGGCACTTGAATTCGCATGTCCAATTTCATGCTTTTCCTTCCTCGCTTTATTGACATCCTTATCCCTTTTTGAGCCCCTGCTCTGATTTTTACCATTTTTTTCTTCTTTGATTTTAGTGCATGAAACAATTGCATTACAAGTGTTTGGGTTACTAACAGCTTGGCCCAGAGCTGAATTCATGCCAGGTGCCTCCCCAGGGCGCCCTTGAACTTCCTGCCTCTTACCAGCACTGCTGATCTCTGGAATCCCATACAATGCAGCCGAGGAAAGAGATTTATTCGATTCCTTAGAAGTTTTGTTCCTTTTCACTTTGGATTTGCCAGTCTCCTTACTGGAATTTCCCTGGGGAGCAGGGGGCTGAACAGATGTAAATTTTAAGCCATCCGATAAGGCTGATGTTGCATTAGCACCACTGGATGTCAGACCCCCACAATCCTTCGAGCTGGTGGTGTTATTAGCAGAATTATTCATCTCCAGTTTTTGTCTGTCTTTCTCCAAATCAGCGTCCAAGTCAATGATCAAATTGCCAACCCCAATTTCCCAATCATCACCACTGTCATAAGTATCAACTGCGTTTGGATCCACACTTTTTTCACCTGTGGAACTATTCATGGACATCCTGGAGGTGAGATTTCTGGCATAAAATGTCGATGAATTCCCCCGATTGAACTTGGTGAGAGGACATTCGTTGTTCACCTGCGTATCTAACCCTCCTTTCTTTTTTCCCCTTTAATTATATCAGTGCATCCTTAGCTCTACAACCTTATGTCCAGATCCATCACATCCTGTGGTAAAAGCAAGGGAAAAAGTTGTATGGCTATAATCAGTAATATGCCATTAGGGGTCTTAATGAAAATCGTTATTCTCTTCCTTTTTTGGATTTGTAACTTACAATTAAAAAAATACTACAGAACATAAGCCCCTTAAGTTACCAATACTATTATTAAAAACAATTATGTAAAGTAAATACTGTAGTCTGTAGAGTAATTATTTTACGATGTACAAAGCCTGTTTTAATTCTCATTTATAACAATACGTAGGTCTATATGATTTACATGCCTAATTTAAAAAAAAAAATCAACTCACAGGAAAAACGCTTTCTTGGCAAAGATATACAAAAAATATATATTAAATGATTTCTCATCCAAAATGCTACATACACTACAGGTATGGTTTACGAGACTACACTTTAAATAGTACACCAATGTTACCACATTAAGTTGATCACTTACAAATTATGGTTGAATTTAAAAAAAAAAAAAAAAATCAAATTCCAGTTTACGCTAAATCTTTAAACACACCAATAATCCTTACCTTCAGTGCCTTCGGTCATTTTGTTCCAGCAAGGCGGCGAAACAAATAGCCTACCAAGATTACAGAACTGCCTCATATTAATACCACAGAGCCCAATCAAAATTCAAATTGCTGTATAATGCCAGTCAAAAAGTGAACCCTCCAGTTAAAATCCCAGATCCTCTTCTCTTTACAGCAAAAAAATGCATCAGTTACAATCTGACAAGATTAACAGGACTCGAGTCTCCAATAAAAATAATAACAACAACAAAAAATGAAGAAAAAAAAAACACCAAGGTAAAGTTTTCAAACTTCACATTCCGCCTTCAATCCAAGACTTCACAGCCACCCAGATCAGTAAGTAATGAGGCCATGAAACAAACCTACAGGCGTCCGCTTGTAACAAGATAGAATTTGCTAACCCTGGGATAAATTACCGAGAAAAATAAAGGGGATCAAAAAATCTGGAGTGGAGTTGGATGACTGTCTGGATTTGGCACCGGTTCCCTTCACTTTACAATACAATAATTGTGTTTAAAAAAAAGACTAATTGCTGACGGGTGGGGGGATATATCCTCACCACGACAGAGTAAAAAGGTTATCGAGATTTTCTTTTCATTTGAGGAAACATTTCTTCCTGGGAAATAGAACGGTGTACTACAGTATCGTCAGTATAAATTAATTTTGTATTCAGTGACAGTGTGCATATTTTTTTTTTTTTAAGTAACAATACGGCTTCTTAATAACTACCAAACAGATTGTTAAATGTTCTCATATTAGAGACTCGCTCACATTTTTTAATTAGCTTGCGTTACCCAGCTAAAAGCTGTAATGAATTGTTGATGGAAGCAGAGTGGTTTGCTGGACGGATCGGGGGGGGATGGGCACTGACATCAGCCAACCATTTTTATGTGAACTATTTTGTTACAGTGCAAGCTTTAATATCAAGTGAGAAAATATGATTCAACTGGTTGTCGTGAGAACATTAATCGATGGAGAAAAAACACACACAGACAAGAACTAAAAGTACCTTTTTATGCTGAGATATTTCTCATAGCACAAAAAAAGATTGATGGAAAAAATAACTAGTATTCTGACACATTGTAACTGATTAAGTAACCGCTTAAATAAAAATAGCACGGAGCAAATCGACTAAAGTGCTTGCACGACACATTTCTACAATTCAGCAGTTCAAAGCAAGCCTCTTAAAAAACACTCCAAATATCTTCACAAAATAAGAATCGTGGATCATGTGACTAATGCAGATTTATTTAACTAGCATTTGTAACACTATGGTGGCTGCACCAACGCCCCGATTGTCCTCTGTGGTTTGATATTTACATATTATCCAATTCATTGAAATAAAATTCAGTATTACTTTTTTCCCCTGATAATGAATGGAGTGTTTTGTTCATTTTTTTCCCAATGGTTACAGTTTCCCGACCTAAAACAAGCTAATGGCTTTAGTCTGACTCACGCCAGTGAATTTCCTTAAGCGTGAACTATGCTTTCACCTGATCAGAGTAATTGAACGCCAAATCATTTAACACTTGCCTTGCCGAACGTGGAAAGGCTGTCTCCACACACACACACACAGTCATACTTACGATCTGCATTGGATCGGGTGTGCCTTTTCCGTCGGGCTTCATTGAAAGTTTTATATGTTTTATTCCAAGTGTTTAAAATTATATACATCAGCCATTAAAAAAAAATTCAAAATTCCACACGCTGCTACTACCACAGAGAAAAAACAAACTGAGTAAAGCTCAGCTTCTACCTGAAAGGACTTTTCTTTGTTCCCAATGCCCTTCTGGTTACAGCCAATGAAATCCATGCTTTTATGGAACCTAGCCCTCCTATTGGTCAACAGATTCTCCACAGCAAGAAAGAGAGTGTTTTTCACACACTGAAGTGAACAAGCAAGCAGAGTAGACTGAAGCGGCTTTGCATGCTTCAACAAAAATGACAATTGATTTTCACTTATATTTAAAAATAGATTTGTTTATCCTTAAATGAAAAAAGTACAGTTTCATTATTAATAGACACGTTCACTGTTATGTACAGCGTACACATGGGACACCCAGTACTTCATATATATATATATATATATATATATATATATATATATATATATATATATATATATATATATATATATATATATGTGAATAAAATAAAGAAATCTAAAGCAAAATTATGTTTTGGCTTGGAAGAATATAAAGAACAATGTTGTTAAGATTTGACGCTGCAAATGAGCAGCTATTATTGGTTATAATACGAAATGTGCGTATAATGCATAGCTAACTTAAAACATGCGTACACACTGTGCATAGATATTTAAACCTGAACGACTAGTTACATTATTCTCATTGTTTCACGCTGGGCTAGGATAGTGTAGCTGAATGCCACCCGCAGGGTATGTTTCAATTGACAGTCTAAAGAGAAGAGGATGGACTACTCGCTTAAAAAAAAAAAAAAAAAAAAAAAGTCTCTTTTCAAATGCAGTCTACACGATGTCTCTTGCATATTAAGTTTAAGACACTAGAATGTATCTACATTTTGTTTTGTTTAAGATGCCTAACATGACTGTCTCAAGGTGAAGGTTGTTGTGTTATCATAATTAAGTACACACATATTCATATATAGGGCCTACGTTTAATTATAAATCAGGAATGGAAAACGGGGTTTAACACGCTAAAGCCAAACCTCAGCCTAGAACTTTATTTTTTATTTTTTAAACCAGTGCTGAACATCCCCGATCAGGCGTTATTTACATTAAACAAACAAGTACGATTTGTTCCCCTCCCCCCCAGCCAGTAGTAATGTGAACTGTGTTACAGCGAATAAGAGTCGAGTCTGTTTATAGAGCAATTACTGTAAACTATTTGCATTCAGCGCAGAGTAAAGATGGAAGAGACTGTCACTCAATTTTAATGTACTACAATCAATAAATACCTAATTAAAGCATAAACCTCAGCTTGGGGAATAAGAGACCCAAAGCACTATCTCTTGTTCTGTGCGCAGACTGGTATTCATTTTCATTTTCAAAACCCAAAATCTAAAACCAGTATTATGTTTTGCTTCAGTTAAATGTTTCAATGTTTTCCCTATGCCCTTTAAAACATTTTTTCCTCCAACTAAACTTGTTGTTGTTGCTGCTGTTCATTGCATTGCCATATCATCTAGAAACTTCACTGTGGTTACATTGCAATTATATTACAGATGGGGAAAGATATATATAGGGGTGGCAGGAAAATTGCTTCTGTTTAGTTTTATCTGTAACACAGTGTTTTACTCTCTGTCCTGTCACACGCTTTTATGTAAAAAACTTATAAAAACAAAATTCTAAAAGGTATTCACAATGTCGACCCAGGGGACTTTTTCGACCTGAAAAAAGAAACAAGGACCAGGGGTCACAAATGGAGATTAGATAAAGGGGCATTCAGAACAGAAAATAGGAGGCACTTTTTTACACAGAGAATTGAGAGGGTCTGGAACCAACTCCCCAGTAATGTTGTTGAAGCTGACACCCTGGGATCCTTCAAGAAGCTGCTTGATGAGATCAATAAGCTACTAACAACCAAACAAGCAGGATGGGCTGAATGGCCTCCTCGTTTGTAAACTTTCTTATGTTCTTTCTTATGTTCTTAGGTATGTGTATTTTTTTGTCCATCACTTTTCATGGATGTGTAAAAGTACTGTAAGCCTACGGTTTTATTTTACATTTTTGCAATGGTATCAGTTTATATTTATGAAGCATCATGCTGTGCAATTATTATTATTATTATTATTATTATTATTATTATTATTATTATTATTATTATTATTATTATTGTTGTATGTGTATACCTGTACTTTAAAAACATATTAAGTTGTTTACCTTAATTTATAAATAAATGTAAGCATGTTAGTCTTCACTGAACATACCTGAGCAAAAAAAGAAACAAATTAAATTAAACAGTTGCATTTAATTACTCCTCTATTAGATAATCGATTTATTTCAAACTTGTTTTGAGGTGAGTGTTTGGTCTTAAAACAATAACAAAAATAAAATCCTGAGTAGAGTAACTTATTTTTGCGGGTTTCACATCACAACAGCAGGTCAATATGCTTTCTGCATCATGTTTAGCGGTACATCACACCCTGTCTCTCCACATCGGTTGTGAAGCATCTTTTTTTTTT
This sequence comes from Acipenser oxyrinchus oxyrinchus, assembly GCA_030684275.1. NCBI lineage: Eukaryota > Metazoa > Chordata > Actinopteri > Acipenseriformes > Acipenseridae > Acipenser > Acipenser oxyrinchus. Next base: position 89,960,409 of record CM060247.1, read on the forward strand.
TTTTAAATCTTTCTCTGATTTTTGATCTGACCATAAACATTTTACAAAAGAGAAACATTTGGAAAAAGGCGGTCAGAGGTACAAAGAAGGCTTAATCTGGCCTTTAGTTGCACCAGTGAAAGGTCAAGTTTAAATTCCTGCATGGCCAGGGGAGGGGAGAGGAGAACAAGGGTCAGGTTAGTCATACTTTGTACATATTGTGAACATTTGAATTCATATTCGCCTTTAACTTCTTCTAATACCACTGTTAGCAGTTTTTCGTTTTTTATTTTAATATGTTTTTGTGACACCCACCAGCATAAAAAACAAAACAAGCTAACAGCACTGGTGAGCTTGTACAAATTCCATAATTTAAACAGTAATATAAATGTGGCAAACATTGATGTTAAAATACGGGGGTAAATGCATTGTAAACCAGACACTTGTAAATCAACAAAGCATTTCACATTTTCTTTACAAATTATGCAAGAAATAGTTCCAGTTACTGCTCTTAAAATACTGCCCTTGTTTTGTATTGAATTCGTAATTTAGCTGTGGCATTTCTGTGGTATACACATTACTGTTGTTTGCCTTACATGTAACAAAAGGGAACTGTCTGCTCAGATGCACATGGATAAAAGGAGAAAAATAGATGTCAAGCTATGATGTGTACTAAGACAAAACAGTAGGAAAAATAAATCTAATGGTCTAAATTTTTCTGTGACAATACCCCTTCCAATGGGAATTCGACGTGCCTGTAATTGGTGCAACATTTTTCTCTGCCAGGGGCTCAGCGTGCATTCTGGTTTAAAAAAAAAAAAAAAAAAAACGTCTTATTTAAAAAAAAAAATGATGTTTTGAATACCAATTAATCAAAAAGGTTAGATCTTCCAAAAGCTAGTGGGCTGATTTATCTGTTTGTTTTCCATTAGTCGAGAGATGAAAAAGATAACAAAGGGTGTTCTTTTTCAGTGTTGAAGACAGCATTCTGAGAGCATGTTAAATGTGCTCAGGCGTTCAGAGACAGTACAGATCAGTCTTTAGCTGCTCAATGAAAGACTAGAGTACATGACTCGCATGCTAAAGTGTAGGTTGCATTTCAGTCCAATTTTACTGCTTAATTCTTTGTGCAGATATAGAACCCCAGATCCAAACGGTATGGAAAATACAAACAATGGCTAACTATGAACTGTAACTCCTATGGTCTGTGTGGGATACCATCTGTTTAATAGATTAGAAAGACCCTTATACTGTGGCTCCAGTGGGATGTAGGCAGAAGTGCATTGTGAAAAGGGCTTCCACGTGAGTTCCATTTACAGCCGCAAATATTCTGTTCTGGAATTTCAATTCCATTTCACTTTATGATATTGACAGTGCCAAAATATATCAAAGGAGCCAGTAGACTACACATACTGTACATATTACACACACTATATTCCATATACCTGAAATGATTGCAGCTGACATTGTACTGTAGTTTGTCTATCTTTCGAGATCTCAGTGTTTAAAGAGATGTCTGTCTCTCTTTCTCTCCCTCTCAGGCAGTCTAATTTAGGATCTATTTCATGTTCTTTCTTTGCAGAGCCTAATGTATGTGATTAATCCTGACTTTGCTTAATACTGCAAAGAATGTAGCAACGACCTTAGCTGAACACTGGCAAAAGTGATTAATGTTACATGAACTGGGATATTTTTTACACGGGGACCTGAATAAACAGCCATGCTGTATTCTGTTACAGACCTTTATTCGGATGAAAATGTGGCGTGATTTCAAAGGGTAATGTTACAAGTCTAATAAACAGAGTTATGTGGCACAGGCTCATTTTAGACGCTGTTCAAAATTGTTCAAATATGTTATGCCACAGAGAAGTGATATCTACATTCAAAGTTTGTAGTTTCTGTATTATCTACATTGTCACGGAATTTTAATTTCAATGATGATATTTTGTAACATACAAATAATACATATTTAGTTATATATATATATATATATATATATATATATATATATATATATATATATATATATATATATATATATATATATACACAGTACTGTGCAAAAGTTTTAGGCAGGTGTGAAAAAATGCTGTAAAGTAAGAATGCTTTCAAAAATAGACATGTTAATAGATTATATTTATCAATTAACTAAATGCAAAGTGAGTGAACAGAAGAAAAATCTAAATCAAATCCTAACTAAATGCAAAGTGAGTGAACAGAAGAAAAATCTAAATCAAATCCATATTTGGTGTGACCACCCTTTGCCTTCAAAACAGCATCAATTCTTCTAGGTACACTTGCACAAAGTCAGGGATTTTGTAGGCATATAGTCAGGTGTATGATTAAACAATTATACCAAACAGGTGCTAATGATCATCAATTCAATATGTAGGTTGAAACACAATCATTAACTGAAACGGAAACAGCTGTGTAGGAGGAATAAAACTGGGTGAGGAACAGCCAAACTCAGCTAACAAGGTGAGGTTGCTGAAGACAGTTTACTGTCAAAAGTCATACACCATGGCAAGACTGAGCACAGCATAAAGACACAAGGTAGTTATACAGCATCAGCAAGGTCTCTCCCAGGCAGAAATTTCAAGGCAGACAGGGGTTTCCAGATGTGCTGTCCAAGCTCTTTTGAAGAAGCACAAAGAAACGGGCAACGTTGAGGACCGTAGACGCAGTGGTCGGCCAAGGAAACTTACTGCAGTAGATGAAAGACACATTGTGCTTACTTCCCTTCGCAATCGGAAGATGTCCAGCAGTGCCATCAGCTCAGAATTGGCAGAAAACAGTGGGACTCTGGTACACCCATCTACTGTCCGGAGAAGTCTGGTCAGAAGTGGCCTTCATGGAAGACTTGCGGCCAAAAAGCCATACCTCCGACGTGGAAACAAGGCCAAGCAACTCAACTATGCACGAAAACACAGGAACTGGGGTGCAGAAAAATGGCAGCAGGTGCTCTGGACTGATGAGTCAAAATTTGAAATATTTGGCTGTAGCAGAAGGCAGTTTGTTCGCGAAGGGCTGGAGAGCGGTACACGAATGAGTGTCTGCAGGCAACAGTGAAGCATGGTGGAGGTTCCTTGCAAGTTTGGGGCTGCATTTCTGCAAATGGAGTTGGGGATTTGGTCAGAATTAATGGTCTCCTCAATGCTGAGAAGTACAGGCAGATACTTATCCATCATGCAATACCATCAGGGAGGCATCTGATTGGCCCCAAATTTATTCTGCAGCATGACAACGACCCCAAACATACAGCTTAAAGTCATTAAGAACTATCTTCAGCGTAAAGAAGAACAAGGAGTCCTGGAAGTGATGGTATGGCCCCACAGAGCCCTGATCTCAACATCATCGAAGTCTGTCTGGGATTACATGAAGAGAGAGAAGCAACTGAGGCTGCCTAAATCCACAGAAGAACTGTGGTTAGTTCTCCAAGATGTTTGGGCCAACCTACCTGCCGAGTTCCTTCAAAAACTGTGTGCAAGTGTACCTAGAAGAATTGATGCTGTTTGAAGGCAAAGGGTAGTCACACCAAATATTGATTTGATGTAGATTTTTCTTCTGTTCACTCACTTTGCATTTTGTTAATTGATAAATATAAACTATTAACATTTCTATTTTTGAAATCATTCTTACTTTACAGCATTTTTTCACACCTGCCTAAAACTTTTGCAAGTACTGTATATATATATTATTTGTTTATTATTTGTTTATTTAGCAGACGCCTTTATCCAAGTCGACTTACATAGACTAGGGTGTGTGAACTATGCATCAGCTGCAGAGTCACTTACAATTACGTCTCACCCGAGAGACGGAGCACAAGGAGGTTAAGTAACTTGCTCAGGGTCACACAGTGAGGCAGTGGTTGAGGTGGGATTTGAACCAGAGACCTTCTGGTTACAAGCCCTTTTCTTTGACCACTGGACCACACAGCCTCCTTATATATATATATATATATATATATATATATATATATATATATATATATATATATATATATATATATATATATACATTTAGCAATATATATTTCTTATTTCTTTAAGTAGAATAGCATATAACAGCTAAATTAATTGAACTAAAATGGATAATTTCTGATGTTTGCAGTAAAATAGTGTAAGTAAAAATATCAGTGATCAATGACAGCTAAGATGTAAATTTAAAATATACTTATAAAACAGTCAACCTCTTCATCTTTATTAATGTATTAAAATAAATGCAGTAGAATTACACTACTATTGTTTTTCTATGTATGTTTGCAAATTGAATAACAACCCCTTTTTAATGAAAATCAGGCAAAAAAAAGTGCTATGTTTTTTCTGTGTTGATAACAAATATTTTTAGAACATTTAGGATGTGCATTTCCTAATGTAATGTCCTATTTAGGAACATACAGTGCTTTACATGTTGGTGGGGAATATCTGCTCAACCAGGAATAAACACATTACTGGAGGCTTTAATTGAAATGTATGGTTGAAGTGAAAAAAAGGACAGCCTGCTTTGCATCTGCACCCATCCCCCATGACCTTACAATAGTCCAGCCACTCCTTTACTTGATTATGCAGCAACAAATTAACTTGTTGGCAACTGAATAGGAGATAGGGAGGAAAAAGCAAATGCATACATTTAAACTGGACTGTGGTACAATATTCTTTCAGCACTATGATAGAAAGATCTATACTGTAGCATTCACTTGCCAGAGTGCTTTATGATGCATCCAAAAAAAAAAAAAAACATTCTTCAACTCATAATATTGCAATTTACTCTGAATTACATGATTAAGGTAAATAAGCTGCATGATATGATCTTGTGATATTTCACAGGAAGTTCATACTTGAATGTTTTTTTCTTTTCTTTTTTTTCTTAAGAATTGGCTTCTGTGTATATTTGGTAGGCATGCTACCATTTGACTTAGTAATTACGATGGTTAATAACAGCGTTCTTCCGATATTTGCAATACAGTTACATTGGTTTACACTGTGGACTAGCAAAGCAGAACCACAGATATTTAAACCATGTCTGCGAATAGGTTTATTTCTTTGCAGGATTTATTTGATGTTATCTGCTTTACACACTGTGGATACAACACGATCCTCAAGCAGTGTAGTGATCAACACTGAAAGCACTTTTATTTTCTGTACTGACAGTGTTTTGATATACTTTTCTGTTTCCTTAGCTGTCCAGACTGTTTGTCTGTTTGTAAATTGCTGCTGATGAAGCCTCTGTTTGGCAGCCTTCCCAGATAGCAGCTCTCCTGTAGATTCTAGTCTTTTCAGGAGCTGTGTGTCTTCAGCATAATAGGGAACATTGAAAGCAATAAGGCACTTGGTCGACAGGGTCGAAGTGCCTTTCATTTCTGCAATAATCAAGTAGTGTAGCTCTTCCTCAGACCCGGGGAGAGAGAAGATAGATGTCGAAAGAGCAATTACGTTTCACATCAGCACCGGCAAAGACTGCGAACAAGAAAGACCTAAGGAGATTTAAAAAAAAGAGTCTGCCTCTAATCCTTCTCCAAATGTTTCCTTGCAAATCATAGCAAATGTTTGAAAATAATCACAAAGACAGTAGATTTACAGTTTAAGAAGCATGCTTCCCAGCAGGTGAGATGCCACTTTTGAAAGGTAGGGCTATCAGCACATTTAATGAAAAAAAAAATGTTTCTATAGCAGATTTAGTGCCTAAGCAAATAAAATAATTAAGCTAACTCCCTGTTAGGGCAGACATATAAACATATTTGTTAGTGGATTTCACAGACTGAAAACCTACAGTAAGCAGGTTTACTGAAAACTGTTCTTGATGCATGCCCTTCCAATTCACATTTGGGTATCATTTTACTATTTATGTATGAAGTCTGTGAATTAACCATCTCTAATTAAGTGCATTACTCAGTGTTGGTTGGTTACCTTTGTGAATGTGACCTATGCATAGTGCATATTTATTAGAATGCAGGAGTAGAGTTGTTGATGACCTGAAACAGCTTTATCTCTGGTAAAAGGCCGCTGCTTAAAAGAATATGAGGCATTGTGTATGTCAGTGAAGTCATGTACTTGAATAGCTTGCATTTCACATTACATGTAAGAACTTTGTGCAACACATTTATAAAAGAACCACAACCTGAACTAGCAAATCACCTCCATGCTTAAGTGAAGTTTTAATTGTTCGGCTGATATGATCAAGTCCATGGTGTTCCATGAAATATGGTAAAGTTTACATTCTTTGCTAAACTATGAATCAAAAATAAATGCCCACACAAGTGCTGGCATGCTGGCAAAGCACTTGATCAAGTAAACAGAAAAGCTGTGTTTATATCAATGCTGTAGTCATACAAACATCATTTGGACACATTCATTTCAGTTGCTCCAAAACAACACATTTGATGAGTGTTACTTTCATTAAGGCTAGACAATTGATCAGTGCCTTAATGAAAATTAGGTATGACCTTCTTTGGATTTATCACAGTTTCTAGATGAATTGTGAAAGCATGTTAAAACTTTTAGTGAGATATATTTGACCATTTTTTCTCAACAGGCTCACTCCTTTTCACCAACCTCTTTAACTTAATAAAATAATGCTCGATTTGACTCACGTCTAGGCTGTGAAACCTTGATTTCTCCACTCCGTGTTGAGCCGATTTTGCAAATCTAGGTCATTTCCTTCAATCATATATTTTTTAGAAACAAAGTGAGATACACAGATATTTAATGTAAGTGTTGAAGCTAAAATATTTTCTTTTCATGTTTTCTGTTTGGAATGAAAGCTTGCTGACACAGCAGCACAAGTCAGAACCAGCCAACTAGAAGAAGTGGACTGGACAACTGTAAGAGTTTAAAAAAAAAGAATATAACTCAATAATCTGAATAATGTCCATTAACCAAGGAATTAAATGCATTTATTTAACAATATACATTTTTAGAACCATATAAAGAAATCCATTCTAAAATAATAAAAGACAGGAGAAGATATTCTTCCAGAGATACATTTTCATTATTCTTAGTTACTTTCCCTTTTGTATTCTATAAAAGATCATATCATGTTATATGAAGGTGTGATTTGAACGCCCCCGGTCCACAGGTCAGACTAGCAGGGAGGATTTAAGTGTGCTCTTTTTTGTTTTCCATTGTTATGTAGCCCAACGATTATTACTTGTGTGTTCTTCCCAGAGTAGTTTAACCAATGCGTACTTAATCTGTGGCCACTTATCTGCAAAGACCACCAACTGTGCCAGTTTCAGAAACGCCTTTTTGAGGAAGCCATAGTTCAGTTAGGAACTGAACTAAAACCTTATCCAGTTCCTAAAACCACTTTAATCTTTGATAAAAGAACACGAACACACACACACACACACACACACACACACACACTCACATGTGCGGCCATTGTACATGGCCAAGAATTTGATGCATACACATTCAGTGGAAATATTGACTCTACAAACCAGCATTCTGTATAATTCGGCAACATTATTGGGTCTCGATCAAATCCCTATTGACATTAATGGTGCAATATCTTCTATAATCTAGAACCTGTCCATTCTGGAATCTGGCATGATTTGTATGTCTTGTCTGCCTAAAATCAATGTAAATCTGACTGTGCAATCTTGCACCAAGTTATGTGATTCAAATAGTTTGTCATTTATACCTTTATTTTTTTTAAAGGCTAGATGCTGCTAACTTAAGGAAGATGTTGGTCCTTCCTCATTTCATCCTGTATTTCTCTTACTATATTAATCCTCTAAAATGTAGTAAATATTGATTTTGATTAATGGTGGGTTTACCCTGGGGTGCAAACTTCTAGTCACCAATTCAAGTAAGCATTACTGGATCGAGGTGCAGGGGACTAAGTGATCCTAAGTGATCTAACCAAATGTAATGAAGACACTGGATAGGTGTCAGAAATTAAGATTAAAATTATCTTTACCAAATGTACTATCATTCATTTGTATTTAATGGTATAAGTTATGACCAAAAGAGTATCTGACACCACTGTAGCTTTCTACAGCATTCATACTGACTACATTAAAATGCATTTTCGACAAAACAAAAATACACTTTAGCAATTTCTGTAATATTATCAAATACATTTAGTAAATATAGCGGAAATGCATATTTTCTATCAAGGCTGAAGGGAAATCTTTTCTGAAGCTTGTAATTTATCTCCGTTCAGTGGTTAAAGGCTTTCTCCCTAAGCCATCACTGAGACTGGTTTCATAAATATTGGGTGACATTCATGAAAGCTGTTGTCAGATTGCTTTCCATGAAATTCTTCTGAAGGCGATGTGAAACGCAGATGGAGTAACAGGTATGGTATCAGATTTGTTCATCACCCCGGCCCCCACCTCCCTTAGGGCTGATTGGTTATAAAGAAACTATTCACAGTCAACTTGCCTATTTCACTCTTCCAGGCAGGCGTATTTGTCAATTGAGTGAAAGTTAAATCAAGGCACAATTTCCTCATTTTACCACATTATAGTATACTATAGGTCATTCTTCAGTAAAGACTTTGTGCCCAAAGGTCACTACTTGCTTGTAGTGTATATATCATTCATTTTACACATATTTGTATATTCGTTTTGGTCAATATGGGTAGAAAAGTGTAAAAAGGGGTATGTATGTAAACAACCTGAAAATTTCCATTACCTATCATAAACAATACCAGAACCATTGTAATATTTTTTCTGAAGCCAAAATGTAATTGCTCGTGAAAATGATCAATGTAAAATTATTTTAAATTATAAAAGTTGCATTTGTCCTATCCATATGACAAGACTCTTTAAGCTTTCAGTTACTGATGCATTTTAACACAAAAATATGACCACATCTGCAGGTTGACCTCCAAGTTTTTTTTTTTTGTGTTGTTCCCAAATGCTCTGTGAACTGCTGAAAAACAGACTCAGGAAATTTCACAAAGATGAAAACAAAAGCAAGCAGCGTTCAATGCAAGGGTTGGGAGGTAACTCACTTCTGTACTATTGTTAAACCCCTTGGCAGGAAACAGTTTCTTGCAGATGTTTCTGGAGGAGACACAATAATGTTCATCAGGTTAACAAACAAGAAATAAGCCATTTAAGCTTCTGAATCATGTGTGACTTGACCTCAAACTTTCATCTCATTCACTTTAGTGAGAGAAGAAAAAACAGCTGTTAACTGTGCTAATACATCATCACGTTATGCCTCCTGATAGACACCAAACAGCTGATACATTATCTTTAATCTGTTTTCCCTTTGATTAAAAACAAAAAAGCCTCCTCATTTTTTGCTCTTGTTTCTTGTAAACACTGCAGAAGGTACTGTAACAGTTTAAGAAGAGAGGTTGTGTTCGTACAGTATGTGTCTTTATTTGGGTTAACATTATTAAAAGAAACCCTATAGCTCACAGTATGTACTGTACTTATCATTTTTCAGATTTGAACCTACAAACCAGAAATATGCAAAGAGTTGGTTAAACACATAACCAAACATTTCCATACAGACAACATTTTCTGACGAGTTTCATTTCAACCCCTTTCTGCAAAAGAGTTGCTTGGAAAACATAATGGCTTACTGAATGGAAAGAAGCTGGGTGAAACTTCCATTAGCATGAGCTACACCTGTGGCAGGAAAAGAGAGTTTAATGGGCTTTTGTTTTACAGGATTGTTCACTGAAAAGAGCTACTCAGCTGCCAGAAGCTGTTTGCGGTCACAAATTGCTCACAGTGACATGTTTAGAGAGAAAGCTTTTGTTGATGATAGAGCTGCTCATGGAGGCCTGTGTCAAGGCCAAGCTGCCTAAAGTACAGTCTGTGCCGCTTTATCGGGGTGTCTTGGGAGAAGGAAGAATATCCCAATTAAACGAGAGGCAGTTGAGATGACCTTAGTCACACCTTTTTGATTCTTAATGAAAAGAAAAAGTATGAAATCACTTCACATTATGATTAAATGTTAAATACATAATTCCTAAACAAAATTAATTGCACCTGCGATGCTAACAGACCAACTTTCTTTGCAACAGCAGCCTGAGAAATCACAGTAGACTCCTCTTTCGTCAAGAGTTCAACGTGGTTTACGCAATTTACGCAAGTCACAGTGAAATCGCGTACTCGCTGCACTGTGCTACGTGAACCTGTCTTGCTCTGAAAAACCATCTCCATTCATCATTTGAAAATACTGTATCCCAATTAAACAAAGTGACATCCCAATTAAAGGACATTAATAGCATTGGGAAGAACCGTCACCCAGAGTTGTATCCCATTTAAGTATCAGTATCCCGATTAGGCACGTTATTGTCAATTGAAATCTCCAACCACAAGTTTAAAAAAAGCAACAACAAAACCAACACACACTTAAGGAGCCCACATACCTTCATGACAGGATATACAATTAACACTTTTTAATCACCTCTGTCTCCTGCCGTGTTCGCCAAATCAAATATGCACATCTTATCGGACACACATCAGGGTTTTCAAATATGCACATCTTACTGGACACACATCAGGGTTTTCAGATATGCACATCTTACTGGACACACATCAGGGTTTTCAGATAAGCACATCTTACTGGACACACATCAGGGTTTTCAGATATGCAGGTATTTTTTTTGCATGCTAACTCCATTTGTGTAGGTTGAACTATTAAGACAAGCACAAGCTCTGAGGCAATTATCAAAATAACAATTACACTGTTTAAAATACAGTGATTCCTTGATACTTTGCTAAATGTCTTACACAGACAAAATAGTGAAGTATTTAAAGTAATGAATGATCAAAGGTCCTTTATTTAGTAAAGTTTTGTATATGTATAAGTAAAGTTTAGTATCTGTATAATTTAGTAAAGTTTAGTATATGTATAATTTTTACTGTATTTAATCCTGTAGTATTTTGTATTTAATTATATCCTGATGTAACTATCACTGACACTGTTATCTGCTCCGTTATTGAATCGTATTTTGTCATACTTGTACTTGCTAGAACCAAAGTCATTGTATTTATCTTGCTCTTAATTGTATTATTACTTGTACTGTGATTCTTGAAATGTATTTTTGTTTACGACTGTAAGTCGCCCTTGATAAGGGCGTGTGCTGAGAAATAAATAATAAATAAATAAATAAATAAATAATTTACTTTCAACGTGGCCTAACCGTGAATTAACCAAATTCGTGAATGATTGAATCATGAAATGACAAGGGAGCACTGTTTAATTTAAATTGAGATGCTTTGGCTTTGGCTTGTCATACTTTACTGACAAGTGTTCTCCACAGAGCCCACATAGACTCACACTGTAAGTCATTCAGTACTGCAGGTGCTAGTTTCTGTAGCCTAGATAAACTAGACAGGTAGGATAGCCAGTGCCAGTTTATACCCACAGTTTACTTTACAAGAGCCAGGTATACAATGAGTGTCTACAGAAGCTTGAATATATTACTTACATTACATGACATTACATTAACTGAAGGCCCCTTTTATACTTAAGGCTGATTATTCAGTTTTTCTTTTTCATATAAACAACTTTAAAGTAGGCAATTAAAAAACAAATCAGCACTTAATATGCAGCGATTGTGAGCAATGAAAATAAATGGGACACGTTTTCTGTTAAGATGTATAAAGTAGAACAACTGATACTGCCACTGATTAAAAAAAAAAAACATACTTTCTTTGATGTAATGTATTGTATTCAGTCCACATTCCAGAATGGCCTTTATTATTATGCTTTGTTTCTCTGTAGCTTGTAAACCACAGTGCAAACTTTATTTTATTGTTTGACCTGTTTTTATATCAGCCTTCGACCTTTTCTTATCTGTGCTAAGAAACATGTTTTGAAAAAAAAGAACACAAAGCTGTGCTTGCTTCATTCATCTATACCCCTTACATAAATGTCTCTGGACGATTGCATGTATTGTTGCTAGCCGATATACCTCTATAAACAAAACATTTTTATGAGCTTAAGGAATACAGCTGATAAATACTGTTTTTATTTATTTATTTGTGTGTGTGTGTGTGTGTGTGTGTGTGTGTGTGTGTGTGTGTGTGTGTGTGTGTGTGTGTGTGTGTGTGTGTGTGTGTGTGTGTGTGTGTGTTCCTAGGCAAGAAAGCATTAATTGCCTAAAACTGATATTACATTTGGTGCAGTGTATGAAAACTAAGCAATGCTGTTTAGGGCAACAGCCTATGTCTTATTTTACAATCTGTTTTAGTTCCTGTGAGAACTGCTCTCCTTTTATAGTAGGAATCCTGTTCCCCTTGAAGCAAATTACAGCAAAGGGGATGGAGAAAAGCCTAAAAAAGCCTTTTTGATCTGTGTGAGAAGTCTCAGTGGATGTTACACCAGATATGTTAAAAAAAATAAAATAATAAAAACTGTAAATTGTGTTGGAAGACCATTCAGCTCCATTCTCTCCGGACCATCACAATTTCTGGAAAAAGATAACAGATGTCTTTTTTTCCAATAGAAATGGTGTGGATAGATATGCATGACAGAAGTGCAGGGAAAAGGAGAGAACAGTGAGTTCTTAAGCTCAGACATTAAAAACAAGTTTATATCTGGGTCACTGGACAATTTCTGGTATCTGAAAAGGTAATTTTGATATACTGTGAAATGTTTTGATTCTTCACAAGTGCACAATAGCATGCAATGAAATGAAATGCATGTGTTTTGATTACCGTCTGTTTTTTTTTTTTTCTGAAGTCAGTTATTCGTCAATAGCTGTAAACAGTGCTTAACTAGTAGGTTTACAGATTACATTTTTCATGTTGCTTAGGTTTACATTGTCCTTTCAGGTCAGGGCCGGAGAAAATTGCCTGTACAAATTGAGGGAACTCTGTCTGCAACTTGAGTATCTGATATCTGCTGGAGTTTAAACAGGGTCTGAGTCTCTAGTTCAAGAGCACTATATAAACCGTGTTTGTTAGTAGGAGGGCATATGAAGTATTTTAAAATAAAGGCTGTCCTGTGTAGGGGTGTGCCGATACTCACATTTTCCGAGTTATTGCCTTCAAGAAATGTGAAGTTGTTAGGTATTAATTAAATGGTAATTAATAAACACAAATAATACAGTCTCTTAGTTTCCCTTGTTTACACAGTTATTGAGTATCAATCAAGACCAATCTGACAGTGTTATTTAATATAGAACCTGTCGTGATCAAACCAACTAAAACTCATTTATATTCTATAAGCGATTATTTGACTTACCTTTCTTCATCCTTTTGATATGACTTTTTTTTTCACTTTCCGTAGAAATGTGTCACCTCTGCAGTGAATAGTGGGATTGTAGTCCTGGGCAAGTTGTATTCTGTGATTAAACTTGACACAGAAATACATACGTCAGTTGCCACAGTGGTAGCTTCGGTCAGGTCTTAGGAAAGTTTGACGTGACGAATCAGTTGCATTTGCAACATATTTTCATTGTTAGTTTATGGCCTCGGTACGGCAGTACGGAAGTAAAAATATCAGCGCTGCATGAGAGGAAAATTAGCTTACAATCAGCTTTTAAAACACTTAAAGAAAAAGTTAACTGATACTAATCAATACTGAAATGTAAAGTTGAGGGAAGGGCAGATTTCTTTTGTTTAGAAATCAACACATGAATAAATATGTGTGTTTTGATTTATTTAATGACTCAGCACACCTCTAGTCCTGAGTTCACCTTTCTTCCATAGAAAGGGCAATAATGTGTCCAAATATTTGTTAAACTAAAAAAAAACCCTGTCACCTGTGTGTGAGCCTCTCCCTTCATTGTACCAGGCCAGGTACTAGACGACACTTACAACTGGACAGAAGAAGGAACTCATTAACAAAGCATTGCAAGTTCACAAAAAGAGTGAATGTTAGACACAAGTCTGCTCAGAATATGTTTGTGTCAATGTTTTAATGCCTTTTGTGACATTGATCTATTTTGCAGATACATTTGAGTATTATAGTCCACATATTTATATATTAAACAATCTTGTATTTTATACAGTTACCACAACAAATATGGGCTTTTAAAATTAATTTATCTTCAAAATAAGGTTTAATTAAGACCAGAATTATACAAATGATGATAATGGAAAACATTATTACTCACAATTTTCACCTCTGTTACAGTAACTGCCTAAAATTAAATCATGCCTCTGAAATACCTATTACTAAATAACTACAATAATAATTACATTTTTTTAAGTAATCACGGGAATGAAAGGGACAGTTCTTTATTGAGCATTTTTTAATGTTTTCTTAAAATGTTTTTTTTTTTTTTGGTTCGAATATAATTACTTAATTATAGATATTTTTTTGCAGCCATTATAGTGTAAGCAGGTTCAGGGAGCCTAAAAAGAACTAAGCTTCATGGGACAAGTAGGACTACTCCAGGCCACCCACACACCTCTTTATCAGTAGACAATGTTTAACAATTGTGTGATTAAGATCCTAATTTGTCTCCTTTCTTATCAGAAGGTTTGTCAGCTGTCTTAATAAGCAGGCCTACACTGAACAAACCTCCTTCTCTCTAAATGTATTTCAGTAAGGACAATCTTGTGTTAAATAACCACCTTTATTATAATACAAAATCTCGTAGATTTCCCAGAACATCGAACCCAACAATGGGTGAAGAAAAATAAGTAGAGTAAAAACAGTTGGAGCACAGCCTCCTCCCGGTGCCACCTGCTAAAAAGCAAACAATAAAATAATAAATCTGTGCAACGTGTTCATCCCGGTGAACAAAATATTTTAGACAGAGAAGGATTGTATAATCCCCCCCCCCCCACCTCCAAAGGAACAGAGAGGCTGAGAGATTTGTGGAGAATCCCTATTCACTCAAAATTGTGCGCTGTGTTCATCTCGGTGAACAAAAAACAAAACCAAAAACCAAAAATAAACATATATGTAAATACATATATAATTATGGCCATCTAAGAAACCTCACACATTTTGCTGAATGTGAAAAAAATATCAAGAATAAAAATAGTTAACTCCCCCCCCAAAAAATAAATTATTAATATCACATAATGTGATATCTGCTTGTGTGACTGAAGGTAACAGAGGAAAGAAAAAAAAAACCAAAACGAAAAAATCTCTGGGGGCCCTAGACCTTCAGCCACCTCCCCTATGGGCATAAAAAAATATTATAGCATAATTATACATAATAGGTGGCATCATACAGCAAAATGCATTCTTTCTTTTTTCTTTCAATATAACAAATGATATGGTAGGGTTGGATCCTGGAATAAAGTCCTTCTTTAGGGTGCTGGTTCCAGATGTTGTTGGGCAACAAGAATGTCTTTAAAATTGTTCCTTATCTAGATCTCTGAAGATACATTTATAAAAACCGGCATGCTCAACCGGCACACGCAGCATGGAAGCATGGGGACAAAAAAACAGAATTAGTGCGAGCAATGTAAACAGTTTTTCCTTCCCTTAATTGATAAGATTTACTTTGTTTACGAAAGATAGAAAAACACCCCCTGAATTGCAGCAGGACCCCGACAGGCAGCCAGAGGGAGCAGAAAAGGGCAAACACAACCCATACGACACTCTACACGCTCCAAATGCACGGAATACATGACCCGAGTCTGAAGTTCAAGCTCCACACAAACTGCAGCAAAACATCTTGACAGGCAGCTAGATGCAGAAAGAGCATGCTTTAAAATGTATGGAATACATGACCTAAGATTGAAGTTCAAGGTCTCTGATGCAGGGGGTCCAATAATGTATCAAGGAACTGGTTTTGTTGGTAATTTTGCCATGCCAGAGGATCCCACAGTAGCAGGACGACATTGTTTCTAGAAGGACATCCTTGAATGGGGAGAAGCATCCGGAGCACAGAATGTTGATAGAACTCCAGGACTCCTTTGTGATGGGTGTTTTGGAAGATGAAGGTTAGAATAGATCTTTAGGTGTCCTGCAGTGACATTTGTATCCTGAATGTTGGAGCAGATCCTTGAGCGACAGTTACGAATTAGAATAGATTTTCTATTGGATCCGTTGAGATGGTTTGTTGACCTAGAGGATTGGTGTATGAGTGAATGATAGAACATCCAGTTTGTCAGGGGTTAGAAGCAATACATTAGTGAAGCAAGTATAATAGATTCTAAGGTGACAAGCAGCTTTTGTAAAAATGTGTAGAAATGTCTCTTTGCAGCCAAGACAGACAGTACAGACATCCACAGGGCCCGAAGAAGACAATTCACGGTGGCTCCGATTATTCAAATATGCTAGACCACTCAAATACATTGATTCAATGCTCAGAGATTTAGTCTAATAAACCAAAGCCCACACATTTAAAAGTAGCGCAGATGCATTTTTGCAGTATACCTCGTTTCCATGGACATCCACTCGAGTTGACTCAAGTGCTCTCCAAATTGGCCTGAATTCTCCCAGAACTCAAGTTGAAGGACACCTCGAGTTGGTGAAAAAGGAGGCGTCTCCGTGCTTTTCCGAGTTATCACCTGAGTTGGCAGGAAATACTACCAATTTCCCCCAGAAATACTTGCTGCAGACGGTATTAGTCAAACTGACAACGATTTAAAAGATAAATCCATCTAGATATTCTTACACATTTGTTCACGCAGTACATATACCTGTTGACAGACTGGTATGGAAAACATTTGACCACCCTACTAGAATAGCGAAACATGGAGAGACTACCTTTGTAAAGTATGAATGTTATGTTGTGATCCTGTGTTACCAACTGTGAACAATGTATTTTCTTTTTCTGAAATCCTGATGCGCATGACTGCTCTTGCATTCGGCTACACCCCATGAGGCTAATGCGTCCTGACAGCGCATTGGATCTAAAGCTAAGCTGAAAATCCTGGAAAAGTATGGTTTATTTTTTATTTTTATTTTTACAAGCAAGGTGTCGCAGTCCTGAATTTGATGTTTATGTAATTCAAGGAGAAAAAACAATATGACTACATTTTACATTCCTACCTTGTGGATTTGAGCATGAGGATTACTGGAACAAGAAACATTCGGCAACAGAGTGACTGAGGTGAAACACTGCAGTGTTTGTAAGATTGATGTGTTTTTTTTTTGTCACGATTCCTGTCAGGACGTTTTCCTCCCGAATCCTGGAGTGCGTTCAATAGGCAGAGCGTCCCAGGGTGTTACGTGGTTTTTCCTACTGAACGATGCACACGCCTGCTAGCGCTTCCTAACAGTAGCAAGTGAAGCTCTGAACTCTGCCTCGCTGGAGGTTCAAAATGTCCGACCTGCATTATCAGTGCGATGGCTGCAAATTGATTTTTTTTTCAACTATGGATTTGTATGACCAATACTGTACATGTGTGATAAGTAATATTTTTTGTTGTTATTTTTGCTTTTTAAAACTGATTTTTTTTTTTTTTTAAGTGATGCTTGTATTTGAAAAGGAAACATGGACTATTTATAACTTGAAAAATCTGACTCACGCATCAAGATGTTAAAGCAAAACAAGTGTCAGTAATTGTTAATACACAGCGATTTCTTGCCTGCTATTGTGAAACTGCTCGCTCCTAACAGACCGTTCAGTAACTGCTAACATATGCTACAGGGCACCACGAGAGAGTACTCTGCTTATTGAACGTACCCCTGGACTGGTCTACGCTTGGAGAGTCGAATCCATAATGCGAAGGTTAGGGACAGCGTCGATACGACCGGTGGGGGGTACGCAACCAAACAACGACAAGCGGTTAATTCAAAAGCACGGCAAGACTGAGTTTGAGAAATAGGTTTATATACCTTGTAGGTTAATTGGAACTTGCTGGTAATAGGCTTGTAGATTAACCAATGAATGCACCAGGCACATGTACTATAGATTTCCTGCCTGAAAACCTTGCAAGCGTTATAAGATACAGGCTTACAATACAAGAAGCAAATATTGTTTGTAGCTTTTATACAGTATCTTCTTCCAGCTAGCTAAAACAGGATTTTTTGGCAAGAACAACCATGACTTAATTTTAAAATGAATCTGATATGGTGATATTGGTGAAAGGAGCATGCAGGCAAGTAGGAATTGTATTTTTAGATCAGTGTCCTCAAACAAAGTCATATGACATGATTGTGTGCCAAAGAAAATGCCATAATAAGCAAGAGGGGGTCATGAATTTCAGTCTTTGTTGGTCAGTCACTATTCTACAATAATCTTTTTAAGTCCTCATTGAGTAGTTGGTTATTACATGTGACATTTTGCCCTTGGCTATCAAATAGCATCAGGAATGTGGCCTCTGCTAATTTGAAATATTGCCCTTTCCATCATGTCACTCTTGATTTAATTATTCCTTTTTGACTTCCATTTTCTTCAGAATAAACAGATACTACAAACTGAATTAGAAAAAAATAGATTATGTAGCAATACTGTGGAAACGATTTGGCAAACAAAAATAAGAGAAGCTGTGTTATCTGTAGCAGTGTAAAACTATTGTACTTACCTACATTTATGTATATGCACATGGGGTGCACATTGTTTATGATGAAAGCTTTGAGCGGTCATGAGAAGGAGCCATGATTTATATTATTATACAAACAGGTATTATTTTATGTAGCTGTGATGAACTGTGATTTTCAAATGACTGTAGAATATACACTACATGAAATTAGCGATTCGCTTTGTACTCAGTAAAGCTTGTACTCAAATGGTCAGTTTTAAATAAAAACATAGTTCTTAATAAGCCTTCTTAATATTGCATAGATTAGAATAGTTCCTAACACAGCTATTTCCAAGAACAGAAGATATTTTTCACCTCAGGTGAAATCATCTTAACCTAACATATTCGTAGGCCTTTGCATTGAGTATTAAAAAATGGATGAATCTACCATGTTGTTGTTATTTTTGTATTACTCAATTTACAGGTGTTTTTTACAATATATTGGTTACATACGGTGGCCCTGAAGTGCAAAACACAACAACATTAAGGAAAATGCTGCAACATTAAGAAAAACACAATGACATTAAGAAAAACGCTGCAAAATTAAGGAAAACACAACGACATTAACGAAACGCTGCAACATTAAGGAAAACACAACGACATTAAGAAAAACACAACGACATTAAGAAAAACGCTGCAACATTAACTTCAAACCGGAAAGGGTAGGTACATAGGAAAAGGGGTTCCACATCACTGATAGGAGGAACAACCTGTCAATCACTGTGCTGTGGAACTGTGTGATGAACACAGTCCATATTAATACAATATAATTTCCCTGCGCTTTGTCCTTAATATCTTGTAAGGTATACTAAAATAAAAAAATAAAAAAATAAAAAAAAACACATTTTAGCACTTATATATATATAATAGACTGTGTTACGCATTTTAATTAATAATAATGATAATAATAAAGTAGCCTATAAGTGCTAAAATATGTGGTGTTTTTTTTGTTTTTTTTTATTAAGCTGGCAAGGAGGAATCGATTGATGTTGGTTAAGATGATCGGAGCAGGTTAAATGCCCCGTCCGGCAGGGTTTAACTTGGTCCGGCTTTTACCCATTCCTATGTATTTACACACAAATATCTTTATATATATATATATATATATATATATATATATATATATATATATATATATATATACCTTACAAGATATTAAGGACAAAGCGCAGGGAAATTATATTGTATTAATATGGACTGTGTTCGTCACACAGTTCCACAGCACAGTGATTGACAGGTTGTTCCTCCTATCAGTGGAACCCCTTTTCCTATGTACCTACCCTTTCCGGTTTGAAGTTTATGTTGCAGTGTTTTTCTTAATGTCGTTGTGTTTTCCTTAATGTTGCAGCGTTTCCTTAATGTTGTTGTGTTTTGCACTTCAGGGCCACCGTAGTTACACCCCTGGAGCAGTGTTTTTCTATATTGATAATGAAATTATTTCTGAGGACACAATATGCAATATATTGACTTTATTAATAAATGGAGAAAGTTGCGTTGTACAAAATTGCTGGCATCTCATTATGTACCTTATACCAATAATTCATTAAATCAATAAAACACACATTTTATTTTATTTAGTATAAAATGAATGCTGCTTTTTAAAATATTAATATTAATTTTAATAATAAAGTATACTAATTGTTGCTTGACAGAAAAAAGGCATTTCTTATAATAGTAATGCTTAGAGCACTCTACAGCAGTTTATCAATCATATTGCAGACTCAAACACAACAGAGCACTCTTTTGAAACTGCAATACTGTATGAGACAGAATGTGTTTGTAATGCCCCTAAAAGATTCAGTGGTTTCAGGTTAGTGAGGAAACAAAAGTACGTTACATTAACATTGGTGTGAAACTGGCCTTAATGAGATATAAGTAAAGAACACAACAGTGATTCAATACCTTTTGTAGTTTACAGTGGAATAAAAATGTATACAAAGACAGAGCCATTATTTTTGGGCAGTCCTCTGATTTATAGAGCATGTAAAACCAGTAATGTGTGGAATACAGAAACATATTAGAGACTGAATCCATTGGGAAAAGTATAGCTGTGTTATTTACTACAGAATACACCCGTATTAGAGCTAACATGCTGTGCCTTTCATGCTCAGTTTTACATTTGCTGTGCCAATAACAAAACTAAAAAAGATGTGGGTGGAAACTGGAAATAACCAGTAACTGAGTAGTAAACCACCCTTTGGAGTCACGCTTATCTGTCTCTATTCCAGTAAGCATGTGAAAACAAACCGTTTCAGACATATGGAAGCTGGCACTGATTCATTTTAACGTTTTCCAGTGAGTGGGTAACCTCATTTAGCATAACAAGCTGAGGCAGAAGTCAAACAGTAAGAGTACGCAGAGCAGATTTTCAGGACAGACTTAAATCCACCCACTATACAGTTAAAGTTTAATGGCTGTGTAAACATGATAGAGGACAGGAAGACCCATTTTACACAGCTTTTGAGTCTTTCTCATGGAGCTGACTGTAAGTGGGTGTGACAACTTTGACTTGACTAATGCTTTGCTGGGGAAAGCTTTTATGAACAATTCAAGACAACCATGCATAATCATTGCTGATCCAACCCTTTTAATGAGCTGTAAAATACCTGACAGGAAAGTGCCATAGACCATCAGGTAGTGATTTAGAGGCAGGGAATGGGGAACTGCCAGGGGTGTGTTTTCCTATTGTGTTTATGCCGATTCAGGATTTCAAAGACTAAACAAACCGTGTTTGAATACACTGTGGTTTACTGTGATGTGATTTAAATATGGAATGCAGGGACTCTACAGGTCAAATAAGGATATTTGTAGACCAGACTGATGGATCTTCCCTATTAACATGTCCACAGATTTGAGTTAATGGCACCACAATGTTTTGTAACTAAACACTCACACAATAGGAAAAAGGGGTTAAAATAAACATTGCTACACTATATCCATAGGTTAACATATTTTAAAGAAATTATTCTTACATATTGTCTGCACAGATTGGATACACAGATTGTACTTAAACTATATCATTAATTTGGGGTGTCAAGTTACACCCAGTTCCAAAACATTGGAAAATGTCTGTTTTTTGAGTGTCTCTTTTATAATTGGGCATTTGTTACTTTAAGATGTATTTTTGAAAAGGGCAGGGGGAATGATAAAACAAAACACTGGAATGGGCTATAATTTCAACCAGTGGATGAATCCATTCAATTACACTGCTTTGCTGACTTAAGCAAAATGAATGTTGTTAAAAACTAATAGTTGGCTATTTTACATTATGTTAAACGTGTTCCTAGATTCCAAGAGGCTGTTTGCACGGTGAAGGAAGGAGAGAGTCATTATGCCGAGCTTTTAAGCCAGTCACCTTGCCCATCAGCACCTTTTTTGCGGGTCATGTTTAAAAAAAGGATTAGATAAAAAGAAAGGATACATACACCTCCTTCTGCTCTAAATTTTGCAAGCAAAATCTTAGCTTTTTTCATTTGCTATTGAACAGTAAGTACGTCAACATTAACTGTAACAAGATGTAACAAGCTTTGAAAACACACTTTGAAAACACACAGTAGATTACCGGCAGAAAAACGGAATCTCCGCCAAATAAGTTGCATTATAATATTAATGTTTCATTCTTGTTAGTTGGTTTAAGGCTAGCTATATAAATTAGGTTATGTACATGATGCCTTATGTATATATAAATGTACAAGCCTTTTGGCGACAGCTTTAAATATATATATATATATATATATATATATATATATATATATATATATATATATATTTTCCATTGATTTTAAGACATTATTTCAGTGATAACTGATTAATTCCAAACATGAATCACCTACAGCATGCTGCTTTATAAGTAACTTTCACTGTACAAACAAACATCTCATGTATTAGTAGTAATGTCAAGTCTTCACTGTATTCATTGCAAATTAACTGGAATATCACCTTATTGCATTACTCCAGCCAACACAGTTACTTTAATACTGAATCCAATGTACAAAAGTGGCATGTATTTTCATTCACCTCACTTTTTAATGAAAGTTAATTTTAACCGCTACTGTAGGTTTTGACAGTCTTGAAATGCATACAGAGCAGCACAATAAGCAATTAAAAAAGATAACAAAATGTGACACAAACTCATTAACAAGTACAGCGTACAAACCCTCTTAGGTCTGCATTTATCTCAGTTGTTCACCACACAACAAAACAACTGCACCAAAAAACAACAACAACAACAACAACAACAACAACAAAACAGTCCTGCTGGCTAGACCAGTTTATAAAAAGAGATTTCAATCTTAAATGGTGCAATGCACATCCTGTTGATTGATTCCTATGTAAATCTTGTCTGATTATAACACATGTTCTTGGTATGATGAGAATGTGGCAGTCGTCGCTTTCCTTCAGATAACAACAAGTAGTAGTGTGAAACAATAATAAGTCAATTGCAAGGACCAGTGATGTTATGCACCACATCATATTTCATACTGATAAAAACAAACTGATAAGGGAAGCATATTGCCGTGTTTCAAATACCTGACATAGGTTCAGTAAGTTCCTTAGCCTAGACTAAATGCCTAATGGAAAAAAAGAAAAAAGAGAAAATAATGTAACACAGTTACTTTGAATGCAGCCTTTATAAAGTTGTAAAGAAGGTTTTTATTGCTCTTAAGTAGTGTTTGTTGGAACAACATTGTATTTTGTCACACTTGTACTTGCTTGAACAAGTCATTGTATTTATCTTGCTCTTATTGCATTATTACCTGTACTGTAACACTTGAAATGTATTTGCTTACGATTGTAAGTCGCCCTGGATAAGGGCATCTGCTAAGAAATAAATAATAATAATAACATGAGGATGGATAAGTCTGGGAAAATAGTTTGAAATTCTGCATAATCTAGACACTGCAACTGAAAGAGAAAAATCAATGAGCAGGGGGCATCAGTCTTCTTGCTGAGTGTGAATGCATGCAGTTAGCTCTAAATACTCTGCTGGGGATTTTCCTGCAAGTTATTCAATTGCAAAACACGTTGGCTAATGCTGAATTTAGAATGCACGCCTTTAGCACAGGAAGCTCTTGTAAAATGTTTCGTATGCACAGCAACCCATTCCGCTGGGGTGGCTAAATGACTTTCATATTCCAGTTCCCCTTCTGGTGTTTGCTCAGGGCTAATCACAATATAATATTTCAGTGGCATTTTACAGTGTCACTGGGGTCTTGCAAAAGGAAGGTAGTGATATCTAGTGCTGTGATTGATTTTACATTATTCTGTTTTCCTTTTCTTATTCAAGCAATAAATGCAGCCAAGCGTTATCTGAAAGGTGTGGATTAAATACAAAAGCTTCTCTGCCAGTAAAATGTATATTTTTTTTATAGCATGCAACCTCTCAGGGATCATATATTTGTAATATGATTGTATATTATTCACTTAGTGATGTCATCAAATAGTATTTCCTTAATACATAGTTATACCTATTCTCAAGGTTGATTCTAGGAATAAGTCAATCATTATATAGGAGGCTGTATGGTCCAGTAGTTAAATAAAAGGGCTTGTAACAAGGAAGTGCCCGGTTCAAATCCCACCTCAACCACTGACTCATTGTGTGACCCTGAGCAAGTCGCTTAACCTCCTTGTGCTCCGTCTTTCGGGTGAGACGTTGTTGTAAGTGACTCTGCAGCTGATGCATAGTTCACACACCCTAGTCTCTGTAAGTCGCCTTGGATAAAGGCGTCTGCTAAATAAACAATTAATAAATAATACAGTACAAAATAAACAAACAAAACCATCATTTTCACATTTGAAATGTAACTATAGTTCTAGTTTGAAAATCACAGTTTTTCATTTGAGAAATCAAATTTTAGGTAAGAAATTGCCAAATGACAGTTCTTCAGTTGTATTCGGCCACAACATTTCCGATTCAATTGCAGCATTTTGGAGGTTTGTGAGAGCTACAGCTACAGCAGTTACAGTTACAGCAGTAACAGCTAATGCATTCATGCAAGAAACACAGCATCAAGAAACAAAAGATCCAGTCACGTTTTAATGGTAAAACTAATACATTTCTTCAAACATAATCTTCATTAATATTAAAAACTCTCTTTGTCTGCATTTCCTATTTATTCATTTCAGGTGGGGTGGGGTTTCACTGCATGCGTTATTGATTGTCAGTGTATATTCTAACTGTCAATTAACAGCTACATGAAAAGTCACACACATATGAAATATTGTATTAAATTAGAGGACAAGACACTTAAAGATGTATTACTTATGAAGATATTATGTCTTTTTGTATCTTGTTTGTCAATGAAACCATAGCCGCTTGTTCAGTAGTAGAATTTCTGCATAGGTTTCCAATGGTTTATATAGCAAGTGAAATCCCTAACTAAATGCAATCACAGTCTAAGCTGTATAAGGCATGCTCATTTATATCTGATACATAGAATAGCAATTGATAAAGATTAAAAACACTGGTTAGCGTATCCTACTATGCATTAACATGCATGAGCTAAAGGCTCAGCAAGCACAGGGCAGACAGATTTATAGAATCCCTCATCCAGTTACTAAAATACATTTAGACATAATTATAACAGTCACAAGAAATAAGCATACAGAACTGCTAAGTATGTGGCATTTCAAGGAAGATTATAATAGGTCTGAGATCCCAAACAACCTTATTAAGCATTTTGTAGGCACTGCAGTTAGGAAACATAAAAACATGCAGTGTAGTATTATTGAGGGTTACATAGGGAAAAGGTGAACAGCACAGCTAGCTGTGGAATCTTCCCATAAGAAGCCTGTTCTGCTGAGCCCTGCCTCCTGCCTCCCTGTTGGAACGGCTATAAATTTGTTCCAAGCCTGTGGTTCCTGCTGAGCTGTGCATTACATCATTGTCTATTTCCAGCTTGCTACATTAATCAAAACCTATCCCATTTATTAAGCCACTCGCTGCAGCTAAAGACATTTGAAATGCAGAGCACAGGCTAACAGAGGCTGCTAGGCAGCAGGAAGGAAAGAAGAGGAGGAGTGGATTCTAGTCAGGTACAAATTGAATTTCAAGTGACTTAGCAGCTTCTTCAGCAGCAGCTTATCCCTCAGTGACATGGATAGTGACTGTGGCGGCAGAAGAGGAATTGAAACCCAGGGCCATGGTGCAATCATTGTGTGGTTATGCTGCAGCCCTTCCCAGCAGTCTCACTGGAACTGCTGATGACTGTGACCTTTGCAAAAATGCACAAAGCCTTGATTTCTGCATGGTTAACCTTTACAAGCTGGAACCCTCCTGTGAGATCTTACCACAACAGAGGGATGCCTTAAAAAAACACCCTTTCATAAGAGCATAGCAATAGACCAAAGTGTGAGATATAAATATTCCTTAAAAACAGCTTATAACAGACCAGGGGTTTCAAAACAAGGGAGCAGTGGATTAGCACGTTTTGAAATTAGTGATACTCAGTAATTCATCCTTGTATGGGAAAGGTATTATCCATGGAAAAATAGCAAGCAATGCAGGACTCACACTTACAAGGAGAGACAAGCAGAGCCAGATGAAACAACACCTCAAACCATGTCGCAATTCCTGGATACTTATGTTTGTACGTGGTCCAGTTGTATGTATGTGCCTGTTGTGTATTGCATTTTTTTGCGTTTTACTTTTCTCACCATATCTCATGTATCGCTGGTCCAATTCACAAACTCATTATCTGAAGTTATGATGAAACTTTTCTACACTGTAGTTAAAGAAGCCGAAAATATTCTTAAAAGTGTAATGAATATCATACCTGTTTATTGATCAATGCCAATAAAACATTCCTTAAATAACTAATAAGTTAAAGATTTG
Organism: Acipenser oxyrinchus oxyrinchus; assembly: GCA_030684275.1. NCBI lineage: Eukaryota > Metazoa > Chordata > Actinopteri > Acipenseriformes > Acipenseridae > Acipenser > Acipenser oxyrinchus. The sequence goes on from CM060247.1 coordinate 89,986,577, forward strand.
TGAACGAGGCTGCTTATCTCATAGGTGATTGGTTATTTATGGATAAATGTCACTAAATCAATCAATCACAGTTGTTTTTTTCATGATCAAAGATTTAGGGGCTGATATAAGGATAGGCGTAGTGCAATAATTGCGGCTGCAAAATCCAAATTCACTAGCAGCCAGGCAATTATTTTGCACTGCGGCCTATGTAAGCTTAAGAGCCATACAAATTACTCAACACACACAAATAATGAGCTGTAATGATGATAATGAGGGGCCGCACTTACAGCCCAGAGGTGAGGTGAGTTGGTGTACAGAGAGCAGTAGGCACTGTATGAGATTTGTGGAGCACGAAAATCAAACCAAACAAAAAAATATGTCAGAGTAAGGGCAGCAAAGATGGTCATGGTAAAGAAAAGTTTTTTGAGGAGGAGCTGAAAGTCCTTACAGCTGAGGTCACTCAACATGAAACTGAGTTATTTGGAAAAGCCTAAGGCAACATCAGTTATGCTACCAAAGAGGCCATATAGTCCTCTATAGTGGAGAAAGTCAATGCTGTCGGTGTTACCAGGAGGACAGTCAACCAGGTGATGAAAAGGTGAAATTCAGCTATTAGGTCTAGGATGACCTGCGGAGTGAGACAATAACACCTTACCACCGCATCCTCTGGCATCCCAAACAAAGTGACCCTGGGTTTGAATATGCAGGGTCTTCTCCGTCTTGCCCTTCTCCTCTGGTTTTCCTGCCTGTCCTCAACAAGAGCCAAGCGTCGCCGCATCAGGATGTGTACCACAGCAGCCATCCTGAGGCCAGTGACAGGTCTCTGAGGGTGTGTGATTTTATACAGCTCTTAATTACTCACTTCTACAATGGTTTGCACTTTGTCAGAGGAGGTGCAAAGTTTTTGGAGGGTCAGCAATTGTTCAAGTACAAGGCAAAATCTTTACATCTCATTATACTGTTTGCGTCCACTTAGTATTCCAGATCCCAGCCCAATTCCATGCTCTTTTCTTCATCTGAATACATATTTTAAACTCTATGAGTAAACAAAAATGTATTTTTCTCTGCCACTCCACTTTCTTCTGATACTTTTTTTGATTTTTTGTTTTTCACATCTGAAAGCTACAGGTATGTGAGAAACAAAATAATTACGGACTAGTGGGTCGAGACAAGATTCAAATCTGTCTTGCAAATACTTTCAAATTCCTGCAACTGTGCGCAATTTTATATCTCAAACTCTTAGATTCTCAATATCCCACCCACACACTCTTTGTTCTATATTCTTGTCTACAGCACTAGTCGGAATTTTCTTTTGGCCTCATAATTCCCTGAGGTTTCTTCAGTCAAATGCTTGGAATAGTTATACAAATACAGTATGCATTCAAACTATGAACTATCGTGCAATCACTCAAACTTTCAAACGCTTTTTATGACTTAGAACATTACATTAATATCTTTACATAATTACGCCTTCTCCTTCTTTAAACAGTACATATGTATGTGTCTAGAATGTACTTGTCTGCACAGATTAGCAAATCTGGCAAAACATGCACATTCCATCCCTGTACTGTAAACGATTGTATTGCTTTCATGATAAGGAACTTTCTATTTTTACTGCTCTCCCACAGGCTTATTAAAACCTGGATTGCCTGTTAGCACTCCACTATGATGGTCTTATTGCATCTTTCTCTACCAAATTAAACATATTTATGCTTGTGATATTACAGTTGAAAAGCTCAGTTCTATTCACCCTTTGTTATGTAAATAAGATTGTTTTCAAATTTAAATAATATTTATTCTAGCATGTAACATGTTCAGTCATCCATCACTAAAAAAACGAATGCAAGTGTTTTGAATGAATGATGAGTCTTTGCTTCTAAATACAAATGCATTGCCTGGAGTCTTATAGACTGTGGACACAAATGTGAGCGTTTTTTAGCTGTCTTCAGCACAAAACTATGTGCTTGGATAGAGAAAAATATATTGAAGGGTATACTACAGAGGACATAATAATAAACAAAACATGGGAGTAATGGATGAGACTCAGTCTATTGGCAATTTTAGTCTTCAGACTAGGTCATTAGTGGTTGAAAATCATACTCCACTACATACATTTATGTGACATGAGGTCTGGTGGTTTTAATCCAGCTCCATGTAGGCATGTGTCAACAAAACATTGTTCTTATCACAGTTGGCACTAATTGGCAGGCATGCAGGCACCATTGATGGAAGTTTGTTCAGAAAGGCCAATGATTACAAGGGCATCCAGTTCGAATTACACTGTTGCACAAGGCGCTAGCACCCTCCTCCCATCCTCCATCAGCTACAGCCAAGGCAGTTTTTATGCCCTGCTTCTGAGCTAGTGTGATTTTGTCTGTGTCTGGACCTGTTTAGAAAGAAAAACAATATATATTAATATGTTTACTTTTTCAGTTGCTGGAATAGTATTCACAACACAAGTACTCTTTTTCCTGAAGAGACTGGGTCTGGTTTCCTCTGAGTTGTTAGCCCACTGTTCCCTTGTAAATTATTCTTATAAACTGCCATTTCTAGACAAGTTTAAAAAAACACACACACACATTTTATTCAAGCCATCAAAGCAGCCCCACACATTTTATTATTCTGTATGAACAGGGTCTTTTAATTCACACTGTATGACTTTTTCATGAGGGAAAACAATATATAGACGCCTGTAGCTATTTTGAAGGTTAAATAAAAGAAGGCTGAGAGATATCAATAAGGCTACCATAGGTTTTTCAAAACTACAAATTACTTTTAAACATAAATGGTTTTCTTTGAAATGAGAATGACCCGCTGGTTCAAGCAGGCAGTTTTAATCCTTGCCTAAAATGGCAGTCAAATGTTTACAAACCCTTTTTTTTTTACAGAAATAGGGCTGGCATACCTTCTACATTGTGGGCAGTAGCTGGAGATCACTTTGTTCCTTCAAGAACAGACCAGCTTGACGCTTTGAAGCCACTGATTACGAGATATAAAGGTTTTTCCATATTTACTCTCTCTGTCTTTATAAAACAATTTAATGAGTTTCCTTTTAATAATCAGCCTGAGCTCTGGCTTTATGTGCTGTTTCCTCGAGGCAAAAAAGATCTGAGCTGATAATGTAATCACTAAAACAGGTTATCCAAGGTTGAAGCACTGATTCGGTGTGAAGTCTACACAAGAACAGCTTTTACCTTGCCAATAAGCCAGCAGGCTTTTAAAAAAAAATAAAACATGAATCAACTTACCTCACAAGATCGCAGGCCACTAATTACTACTATTCAGACTCGAGTAGATTCTATAGAAATTAATGTTTAAAATAAAACCTACTATAATGGCTTAACCATCTTTACCTAATGTTAAAATTAAACATGTTTTTTTTTGTTTTGTTTTAAGACAGCAATTAACCATGTGGATATCAAATTATGAAATCAATCATTGGTGGTGGTGTATACAGTTTTATAATGAGAACAGAAATGTATATATGTTCATACTATTTAAGCGTTTACCATTGCTTTGCAATCCCAAAATATGAAATACTGTGATATGATTTTAGTTTTCAGGTAGCCCTCCAAGCCTCTAAAAAGGTCTATGAAAAAAAAATAACACTAGATTAGTTACTGTTACCCAGTCTTGGGTATGCTGTTATGTCATTTATTTACATATAAGTGATTACACTTTTTAAAATCAGTATTTAATAGTCGTGTTACTGTTGTTCAGAGAAAAGCACTAGGAACCGCTAAGGGTTAACTACACATAGCTGCAAAGAACCATGAACTTTACTGGAGACCATCTGCGAATTTTACCTAAACTGTTTTAAAGCTAAAATGAGTTCATATGTGCTGTTGCAACAAGTCACTTGTTTGTTATGTTTTTTTACAGATCAGTGGCTGAGCTTTACTCCCCTTGTAAAAACATCAGTGACAAAATACTCACATATTGTATGGCGTTGAAGCTTTTTGCTGGCATCAACAGTGTTCAAATAGAAATACAAAACAGATTTGCTTTATGATGAAGTTAACATTACACTTGTTTATTGGCCAGGCTGAATGCCTATTATAACATCTATTAAAAAGTTACAGAGAATACAGTGTTTACAGAGGCAATATTAATTTAGGCCAATCCACTCTATAAAGCTGTTTATTGATATAACCTTCAAGTTCGGAAACATTCATGATTTTTTCTCAAAATGAGGTTACTGGATTAATTGTACCTAACTCGCGGACCAGAATTGATTAATACACCTCAATGCAATTAGTTTGCATTCCATTAACTGGCATTGGTGCTCTTATATTTTTATACTTACTTGAGGTTCTAGCTCTGCCTATTTATATGGTTGCTCTGTCACTAGGTGTTAGTGTGGACTATATTTAAATTAGAGCTTTTGTTTACCACCTACCCCCAGATTAGTTTTCCAGCTCAGAGGTGCTGTTTAAAAATACATCTTTAATGCTTGCTTTCTGCTCCATATGGTGTTCTGATGAGCTTACAGCCCTCCCTTAAGTGCTCCCGTGTCTGAGAAGAATGTAACTAAAACAAAGCCAGTCATCTGTTTTTGTCTGTGCTTTCCCTGCATGAGCTAATGTGCAAGCGTTAATTACAAGGCTTCACAGAGTCCATAGTAGTAACAGTGTACAAACAAATCTGTGTCAGATACAGAAATACTGTTAAACTGGCAATTTGGACTGCAGTAAATCAATATTCGTTTTCTAAAGCCCAGTTTTAACCTAGAGTAACCCAATAAGATGCCACTTCTTGTTTCCTAGTTCTGCATAATCAAAGTCCACCAAGTTGCCAGGAAGTGTTTTCCCCATAAACATGTGTCAATAGCCACTTTTTGTGTTTAAAAGAGACTTTGAAGTCAACTTATATATATATATATATATATATATATATATATATATATATATATATATATATATATATATATATATATCGTTCAAATACAAAACACAAATATGTCAGACTTTGGACCTTTGCCCTCATACATCTACCACAACCTGTGTCTTTTGTCTATTCCCTACATCACACACAACATGCCAAACTGAAGCATAATCACTGTGATACCTCACCAGATAAAAAAAAGAAAAGCAATCTGCTATAGTATGGTATTTATTAACATCAAGGCCTTAACCCGTTTAAAACAATGCAACCGAAGCCCTTGTTACTGTAACAGCTATAACACATCTCATTGGAATTTCTTCTGGCTTACATTAGGGCTGCTAAATTCATGCTTGCCCATCCCCCACACATGGATGAAGGCTGTTTATTGAGCTTACAAAGCATTCAACACAAATGATCTCACTAAAGACATGGTTGTAGCTCCAAATTCCTTCAGCATTGTGCCATTAACATGTTGTTACCAAGCTGTTTATTCAGATGTTACTTTTTAAACAACAGCAAAGCAATTATTTAGTTAAGACGTAAACATGCAGAGTTTAAAAACAGGAGTCATTCTTGGGACAAGTCTGAGAAAATCTCTCTTGCAAACAATAGAGCAACATACTCAAGACAGAGCCAAACAACCTATTTAAGGAGGAATTAATGAATAATGTCTTTTTTTATTATTTCAATTTCTCTTAGCTATTATCATTCATCTAACATGTATCTAGTTAGTCCCTTAAAATAAGTAACATTGACTTGTTCAAACAAGGAGAAAAAAAAGCTTGCACTCGTGTAACTATATAATGCTTAATGCCTCCCTGGGGGGAGGCTATGAGGCTTTCTCAGATTTCTTAAATTACACTGTCATTAACAAGGTATGCTTTGGATGGGTGGTTGGGTTTCAAGGTGTTGCACCAAATAGCTGTTTCACCTTGGGTGTTACTTTGCTTAAGCTTTCAACTCTTTAACATCGCATGACAGTGCATGCTAAAAGTCATGCAACTCCACTTTTGATCACTCACACTAGTACCAGTAATGCTGTGAACAGCTCATAACACAATGCCTCTCAGCCATGGAATAAACATGTAAGTCTAAATATATTGTAACATGGTACTGAATTAAAAACTACATACACTTTTTATTGTGTACAGTTATAATTCATATTAACCTGTGAAATATAATATAAATTCACCATCATAGAATGTGTTAGTAAGATTGCAATGTTTCACATGCAGTGTAATGGATGAAATTACAAACGTAACGATATGCAAAGGAATGAAACTGTTGTGCTCAAAAGGCACTTCTATAATTAGTTTACACTTCAAGCAATTACCAAACAGAAATAGAAAGAAAGGGGAATAAATGCGTGACCTTTTAACTTAAGTACTGACCATTTATGTAATGGATTGCTCTTTTTTATATTCAAAACAGTACAGTTACAGATTAGATGAGTAAATAAATGTATACTTCAATTTATGAATATAGCTGTGGGCTCTGCCATAAATTATCTCTCAGTACCCTTGCCAATCCATCTGGGGCTTGAAATCATTCTGTTGAAGTGGCTGGCTCCAATAAAGAGGGCCGTCAGTGAATTATTCATGCAGAGAGAGCAAGCCTAATGCTTACGGTCACTTCTTTCATTAACAGTGCAATGCAATTGCACACTGTAGCCGTGGTGTCTCTAAGCTGTTTCACGGGGGTAGAAAGTGGGGGAGGGGTTCTGACAAACAGCTTAGCATTCCTGCAAGCACTTCCAGAAAGCAGTGTCTCTGTTATTGTATTCGGAGACAGCAAATCAGTAGCTACAGAACAATACATTTATGGGTGCAATATTTGCTGTGTTTATTTAATGTGTTTATTTAGGTATTTATGTATTTATATTTAAGGCTTTAGTGCTTTGTGCGTTTATAATATAATCAAAAATTATTCAGCACGCCCCACTTCAGATACATATTTGATGTTAAATTAAGCTTCACCAAGCCTTTAACAGAATCTACAGATTTTTACAAATTTGGGGTTTTCTTATTGAGTAAACAGACTATGCATGTGTAATGGCTTGCTCAAGTCTGATATCTGTCTCATGTACAAAAAGTTAAAAAAAAAAAGTTAATCCCGATTGAAACCTTCTAGGTTTGGTTAGCTGGAGTTGGCCGCCCTACAACATTGCACCACTGAGAGCTGCTTTATTTCCTCTGCGTATTTTAGTATTCAACTGACGATAAAATTATGTTCTGCTTAATAAAAATGGCCTTGTCAGTGAAGCTCAGAAAAAGCGCATTCTTTTCCCTTGTAAGACAATCCAGAATTGTCCTCCACTGGACTATTCATTTCCATTCAAAACAAGGAATAATCCTAGCAGTGATATAAATCAGAAGCTCTGCTTGCCAGTGGTCACGCTGGATGTTTAGACTAGCAGTTACTCCTATCATGGAAATCTACACTGCTGTTAGTTTTACTTATGAAAGCAAAACATGTACCACATATGAGAAGCCTTGCAGTAATTTATTCGCAGTGTGACAAGTGATTTCCTTTTTCATTTTGTCATGTGGAAACCTAAGCATGGGGGAGGGCTGGGCGGCCGGAGACGTTCCTTTGTATAAATGGAATTGCTGTTTCTATAAATCATAAACACATTAAAAGTACTGTGAGGTAAACAATGATATATGTGAATTTTCAGCACAGTCAAAGTCAATACAAATCAAAGAGGCTTTATGAGGGTATTGATGTTTTCAGATCACATGGCAGAATATTTTTAAGAGCCTTGTCCCCTCGGGGGAACTGCTGATCCAATTGATCTCTTCACTTTAAAACTTGCTTATGTTCAAGATGGCTAAATCAGTGTAATTACACTGCACTAAACCATACAGGCTTACAGAGAATTATGCTGAAAAACAACAATTTGCTTGTTTTTTAATACAACCTAGATCATTCCGCTCTTTCATTTAGTTTGGTTCATCTGTGACCTGAGCAGACAACACAAAACTGTGCATGATAAAAGACAGATGTTGTCATTTAGATACACTGCATTCTGAGTAAAATATTTAAATTGCCATGCACTTATACTTGGATATATACAATCCATGGACATAATTCTCTGATTTTGGTTCCCCTGTTTATCGCAGGCTGCTACCCCTGTACCTTCAAAAACAGTTTGCGATTGCTTTACTCCATTTTTAAATACTGAAGTTGCAAGAGAACTGAAAGACAAAATCCTAATTTTAGACACATAACACAGCTTGGAATGGAGTCAGATTGGAATGTTTTTTTTTTTTAAAAATTTTAAATCTCATATAGTTAATGAAAGGTCATGGGGACACCATTAACACTTGATTAACTTATCATGCTTTAGAGACCCATTTACAGTGAGCTAGTATAAAATGCCCATTTGGTCAGTGCCTCCCCAGTGTAAAACAGTATTAAGCACAGACAGAGTAGTGCCTTAATGAGACATTTACTAGGGTGGTTTATATTTTGTTAATAAAAAGGGCCCCTTCATCCCACTCTTTCATTACTTAGCACCTTAAGCGGATTAACTCAAAAAAGAATGTGCTTATCAGTTGATTCTCAGGATTGCTAATGCTGCGTTCTTAATAGATTGCCGCTGGATCAGGGATTACTGTGGTGTGAGTTCTTTTAGCCAGCGTTAAATAACAGAACGCTGTTTGTTTTTGCAGTTTATATATTATGAAGAGCACTGTTGACATCATAATGAAATGGCCAGAGAATAATGAGTATAGATCTTGCTTTTTAGATAAAACAAAATCCTTATATTTTTAGCCTTTTTATTGAATGTGCTAAAAAAACAAATGCTTTGTCTTCTGGTTAATATGATTAAAAGCTGCTGACTAATGGGGTATTAGCAGCAGCGAGCAGCTGACTGTCATGATGTTCAGTCCAAGATCCTGTTGTCTTAAACTACACTAATTGGTCAAAAGCCATGTCCTCCAGAGAGTAGAACTGCATAGTTGCCTATTTCACCAGAGGGGTAAAGCAAGGGTCGGAAGCCATTTGGTCCTAATGCAGCAGGAACCTAATAATGTGCTGATCTTGTGCAATGTGGCTTCTAAAAATGTACTACTGTGGTTATATTTAATAGAAACGTCTGCAGGAGAAACCACAGAAAATAATTTACGAAACAGAAATGTGTGACAAAAATGTGTCATTTAGTTTATTCTTGACTGGATCCATTAGACTGCTTGAAATTGATGTCGCTCAGACCGCCCGTGGCAAATATATTTTTTGTAGCAATGAGTTGTTGGTGCTTTTAAATAACTTACTGAATGAATACTGAAAACTAAAGGGATTTGAATTCAGCACTCTACTGTGCTTTAAGATGGTATTCACCAACATTGCAAACCACATCTTCTCGTAACTGGAGTCATGACTGATAAGAACTTTGAATTTCATGGGTAGTTTTGTTTTATTTTCTCTTAAACCCCCAGTGCTTTGATGTTTCTTAATGCATTTAATATTCTAGATTTAATAATAAAATGATAACATGATAATGTAAGAACAAACCTTGTTATTCATACCCTGACAAGGAAAATGAAATTAATTGCTAGTTGAGGCACCTTTAGCTATAATAACCTCTTTTAAACGATTACAATATTTGTCAATGAGCTTTTGGCATGATTCTTTAGTGATTTTTGCCCATTCTTCAGCAAAATTGTTCCAGTTCATTCAAATTCTGAGGACTTCTCTTGTCTTCTTCAATTCATGCCAAAGATTCTCAATCCGATTTAGATCGGGACTTTGACTAGGCCATTCCATAACCTTGATTTCATTCTGCTTTAACCATTCTGAAGTAGATTTTGATGTGTGCTTTGGATCGTTGTTGTGTTGAAACGTCCAGTTGAGCTTTAAACCAAGTTTTGTAGAGGAGGGTTTCAGATGATTGGCCAATATCTTTTGGTATGCTATGGAATCCATTTTACCATGTATTGGAACTAAATTTCCTGTGCCATTGGAGGAAAAACAGCCCTGTAGAAGGATATTACCACCTATTACCCTAATAAAAAAGGATTTAGGGACCTGATAACTCACACAAGGGCAAGAGCAGCACAATTACGCGTACTGTTTAACCACTCTGGGTTAAACCCTCAAACAGCAAAATTATTAGCAATGCATGGAAACAAAAAGCACTCTGAGGTTTATAACTAAATCAACAGTTTAGGGATAAATGTGTCACACTGGATTTTACCACAGTGCTCAACAGATCTGATTACAATGCACACGAGTAACTTTGCAGACATACGTTTGGCAATCATTTAAATCAACGTAGATAAACATTCCTGTTCCAAATACATATGTACATCTGTAGCACACTATCTGCGATCAAATCTTTAGTTAATCAATCGGTCCAATTAATCTGTTAATCGGAACAGCCCTAATATACTGTATATACAGTTTATATATATTGCTTGTGAGAGACTGTGAAATAAGTGGAGGCTGCTACTGCTACAGTTCAGCCAGACAGTTTAAGGTTGTACTGAGAAACACCAGTGAATGAATGCAACAACCTTTTAAAAACTCCCATTTTGTTAGTTCAAACACCCCTTTTCATCCACTACTCCCAAGCAATAAATGTTGCCAAGCTACTGAACCACAGTGGGGAGCCCCAGCCTGGTCGGGGTTGTGATAAAGTTAACTATTCACACCCAATTTTACTCCCTCAACTATGGGAATGCAAAGGTCAATTCAGCACTCTCTGTAGGCCCCAAGTCAAGATTGGCAAGTCAAACAGGACTTCTCATCTTGCACTCCGCACAGTGGTGCTTTTACTAGGTGAGCCATTAGGAACCTGTACACGTTTATGAAAAACGTTACATGAAAGTATGAAATATATATTTTTTAAGTTTATAAAATATACATAGCTACACAGTTATAAAATGAACAACTTGAAGGTCTGAATTATTTACATTATGTAATGTCAACACCTCAGGTGTATTGGTATGTAAGAATAATGAACACCTTCTCGTTCTTTAATTCTTAATACTGTCATAGCTAAGATAAAGTTTCATAAGAATATAACTTACGTACCACAAAATAATGATATTATTAGCACTACCCTCCTTTTTTCACTTAATAGTTATTCTGATAGACTGCATTTTATGTCAGAGCTGCCGATAGGCCCCTCTGTGGGTGACGTCCTTGGTCCCGCCTACCGAGGGATTAAACAGTCAACCCACGGAGACCATTTCCTCTTTTGCCTCTCACTTACGGTAAGGTAAGCTTCTGTGTTACTGAACTGAGTGTCTTTTTGAAAGAGCTCTTCTGAGTCGACTGCATTTCTGTTGCATTCGTGCTGAGAGTTGGCCTTGCCGCTTTCGTGGAACCAGCTGCTCCATTTTGAGTTTCTTTCTCGCTTTCTTTCTTCTTTCAGCCTGATTCTCTTGCATCTGTACTACGACTGTCTGTTGTATGTGAGTGACTGCCTGTGCAGTATTGATTAAAGTGTGTGTGTGTTGTCTTTTCAGCCTTCACTTTCAGGGAGAACACCGTTCCTCCTCCAGGGCTCGGCTTTGCCGTATCCCCGCCGTTGAGTGTCTCAGTCGGCTGCTGTTCACGCAGCTTGGGCGAGAATATAAAAAAAAAAAATATATATACTGTATGTATATTATTTTGTGTGTTGTTGTTGTGCGTCCACCTGTGTGTTGACCCTGCCACACGACCCCACTTTGCTTGTGTCTGTGCTGAACAAATTGCTGCATTGCAGTTAAAAAAAACGAGAAAGAAAAACAACAACAGCCAGTTAGTCATGTGCTTCCACCACGGGGCTGTGTTCTACCTGGCCCGCTATTGAGTAGACCTCGGCAGCTGCCTTGGCCCGCCCACCTTGGTGCGTCAGGCCTTTTCTCTCACTGTACTGATCTCTCGCCCACCGTGGCTTCTCAGCCTGTGTATTTCCCCTGGTGCATGCTGTGCGCTGACCAGGTGTGTGACTACATACGGTTAGGGTAGGCACCGTTGCTTTAGCTGCCCCGGTGTTTAGGTACCGCGGTGCAAGCTCAGCCCTTGGTACTTCGGTGAGCACGGTACTCTGTGCACTCGGTGCGCACGGTGCTTGGTATGCACGGTGTCTAGTACCTCGGCGCGCATAGCACCCTCGGTGCTCGGTACACTTGGTGCACCCGATGCCCTCTGCCTGTAGATGGTGCTCCACTGCTGTAGGCTACGCGCTGCCCCGGTTGTGTGACTGCACGCAGTCGAGTCTAGACACCTTTGTCCAGTTGCTGTGATCGAGAATGTGTGAAACAGCTCTGTCTCTGGGTTTTCTGGAGTTCCCCTGCAATTTTATTGCTGAAAGCTGGCTTGCCACTTCCCTGGCATCAGAAACTCTGCCTCTGTGAACTCAGCTATAAACGCTGCACAACTGCACTGTTTACTCTTTGTCAACAGCCTACATCGCTTTGCGATTGTAGTCTGCTTTTCTAACCTTACAACACTCGCTGTTTTGTGTTATTTTTCCTCTGCTATTGCAGCTAAAAAAAAGGGGGGGGGGGGAAGAAATAGAGACGCTCTGCCGCGCCCGACTGTGGAGTTGACTCCACTGGATTGCCTCGGCCCGTCCTCTCGGTGTGCTTTGCTGTTGTGTGCGTGTATGTGTTTTTTTTCTTTTACTACTTGCAGTTTCAAAAAAAAAAAAAAAGTAGAAGCGTGATTCCTCCACCGTGACCCAGCTTTGCTGCATCCCGCTGTTGAGTTGAATCTGCCGGCTTGTTACTCGGCGCTTAGTAATAACAATAATAATACAATTTTACAATTCACTCGTCTGGCGTAGAGGCCCTTTTTGAGCCTATACATTCCATAGAGTTGAAATATCTCTCTATGAAGACAGCCTTTCTATTAGCCATCACCTCCGGTAAGCGGGTAAGTGATCTACAGGCTCTGGCAGTGCACAGTTCCTGTATGCGTATTTGGGACAATGGAAACAGGGTATAGTTATTGTGATTACGGCTTTTTACTTGAATCAATCAGTGGAACTAGAGAGAGCGCTGCGTCACTCTGACCATCTCTTCGTCTGTCATGGTGAAAGGACCCGAGGTCAAGCCCTCTCTAAGCAGCGACTGTCCCATTGGATTGTGGATACAGTCTCGACTGCGTATACTAATGCCGGTCTTTTCCTACCCTTTCGAGGGTGGCCGCGCATTCTACCAGAGGTATGACTACGTCATGGGCCCTCTTTAGAGGAGCTTGACATTTGTACTGTGGCAAGCTTGGGTACGCCGCATACATTCTCCAGGTTCTACCGCCTTAATGTGGTAAATCCATCCCTGCCTTAATTAGGCACGATGGTCCTTGAGGTTGCACGCTCGCACCGCTAACCCTTGGGTTAAGCGGTTCTGATGCGTTCCTCGTCTGCTGCCATTCCTTCTCCCTTGCGACGGCTCTGGTATACTTTCCCAAAAGTAATGTTGGTGGTCGTCTTCGAATTGAAAGGGAGCGTAAGGTTACTTACCGTAACCCTGGTTCCCTGAAAGAGAAGATGACCACCAACCAGCAAGGTCACATTGGTCGCCCTCACCGGTTCGATGCAAAAGAGGAAATGGTCTCCGCAGGTTGACTGTTTAATCCCTCGGTAGGCGGGACCAAGGACGTCACTCCACAGAGGGGCCTATAGGCAGCTCTGACATAAAATGCTCAGTACCTGACCTGTGGCAGGCTTATCCGAAAAGTAATGATGGTGGTCATCTTCTCTACAGTATAATATAGTACTACTATAATTTGGTTTCCACTCATTGGACACAGTAAGCATATTTTTAGGCATATTTTTATTTATAAAAGTACAAAAATAGAGACTACTGGTATATAAGGTATAACCTATATTTTAAAATTATTATTATTTATTTCTTAGCAGACAGTTGTATACAAAATAAAATACATATCAAGAATTCCAGTACAATTAAGAGCAAGATACAAAATACAATGACTTCAGTCCTAATAAGAGCAAATACAAAACACAGTATGATTTCATATCGGGGCAATTCAAGAGCAGATAACAGTGTTGATAGTTACGTCAGGGTTAGATACAGTACAAGTGCAAGTGAAATACAAAATACTACAGATTGGATTAAGTGCAAGATTAAATACAGTAAAATAGGGAGCAGATAAGTGCAAGTTAAAGTGCATTAAAGACAGAGTGCTATACTGTCAAGAACGGAAGAGTTGGGTTTTACAGGTGTTATCTGAAGAGATGTGACTTGAGGAGGCGCCGGAAAGTGGTCAGGGACTGGGCAGTCCTGACATCCGTACAAAGGTCGTTCCACCACTGCGGGGCGAGGGTAGAGAAGGAGCAGGCTCTGGAGGCAGGGCAGCATAGAGGAGGTACGCCAGTCTTCTAGTGCAGGCGGAGTGGAGAGGTCGGGTGGGGGTGTAGGGAGAGATGAGGGTCTGGAGGTAGCTGGGTGCGATCTGGTCAAGGCATCGGTAGGCGAGTACAAAAGTCCTATTGCTTTTTACTAATAGTACCACAACTTCTGCTTTATTATAAAACATAATTTTTAGAATTAACAGAAAAAATATAGCATGTATATACTGGTTATATTGCTACCATTAACTGAATTGTTTAACTGTCTGATTTATTGACACACCCTTACCAATTTATGGCAAGCACAGCTAAAAGTGGAAAATTTCATGAATGTGCAATAATATCTGTTTGTAAAAAGTCTTGCTGGGACTTGTTTTTACCCGTTGGTTGTACTGTAAAATTTCAATGGCTTGGAATGACTATCGGCCAATCAGGATGCAGATATCTCCCAACCCATTTTGTAAATACTTACATTGCACTGGAGCAATACATTTTGTATTCTCTTATTAGATTCCTCACTCAATGTTAAGCTAATTAACTGAAAAGGTGCATGTGCATTAGTTAATGATTTTGCATATTTGGCATTATGTTGACAAATAAAAATGAAACCAGTATTTATTGAATCTAATTGTTGCATAAATAGGCACCCTAAGACAATGTATCAATTTGTGCCGATTCTGTACAGAACATTTTTAAAATAACTGTACCTGACATTCTATGAAAATTCTTCACATACATTTTGGAAGTGTACTGTTAACTGCATGATAACTGATGATAAAAGAGTAATTCATTGGTTATGAAAATTGTATTACAATCATACCTACATACTACTGCAACAAACCCCTGCACCAATAACCAGTAACTAGAAAATTACTATCAGGGTAAAGCATACATTTAAATCATATTTTTCTGATCCTAGACCAAATCACTATTTTTGAGTAAATTGATTTAGATTTATTTAAACCATTTTACCAGAAAATAGAGAAAAGCCACTTTTTTAAAAAGATTGCAGCCTATTTGTGGCACCTTACACCTTGTATGAATCAGCATCAGAATACGCTAATGAGGGCACAATAAAAAGGCATAATGAATTACTCAGAAAAATGAATGTGCCAGTAAAACACAATAACTGGCACAGTAACCTGCCTGAGAGCTTGTGAATCCAGACCACGGTGGTTGCAGTACCTTGCCATGCGTTAATTTCATAAAAACACACACCTTGGCATATTTTCTAACCAATGAAATTACTCAATTACAAGATCCTTTCATTGTATTTGGGGTATGTAGTTTACGTAATGGAACCAGTGAAATTTAAAACGGATATTTCATCACTATAGCAACTGCAGCGACAATGACAGACAAGAGAGTAAAAAAAATATACTTGTTTGAGGTTTTGTTAGGGACACAGTAGTTAAATGGCATATAATACCATTTTAGGGTAATCTTTTGATAAAAGTGGTTAGTTGTTTAGTATATTGTACAAGTTGATAAACACCCTAAATTCAAAACAATAAAAATAAATAAATAAATAAATAAACTGAACACCTTTTAGAGATCAGTTTTTTGTGTATGTATGTGTGTTTCTAGCTCTAAATAGACAATAACCCAACTGAAAAATACTGAACTATAATGGGAAAATCCAAATGTACTGAAAATATAACCATATGAACACAGGTTATTTACTTAAGCAAATAAACCATTTTGTTCCCCTGTTACACTTCACACCTAATTTACATTTCCTGAATGTGTCACTGAATGGGGATAAAAGACAAGCAAACATCTAAATAAAGCCCTTTGGAGCTCGTGCGAAAAGGCTAAACGGCTGCATTAATCAGACTGAACCAGACAAGCACACAAAAGCACAAGTTGTTTAAAGCATTTCATGAAACTGATAAGATCGCATTGTAGATAAAGAACAAAATCGTGTAACCTTGTACAGCAGATGCAATACCTGTCCTTTATGTACTATTGGGAATAAAAATCTAAATACATAAAAGGTGTGTTATAAATGACCAAATAATACTCTTACTGAAATGATAATTAATCTTTAGTTGTCTTACGTAAACTTGAATAATAATTGGCTTCAGAAAACATGTTTCCACTGCACAGTACCTGTACTGGCAGCACTGTTTTTTTCATTCTCAAAGCCTGTGCTACAGAATTATTTTAACATGGAATTTATATAGTTATATATATATATATATATATATATATATATATATATATATATATATATATACAGTGACGACTCGTGGCTTGAAAAACTGGTGAGGCATAAAGGACTTCAACTTTTAACATTGTGATAATAAATACAAATAACTAAAAAAAATAACTATGTATAATTTCATTCGTACTTATGGTTGTTCATTTTTGTCAACTAACATTTTGCGTTCAAAGCAAAGCAAACCATTTTATTTAATCTCACAAATCCTGACTAATTTAATTACCGTTTGACTGGCGCAGGACTGCCGGTGGTAGCTGCTAGTTTGTTGTCTTCAGAGTTTTCATCAACAGTTTTCTGCCGTTTAGACAAATTAGGGCAACCAAAACAAAAAGCTAATTTTTGAATTTTTTTGTCCTTTCCCTTACCACTGTCAGGCCATACTTCACGTCATTCACTCAGTGTTACGTCACGTTGTGTGTCCGTTTAGACTGTAAAGTGTAAAAGCTGTGTGCATTATTTATATTAGATAGATAAAGGAACTCTACGAATGGACGCAGTGGTAGTTCACACTGAGTGATTCTCTCACTGCATTAGTTAATTGTGATCAGTCAAAAAAAGACACCACTCTTCTGGAGGTTCGGGGGGAGTCATGCAGAAAGTTGCATTAACTACATTAGATAACTACAGCACCTTTTTTTTAAATGTATGAACAGCTGATCCAAAAAAAAGAGGGTTGATTGACAGCAAATCCAACCACTCATTTTTATGGTATCACACTGCACTGACATTCGCTAGCCTATCAGGCTTTGTTGAGCTGACAGACGTGCTGTAGCCTAAACAAATAATCAGAATGAAAACTAGGTAACCAAACTCGGGAATTGAAAAGTTTTGCCTTTTCTCTCTCAGCAGTGTCCGGGACTCTGCTGAGAGAGAAATGGCAAAACTGTTTTCATTCTGATTATTTCTTTAGTTATTCAATTAATAATAGGTTGTACATTTACCGCTTCATCTCCAAGACCTGGATGGATTTGGTTACCTTCCCTTGGTGAAGCTGGCTGCACAATCCGTGAAAAATTAAAATCTTATTAGTAGGCTGGCCGCTGGAGAGGTCAGCTGGCAGTAAGATATATCGTGAGGCGAGTGCATTCTACGTAAATACATAGGCTACTCATTACATAGTATGCATGTGGGGTTGAGCGAGTGCAGCTTCCTATCATTGGTTGATAGGAACACAGCAAATAAAAAGTTTGCTCCATGAGCAAAAAGAAAAATCCGCGCCACCCGTGCCGCCTCTGCCCGGCGTCCTGTATGAACACAGACTATAATGGGAAGCAAAAAAATATAATATTGCAATTTCTTTATTTCTTACACATGTTTCAGTGTTAACGATCCAATTCAGTGTGGCTAAACCACTGTCTGGCAGAAATCTGGGGGACCACGTGACCAGGCGTGTCCCCCCCTACACGTCGCCACTGTATATATATATATATATATATATATATATATATATATATATATATATGTTACACACAATCGCCGATTTCTGACATTTCACGATTTGAACATAACCAAATTTGGAAAGACTGAAATTAAATGTTTTTACGGTGTTTGAGTAAATTATTTTGCTTGAATTGCGAAATGTAAAATACAGACTAAGAAAAGATCGAAGATCGATCCTCCTCCCCCTCCTCTGATCTCTCTATCTCCATTCCTCTGGAATCTACCACACTCTCTCCCTCCTCCTCAGCTAAGAACCTCGGAGTCACCCTGGACCCCTGCCTCTCGTATTCCCAGCACATCTCCACTCTGGCACGCACTTGCCGATTCTTCCTGAGCAACATACAAAGAATCCGACCCTTCCTCACCAACTACGCCACCCGGCTCCTTGTCCAGGTCCTGGTACTCTCCCGCCTAGACTACTGCAACTCCCTCCTGGCTGCACTCCCTGTGTCCGCCACCCGTCCGCTCCAACTCATCCAAAACTCCGCTGCTCGCCTGGTGTTCTCTCTGCCTCGCTTCTCCCACGCAACTCCACTGCTCTGCTCACTCCACTGGCTTCCGATCACCGCTCGCATCCAGTTCAAGACTCTTGTACTCGCCTAAAGATGCCTTGACCAGACTGCACCCAGCTACCTCCAGACCCTCATCTCTCCCTACACACCCACTCGACCTCTCCGCTCCTTCTGCACTAGAAGACTGGCTGTACCTCCTCTATGCTCCCCTGCCTCCAAAGCGCGCTCCTTCTCCACCCTCGCCCCGCAGTGGTGGAATGACCTTCCTACAGATGTCAGGACTGCCCAGTCCCTGACCACCTTCCGGCGCCTCCTCAAGACTCACCTCTTCAGACAGCACCTGTAGAACTCCTCTTTTCCCTCTGGACACTTTATCACTCTTTCTTAATGTGCTTTACTTGCACTTATCTGCTCCCTATTTTACTGCATTTAATCCTGTACTTTACAGAGTAAAGTACAGGATTAAATGCAGTAAAATCTGCCACATTCAATCTGTAGTATTTTGCATTTAATCGTATCCTGATGTAACTATCACTGACACTGTTATCTGCTCCGATATTGATTCGTATTTTGTAATATACTTGTACTTACTAGAACTGAAGTCATTGTATTTTATCTTGCTCTTAATTGTATTAATACTTGTACTGTGATTCTTGAAATATATTTTTTGTTTAAGACTGTAAGTCGCCCTGGATAAGGGTGTCTGCTAAGAAATAAATAATAATAATAATAATAATAATAATAATAATAATAATAATAATAATAATAATAATAATAATCTGCATCAGGCTTTGTATGAAGCGATTTAAACAAATTGCGAATTGGAAAATGACAAACAATCAATGACCGTTTTTGCCACTCTGCAGAATGCAGAACATTTCAAATGATGCCTAACTTGTGGTGGCACATCCAGGTCATGAATGTGATTTCACCTATAGAATACGATCATATTCACTGTAAGTTTCTGGTGGTACGCTAGGACCCTGGGGATCGATGCAGCAGCAATTTCAACATGTCCACAGGAACTGTCAATGCATTAACAAAGGTAAGGCGTCTCCTAATAAACAAATAATAACAATACTACACAAAGACTGAAGAAACTGTTTTTGCTTCTATGTTTTGTTGTTTTCCTGTTCATTTCGCAATGTCTAAATAGCTTTGCACAAAGACCGATGCTGCTTTCCATTTTCTCCGATTCGCTCTTTGTTAATTTGTCATTTTCCATTTTGCAATTTGTTTAAATCACTTGACACAGAGACTGATGCAGCTTTCTATTTTTCCCTGATTCTCTCTTTGTTGGGGTGTCATTTTCCACTTCGCAATTTGTTTAAATCGATTTACACAAAGAACAATGCTGCTTTCTATTTTTCTCTGATTCGCTCTTTGATTGTTTTTTATTTTCCAATTCACAATTTGCTTAAATTGCTTCATACAAAGACAGATGCAGATGTTTTTGTCTTCTGCTTCGATCTTTTCTTAGTCTGTATTTTACATTTTGCAATTTGAGCAAAATAATTTACTCAAAAACCTTAAATCGCGAAATGGTTATTTTTTTTTTGTCAATTTCAGAAATTGCTGACTGAGTGTAACACACACATATATATATATATATATATATATATATATATATATATATATATATATATATATATATATATACAGCGGCTGATAAACAAATGTATCTTCACATACATGTCTAATAGAATTATTTATGCCATTTTTTATATTTCTTATCCAAACAGATTTTTTAAATACACCCTTTTCCAGCATTTCCCCTTGCAGATATGCAAAGTAACCTGCTGTAAGAAAAAAAAACAAGTGTTAAGGGCGGTTCTCCAATTAAGACAAATGAGACAACTGAATACCCCCACAACCTCCCTTAGGACACAGCAGGGGCTGTGGCAAAATCTACTCTATTCTTGTCTGTCAGGGCTGAACTGGAAACAAAAGCATGAAAATTCAACACATCCACTTACAGAATAATAAAGGACGTTGTTAAAAGCGTGAAGAGTTTTCGCACCCTTGTGAGCTTCATGCAAATCCCTTTCCTCTCAACTTGATAGTAAACCACCACTCTTGCAGTTTTCATGTTGGCTTACATCTGATGAAAAAACAAATAAAAAAACAAAATAATGCAGCTAGGTTTACACTGAGTATAACCCAAGGCTGGATTAGGCAGATTTAAATCCATTGTGGTCTACATCGACTCTATTATAATATACCAAGTGGGAATTATCCTGTTGTTAGGGTAACATGTGTTCAGTCCAATGAGGAAAATTAGTACTGTGTCAATGGGCAATAATTGCTAGCATCTGGTCAGTTATTTTCTTTTTTCTTTTATAATATGACATTATATGATAACGTGTGTGTTTTAAGAAAGAAGTCATTTAAAGCTATACTATGCTCTTCAGTCATATAACCAGAGCTATGAGCAGTAAACCCTATAAAATTGAAAATAAACATTATTTGGTGTATATCTTTTCTTAAAAATAAAACTATGGCTTACACAAGCACATTGAATATTTTAAGATAAGAATGCCTTACATAAGGATTTTGGACATTCACTGTAAGTATGTTTGGAACATTAAATCTGCATCCTGCATTCACATAGTTTACTGCTATTCACATAAATTGTAATGCATCCCAAAGAAGCATTTACATAACAATTGGAAATATGTATAGTTGAGTACATTTGTATCAATGATAATCTTGCACATTATCTCTAAAGAATTGTTCATTTAATAGCTGTTGAGTGGTTTTTGATGTATTTTTCGTATATGCTCAATTGATTTTTGTGATCTTTGTGTGAAACGAATGTTTAGTGACCCCAGAGCTGGTTTGATAATGCGCCCGTAGTTATTATTATTAGGAATGACTGAACAAAGGCAAGAAACTGCAGGGCTGGGGTGTTGCTGTTTGTTCATAGCTGTGGGAATGTAACAGAAAGGCATAGAATTAGCCGGTTCTCTCTTTTACATCCACATTCATTTAATGAAAAAACAAATCCATACCCTTTGTCCTTAACAAAACCTCCAAGTTCTAACCGTATTAGAAGGTGCAGCATATCCTTTTGTTCGCCTGCCCTTTTCCAATTTCTCTTAATGAGTTTTCAAGCCCTGCCAAATCTGTCTGGATCCAGTTGTATAGCAGCAATACCGTTTCAGGAACTCTAGTTAAAGTTCTCCAGGAAATGGCCCTTTAGGACCTGCTTAAATAGCTTGTATTGAACTATTTTATTATGCTTCTTTTGAATAGCAGCTAAAATGTCTAGGTGCTGAGACTTGAGCTTAGAGCTATTCTTAAGAGGTGTGCCAAGAGACATGATAAATGCAATAGCTACTTTAAACTAGTTACTCAATAAGATGTTGGTGCTTTCAAATGCTTGATAATATATATATATATATATATATATATATATATATATATATATATATATATATATATATATATATATATATATATATATATATAATTGGTTGCAGTTAAAAATAATAACAGACAATCATTATTTTGGTTTGATTTCACTTTACTATTAACCTGTCAACATTTGGTTATATGCATAACTAGAACATATATCATAAAATAACTACAAAACTTAAAGTATTCATACTTTGCATTTGCAACATATGAATACATATCATGTATATATTTTTGAGCATCAGACTGTATCTGGTTATCTGCAGAGGTCGCTGGTGCTCGCTGAGTCGAGGACACCCTGGCCGACCTAACCCTTGTGCGTCGCCCCCTGTGAGCTCCCGTCCACGGTCGGCTGTGGAATAGCCTGTACTCGAACTCGCGACGTCCAGACTATAGAGCGCATCCTGCACTCCACGTGGAGAGCCTTTTACTGGATGTGCCACTCGGGAGCCCCTCAATCCTAAAATTCTAGGTGATGCAAACATTTTGGCCATAGGTGTAGTTTTCATGTGTCAATTGTGTTTGGAATGATTTCTAACCCAGATGTTTGAAGAGCACACAACTTGGGTTCTTTTGAAAGACACTGAAGTAGATTGTCTTTATATCTAAAATGCATTACTTCCTTGCCCTTCTCTGTAGTACACTACAACCACATAAAGAATATACCAACTATTTGCCATGTACTCAGTTTATTGTGGCCATAAATATCTCAAGGCGAGGGAATTTTAAAAAGCTGAAATATACACACACTCAAACGGCTGAAGTATTTGAAGTTCTCTGTTTACTAATTCTATCACATCCAACACAGCCTTTCCTGATTTTGCTGGGGTTTTCTCTTTGTGCATTTTCTCTGTGCTTTGTCCTCGTTATTGCAGATGTTTTTTTTTCTTAATTTTTGACAATTTAAAAGGGGTATTTGAAATGGACACAGTCATAGAGCATGGCTTGTGTCTTCTGGATTTTTTGTACATTCAGTATCAATATAACAAATGCACTGGACATTTTTTCCCCCTCTATTAAAACTGATTCCATGAATACTGTACATAACACATTTATTGTGTGACATGTAAATGTAACACTTAGAAGAGTTTTTTTTACACAACATTCCAAAAGCTATCAAACTGTCAAATTATAGATTAATAAGTGATGCTTTGTATAACATGCACATATTAAGTAACCTCCAGTATTAGCATTAGAAGATTTAACTTCCCTTTTTCCTCTACTGTCTGACGTTCGTTCTTCTTCCCAGCTAGAGTAATCAGAGATTGCATAAATTTAATCACCCAGATAACAATAATGAGCATGCAATGAATTATGGGAGACAAAGTACTGTAGAGAGAGACTTCGAACAAAATTTTAATGAGCTCTCGGGCTAAGAAAGTAGAAGGTTTGCACATTTGACAGGATTGGCTCAATATCAAATATTTTCTTAAATTATCTTTTACTCTACACTGGAACTATCACTTATGGCAATTATACCCGCTATACAATCTGTACGTCAATATATTTAAAGAATAATTTTAATGAAGAAGAAACAAACATATCTTTCTACAGTATCTATCTATCTATCTATCTATCTATCTATCTATCTATCTATCTATCTATCTATCTATCTATCTATCTAAATACTCTTCAATGATAATGCAGCGGCACACCAATCACAATGCAAAAGTTCTTAAAGGGCATTTAATATATATTAGCAGAAGGGCAAATACATATACTGAAATAATAATAATAATAATAATAATAATAATAATAATAATAATAATAATAATAATAATAATAATAATAATTATTTGTTTATTTAGCAGACGCCTTTATCCAAGGCGACTTACAGAGACTAGGGTGTGTGAATTCTGCATCAGCTGCAGAGTCACTTACAACTACGTCTCACCCAAAAGACGGAGCACAAGGAGGTTAAGTGACTTGCTCAGGGTCACACAATGAGTCAGTGGCTGAGGTGGGATTTGAACCAGGTACCTCCTGGTTACAAGCCCTTTTTTCTTTAACCACTGGACCACACAGCCCCCAATAATGGTTTGAACCAATACACACTGCTAACCCATTTAAGACCATGACACCACATCAGTACAGGTGTATTCCTGTATCCATTGTGTTGCCATTGCAAGTAATGGTGTCACCTGTGAATTGGTCTGCTAGGATATTTTCATTCATTTTCAAGCACCAAATAGTTTTTTGCACATATTTTATTTAAGCAGTATTTATGTTAGCAAGCTAACAGCTCACAGTCTGTTTTATACATTTTGTAGCATGGATGTTTAGATTTTTGTAACTCGATCTTTGGACGATTACACGCTGATTCCACCCCCCCACCCCCTCACTTCTCAAAGTCTAAAGTCAAGAGGATCATTAAAGCAGTGCCAAGATTGGGAAAACTCCCTAAGCCAGGTAGTTATTCAACTCTTTGTGACTTCTTGCTTTTCCCCTTCAGTTTTACACAAGCAAAATGCAGACGAGAAGGAAACATGTGAAGCGTGAAAGATTAACTACTGAGAGTGTAGCATAAGGGAGTTCCTTTCTTTCTTTAGTGATAAAATTGACTCTTTAAACATACTGAAACAAAGCTAATTTCACACCATGAAAGATATCCCCCCAGGTGGCCTAATTAAAATAATGAGAAACATTATTTGGGAGACAATAACTGTGGATAGGGTTGACTGTGTTCTTCTGCAGTGTGCCTCATTAGGTCTGGAGACTCCTGTTGAGGAATCATTGTCTTGTATCCTGCTCTATAAATATGTTAAAGAGAAAACTAAGGAGGATTTTCTACTGGATAGACAGATGTCTAATATTTCCAGTCACATTTATGCACACAAGCCGTCCACATATCTGTGAACTGCAATGAATGTAAGACCATTTCCAACTGCAAAAAGTGATTGTATTGACATTGGGGCTGTTTCTTAAAGCATTAGGGCCTTGCTAAGTTAGTTTCAGAAAATGTGCAAATTCAGTAATATGCAGTATCTCAGGACACCTATTTACAGTAGTTTCACAATATAACTTTCCTCAATTCATGAAATATCATCTAACCGCCTTCTCCCCCATGAGGTTAATAACAAATTGTATTCCTCACCCTACGGCCAAACAAAAAATGTTTTGAACACAAAGCCAAAGGCAGGCACTCAAAAGTGACAACATAAAGCTTTGGAGGGTTTAGCTGCTACCCACCCAGTGGACTCATCACAGGGGATGGCAGTGAAACGCATAGGAGGAAAATCAACAATGAACTGCAGTTTACACAGAGCCGTTGTTTTTGAAGCATCTTCCGCTTTTCTGCCAGAAGTACAAACAAAGAAGAATGTTGTAAACAATCATCTTCAACCTAACACAGAGCCAAAACCAAACGAATACAAAAATAATCCAAACGTGGCATACATGTGCAATGAGTGTCTTTAAACTGACGGAAATCAAATAAAATTGCACACAAAAAAAGAAGAAGAAACTCTGCAAGACCAACCATAACCCAGAGGGACCCTCAAGTTGTTAATGAGCACCGGATTAGCAACTGAAATCCATAATAAAGCCAGATCAAAGAGTATGAGAAGCACTATCAAAGATAACACTGCTCTGCACGAGAGATAATGGGACAAATTCCATTTTAAAATAAGTATCAATAGCAAAATGTCCTGGAATATATTGTACACAGCTTCAAAAGACAAGAACATGTTTCACACCAAAAAAACAAACAAAAACAAAAAAAACAGCAGATAGAAACTAATATGATTTTGTTTCATTTTAATAGTTTTTCTTTAAAAACAAAATCTGAAATAATGTTGGTTTTAAACACAATGTGTATAAAGTATATTACGGTCAAAGCTTACAATTGTGTATTATACAGGACACAGATTGTGTATTTGAGTAAACTAGCAATGATGCCAAAATTGATGGAGTAACGATTTGAGGCTTTTAAAGCTTCCTGTCATTTAGACTAACGTTTCAGTCTCCTCATTATTAAAGTAGAACATGTAAAGGAATAACCGTGTTTTAACTCCTGTCTTGCCCTTTATGTCTTGACCTGCTTGTGAATGAGTGCAGTTCCTGCAATGCTAATTTTCTAACACCTCTTTGGTGGGCCACACGTCGTTCAGCAGACAGAATGTTTGCTCATTGTGACATGGCACTAATCCAGAAGGATTTTCAATGGCTATGTCATTTCCAGATGACAGCTCATATTTTCCGTTGGCTGCTGGCAGACATACTAACATCCATCCTTGTCAAGGAGGCATCTGCTTGTCTATTTTCTACAAATGCTTCAAGTGGACTAAAATTGGCTATTGCTGATTTTCAGAGATGGCTAATGCTTCCCAACATGCTAAACCTGCACTTCTTTCGACAAGTCTTATATCTTAAGAACATCACTGAATTGCTTTCCTCGACAAACCTAAATGCTAATTGACCCAGAGGCTTGGGAAGTTTAACATAAAACATGAAACACTTTTGCACACAGTAGGAACACCCATGCTTATTGTCAAATGTTATTATATTCTGCAAGTTAAATCCAACAATTTTAGCTAGTTCCTATAAATCTAATTTTAAATGTTTAAAAACACAGTGCTAAATTACTTACTTTACAAGTTCAATAGTTTCCTCTAAAGTTCAGTTACAAACCAGGCATATACAATTTTCAGATTTTTAGGTCTACAACTAAGCAATTTCTCCTTCTTATCTTTTCTGTCAATTAATGCATAATTGGCAACTCAAAAAAATGAAATACTGTGACCAACTCTGCCGAGATGCTACAATAACCAAACCTATTTGTTTATTTGCTTACAATGTTCACATTGTGAGGAAGTATTTTATTTTTAAACATTTACCACAAATAACAACAATACATAAATTATAATGCAATTCGTAGTACAAAGAAAAACAACTGTTTTTTTATTTTGTTTTAAGGCCAACAGAAGCTACAGTAGAAACACTTCTAACAGGCTTTTGATTGTGCTGGTAACCTTTGAGGAACCCTACTGATCAACCCCCAGGCTAAACCCAGGATTAGACTCAACAAGAGAGGACTAATTGTTTTCAAAGGCTGCTGTACAAACATGGAAGGTACTTTCCTCTGGTGTTTTTCATTGCATCCCCACCACTGTTCCATGTCCTTCCTTCTGAGTTTTGTTTATTTTTCAATGAGACCCACTCCAGAAGATGAAAATGAATATGTGGCTAACATCTAAATATCCCAAAAAGCTATTATTTCCAGATTCACAAATGTACTATTTATTGCAGTTACAGTCGTGGCCACATTTATTGTATCACCCCATTATCTTTATGATTACTGCTTTATGATCACCATATAGTTCGTTTTTCTATAGACTTTTTTGTTGTTATTGTTGATTTGCTGTTCGTGGTTATATTGAATTCTGTAACTTTTGTATATAAATATGATTTTCTTTTCATAATGCAAAATTATTGAAAGGCAGGAAATATACAGTACATTATGATTATATGCCAATAATGAAAAGCATTTATTTATTTGTTTGCTTTACAGTGGTGAACACATTTCTTGCAGTAGCCCAATATAATTAGGTTTACTGCTTTGTTGCCATTTAAACTATAGTTCATTTTTTTTATATACATTCTGTTGTTGTTGTTGTTGTTGTTGATGTTATTGTTATAGTAAGTTTTTCTATAGACTTTTAAAAAAATGCTATTCGTGGATATATTGAATTCTATAATGTTTGTATATAAATATAATGTATATATATTTCTTCATAATGCAAAGTTATTGAATAATTTAATAAAAACAACTGCATGTTTTACTTGTATTTATTGATATATTTCATGGTTAAAAAGTTTTACATATGATTTGATAATGCACTGTGATGTTTTGCTTAGTCTGGACTACTTCCATGAAATAGCTGACAGTGCCTGTAAATAGGGTCGTTTTGTCATACAGACCATGGCTTGGACAAAATCTTGTAGCTCCTCAACGGCAGAAAATATTTAAAATCTGTTTTATTTATTTGAAATTATCATAAAATTTTGCAACTGTAACGTTACATTATTATAAATGTTGTTATGATTTTTTTGGGGCTCATCTTATATAAAAAAAGATATATACATTCTACAACACAATATATTATATAATTGGAAACAGCTAGGTAAGGCCTTTCTGTGGATATATTGGGTTTTAATTTCTGATTTAAGGTTACCAAACTACAAGTGGGTCATATTGATGCCCATTGTCATCACAAGTGTCTTGAGGCATACTGATTGATTTATTCAATCTTTCCAGAACCACCGTCATCTCATTGACTCGCTTTGTATTCTGATTTCCACCAGTGCACCTCATCTCATCGTTTCTCTTGCTACAAAAAGTTGGAAATTGTTTGAGCTCTTGAAAAAAACCTGAATCAGTCACAAGTCGCTGAGCAATTTGTGCTTCCAGTTCTGGTGAGTTGCTTTACCATTCTGTTAAATAATGTTGTGCGTGTCTTGATTATTTCTCCTGTACATGTATTCATAATTAATCTTGAGCTGCTGCTGCTGTGTTAATTTAGTTTGTATGTTACTTTGTTATTATAGTTTATTAACATACACTTGCCTATTGCTTTTCTCTTACTAATTCAGTTAACTTCATATGTTGCTGCAAGTGCATCATAACAAGTAATAAATATGTATTTATTTATTGATTCATATTGTGTCTGGTGGTCAACTCCGTCTTTTCAGCTAAGAGAACACTTTGCTTGCTTCCCGAGGGGTGTTCTCTTAGCCGTAGACTACTGTAGTAAATTATTCTAGCGTTGACAAGATGGCAATTACATGGGCATGTGTCCTTTGTGGAAAGCTTGCCGCTCAAGGCATTATGTTATGCACCTCCCCATACCTCCTCCTACAACTCCTTCCCTGCCTGGCTCTACCTCTTAAATGGTATTTTGGTTGCATTCTTGCCATCTTTACTACACCCATATAACTACTGTGCATGTGCAAAGTAATGATCATTAGTCAGGGCCTATAGGTGTTTCTTATCATGTGTGGTTTGTGGTAAGCATATTCTGAATAACAAAGATTTAAAAGATAATCAGGTCCATGGTTTTTGCTCATAAACGCTGTCATTAGACCAGTCAACTTCATAATCAACCCTATTCCAAAAAAAAACGGACTATTGCATTTTAATTACAAGAATAGGCTAAGACTGATAATCCACACTGTATTTTTCCATTAATTGATTGTGGTAATTTCTTTTATAGACATGCTCCTGTTGATTGTCTCAAATAATTACAGGATGTAGGTAATCAAATTGGTTGCTTTGCACTTCGGGGCTTTCCTCTGATATATAAGTAAAAATAGTTTCCCTACAGTTTTTATGTGCCAGTAATAAAAGGGAAGGGGGTGTCTGAGGAGGCCTTCTCTGTTTGCTAGTTTCATAGAACTGAAAGACAAAATAAATAAAAATAATATCAGAATTTGGAAGAAACAGTGGTCCGAAGTCTAAAATGCCAATTAAGCTGCAGTGAAATGTGGAGGCAGTACTCTTGGTTGTCTGTGCAGTGAAGGTATCAGATGGCTGTGTAAATATCTAACAAGCTGGGATCCTGAAATTAACACGAACTGGCTGTTGTGAGTTTATGGCATGAAGCAAGTGGAATGTTCAGGCCCACATGTACCTTGGCTCTTGGCTGTAATTCAGCAGCCCTAGATATCCAACATCAAACAGGAGCTGACGAGCATGTTATTTAAACAAGATGAAGGCATGGGTAATGAGGAGTTTAAAGAGATACGGGAAGAAAGTTGTAGGAAAGAAATGTAATTCTTGTCAGCAGGACATCCCAGGAGGAACTGATTACAGCAGCACAAAAGCCAAACCATTTCTGTGTTTCTTTTGATAAAAGATACACTACTTTTCCAGTCATGTGTAATTTATAGATATATAAATGTGAGTATATAACTTATTTTCTATTATTACCATTGACTTTTACAAACTTCTTTTTTACTGATATAGTATAGTAATGATATAGTATATTTTCAGAAATAGGTATGCAGTCATTAAATGTTACAACGAATGTGTCAACCTTTGTTATTGTGGTGATCCATATGATCCATAGTTATCCATATGAATACATGTAATACAGTATTAGAATCTGTTCATAATAAACTTTATAGACATAGACCATTTGATTATCTGCAAATTCCAGGTTGTTAAACTCATATAGTTTTCTTTATGGCAAGGAATATATGAACTCATAAAGTTTTATGATGAATAATATGCTGTACTAGTACAGCTACAGGAGACCGACCCAAAGAGGAATTATCTTTGAGGTCACATGATTCTGGGCAACATTTGATTCCAATGTTAAAAACCAGTATGAGGGAATATCTTTCTCCCTTTCTGGCACATAGAGATAGGAATAGATTAGTAACCTTGATAAAAGCTTTGACAGCAGCATTTTTTTCAACAGAAGGCTAAAGCAGTTTCTTATAAATGTAGGCAAGTTGGATTTAACTCTTTCAACAGACCTGTATACAGATAAATCCACTTCAAAAGCAGTAAACTAATGTGTGCCCATACAGTATATAAAATGCCCATTTTGATTTACTTTCCAAAATAAAACACAGTTGCGCTAATGGTATGGATAATTTGGAGTAAAGAAATTTGATAATCTAGCACTATTGCTATTTAATCTTATCTTTTTATTAAACGTAATATTTTAAATTGGAAAAAAAAAATCAATATTTTGTTGACATACACTTTGTTTTAATTTTTACTTCACTGGTCTCTGATCCGGGCAGCACGGAGGCGTAGTGGTTAACGCTGCTGCCTCACAGCGCCAGGGTCCTAGGTTCGAATCCGGCCTAGGGTACTGTCTGTGTGGAGTTTGCATGTTCTCCCCGTGTTCGCGTGGGTTTTCTCCGGGTACTCCGGTTTCCTCCCATATTCCAAAGACATGCTGTCTAGGTTGACTGGTCACTCTAAATTGCACTCTGTGTGAGTGGGTTAGGTTCCTGCTCACCGCGACCCTGTAAAGGAGTAAGCAGTTAATGATAATGGATGGATGGTCTCTGATCCCATTTTTAATACTCAAAACCTAATTAGTTTTACCTCGAGCTCAGGCAGAGATTATTATTATTATTATTATTATTATTATTATTATTATTATTATTATTATTTATTAGCAGACGCCCTTATCCAGGGTGACTTACAATTGTTACAAGATATTACATTATTTTTTACACATTATTTTTTTTACATACAATTACCCATTTATACAGTTGGGTTTTTACTGGCGCAATCTAGGTAAAGTACCTTGCTCAAGGGTACAGCAGCAGTGTCTCCCACCTGGGATTAAACCCACTACCCTCCGGTCCAGAGCCCTGACCACTACTCCAAACTGCTGCCCTTCAGGTGTTGATAGGCACCGGTGCCATCCCAGCCTTTCAAACCAATGAAATTGCTCTGTTGAATTAGGTTATTTCACAATACACTACTGATTTTGATTTCAGTTTTAGTTGTGTATGAAAAGGAACTAGTCTAAGATAACAACAACAACAAAAAAATTCAGTCACTATGGCAACTACTGCAGAAAGAGCAAAAATGTATAGATAGAAGTGTCTGATAATAAAATGCAAAATAAATAGAACAAGTCACATTTCAAGGTCATTTTCTATCAAGTAATAGTGTATAGTAGCAATTTTAAGTGCAGTGAACTTGAGGTAAACATTCAAAATTGCATTCGGAATGTTTATCTCTTCGTACACTACACTCTGTCGGTGCTGTGTCTCAAGACTAATATCTGTACCTTACAGAATTTATTAAAATACATTGCTTCATCAGCCAACCTAAAAATAATCTGAAATCCATCATTCATGCAGCTGTGATAGCTAATGGTGCTGTAAGGGATGTTTATTTCTGGTGCCTCACCACATAAGTGGATGATGTAGTCTGTGTTGTGTCTGATAGGCTCAGAGTTCACTGATTCTATACAAGGTACCTGCTCTCAACACGGTACCTGCTCTGGATCAGGGCGGGTATCCACTGAAGAATGAAGCTTCAGACTCGCTATTCTGACTGCTGATGTTCTCAATGCCAACTTCAGTCAGTCAAGAAAGAAGTTTCTGCTGCTCACACCATGCTCTGACAGCCAAATTGAAGTCTGGAACTACAGGAAACAACTGTCGAAGTGTATTAATCCTGAATCCACCCATAGAGAATCATTTGTATTTGTTGATTTATAAAAGGAACGTGAATTTTGCTCAATATGTCAATTTGTATTATTATTTGGCAAAATCGGTTATTTTCGGTTGTTAAAAATAAACACCACTCAAACGCATCAATCTTTAGTTTCTATAAATTGTATGTACTTTTCACTAGTACACATACAAAGGTTAACTTACTGTGTTGAAGTGAGGATGTCCACATTTAGGATTCAGGCAATGTTGCTTGCCATTTGCCAGGTTTTATTTGCAGATCCTATTACGCAAACCTTTTTTTATGACTTATTAAATAGTAATTTAATAATAATTTTGCATGTGTGTAATTTCAGTAAAAGGACAAATTATAATTAGTAGGGGATATTAGATCGCAAAGGGGTTGACATTTCACACATGAGTGAATCCCGTAGATTGATATCTAAAGGTGTGAATAAGAAAAGGTAGAAAGAGAGAGTGGGAGAAAGTGAGATATGAATTTGTACATTAAAGGTTATTTCAACAATATGTAGAATTTTTTTTTTGTAAAAGATGCATATTTGCTCAATTTTAATAAGACTCCTGGATACAGTATAATAGTTTAATGTTTAATTATTGGGGTTTGTTCTTATCATAGATGTATATGTATAAAGAAATTCACATCAATGACCAACATATTCACTGCTTTCCAAATCCCAAGGACAAAATGAAAAGATTGCATTATTGCTCTTGTGGAATTATCTGTGTTGTGTTTATTTCATTAGAGTTATGTAATACATTTTGAAACACTTTGTGGGGCAACTGTTGTCTTTGTTGATTGAGACTTCCCTTTTTTTCTTGTATAGTATCAATGGTCTTAGACCAAATCATAGTTTCAATATCTATGCAACTTTTTTGTGGACGTCATAGGATCTGCTACGTGAGCCAATACAAGACTAATGTTTAGCTAAAATTAAACATCCTTCTGCTCATGGCTTAATTAACTTTGTTGTTAGTTAATTTACTTTGCATCTCAGATTGTAAATTAATCTTTGCTGGCAACACCAATTTACTAATAATTATTCATAGAAGGTGGGGCAAAATATAATTTCAGTGATGTGAATCTTATTAACAGCCATATCTGATTGCTCTGAATTTACTTGCATTATTCTGCGCATATACAATGAAGGCTCCTGCTAGTTATTAGGTGCACTGGAATGTGCATGTTGCAAAGAACAAAAAACACTGGACAAACTGTAAATAGCTACCCCAACAACCGGTACAACCACAGATTGTACACTACTCACTTAATTATGTAGAGGAATTTGTAAAAAAAAACAGAAGTGCTGTGACTTCAATGACTTGTAAATACAAATAAAAGAACAAATATTTTAGTGCCATGCGATTGTCTTAAAATGCACTTCCCTGGGACTGCTTTTCTCACCTGTGCCTCATGGCAATTCTAATTCTCATTTTCTGTTTTATCACCAATCAAATATGAATGCCACAACAGAAGATGTGCATGTTGCTGAGCTGGTTTGAACTCAAATAGTTCTGGGAATGAAAACATTAAAATGACAAAAAACAAACAAACAAAGCTTTTCTTATGCTGTGGATGGCAAAATCTTTCTAGTACCTTTTGGAACTAGGGAACTATATGTATTTTTCCATTGTTCATCTCATTTCCAGTGAGCTCTGGATAGTAGTCTACCAGTCTGTACTGTATCATAGCCTGCATCAGAACTAGTAGTATTTACATATTTCTACACACTCTACACTAGCGTTCTGGTATTTAAATTGTGGTGTTAGTCATTCGTCAGCTTACATTAGATAAGAAACTTTTTGACTCCTACATGAAAAAAACGAAGAATGTGAAAGACAAATACATCTTTTCTCTCGTTTGAATGGAAGTACCAGTAAACTAAATACAAGTTTTCTAAGATTATAAACATTAAGAGTTTCTATATATGGGTTATATATTGATATTGACATGCACAGAATATTTTAAGACCTCAGCTTTTAGTCTCAGTCTCTTCACTTCTATTCATGCCAGCTTTTCCTCATACACACTGTCCTACAGCCCTGTGATACAGCCTGCTCTGGAAAGTTATGGAATGAGGCAAAGCAATTATACTTAAGAAGCCTAACAATAATGTGATGGGTCGTAATGCAATTATATATCATTAAAAACACACCATATTGATTGTTGGCATGTTTACGTGGGGGCAGTGATGTAGTCAAGACCAAGACCAAACTTACCGAGACCAAGACCAAGACCGAGATCAAACGTACCGAGACCAAGACCGAGACCAAACGTACCGAGACCAAGACCGAGACCAAGACCGAGACCAAACGTACCGAGACCAAGACCAAGACCCAAGACCAAACGTACCGAGACCAAGACCAAACATACTGAGACCGAGAGCAAGACCGAGAACAAATGTACGGAGACCAAGACCAAGACCGAGACCAAACGTACCGAGACCAAGACCAAGACCGAGAGCAAGACCGAGACCAAACGTACCGAGACTAAGACCAAGACCGAGAGCAAGACCGAGACCAAACGTACCGAGACCAAGACCAAGACCGAGACCAAACGTACCGAGACCAAGACCAAGACCGAGACCGAGAGCAAAACCGAGACCAAACGTACCGAGACCGAGAGCAAGACCGAGACCAAACGTATCAAGACCAAGACCAAGACTGAGACCAAACGTACCGAGACCAAGACCGAGACCGAGAGCAAGACCGAGACCAAACGTACCAAGACCGAGACCAAACGTTCCGAGACTGAGACCAAGACCGAGAATAAATGTACCGAGACTGAGACCAAGACCGAGACCAAACGTACCGAGACCGAGAGCAAGACCGAGACCAAACGTACAGAGACCGAGAGCAAGACCGAGACCAAACGTACCGAGACCGAGAGCAAGACCGAGACCAAACGTACCGAGACCAAGACCGAGACCAAACGTACCGAGACCAAGACCGAGACCGAGAGCAAGACCGAGACCAAACGTACCAAGACCGAGAGCAAGACCGAGACCAAACGTACCGAGACTAAGACTGAGACCAAACGTACCGAGACCAAGACCAAGACCGAGACCGAGAGCAAGACCGAGACCAAACGTACCAAGACCGAGAGCAAGACCGAGACCAAACGTACCGAGACTAAGACTGAGACCAAACGTACCGAGACCAAGACCAAGACCGAGACCGAGAGCAAGACCGAGACCAAACGTACCGAGACCAAGACCAAGACCGAGACCAAACGTACCGAGACCGAGACCAAACATACCGAGACCGAGACCAAACGTACCGAGACTGAGACCAAGACCGAGAACAAATGTACCGAGACTGAGACCAAGACCGAGACCAAACGTACCGAGACCGAGAGCAAGACCGAGACCAAACGTACCGAGACCGAGAGCAAGACCGAGACCAAACGTACCGAGACCGAGAGCAAGACCGAGACCAAACGTACCGAGACCAAGACCAAGACCAAGACCGAGACCAAACGTACCGAGACCGAGACCAAACATACCGAGACCGAGACCAAACGTACCGAGACTGAGACCAAGACCGAGACCAAACGTACTCAGACCGAGAGCAAGACCGAGACCAAACGTACCGAGACCGAGAGCAAGACCGAGACCAAACGTACTCAGACCGAGAGCAAGACCGAGACCAAACATACCGAGACCAAGACCAAGACCAAGACCGAGACCAAACGTACCGAGACCGAGACCAAACATACCGAGACCGAGACCAAACGTACCGAGACTGAGACCAAGACCGAGACCAAACGTACCGAGACCGAGAGCAAGACCGAGACCAAACATACCGAGACCAAGACCAAGACCGAGACCAAATGTATCGAGACCGAGACTAAGACTGAGACCAATATATTTTTGTTGTGACCAACCAAATTAAATTAATTTTTGCTAGAAGAACAACAACAGCAACAGTGATAATAACAACTATTTATTTTTTGAAAGCTATTTTTTGATACTTTTGATAAACCAAATACAAAAATGCAACAACTGAAAAATGTGTTCTATTGACTTTTTCCAGTTACAATCAATTCACTTACACACTACACACCCTACACACTACACTATAAAAATATTTACGTGAAATATTTACATATAATTGGAAACATCTTAAGAGAATTTTGATCTTGAAACTTGAATCTGCAATTATTGCCAATTATTCATCCTAGCTCACTGCTGCAACCCCTGTACTGACTCGGAAGAGATTAAGTATATTGCAGGGACATGTGGAAGCCGAGAGACACTAGCATCCTTCCAAACTGAGCTGGACACTTGTGATACAATCACAAGTGTTTGTTGAATCTCAGAAACACCAGAGATGAGAGAAGCTGCGGCGACAGTTTTGCTTGATGTGGTGTTATGATCAGGCCCCCCTGGCTGAAGACGGTTTCGCTAGATATAACAGCTATACACATGTAAAACAACCGGCTTACCTAGAAAAATAAGTTATTTTGTCACCTTTGTGTTACAATGCTTGCACTTTGCCGTCCATTTATTATTACACACCTTTTTCATTTTTAATTGATTAAATGCCTGGTAATTTTTGCGTTCTTTTTAGAAGTAGAATATGAATATGTGGTACAGTCCTCATTTGTAAATCACTTTTACTTTATATGGCACCTAAATGCAAAGCATCTCAAAGCGCTGTATAGTTTCAAACACTGTAGCAAAAAACATAGCAAAGCACAAAATGCAGGTGCACAGACATATTTTCATTTTTGGCTAGACAAAAACATACATGATTCCAAAATTATACAACCTAACCATGATGGAATGCCAATAAATAAAGATGCTTTTTTTGGTTGTTATATGTTTTAAATAAATAAGAGAAAAATAATGTATTTATATCTGTGAACGTGTGGGTTGTATTGCGTGGTGAATGGGTGATGCAGGTGCTCCAGACAAGGACACAACACAAAGTTCACGGTTCAAGTTCCTTTAATTCCTTGACCAGTAATTAAATAATAAAACTGGCTCTACCCAGCAATGGGTATTGCCAGCGTCAAACAAGGGGTTGCAGTCCCGAAATAATAATCCCCAAAACACAAACACAACACAAACACAGACACAGACACGTCTCCGGACAGTGAGTGCTCGAGTGCAGGTGCGGTGCTGGATACAATAATGCCGGTTAAGTGCAGGTGCGGTGAAGTCCGAGTGAATCACTGGCCTCAGGCTGCAGCTCCCAGATCCGTGCTTAATTATTCTGAGAATGATAAGAGACACACGGTTGCAAAACAAACACAAAACACTTAACCCTCGCTCCAAAACAGTCCTCGTTTCCTCCCATCAACCACAACAAAAGGAACCGATTATGGCGTCACGTCCCCCTAAAGTACCCTCCGCCCCGCACCCTCCGATAGCTAGTTCAATCCTCCAATTCATGAATGAAACTTTGCTTACCGTACTAGGGCGGTGACTCCTTGTACCGTGACACCATCCTTTTCCTGAATGGCCGGCTTCTGACTGCCCCCGGAATGAACTGCTGAAACATTCAGTACGGGGCACGCAATTCCTGCTGTACAGTGCTCTCACAGGTCGAGAGGGAGATTGTTGATTCAGATTCATTCGCTCTTTGTCACAATATCTTAATATACAAACTGGGAAATTCCTAGATTAAACAGGTCTCAGGCGGGAGATTGGTCTTGAAAACGGGAGGGTCCTGATCAAAACGGAAGACAGATAATCATATTTGTAGGCATTTGTGTTACTGACACAATTTTGTTAAGGTAACTAATATATTGCAGGAAATGTATTTGATGGCAGGAGGAAAGTTTGCTTCATGGGAGAGGCTGAGAGACGCTGTAGCAGCACGAAGTCTGATGCGTTAAATTTAGTAATTTGAATGCTGCTCTAGAGTATAATGGCTACATTATTTTGTATTTAATAGCTGTTAATGTATAAAATTGAGTGAATTTTGAAGGATAAAAAAGGATATATGATAAAAGAGGAAATAGAGGAATGTTTATGAATGAGACCAATCTGCATGCTGCCTGCTATCAAGACCAAGACCCAACGTGCGGAGACCGAGACCCAGACCAAGACCTGACAGCCCGAGACCGAGACCCAGACCCGATGTGCAGAGACCCAGACCCAGACCAAGACCCGACGTGCGGAGACCCAGACCCAGACCAAGACCCGACGTGCCGAGACCGAGACCCGATGTCGGAGACCCAGACCCAGACCAAGACCCGACATGCTGAGACCGAGACCAAGACCCGACGTACCGAGACCCAGACCCAGACCAAGACCCGACGTGCCGAGACCCAGACCCAGACCAAGACCCGGCGTGCCGAGACCCAGACCCAGACCAAGACCCGATGTGCGGAGACCCAGACCCAGACCAAGACCCGGCGTGCCGAGACCCAGACCCAGACCAAGACCCGACGTGCGGAGACCCAGACCCAGACCCAGACCAAGACCCGACGTGCAGAGACCCAGACCCGGACCAAGACCCGACATGCTGAGACCCAGACCAAGACCCGACGTGCGGAGACCCAGAACCAGACCAAGACCCAACGTGCAGAGACCGAGACCCAGACCAAGACCCGATGTGCCGAGACCGAGACCAAGATCAAGACCTTAAAATGCGGCGTCGAGATCGGCCTCGAGACCGAGACCGGATCTCGAGACTCCATCTCTGCGTGAGGGGGAGCAAAATTCCAGTTGGGACTTTTGAAATGTAACATGATTTAATAGTACATTTGTATTTAATTATCAAATACTTGGCATCTTGGATCTTGTATTGTTAACTGCTTGATCTGTAGAAAGTGGCTTTAAAACTGTTTATTGTATTGTAACAGAGACGGCTTGCGGTGACGTCACACCAGGAATTGCAGAGTCACACAGTACTGGGGTATGAAGCGCTGATGCGCAAGTTTTATTAAACAAATAAAAGATTTAACCAAAACAGAAACAAAACACTGAACCCAAAACAAAACAGCATGAGGGCCAAAACAAACAGGTAAATAAAGCAACAAGTAGCGTGCTGGTGTAAAGCCAGCATGTGTAGCAATTGTTATTTTAAATGTAGCTTTCTAGATCGCTTTCTCTTTCGTTCTACCTCTGATACACCTTTTATACATGTGACCGTCTCCAGATAAGTAATCAATTAATCAATCTGAAGACGGTCACATTCTGCACGAGTTTAGCATGGGTGGGGAATTTTAACCCCATCCATGCTGTAAAACAGCAATAACAAGACATTGTGTAAAACACAAAACCGTACATTTACATAATAATAATACAAAACAAACAAAATATACAGAGGGGCGGGGTGTACCCTGTCACATGTATCTTTCCTTTTTATATATTTCTCTTCATATAGAGTGGCTTTTGTGTCCTTACAAGGCTGTTCTGTGCTTTCTTTAGCAGTTATGGCTAATTGAAAACAAAAATGAAAAAAATAGCAAGAACATCCTCTTCATCTTTTCCTACCTGCACAATGCATTGCTAGTAGCAAACCATTTGTTTAGCAGAAAATTATTCAGGGTGAATCCTTTTTCACATTGTGGACTGTGAGCACTCAAGTGGGCTGGTATGCTAAGCTATTGTACTGCCTATAAAGATGGGATCAGTACCATTTGGCTGTGTGCTCAGTTTACACAATGATAAATCTAATACAAATATAATATGTTACTCCCTCACAAGAACATTCATAATAGTGCAGAAAAAAAGACTTTTAACAGCATTCTGTTTGCATGCTCTGTTTTCTAGCCTTAGCTGTTACTTTGAGTCTTTCAAATTTACCCAACTAATCATTTCCAGTGAAGGAATTTTTGGGACTCAATAATTAAAAATTATGAATTAAACTTTCAAAGGGGTGTTATTTTACACTTTGTTTAATGTTTTTTTTTTTAAGGCTATTAGCAGTAGATGCTTAATTTTATCCTGACAAGTACTACATTCACACTTACAAGTCAGACCAAAGCTGAATTAGGGTTGATTGGTTAGAAAATATTCTTATTAGTTAAAGCTCCTGTTTACACTTACCTCAACTATAGCCCAGAAATGTCATATCTCCATGGCCCCCTCAACACATAAAGGACCTAAAGTTAATATGAGATGTGCATTGTGGGTCTTTCATTATGTTTATAAATTATTTATCTCTTTACGGTTAACACCGACTCTTATTTGGCCACTAATAAAATATATCTGACACAAATGTTTTCTTTCTGATTAGCTACAGTCTGACGGCATATGCAGAAAATGCATGCACCATGCAGGAGTATGTATTCTATCGGTATAAGTTACCGGTATAGACTTAATTTTCGAATGCACTAATAACTAAATGCATGTTACTAAATTGATTTCTACATTTTTGATAAAGAAAATAACAATAGAAAACAGATTCAGTGAATCTAAAAGAGGCATTAACCTTCAACAAAGCTCTCAAGTGCTGGATGCCAGATGCAAAACTTGAATACACAATCTCCAATTTCTTACACATTTTCATAAGGGCTCAGGTTAAAGCATATGTAACTCTTGTGAATTCTATAAAACCCTTGGGTGGCAACACAGCAACCCTTGTCAATGAGATGTTAATTGTCTCAGACCAAATTTCCCTTGATGACTGAAATTGAAATGCACCACAAACAGCAGACTCAACAGCTGTTTCTCTCGACAACATGGCAGGGAGGGTGAACTAATGCACAGCATAACTCTTCTCACTGGAGGTTTCAAAAGTAATTGCACTGGAGCAACAGAAAACTCCTTCAACTTTCACACCAGCTGTCAAACACTCAAGGCACAGGAAAGATCTCAGACCTGCAAACACAGAACTCTCTCAGCTTTTGTCGAGAGTGTATATAAGAAGGACAATCAGGTGTGTCATTCTCATTCCAGCAAGTTTACAAGCGTGAACAGTCAGGACAGCTTTGGCATTTCCTTCAGATTGCTAGGGGAGGATTTGGAGCAGTGTTGGTAACACATTACATTAAGTGTCTCTAATTACTGTGTACTTACACATAATTACAATGTAATTATATGTAGTTACAGTGTACTTAATGCGAAACGCTTTTGTGCGCTATGTGTAAGTACACAATCAGAAAAAGGTTAGGATTAGATTTAGATTTAGTAGGGTTAGGTTTAGGGTTTGGGATAGGGTTAGGGTTAGTGTTAGTATTAGGGTTATATCATGCAAAACGAATTACACATCAAGTACATTGTAACTATGCATAATAACATTGTAACTATGTGTAAGTACACATGTAATTACTAAGTAACTACTATGTAAATACACAATAATGAGAGGCACTTAATGTAAAGTGTTACCAGTATTTTATCACCTCACTTTCTTTTTATCAGATGTCTGGTTGAATACATGGTATAACAATGAACTCGGATTTAGGTTATTTGTTTTTTTATTTATGTAAACTGTAGAGAGAGAGGTTTTTAGATCACTCCACTAAAACAGTTCTATGTGTGTTCCAAGGTTACGAAAACAACATTCCCAATAGTGTAAAGGTATCTCAAACAAAAGTATACATCTCTCAGCAGGGTTCTATTCAGTAATTCATTCTTTTTGTCAACATAGTGTGGTACACCTATTTTAGTAAAGACATGCAATTCACTGTATGACTTGCTTTTTCTACTGCGTTTAC
Organism: Acipenser oxyrinchus oxyrinchus; assembly: GCA_030684275.1. Taxonomy (NCBI): domain Eukaryota; kingdom Metazoa; phylum Chordata; class Actinopteri; order Acipenseriformes; family Acipenseridae; genus Acipenser; species Acipenser oxyrinchus. The sequence goes on from CM060247.1 coordinate 90,028,123, forward strand.
TTCTGAGTGTGTTAAACAATCTAACAACCTTAAAAGTTAAACAACACACTTTATGTCACACTGTGGCTCTGAAAGGAATGAAAAGCCTTCCATAGAACTGAACATACTTGCTTTGCCCAGGTATAGTTCTGTAAGTAGGTTAAAATGACAGATAACATGAGTAGCTATTGGTAGTGGAAAGCACCGCACAGCTGTCAAGTTATTGAATATACAAACACAATTATGATCTCAAGGGGTGACCTACAGCACTTATGTGATCCTTTAATAGTGTAGAACACAGAACAATGCAGGCAGTATGAAGTGAAAGAAGATTTTCTCAGCAGACCTTATTGGCAGCAACCCTTTCCGACTCCACATTCCTTCATGTAACTCATTTTGGATGCAAACACACCTTCAGACCTGCAGGCATGTTCACACCCCAGTGAAACATGCAGTGTGGGTTTGCGTATGCTAATCAGCTTATCTCCTCAATGTGCCTGAAGATTAACAGAAGCTAACCTAAATCAGGCCTGTTACACAAAGCAGTGTGCTTAGGCGGGTGAGATAGTATCTAAAGAGGAGGCGTTATTGAAGGCTTTTGACTTTACTGCTGTAGGACAATATGACCGAAAAAGACTTACTGTTTAAAAACTGAAATCAGAAAAATCACAGTTCCCTATAGATAATGAGACAGTTTATAAGCGCAGTAACAGACTTGAAAGCATTGGTTGTACTGATACAACGTAATTCTTGGTACAACCTACGCCTTCAAGTGTGTTATTGCTTACGTGTAAGACTGAAAATGCATATCAGTGGATGAAGCCCACGCAATCCACACTTAGTTTCATGTAGGAGTTAATACTGTTGTGATGATATTTATGAAGTGAATTATTGTCTTTACTGTAATAATTACATAACTATTATATATAGCATACTGAGTCACAATTAATGTTTTGGCAATAGCAGTTCCCATTCTTTAAGGGTTTTATTGATTTTTTATTTTTTTTTCTGCTACAGTGAGCATCCCTATTAAGTAGTCCAGTTTCTCTGCAATTAAACAATACTCATTATTTTCAAGGCTGCTATTGGCATGGGGGTTTTGATTGCTCTCATTCTGAAATAGACTACACTTAAGACCACACTTAAGTACTGTTAAATTGGCTTTAAATCAATGTCTTGGAACAATCAGTTGTTGGCAGAGAATTGTTCAGACCAACATCAGGAAAACATCAGGGAAATCAATAGCATTTATGAGAAAACCCTTTACAGTACCAGGCGTTAGATATGACTTTTTCAACATCAAATTTGCGTGTAAGTTGAATAGCACATCTGATTTGTTTTATAAAACCTGACTCCCCTGGTTAGGAAACAGGACAAAGACTTACTTGAAACCCTCTGTACTTTTTTATTATTATGTCACAGTTGTGTTTTTCAAAAGAAATGTAACATTTTTTTTTTCTGTGTTACACACATATTTTGTATCCCTCCTATGGGAGGACATCTTGCATGATGTCATGCTTTTTTAGTTCACTTCATATGAGTTGGTCATTCGCACACTTCTGGGATATTACATACAGTTAAGGGAATCTTCTACAGTAATGTCAAGAATGAACTTAGTACTATAATACCAAAGCAGATTGTAAACTTTGGCAAAAACTATGTTGCTTCAGGGTCCAACTGTAATCCAATTCAGACATCCTTGGTGGCTGTGAAGGAATTTAACAAATCAGCACAGCTGGTCTGGCAAACATTTTTTAAAAGAAAAAAAATCAACCAAGAGAAATCAATTAAATCTCACATGCGCTCTGTTTTGTAAAACCTAATTCTCCATAAAAACTGAAAACACTTTCAGCTTACAATACTGGTACAGCGTCTTGGTAATGTAACCAGAAATTAGAGAACTTGCACTAACCGAAAATGGAGGTTATTTGTTAAAATGGATTTGGCTGAATATGTAACAATCCACTCTGGATTTTGTGTTAATAGTGCAAGTACATGAGAAGCTGAGGGGTTAGAGGACAGTAAACCCACAATAGGGAAGGGGAGGGTAAAAACACTCATGATACATGCCAAATTGCAGAAACCACAATATCTGTAACAATTGTTTGGGATTTTAGGCCTTTTTTTCTATAACTAATAATATGCACATTGATTCACCTGATCATTAGCCTGAATTGTTGATAATGACCTGCTATGGTTAGTATTTACCAGTCTATACAATGATAATCCTTGAGCATTACAGGACGCTACATTTAGACATGCCTCAAACTTCCTTGGGGTGTTGCAAGTGGTAAAGCTTGATGGAACTTTGCAGCAAAATCCTTCCCTTTTGATTGGCTAATGAAGCAATGGTTTTCCATCATGTACAGTTTATAAACATTAAACTAAAAAGACCTTTGCATAGGAAGGACTTTTGACTTTAGCAAAGGGGGTTGGGGGTGGGGGTGGTATTCAAAACAGCTTTCAGTTAAATATTTACAAGCTTGACACAAGTTTATTCTTAAGGTGCATCTCAAATAGTGTGTACACTAGCCTTTTGTATTCTGGAATTCTGGCTAGTAAGAATCATTTAGAAAATAAAATAATAGTCCGAAGGTACCTGGTAAAACGCTAGCTTGACTGCTCCTGGTAGAAGATGTTATGTTTGTATCCCAGTTAGTGCTTTACCAAGTTAGTGTTAGAAAGATGCAGGAAAAGAAACCTCATGGTTCACTGCATCACTTTTCCTTGTCTGAAAGGTAATCATCTTACATACGTTTTTACTCACAGACCTTGTTCTTATTTTTCTAAAGCATTAGAGTCAGCATTCAAATAACTAACAGCTCACTAGTACAGATAGTGTGTTGTACATTTCATATAACCTATGGAGTGAGGGAGGTGCAGGTTTGAAGGATTAACTTTCTCTTTGTCTGAGGTTCTTTCCCATCCATTAGAGAAAGGCAGCCTGGATGTATGTGACAGATAATCTACTAGGAATGGGCAAGAGTCATTGTTTGCTATTGCTTTTTTTATAACCCACTGTTTCAAAATAATGGTAATTTCTTCTTGACATATTACGCTATAAAATGTGCACTTACTGATCTGTCAGAAAGGTACCAAAATGGTAAAGGGAATACATTCTGAGTTTTTTAACCCTGCAGACCTAACAGTGCTTAATTTATTTCAGTTTTTTTCAGGTTTTTTTCCCCAATACATTTTCCCAGTACCTGAGAGTTGTAATATAAACTCATTCTAAACAAACAGACATTTGGTTGACTGGCAAACCACTTACTGTAGGTCAGATCCTGAAAGGGTCTGAAATTTTATTTATTACTGGTTCAGAGATGCCAAGGTCAGATGATCTCAAAGAGTGAGACTTTTTCCAAGCGTGTTTGTTAAAGCTGAATGAGCATGGTGAGATGACAAAACCAGGAGGACAGTTTTAAACTGAGCTGTTTGGTACCAATGAATCAAATTCAGGTACTGTATCAATATTCAATAGTACTGAACCAACAGAAAAATAGTACTAAACTGTCTATTGATGGATCTTGTAATCCAGCTTGCAATCTGACCAGCTTGCAATTCTAGCCAAGCGCCAACATAAAGGGGGGAGGAGTGTAACAGGCTGTGCAGTGAAATGCTCTACTACTACGGATTCTGTCCCCAGTCAGTGAGTTGAGATGAGGTTAAAAGCTCTAAAACCACAAAAACCACAAATGCACAAGCCCAGCTCTTTTAAATTGTGGTTCAGACGCTCGCTTGCGGTGTGCAGGGTCGCCGGTTCGCACCCAGACCCCACCCTGTTACACTTGACTACTACTAATAATATAAACAATAATAATGCTTCTATGGAAAGTCAAACTAATTCAGAGCAGATGAAGAGCAGGAAGCGCATATTCATATGTGGATCATGTTACACACGCTATTATGGCAAGTTTCAATCAATTTGTACGTGTTTATTTTTGAGTATACCTATTCTTAACTCTCCATGTCAAAAACGTTCTTGTGTGCTTTGGAGCAATGGAAGCGGCAGGGTTTTGTGGATATTTGGCTGTAGACCAATCGGCCCTGCTTTGCTAATTAAACATGCATCAATAATATAATCAAACCCAAAGTTGTGACACAGATATGTTGATCTGCATGCGTGTTGATCTACCTAAAGTATCACTTATTTTTCCCTTGATGGCTGCATGTAGACAACTCCCAGGCACAGTTCAGAAATTTAAAAAAAACAGGGTCCACTCTGGGATCTGGGTTAAATTCAAATGTATTCTCGGACGCACAGCTAAATTAACAATAAGCTCCACAAGTCATTTTTTTGGGAGGAACAACACTTATGAGGCGACACTGGGCAGCAGCATGGTATATTATTAAAGCAGGTTTATTCTATGGTAGTATACCCCCCCCCCAAAAGTGTATATATGTTTTATTATTATTATTATTATTGATAGATAAGCAAAGCTGTGTGTGAGAGAATGAGAGAACACGCTGAGTATGTGAGACTTCATATGTCTGGTTAAAAAGTAGTTTTCTCGTAATATGGCTTTATTTTATTATTTTAAAACTTTGTATACAAATCATCCATCTGAGCTGTTGTGCAATACTGATTCTTGAGGGGAAAACGCTGAAAGCTGAATTGCAATCATTGCATGCTAGCAGCAATGTCATCTAAGTAACAATTTGCTTTACTCCCTCCAATATTAAAGCAATAGCACTGAACAATAGCCTCTGTTATAAAGCCTTTGTGAGTTGTCCCTGTAGACCTTTTATATAACACATTATCATCATAGAATGGTGAGTGGTGACGAATAGCGTCCTGTTCAAAGAGAGCTACTCTGGACGTGACCTGCTTCATGACTGGAATTACTCAGTCTGCTCTCCAGCTGGCTTTTCAACCCCAGGCTTGGATTACATTAGTTACATTGCTGCAAAAGGGCCTGCGGGAAGAACATGCTCACATTTCACTCTGCCAGGGATTTAGAACTACAAATTAATCTACAGAAAACAATTGCTAAGGCAATTTAAAACTGATGTGGGCAAAACAGTCCTAACTACCTTGCTATTATGGGGGGTTGGGAGGAAGGCAGCCCTGTGTTACCCCAAGTGGTTCTCTGTTGGTATAGTTTCTGAAAGGTTTATTATTGTAAATAAAGTACTCTTTTGTCATTTTAATTAGTATTTATCTTATTAATACCAATGTGCCCAAGATTCATTGAACAGCAAATAGTACTCATTCTGATAGATTTGGTATGACCTTTGGCACCAAATGGCAGAATGTAATCCATAATTTATTAAACCAATTGGGTTAAATATTTGATTTCTTTGAACTTCAATAGTGAAATACATTATATATATATATATATATATATATATATATATATATATATATATATATATATATATATATATATATATATATGTGAACATTTAAACATCCCAGAAGCTTTCATTTCTGAACTAAAGTCCTTATTATTTCAAATAATGTATATAATTCCCTCCATTTAATACAGAATGCATAACTTTTCAATTAGATGCTTAAATTACAAAATCCAATCAGGGAATAATTGATTGATTTAACCCTGAAGTAATTTCAATGCTGGTCACGTCTACACTGGATTTGCAGTTAGAAACAGGAAAAGCATTATTGACTTCAACTTGTAATTACAACAGTAACATTAGATTGTACAATAGGTAACGTACACATGCAGAATGACCAGGTTACTGAAACTCAATGCCTTTTTACTGTGGCATGTCTGAAGATGGGATTAGTGCGTTGGCTTTGTTATACCAGATTGAAGATTAGCTCCATTGTTTAAAGTAATTTAGCCTGTTTTTTCTTAAGCCTATTATTTGTAACTTATTAAATTATTACAAACGGACTATTCTATAACTAGATTTGTTTATATGGTGTTTTCCTGTCAAATCAAATTAAATATATTTGCAAGTGTTTATTAGAGAGGCATCCTTCCTGAGACATGCCTGTTGAAGTCTAAAACACTTGCCTTTACGTAAAGCATCTAGATTGAATTGTGCTTCCTGTCCCCCTTTGTTCATGGCATGATATAATAAAATATGTAATAGCATACCGGTGATGATGTTGTATCATTTCATATGGACTGCAAATGATCCAATGTGGTTTGCTGTGTGGGCTGGATTTGTTCATGCTTGATCTGTAGTCAGTGAGCTGTGTTGTGCTTATGTTGTGCAACATTTTATTTTAACTTTGCAAAGAACATTCTAAATCATAAGCCAGCAACAAAACTACCTTTTTGTAAATTTAGTTAATGCTGATTTAATGGGCAAACTGTCTGCAAATGAACAGAAATGAAAAAAATGATTTATAATATGTAATTATATATAATAAAATACTGGAAAACAGGAAACAAGATTTGAAAAGCTAATAAAGTTTTATGGTAAGAAAAGGTCATTTTTTCTGCAATGCATGACAAGGGAATATGAAATGCACTGCAGATGACACTGAATAGGACAGATAAGGGGTGCATGTAACAAAAGAAAAATCACAAATAGGATGTGAATACTGGAAGCTCGAGATCAATTGATGCTGAGTGTACCTTTATTACAGCTTATCAGTCTTTGAGATTGAACAGCAGCAAACCTGCCTGAGCAGTGCATTTCTCTTCCCTCTCACTTATGGATTTAAGGTCATGACAATGTGTTTTTATTTGCTTTCTCTCTCTCTCTCCCTTCCATATAGTGTATTCTGAAAAAAAGACTATTCAGCTCCCTTGAAAATGTCCTTTGTCGAGCTGACATTGAAATCCCAGTCAACTCTCTTCTCTGCTTTCCTCACTCTCTAATGTAAAAGCAGTATCTCTAAGGCTAAGAAATAGCTTTTAGAAGATTTACACAGCAATTGCACTGCATACTGCCTGGTGACAGAATTCTTTCTGAGCAGCTTAAGTCAACAAAATGCACTACCGACGTGTGAGCAGAATGAAAAGACCATCTCATCACCACTGTATTATTTTTTTCTAACGCATTTTATCAGTTAGTTTTACATTATTTTGTTGATGCCATTCTAAGCTTAAAATTGTTTAACTTTGACTTCAAGCATCCCTTGCTGTCCATGAAAAAGTATGTTATACATTATAGTGGAACAATCCCCTCAGCAGTGGGAATTACTGTGCGTGTTCAATAATTGACCTTGCCCTTTACACTTAACTATGTCTTTGGTCAGCATGAAAAGCCCACTGCATTAGGTATTACTGCTTTGATGTATTCCTTGAGGGACACCCTCAGATATTGTACTAATCTTTGTTTACCATTTAGCAGATGGCATTTCTTTAGCAAGTCTGTCAGAGAGAAGTGTCTGTTGCTTGCTGCTTAGTGTTAAAGCAAGGGAAAGATAAACAACCCTTTCATGAGTATATATCTGTAGCATAGTCTTGAAAATTACATGTAACCAGCAAATTAAACACACTGAGGAAACAAGCTTAAGCAGCATAATAAATTATAAATGAGTTCCCAGGAATTTACGACTGTTGTTTTCTCTGCCCTGGAGGCCTTTTTGCCTTGTGTTGTGTTTCAGATGTAAAGTGTACAGTGCTGTACAACAGAACTGGAGAGATTTGCACTAGCATAAGAAGGGAAAAATAGTAACCATTTTCTTTTTGTTTCTACAAGAGATACAATACTGTACAAACATTTCACATTTATCAAAATGGTTGATTTTTCCCCCCCTTCTGTGTGCAGCATTTTTTTGTATTTCTCTTCAGAAACGCCTGCATATTCAGGACTGTTTCCTCAGCCTGCAGCATCAGGGACTTGGCACGCAGCCAATCCAGCTCTTATTTCCAGTGAAAGCTCTGATTCCATCTGCTTCAGCAGTGCAATGTATTCCACTTCAGGTCAAAAGCAGGGAGCCAGCAGTATTTGCATTATACTGATCTGTAAAGACATTTTCACTAGGCTAGATAGGGTAATGTTACTCCCGGTTTTAAAAGCTTCAAGGATAAGGCACAGCAATAATTGTCAGGGGAAGATATTGGGAGGTAAGTTACAGAGTACATTCCAAGGTGCTTTAAGCAGCTATATAGTGGGTGGAAGCTGAACACATTTAGAAGCCAATGACAATGACATGTTGCAGCAAATAGCACTTTTTTGAGAGGCCAATAAATACACTGGTATGTGTACTGTAGGTAGACAAGTAAACTGTCTAGAAACAGCTTTTTAATGACCTGCACAAAGTACAGAACAATGCAGTACTTTCTCATACTATGAATTAAAATTCTTGCATTTACACATCTCTGCTTAAAGTGATTCCCCTTACTGTTATGATGTTCTATTTTGTTAGATACAAGATGTTCTGGAATATATACTGTGTGACTGCCATGCAATATAATAGCAGCACTTGTATTCCTTTAAACTACCTTTTATAATTGTAACATAACCCAGTTCTCATCTAGGAGATACAATTTCTTCTATATTAGTTCTGTGCAATAATAAATCATTGATAAATGATGTACCCATTTCCAAAAATAAACACAACTATACACACCAATTGTTCGGTCTTGGGTTTCCCTGTTTTAAAAAAAAAAATCTACAAGTATTTTATGTTTTAATCAGTCATCAGCTGAGAATGTCTTTCTTTTTATCAGATATTCATCTGAGTGGAAAGACTGCAGTAAATGTAGATAAAGCACATTGACTTCAGTCCCCTCAGCCTTTATAAATGCTTTACATTCTAATCACTGCCGGCAGCATCTGTCCCTGACAGTCAGGCTGTTCAATCTAGCAGATAACAAATGCAGTCTGATTGAAGATGGGCCCCAGCGTTCGACATGCAAAAAGCCATTGTTCCATTCTCTGATTAAATGGGCAGCCAGAGATTGTGGAGAATGTAATTGCCTCAGTTATGGCACATCTTCAGCTTTTATACCAACGCCAAGGTACAAATTATTATTGTGCCAAACCCCTTTTCCATCACAGTTTAATTCCAGTTTAATCTGAACTGATTCAACAATTAGTTTAGCCCGGTAGCCATAGGTGTGTAAGACGTGACTCTAAATAGGACTGACATCACATTGAATATTCTCAGGCAGCTGCACTGCAGGGAGCTTGCATTTTGAGCAAAACGATTGTCAAGCAGGAAACAATAATGCAGGTGGCGGCTGGGTTCTCTATCATTGCTGCTCAGGCTTATTGAGTCTCAACATTGCCAGGAGCAGTTGACAGCTAAATAATTTTTCAATTAAGTCCTTAAAAATGATAGTGAACATTTACTGATGAGTTTTTGCAGAACGTTTCTGTGTCAGGAAGGGCAGGGGAATCCACTTACGGCTCAGATTTGAGAGGTATTAAATTGTAATACACAGCATTTATTTTATGGCAGTCTGCAAGCAGAGTGATCACAATTTACAGTCCAGTCACATCTGATCAAGCAAATAACATGCCCAGCAAAATAATGCATTTAGAATTCTTTGGATGTGCATGCATTAGAAAATGTAAATGTGCTGTGTAGTTGTTTCTCTCAGCTCCTTACAAAAACTGTTTACAAATGGAATCCTCATCTGCTGCATTGCAGTTTAGATGAGATCCACACCCTGTTTAAATGCATAGAATTACAGTTTTAATCTACTCTCTCTACTATGGAAACAAGAATGCTTATTGCATTTATTTTCACAACTTCCAAAAGAGTAAATTGGGTTTAGACACTCAGAATGTGAGTATTACATGCATGTATAAATAGAACAATGAACAGAGAATTATGCGTAGCAGTGCTCTGTTTTACTGTTCTTCCCAACCGCAGTACTGGTGTCTGCAGCATAATTAGATACATGCAATGTAACTTAAATGTGATGGTAATTGTAAACTAAAACATCATTTGAGGTTAAGTCTTATTATCAAATATTACATCTATTGCTTCTAAGATTTACTGCATGACTTCCCACATTTAAAGCCACTTATAAACCTACAACAGAGTGGGTTTTATCCTTGAACACAGCAAGGTTGCTAAAATCTCATTTAACAAGGACAGGGGGAAACAGAGCACAGCACTGTGGGTCTAGAGGCCCAGAGGGAGACTGTGGAAATGACTTGTAACAGAGTAGATGTGACCCCCTGCATAATTCATAATCATTAGTTTAAGTGATAGTTGTGCAATATTTGTGTCAATGCACAAAAACCCTGCAGATTTCCAGCCAAGGTTTCCAATCAGTGCTGGGGTTAAGACCAGGTCCCATGTGAAGACTTGAGTGATAATGCTCCAAGGTATTTGCTCTATTTTTACTTGAATTGCTGCCTCAGCTTTAGACAGAAATTTAAAATGCTGCCTGTTTGTTTCCTCACATAAAAGCTACTTTGCTGAGATGAGACAGCTCAGTACATTATGTGGCGCATGCATCAACTATGCCATTTCTACTGAGGAAAATCTCAATTACAAACAAAATGACATATTTTACTAGAAATCCAAACTTTCAATATGTTAACAAGATCTTGTAGACGACTGCACAATTTTAATAAGAGGGCCTGAAAAAAAAATATATTTATGACTTGAAAACATACCAAGCATATTGACTGTATTTTAGCTAGCTTGCAGGATACAGATAAGATATTCAGAACTGTAAGTATTACATTTTCGTCTGCTTTGCAAGTATGATGTTAACATGATATTGCACAAAATAAAACATTGGTAATGTACAAATATAAAATTACACTGTTTAAATAGACAGCTCACAAATGTACACGTCTGGTTTTGCAAATTGTTTCCATTTGTTGTTAGGTTTATTGGCTAAAGAGTTATTGTATAATTCTTCTGAAGCAGTTGCCTTAAGTTTGGTTACAATACTGTCAGGCCTCCATGAGGATTCATTTGTACAATGTGTGAGAATAGAGAACAAGGTGTGCAAACATTGCCATAGAAATAGAGGACTGATTAATAAAATCACTGATTATCCTGTAAGTACACCTTGCCTAATGGTCTGTAACTGTTTGTGGTTGAATCACACTTCTGCTCAAATTGGGTAGATAAATAAACAGAAGCAGTATTAATATTCAAAACACCTTGTAAGATTTCCTGTCAGGCAATTTTTCAGCGCAAAGAAATGTCTGTTAGGGAACTGCTTGTTTTTTTTTCTTCAGTTTTAAGCACCCAGGGTTTTATGGCAGCTTAATTGTGTTAAAATAATCTGTTTGAAGTTAAATTACACAAAGCTTTAGAACCTCAAGTACAGAAAATACAACATAAAAATAACTTGGTACAGCTAAAGATATATGCATTAATTCAACATTTATTGGGAAGTCTTTCATTTTTTTAAAGGGTTCCAGCTGAGCTTGCTCCTCCAACTAAAAACACTCATTGACAATTTTGATAGCACAAGTGATAAGTGTTATCCCCAATTATTGTAAATGTGTTAAACAAGCATGTTGATTCACCATTCTGTGTCATTATCATGAGTGTTTCTGCCTCACTTAAAAAGTTAAATTTGGTTGGATGTGGAGCAGACTTTGGATATCAGTATGTCATGTGTGTGGTTGATTGGTTGACTTTAGCATTAACGCTTTCAAATAATGCATATGTTATTGTTTGTATCCATTTATCTGTTGAGAAAAGCCATTACAAAACCTGTAAGCAGTACTCTGAGCTATCTTTAATGCAGCTGAGCAACAGATCTGTTTATTACTGCTGAAATCCCATATCTGAGAGAGTTCATCCGCTGAGGGCACTGGTTTGGCAACAAGTTTTACTGACATAAACTAGCATTAAAACTGCAATATGGTGTCTATTTATGACTGGGTAACAGGGATCTGTATGTTTCAATTGGGGAAATCATTCAAATTAAATACATCACAGTTACAAACATTGGAATGTTTCCGAAAAGAGAATCCACCCACTAATTATATACATAATCAAGCTGTCCCTTTAAATAGCCCTCTTCGTCTTTGCCTCCTTGTCGTTTCTATGTTTGCTGTTTCTTACCTGGCATTATGGATTCGACTCCTCCAAATGTTAGTTCTCGCATCCCTGTCGTCGGCAGTCTTCTGTCTTCAGCCCGGGGACCTAGCAAGCAGACTTCTACTAGATTCACAGCGCTGGTGCTTCCCGAGAGGATTTTATCGTCCTGCTCATTTAATCTAATCCCTCCACTTTCAAGCCTGCCTCCTTGCCTCAGTCTACTCCTGATATCCACATTTCCCCAGCCCAAACTCCTCAGTCCAGTTCGGATTCTCCTGATCCCTTCCCAAATCCCTCAGGTTCTACCAACGCCATTTCCAATGCAGACATCTTTTGGATTCCTACAGTGAGGCAAAATCACCTCTCAGAACTAGGCTTTTGATCCCTCTTCTGACCTCTGCACAGAGATCTCCATCTTCATCCTCAGGTCATGTATTCCTTACATTTAAAATATTCTGAGACTGATCGGGAAAGAAAAGGGGTACACATATATTTATTTAGAACAAATTATATTATTTGTCATTTTTCTGATCTTTCAGCTACCTGTCAATGCGCACGGCCTTCAACTCATCTGAACCCCTTTTCCTCTCCCCAGAAGGAACAGTTGTCTCCAGGAATTGGTTCTGGGACCATTTACGTGCATCTCTTCTACACGCTGGATTTCCTCCTAATAATTACTCCGGACATTCGGCTTCCAGGAACATTTCTCCTCACTTAATCAAGACATTGGGGCGATGGACTTCTGGGGCATATGAACTTTACATCCAGAAAAATTAAATTTTAGCCTCACAAAAAACAGTATGTCGTTAAACTAAAATATTATTTTCTATTCTGAACCCAGAGGAAGGGTAAACCCTCCGGCATGGATTTCCTGTCACCTTTTCATTAAGAAGGGTTTTTTCCTTACCTGAGCGCTGGGTGGGTTAATTCTGCAAGGTAAGGGAGTTTGAGGTGGGCCTGTTCTTTGGGGGGAAATGGTCTCGGCCACTTGTCCTGCACGCTGGCAAAATGTATTTTCATTTATTTTATCATTTTATAATTTTATTAGGTAGTTTGGCCAGCATAAGGGGCGGCTATCGAGCTCCAGTGGACAGGCCCCCGGTTCAAATCAAATGCCCTTCATTCTAAGTGGAGGAAGGTGCCACTTGTCCTCCCTGCTGGCAAGATATTGTTCTCATTTTAATTTGCAATTTTTTCATTTTTTTTTTCTATATTAGGTAGTTCGGCCAGCATAAGGGGCGGATAGCTCCAGCTCCAGTGATCAGACCCTGAATCAAAATCATTGATTATGAGGAATTTTTCTTTTCTCTATTCTACAAATGTCATTTATTCTAATCTTGGGCTGGGCGATTTTAATTCTGTATCGCAAGATAGACTAGACGGCCTTGTCCTTTTGGGGGAAGGTGGCATTAGTTATCATTCAATCTATATACATTACAGCATTGTTTGGCCAGCGCATAGGGGTGGCAATTGAGCTCCAATGGACAAGGCCATGGGCCAAATTATATTACGTTTCATTAGGTGCATGGTCATTTGTCAAATGCAATACGGAATTGTTCATTTTTAAATCTTTCATGGATTCCTTTCTGAACAACCAGTGTATTAATATAACGATGCATCGCTCAGTATTGTGTATTAGTTGTATAGACACACTATTTTTTTTTGTCTGTGGTCAGGTTGTCTCATTCTCAGGACCTAACTTTTTTCTTACTAGTGTTTCAAGATCTAACTAAGTAGTTGAAAATAGTAAAGCAAAATGTGTAAAAAATTAAGGGAGCTCTGTTTATTGCATCATTGTTACAAACAATGTCAGGAAAAATATTGGCAGCATGTTTTCAATGTTGTGCTTACATCAAATAACTAAAACAAGAATGCTAAAGTACCCCTAATGTGCTTTGGTTCAGAGCATTCTTAACTGTTTGCAAAAAACAAAAACAATGATTGTTCTTAATTTTGAAAGCTACTGCAGCCAAATGCACTTACATTGCGGTAACACATACACACAGAGATAAATCGCTTGTTGAGGCATGGGCTTGCCAATAGTGGCGAGGGAATAGAGTACTCCACATGGCTGGTATTACTGAAGTGCAGCTTGAGAACAAGTGACGTAGTAATCTGGCATATTGCATGAGAAAATGACATTTCCTCATAGTAGATTGGTTTACTTGTCCTGCACTCACATGCTCAATCCCTGGATAATCATCTCCACACTCAAGTGCACTTCATACCTTATTTACCACACTGCACTGATGTTTACTCTTTACATTTATTGGATTTTGGTCATTTGAAAACATTTTCATGTAGATTAGTTTCCCCAACACTGAAAATGTGTTCCATGTGTTGCATGGAAACCAGCAGATTGAAGTGAAAGCTTGGAGCAGTGTTATGTATAATTGGAAGCATCTAGTGAATTTCCCAGCATCATCATGTTTCACTGAGCTAAGAGCAGCAAATGCGCTGTAAATTGGAATCATCAGAGACTAAAAGCTTTACTTGGTGGGATGTCTTTATTATTCATGTAGTGTAGATGAGAATTAAGGATTTATGACTGTCCAGAATATATGTTTTCTTTACAAACACTGCTGTTATTTAATGATGTCTTACTTGTAATGATTTCACACTAACTGAAGTGTTTATGAGCATGTGTAGGGTACAATCTTCATACCTTGAGAAGCCACTCATAAATATATACATGGAATTTGTCTTTAAAACATATGAATACAGTTACTGTTTAATACATCTACTGTTTAATCATTTTTAATTAAATAAATTAAAGAAAACACTTGCCGTGCACTTGCTGTTCCCATGGGTTGTGACCTTTGCCCTGCTCATTTGTTTTTGTGTCACTAACTTGGGTTGTAATATTAATAATATCTTATGACCCCCAATTAAATAATTGACCGGATAAGTGTGATGGCGGTTGCCGTGGTGCTGGTTACCGACAAATGATGAAATGCCTTTTTTGGGCATGGGGAGGTAGGGTATTTTAGATAAAAACATCACTGACTAGAACATACAAAGAATATGATTCTGACCTTTGAATCATGGGCAGTTTCCAAGAATATGCATTCCAAACATACACCAGTCAGTAACACATCTGTTTGCTTACAGGTCTGATTACAAAATAAATGAGAAAACTACTGCAGTTTCCTTTTTTTAGATTTTAGAAGTTATTTTATTGTAGCCTCTTGCATTCAACAGTGAAAGGATACTACACTATATTGTACTGAAAGTAAAAACATTTTGTATATTCTTTAATGTAATATGATGGAACCAAAATATCCAGGTCTTACCTGCTCCGTCGTTTTTTTATTCCTAGTGAATTCAAGCCAGTAAAGTCTGGAGAATATATGTCATTTAAAGAGGTTAAAAAGAAGAGAACCAGACACAAATACTAGCATCATAGGTGGAGGAGGGGTGCGGTGGAGTCTTTAAAATGTTGATAGAAGAGCATCATTAGATACAGATGCAGGGATACAGTACAGATACAGCAATTGAATGATTAATGATTTTCTTTCTATAACATGAAATCTCTCCTATAAAAAATTGCAGCTCCACAAAAAAAATAAGAGGCTAGAATACGACATTGAGATTAGTATCTCATATAATATAATATTAGTTCCAACTGTGTTAGTGTCCTCATGTGAATGTTTTCAACGTGAAGGAGTGCATGTCACAGGCAAGTCATGACACTATATTTTACAGGCAGATATAACAATTGCTGCTTCAAGCCTTCAGTCTATGCAAGCTCTCGTCACAGAATACCAAGATGGCATTTGCTAAGGTATGTAAAATTTATCTGAACTTGCAACCAGAGATTCAATAATGTAAAAATAGTACAGTACATGCATTCTGGTGCAGATTTGAGGTGAATATAAGTTTTTTAATAGTAACTAAGCCACAACAACAGCCCCCCCCCCCCTTGCTGCCCGGGGCTCCATTGCATAATGTTCTTGCATGAAGGCGCTCTTTTAGTGTAAATGTCTTAGTTTTTCTTTGCATTACTGTGTACATCTGTTCATTTAAAAATGAGGAAGAATTTCAACCTAAATAAGCTTTTCTAGCAAGCAGTTTTCCTCTAACACTCACATAAACCATTCTTAAAAACATTTTTAATAGATAATACAGTCCAGGCTATGTGGCTTTATTATATTTGTGTTGGTAGCAATAAAATAAAATGTTGTGTTCCTTGGGTTAATTAAATAAAGCTCTGCTTGAATTATATGTGAAAGCAAATTGCATATATAAAACATCTGCTGTTAGATTTCCATGTCCACACAGCAGCTGAGGAAACAGCCTGACCTTGCCTTTATGTTTATTCTGATTTATATGCACTAGAACAAATTCCCAGTGGGGACAGTCTAATACAAACATCCTTCTAATTCAATAATAAGCTGATATTCTTCCTACTTTCTAAATGCAGTTTCATTACATGGTTCCAGACAGTACAAACACATTTATAAATTAATTATCAGCTGTATGAAAATAGAAGCAATTTACATTTCAAACAAATCCCATCAGGTAAATCCTTGTGTCATGGTGATGATTAATTCCATATGGACTACATTAACATCCCAGTTAAGATTGATTTGGCCTGTTTATTTTATAGGAAGCAACGCCTTTATCTGTAAGTCGCCTTGGATAAAGGTGTCTGCTAAATAAACAAATAATAATAATAATTTAGACATTGGAAACTGGTATCAGCATTCAGGAGCATGTTCTCCAGTGTATTTTTACTGGGTTCATAAGATTTCTGATCCAATTAAAAGGTAACAAATCTTACACTAACCATTGCCTATGAAATGGCTAGTAATTCCATTAACGTTTAAAGCATTACAATTTTTAAGCTTTTGTCTAAAACACATGATTATTTAATTTCAGAGCTCCTTTGATTGTCTTTATTCATGTCTTCTTTTCCAACCCCACATCCCATTTGACTTTAAAATTGCATTTCAAATGAAAGCCTTCTGAGTGGTTCAATGACTTTCCGTGTGCTTAGTCAAAATGGGTGCAGCAAGGCTTAGTGAAAATTGCTTTCTGTGGCAAGGGACCACAAATCATATAACCATAACCCGTAATACGGCTGAAGAGTAAGATTGTTTTAAAATGTACCAGGGTTCCCTGTGGAGCCCAGAGGTTTTGAAGCACTTCAGTTGTATTAAAGATAATTTATATTTAATACGTTATTGTAAACATGCTGTGTCAGAGGCAGGAATTAGCTGTAGACTATTTTTACACGAACAGCAGGCAGCAGTCACCGAAGAAACTACTTTCTTGCTAGTTATTAGGGTCCTCATTGTAAATGGAAAACACAGTAACTGCCTGACAATCTTCTCCAAACGTTTATTATTTACTCCAAGCCTCCTACTGACCTTTTAGATTGCAGGTTGAACTTTAAAACAAGTCCCTACATGTTTTTTGTTTGTTTTTATAAAGCCATTCTATCCAGAAATTCCACAGCCCACACTAAGGTTGTGCTCGGAGCTTCCTGACTGCCCATTGAAGGTTCTGAGGTTTCTTTATATGCATGTTGGCAAATGAACATCCAAAGATGGTCACCAGTCACCAAGTTTTATCATCTCCAAATTTTAATAAGCACACTTTTATATGAATGCTCTTTATTTTTCAACAACAGCTACAGCTAAGTTCCCCATTAGTGGTTCTTATGGCTTTTGAACCATGATGTGCAAGTGTACACACTTACATGCATGCATACTACTTGAGTATGGCTGATTCGTGAGCTAATAAATCACTCCTGATAGAAATAATTCTTACAATATTATATATTATAACTGTTTACTTTCCAGTATTCACAGTATACAGTAACTAGAAGCACTCAACAGCTAATGTGATATAACCTATAACAGATTCTGAATTATAACAATGACCTTTCAGAAAACAATGTGTTAAATAGTGAGTTTGTGCTGAATAAAAAAAAAAAACTATGTATTTTTCAAAACATAATTAAAAATACATTATGTAGTTTTTCCAAAGCACATTAGAAATGACCTAAAAGTCTATAAATGACTAATGAATCATACAGTAATAACAGTTTGATTTGACATGGCATTCTGTAGGCTGCTAGCAGAAGACTGTTACCAAGGAGCTTTGGTCCCCTTGCGAGAACACTCACAGCATGTTGATTTACAGCAGCACTGCAGTACAGCTAAATGTCAGCACTTCTCAGAATCAGTTATAACAAACAGGAATGTTATGATTTATTCTATTTTTTTTCTTTCTCACTGGATGTTTGAGGAACTGTACATTAAATACAAGCTCAACTGGGTATAGAAACTGTGGTCTCCTAGGGACAGCTATACAGTATATGTTATTACCATTTTCATTTGCCCTTTGGATAGACATTGTGCTTAAATGTCATACCTGTAGCAATCTGTTTGCATTAAAAACATGATCAAAATGTGATAATCTCAGTTTTTCTAAAGGAAATAAATGGCATTTTGGAACAGAGTACCCTGGACTGGATGGCCTGACAGTTCATTCCCAGGGTTAGGTGGAAGTCGGCCATCTAGAAAGGGGACTGAACTACAGTACACTAAATCATTGACCCAGAAGGTTAACGGTGTGGCATCCGCGGATTGGAGGAGCGGGTGCGCTCGTTAACCAAGGGGTCATGGTTGACAGTATATAAAAGGGATGTAGTGAGATGATCTGTTCCTTTTTGAATGGTTAAAACTGGATATAACTGAAAGGAGAACTGTGCTGGGATATCATGAGTATTTGTTTGTTTTGTCGTTTAAGTATCTACTGTTTGTTATTGTTTGGACGGCTAACACGATCTGGAGCTGTCGCAGAAGGACAGCATTAAACCCGGACAACATCACTGCCCTTTGTATCACCCAAACTGTATTTTCACTATGAGCACTAAAAGCATGCACTGTGGACTGGGGTGTCTCTACCGGAGACAGAGGGGCAGATGTTGGTTAACTAGATTTGCCAATGTGTAGACATGCGATGCAGTCCTTGAACATCAGCTCGATTTCTTGATCAATGTTTGGCCACTGCTTGAGTTTAACTACTCCAAGGTGTCCCTCATGTGCCAAATGCAACACCTGTGCTCTAAGAACTGCTGGAATCAGAGTGCAGTGGCCCCTGGCAATACAGATCGTCCCAGCAGGATAATTCTTCCCTCACTCTGCAGTATGGTAACATCTCCCCTTCCACTTTGGATGGCCACCACCCTCTGATGTAGTTGCAGAGAGTGTTAAACAGTGCGTCTTCTTGGGACACATAGCTGTTCCATCGAAACAACAGTTAAGGGTGGTTGAAGCATTGCACTAGGTCAGGTTCAGTGTCCCTCACCTGCTAGACTGTTGTTGGGGATAGCGCTCTTGACAGGAGATCAGCAACTGTGTTCCGACGTCCAGCCATGAATTCCAGAGTGAAGTTCTACTGGTTTAAATGGTCTGCCCACCTGAATAACCATAGTGGTTTATGTCCCGAACCATTAGTAGCCAGTAGTGCTGTGAGAGCTTGGTGGTCTAGGACAGCATGAAGGCTCTGCCATAGAGATAGAGATGGCAGCGCTCTTTTGTTCCACTGGAGTGACGGCGTGTGAAGCAAATGCCACAGCTTTTCTATGCCATCATGTAGCTATGACAGCACAGCGCCCCGAGCGCCCGCCGAGGCATCAAGGGTAACAACTGTGGGCGCAGTGAGACTGAAATGTGCAAGTGTAGGGGAGGATGTGAGCTGGTGCTTAATGGTTTGTACAGCTTGACGTCAAGCTGTGGTCTACACCCAAGGTACATATTTTTTCCAGAGGTGGCGGAGTGGAGCCATAGTGGAGGCATACTGTGAGAGGAAACAGAGGTAAACATGGCCAAATAGAAACAGCAGAGACAGAGACAAAGGATAAGAGACATTATTTTTTTAAAGCAGCTAGGGGCGGAGCTGAGGCCAAATGACATGTGCTTATATCTGAACACTTCCATGTGCGTAACTAAGGGCGTGAGATCTCTGCTGACTGGTGCCAGTGGCACTTGAAACTAGTCTTGTCGTGGATCCAGTTTGCTGAAAACAGTGGAGCCCTGGAAATCTGTGGTAAGTTCTTCAGTAGGGGATATTTATATGGTATGGTGGCTTTGTTGACTGCATGTAGATCTACACACAGACGTTGCTCACGACTTTTAGCAGGCAACGACCAGGTTTGAAATCCAAGGGGACGCATTGATGGGTTCAGTGATGTTAGTGTCTCGGAGGCACTGACGGAGGTTCTGCAGAGACTTGGTTATGGAGAGAAAGAGTCACCCTCTGCAGGGGTTGGATGGCCGATGTTATAATAGGGTCAACTGGCTGGTGTACAAAGTCAGTGATGTGTCCCAGGTCTTCAAGTAATGCAGGAAACACATGGTGCCAGACAATCGTGACATGTAGGACATCCGTGCCACAGGAATAAGACGTCTAAAGTTGAGACTGTGAAATAAATCCAGTCCCATCAGATTGGCACCATCGGCAGTGATGTATCAATCAGAAGTAGAATCAGATTATTATTCACAAAGCAACATGTTTTGAATGAAGTGGCTGGCTGGGACACTGAATGAATTGCTACTGGTGTTGAGGGTGCTGTGCTGGGTGCAGTAGCAGATGGAGCGGGTGCTGAGTGGCACCAACGGGCAAAGTGGTTCAGTGTTTGGCAGTTCCTACAGCTCTGGCCTCTTGCAGGGCACTCAGTAGGCTGGGGTACACTTATGAAACCCAAACATAAAAACCAGTGCAAACACTGTTCTGCAGCTTGTGTTTACTAATGCTGTATGTGTTTATTCCTTTACTTCAAGATTATATGCAATTTAGAAATTGTTAAGATCCTTACAGATGTATTTTTCATCTGCTGTTGGTTTATACGTTGGCTTGAATCAGATTTAATGATGTAATTGGTAAGCAAATGCATATCTTAAATATTTCTGTATTTCAACATCATGGGCTATAATTTAGTGTTTCAGATGTTTCTTATAGAGAGTGATCATAATAATGGACCATAAATAGATCAACATAGAGATGAAAATAAGCAAGTGCAAAAAATCAGTCATCTATTGATTGTCACTTCTTATATCTTGTGATACATGAGGAGAATCCGTTGATAATAAACAGTCCCTTCAAATGTGTTATTTAGTTTGAACAGTAAGGTTATGAGATTACTTTTTCATGTACATTGCAATCACAGACTGGGTTCAGTTTTCTTCTATTGGGCTAATAATTACTTTGCTCCATCCATGTAATGTAATGTTTTTTTTTTTTTTTTTTTTTTAATAGATACCAAAATAAAATAAAAAAACAGATTACAACTTTAAGGGGTAAAACAACTCATCCTTGCATCCCATTTTATGGATTTAGTTGATTGCCCATATTTTACACAACTGAGTTCAAAGAAGTACAGTAGGTTGCTAATGGAAAGACTTAGCACAACATGCTTTGCAGAAAGAGAAATTGAGCAAGCCAGAGTTATATTATTCTCCAGCAATACCTTGGGTAATCTCGCTATTATTAACATACTGAAAAGCAATCTCCTGCTGCTGCAGAAAAAAAAATGAATCAATAACAAACAATGCTTGTGCAGTTAAGTGTCATGTTACAATGATAATATTATTTGGAGCATAAACTATTGTATGTTTCCATTTTAAAGAAGCATCTGTTCTTGTTTGCTTAAAACAAAGGGTGGTTGACTTAATGAATTATTTACAGACACACAATATGGCAACAGTGTCATTTTGATTCCACTTCTAAGGTTTCCTTCGCTAGCCTTGGCAGGGTGTCAACATGCCTGTATTTATCATAGGTCTATGAAATAACAGAGCTATTCGGTGAAATGAGATTGTCATTGTAGCTGCTGATATCAGCAGATCCAGGAAAATCGATTAGCTGGCTGAATAATTTGATTGGGGGAGGGGAAGAGAGGGAAAGAAAATCCATTGTAACTTCTTATTTATTGACTTTTGCTCCAGTTTGTCAACCTTTGAAGTTACCAAATATACTTACCCGTTGTTTAATTACTGTCAGCAGCCAGGATGAGAGGTCATTGTGTTATGGCTAGCTTGGACTAGCACTGCACATGTTGGTGCTAAATTATTAAACTGATTCATGAACTTTAACTACAATATGGCTGTGACATAATGGTGTCTTAGTAAGTAAGGTTTTAAAATGTATGCACTTTTCATTACTCATTATAATTATTCATCTCTATTCAGATTGTACATTGAGAACATGTTTAATTCTGTGTCAGGCACCTGCCCCACAGTTTCAGTAAAGCAGCACTTGTTTGGTGGAGTTATGCAAGCATGGTGAACTCTTAAGACCCAATTCACACAACCTATGTAATGTGCAATCGTTACGTTTTAAAAATGGGACTGTGAATGAAGTGAATGACAATCAGGAGCTTTTAATGTGATCATGTGTGTGAATAGGGCATAACAGATCGATGGAGGAAAGGGCTATTTTAATGTTGTACCTTCTTGAATTCATATTAGGGTCAACTGCATAAATCATCAGGTTATTCATTAAACAGTATAGGGATGTTACGATCAGAGCTTTGCTGGTCATAAGCTTATTTACTTCCTCTGTAACCCTGGGGTAAGTCCACTGAATCAACACTCAGTGGCAAGAGCCACACTTAAACAAGACTACTTTTTTCAGCAGATAACAGTGTACACCAATGCATATCAACGCCATTGTTTTTGTGGCTTTGGGTCTGGTTTCTCTATAACCATGTTTTGTTTTTTTGTTTGTTTGGGGGCCCCCCTTGTTACTAGAGTTGTAGGAGTAACTCAAATCAAGGCAGTGACAGGATTATAATTACCTCCATGTCCTTTATAGTGAGTGACTGAAGCCAAAAGCCCAAAGTAAGCATGGGGTACTCCAACAGGTGCACAGAGCACAGAGGAATAATGTCATGCCTTATTTTAGTCAAATTAAAGCTCAACTGCACAATCATGGGAGCAGTAAAAATGGAACTGGCTTTCTAAAGGGTAGGAACATGTATTTTATAACCTATGATACACTGTTAACCTCTGCTAAGTCTGCTGTTCTTTGATCAAAGTGCAAGCCCTTATTTTAAAGGGTGCATCCTTGAGAAGTGACACAATAATAAGCCTGATGAAAACCAGATGATTACTGTTAACAAAGTCATTACCTATTTGAGTAAGAATTGTTTCAACCCATCATTTACTATCCATTGCAATACCCTTCAGTCATGTGAATTTATTCTGGCTCTTCAGTAGATTGTTTTTCTTTTAAATGTCTTGTAGATTAAATCAATACTTTATTTAAATTGTGTTTCTATGATTACCATGCTCATAACCCATGCCCTTGCACAGATGACGTTTGCTCAGGCTATTGACAAAAAACTAGTCTGCAATCTCCGGTACTGTAATGTCATTTCTAACAGTTATTTTTGCTTAATTAAATGCAACAGTAACAATAGTAAACTAGACTTGAGACCTACAAAATATTGATATGAATTCACTTTTAATAATACACTGCTTTCAGGAGGCAAGTCCTTTTTTCAGATGGAAAACCAATAGAATTCTTCATCACTGTTGTAATAAGAATTGTGCTACCTTCTCATACTGTAAAATATCAATACCTTGTTGTTTAAGTGTTCTCCAAACCCCCTAAGCCAAAGGCTATTCATAAAGCTGAATGTTTAATATTCCCCTGTGCAAGATTTTTTCATTCGTACCTCATTTGCCCAAGCCCAGAAGGCTTTCAGCTTCATTTACAATTTTTTACTTCAGCTATGACATCCCCACTGACACACTCAGTTTGTAATTTATTGGAGGAAAAAATCAGACAAGTTCAGTTTTTACAGACTACACTCGGCTCTGCTCAGCACATACAGTATAGAAAATAAGCAATGGTGTTTGTTTCATTTTTTAAGAGCCACTGGCAAAGTGATTAAAAAAAAATAAAGTCAGCTGTGGTTTTCAAAAATCTAGATGAACACACTGCTTCCTCAAATGTAGCTCATTTGTCTTTGAAATGCACCTCCTCAAGAAGGTTAAATGAGTCTGACAAAAGTAGGGATACAAATGCAGCATGTCACTCAAATTACCAGCAGTGAAACTGATTCCAATTATAATCACCACGACAGCACACTGGGATGGAAATGTAGAATATTTCAGTTTTTTTCTCAATAGATTTTCAGTATCCTGCCGATTAATTCACTAACTACGTGTTCTGAAGCCAGTTGAGGTAATTGGTATGCATGTAAGAGCTGGCAGCCTGAATACATCACTTATTTATGTATTTCTTTAAACTGTAACTCTGTTGAAAAAAAAAAAACTCTTTAATAAGACATGTTGGGAAGAAAAATTTATATTCTCCTTTGCAAGGTAATACCGGTACAAATTGTTGTATCAAAATAACAGTTTTATTGTAGGTTGAGTGCTTTATCATTGCATGCAGCTACTAGCCCACCTATGCCTGTCCCTTGAGTAAATTAAGAGCATATTCCATTGAATCTTTCCCCCCTTCATAGTGAATATGTGGAAATGAAGATGGATGTGACACAGAGCAGGAAGCCACAGTGTATGACATGGCTGTCATAACCTTCCTATTTGGTTTACAAATCGGTTTATGGGGTTGTCAGGACAGTTTATTCAACAAGCGCCATGTCATCTGCTGTTTGTGTGATTGAAAAAAGCCCAGACAAAAAGGTAAACAGGAAGTGGCACACCATTAAAAAAATATTACAGGACGTGCTCTAAGGGATTAATAAAAACAAATGAAATAAAAAGGACTAGGTTACCAGTATGTACCTGAAGAAATAGCAGGGATAACTAAATATTTTAAAGCATTTTGTACTGGTATGGTTAGGGCTGAGTAGGCAGTTTAATGTTAAACCTCAATTTATGTACTTCAATAACTTTGACCCCGCCCAATGGATTTGCACGAAAATTTGGATGTGTGGTCCCTTTGGTTAGATCTCTTGATGTGGGCCATTTCATTGTGCTTGGATATGCGGATTCCAAGATCCAGATAGTGAAAACAAATAAAAAATCTGTGTTTTTTTGCGGTTTCATGCTGTTTTTTTTGTCAGTCTCCAGCTCCAAAATGCGATACAGTCATCCAGCGAAGTGTTTTTTCAACAACAGCTGGGTTAAACTAACCCGGTTTCATTACAGAAATCTGAACACTTTAACACTGTTGGGCTAGGGTTCAGGTAAATCGGGTTTTGAAATCGGTTGTTGATTTTTTTGCTCAGTGTGGACAGGGCCTTAGACGACTGCCTCAGCGACTGCTGCTTTTTAAACTTGAGCTCTTTGACAACATAATTCTGACTGCTTTCGTCCCTTTAAGATTTCTCCAACAATGTACAGATTGTTCTTAAGTGAAACTGACGATTGTTTAGCGCTGGCAATGATAATACTGCATAAATTACAGTAATAATCATAATCATAATCAATAGAGAGCAAGGTCGTAACAGAATACGTACTAAAAGGAGAATTCAAACAGGATTTAATATGATTTTATTCAGTTCCATGATACCGGTTCATTATATCAGTGTGTATGTAAATGGGTTTGACTGTATACAGTATATATATATATATATATATATTTGTGTTTAACATGGTTTTATGTATGTGTGATGTACTTTTAATTTGAGTTGTTCCTAGAAATACAGTCTGTTGTCCCCCCATCAATTTATCTAGGAGAAAAAATTATTATATAACTAATGATTAGCACGTATTTAATAAGAAGAAATCATCCTTGAATATTTTCTTTAGATTCTAATGGGGTTTACAGACTTATAAAATAAACTTGGTGGTTCTTCCAAAGGTTGCAAGATCAGTGATGAAGCAGGGGATCTGAAACTGTTCTTTCCCTGCCAGATAGGGGCCTGATGTAGAGTGGTCACCCGAGAGAGCTTGGATAACTTCCTGTGGAAATGAAGAAAGTCTAACAAAATAGCCTCAAGGGCCTGAGACCAGACTCAAAGGCAGGAGAGTAAGGCTAATGAGTGCTTGAAGATTATTTCTCACTATTATTGCGTAATGCAAATGAATGTTGCAGGTAGGAGATTCCTTATCTTACGCTATCCTAGCAAGTGATATAATAAAATAAATATAAATATGTATTATATAGTTTTAGAGATACATATACAATTAATACAGCATGTGAATAATTTACCAAATTTCATATACAGGTAATCGAATTATTAAGAAAATGTATTTAACATAAAGTATCCCTTTAAGTGTGAGCAACTTCATAAGAAATGATCAGAGAGTGAGTTTGTCTGTCTGTGTAACAAAAGCAGGTGTTTCACAGGTATGTGCAAAGCGGGTTTGGATCCTCAGAAGCGTCAACAAGAAGTGAGTTGAATAGAAAGGTTTTGAATTTCTCCACAGGATTAGCGTCAACAGGTTCTCTAAGCACCTTTGGCAGTTCAACACATTCAGGTGCACAAGATTTTTTTAGCCAAACTCACATGGACTATTTAACACAGAGTTCCTGTTTAATGAGGCATACAAGTGTGTCCAAGCTGCATATTTTGGAATGCCTGGAATACAGTTGATTGATTGGATCTATTTCAGGGTCACAAGTTTACATTTGAAAACGTATAATTGCAAACAGTATTTTGTACTAGTACAGGGGTGCAAATCTGATGCTATGGTGCTGGAATATAGTGCCAGGGTACGTCATATGCAGAGTTGGGCTAACTGTAATAATATTACTTTCGTCAATAACGAGGTAATATAACACGTTCAATTTCTGATGGGAAAATTTGCAAAAAATAAACAAGCTCGTCTCGTTACCTTTTCTTTGTTGTGCACCTACATTGGTGGTATTTCTTTTTCAGCCAATGAAGTACATTTCAGTTCAGTTACCGTAAACGTTTTATATTTGTAATTCATTTAGAACAATTTGTAGATTTTATTTTTCACTTTGACATTATGGACTTCTTTTGTGTTGATCAGTGGCAAAAACTCCTAATTAAATCCATTTTGATTCCATGTTGTAACACAATAAAATGTGGAAAAGTCCAAGGGGGGTGAATACTTTTGAGAGCCAATGTATATATACAGTTGTGCCGGGATTCAATTACTAATTAATTATTCACTTGAATCCCAGCACGTGAACTAATTTGTGTACTCCCCGTGCTCACATACTAATACACATTTTATCTGCACATGAAGTGATTGTGCAATCCCTGTGCCTAAATACAACTATATAATTTAAAACACTTGTGCTACATAACCCCACATTATATCCCATGCACTTATACATACACCAACAATAACACACAACATACAACAGATAACACACTAAATACACAGAGGGGCAGGGGGAACCCCGCCACGCGAGTAATAAGACTTTTTTTTCAGTAACGTGCCCAACACTGCTTATATGGTGCCAGCAACATAAAATTGTGGCGCCAGTAGACATGTTAAATGTTTTTTTTTAATTCCTTAGCAACCACAGATAGATGATGCGTCTGGACTATTCACATGACCCACCCACACTCATCCACATACACAGGAGAGAAGGTTTGTGTCATGTGGGAAGTTGTGGGCGGGGCTTGATCATTTAGCACCAGTAGACCCTCTGGTGCGCCGAATTATATAAAAATGCATAAACAGTAATAATCAGTGTGTGTACTGTTTTTATGATTTATATGTATAAATTACTGGTTAAACATGACATTGACTATATTTCATTCTCCCATTGTACCTTCTTTAAAAAAGAAAAAAGAGATTTATGTAAAGTGTGTAAGTTTAAAAAAAAAAATATATCCCTTTATCTTCGCATGTGAAATGGCACATAAAAAAAAACATGTGATATACTCAGTGTCTGATCCTTTCAAAGGACATTGACATTGCTGACTGTGATAATAGCTCTACAACAAATCAATCAGCCATGACATGTCTGGGAGACATACAGATTGTCATTTCATAGCAAGCTGATTTCTAGAAATGCACTTAACCTATACTGGCTTAATCGCCTGACAACTAAGATCATACCTTGACAACAAATACAATAATACAGATACATGCTTCCAGAATTACATTTGCTGGATCTATTTCAGAAATCTTGTTACTACTCAAGTCCATCACTGCAGATGCTAGGCAGGAATATGTTATTTTATCACCAAGCAAGAGTATAAGGACAGCAGGTGCTGATGTTAGTGGAATCACTGTAATTTATAGTGGTGGTGCTTATACACTAAACCCTCCTGCTGCCTTTCACTTTCACTGTCCAAAAGCCTCGTTAGCTGTTGTGTCATCAGGCTTCTGTTTCATAAATTAAAATAGGGAAATGTTGGGTGAAGCTCCTCAGACCCTAATGATTAATTTTCTAGCAGCTGTGCAAGAAATCCAAAATCTTTTTCCTATTATTCAGAAACCTGAAAAATGCCATTTAAGTGCAGTACACATGACAGTCACCAGCAATGGCATAAAATAACTAATTAGCCACACTGTTTAACAAGGGTCTGCCCTTGTGTAATACAGTATGTGATCATCTTCTGTTCATTTGATCAACTACATCTTTTTTTTTTTAACACTTTATTAGGCAACAATAATTTAATTCTTTGTCTTAATGCATGTGGTTGTGTGTCTCCAGAAGACTTTACTCCACCATTTTACCACTTTCCTCTCTGAAGTAATTAAAATGCATGTAGTTATAATGACTTGTCCCATTTTTTACCAGGATAAGCCTATGAGGTGATGGACCCTCACTTGTGCTGGCATCTGAGGAGACAACAAAAGAGAGCAGCAGTACACATACTAATGTTACTTATCCTCGAATTCGTTATGCAGCTGGAAACAGCTTTTCTTTCTCACAGACATATTTTTGTTACTGCAGTGTCTAAATGTAAAATAGTTTAAGAGGTTCTGTATTGTAAAGCACCACAAAAAGAACTTTGGTTCATGAACACGATTTTAAAGAAGAATTAGCGCAACATTGTATTTCAATTCTTTGTAAGGGTAATTTAAATGTATATTAAGTCTGACTCAGTCTAAACGAAAGCAGGCTTAATTCTATTATCCTTTTCCATTAACTGCCTTTAATTGACAGAACAAAACTACTTGTCTACTTGACCACAGTTCAGTCCAATTGACTTGAATTGTCATTGCAAAGGCAGTACATTATCACTGTAGTATTGTTACAGAGAAAGAATGAATCTTGGTTATAAATCTCCCTCCTGACCTGTGAGGGCGCTGTGTAAAGGGAACAGTGTGCCCCAGACTGGATGGTCTGACAATTCATTCCAGGGAAAGGTGGAAGTCGGCCATCTAGAAAGGGGGCGGAGCCACAGTACACCAAGTCATCGCCCCAGACAGGAGGCGATGCGGCAGTCGCGGATTGGTAGGAAAAGCGATTGCACACACTAACCAAGGAGGCGTGGCTGAAGGTACAAAAGGGGATGTGGCCGAGCGAACTGCTCCTTTGTTATGGTTGCGAGAGACCCGCTGAAGGACTGTAAACCACCCCTGAGTGTTTAGTGTTTGTTTGTTTTGTCGATCTAATTGTACTCATTTGTTATTGTTAGACAGCTAACACGTACCGGGAGCTGTCACTAAACGCCAGCACCAACCTGGACAGCACTGCATTACTGTTCCCTAATAAATTGTATTTCACCACGTTAGCACTCACTCTGGACTTGTGATCGTTTTTGTGTTCTGTGTGTGTGTTTATACTGTGTTTATTATTTCGGGACTGAACCCCGAGGTTTCACTGTACAATAAAAATTATTATTTACGGTCACAAAACAAACCGGATTATAAAAACAAATAAAGGATTGTTTGGACTGTGAACTTTGTTGTCTGTCATCTGTTTAAGCAGTGTATCACATCTACACCTGCGCACTGCAAACCACTTTGCCCCAAGTATGTATTTGCCTTGCAGGAAGAATCTAATTTTATTTAAATACATTTGTATGTACTCCAAGTTAAATAACATATGTTCCATATATTTCAAAAAAGCCAAAAAATTCCAAAATCGTTCAGAAATGCGATCAGGCAAGAGAATGAAAGATTGATGTTGTTTGTTCGTTTATGTATTTATTAAGTTAGTTAGTTGGTTTTATGCAGACTGAGGAACTTTATTAATTTTATTTCTAAGGTTGTGTTACACTGGGATATTACTGTTGCTTCTGTTGATGGGTCATCAGGGGTCACTGGGGAATAAATGAAAAAATGAAACAAAAATGTTTGCATGTACACAAAAGTTTTAAATGATTAAAAAAATCAGTTATTTCAGTGCGGTTCGGACAAAAGCCCTTTTTCAGCTGTGTAGAAAGAAAAATAAACACAGTGCAGAAAACGTGTTATTCTCATATATATATATATATATATATATATATATATATATATATATATATATATATATATATATATAATTAAACACAATTTAACATAATCAAACATTAAGGTTAGGCCCCCGTAATTCCAATTGGCCCAGCCTAAGATGTGTTAAATACAAACATGGGCAACATCTTAACCCCAGGTATCTCTAATCTGTTGAGTTTGAAAGGGGAATAAAAATGACAAAACAAAAAGCCTCTTCAATTTCTCTTAATGGCTGAGCGAGTGCACTGGTTCATCCCAGGGGCCAGGGGCGTCTGTGTGAAATTTGTTGTGCTCTCCAGAGAAATCACTGTGACTGCAGACAGTTCAAAACCCATTATGGCTGCTCTAGAATCAAACATGTGGTGCACTGATCGATGTCAACGGGTCACAAAGTAAGACTGAAGAGTCTTAACGCTGCTGGTTGCATTTATTCTTTTGTTTTCTCTACATAATACAGGGAATAGATATAAATAAGGAACATGGAAATAAAATACTTATTTTACACTGTGAGATTGTATTCCTATTTTTGCTGCTGGAAGGAAGTTTTCTTTTTCTATAATAATAAACCAAAACATCACAACTGCATTGCAGAAGAAATTGGTTTCACACCCCAGGGGCAAATTAATATATTTTGCTTCAACCAGATGGAAGCATTACGTTATAATTACATGTTCAGCTTCATAAAAACATATTGCAACAAGTCTCTGACCTTTTTTTGAATATTGTGAGTCATCTTCCCCAAGAGAGTTTTGAGAGAAGAGGGGGAGAAAGAGGGATTCATATTTATTGAGGTTTTAAATAAAATAGAGTCGTCATTATTTATTAGATTCAAAGCACTCAGATTTACTACCCTTACACCATAATTAATTCAGCATGAGGCTCCAGAGTCTAGATGCTTTAGTATATGCGTGAAGTCTATTTGGTGATCAAAGCAGTGAACAAAAGTAACCACTGCACTTCAAAAACAACACTTTCCATGTTCAACAAAAAAATCTAAAACACAACAGAACGAGAGAATGCCACAATGAGTGGTTAATTTACCAATATGATGTAAAAATCCTCATGGATACTACTTTCCAGATTGCATCTAAAAGGTTTTTAAACCAAACAGTACATCATTATTGTATTTGATCCCATCAGTCTAGTACGGTAGTTCTTCAGAATCAGTGACTTATTTAACTTTATGGCATTGAAATAAAAAATC
This sequence comes from Acipenser oxyrinchus oxyrinchus, assembly GCA_030684275.1. Lineage (NCBI taxonomy): Eukaryota > Metazoa > Chordata > Actinopteri > Acipenseriformes > Acipenseridae > Acipenser > Acipenser oxyrinchus. Next base: position 90,059,504 of record CM060247.1, read on the forward strand.
AATACAGAACTGTTCATGTAAATTAATTAATGTTTGTCTCCAGACACCTACCACTTATCCAGTTTCAATACACTAGTGCCTTCACATTATAAACAGAATCTTTATATAGTAGGAAAATCTAGTGATGTCATCTCAAAGGCTCTGTTGACATTATTAACATCAATGTCTGGCTTTATGCTTGCTCATTTAAGGGGCTGACATCTCATAATATTTTAGAGGCTTTTTTTATACAGATCATGCATAATTTGTATGTATTTTCCTGCCACTAAGAATAAATCATGTTTTTTTTTTCCTCTCTCTTTCTGGCTTTTATTTTTTAAGCTTGTCCATCAATGAATATTGAATCTTTAGACAGGAAATAAACAAGCGCTCTCAAATCCTTCACCAGAAAGCTTACAAAAGGGATACAGATTCTTTTAAAGTACAGGGCATTTTATAAACCCATGACCTTCACATCTGAGACTGTGACTCTATTGTTATAAACCCATAATTTGTTCATTCTGCTGTGCCTGAGTAACAAGATCAAACAGCAGTGTCAGGAGCCCAGAGCACTGTTTGTCATCAACTCTTTATTCCCAGGCAGCTGAATAGGGGAGCGGGCTAGCCTTTCCTCACACAGAGCACACACAGACACAAGCAGCCTCTTGTTGGCAGGCCTTTGCTGCAGAATGAATGCATGCTGTGAATGTAGACCATTTGTCTGCTGATTACTGCAGGCCCCAGGGGGACTTGTGTTGGCTCTCATTTCCAACTCTCTCTTTCACAGTGTCTGCTTTTTCTGATAGCCCTAAACCCCCACCCCCATACCTGGAGAGCTAGCATCATAAAAGGTATCCCGATTTTTATCACTTACTTATTTAGTTATCTATTCTGTAATTCTGGTTCTGATTTAATTATATTAAGAGCCTATTGCAGAAGTTATGTAATATAAATAAACAATACATCAAAAGTGGTTCTTCCATTGTATTATAGTTGTGTATGATAATTTCACAAATTTAAATTATTTTCTTGAGCACTTAAATCATATTCATTTTACATCATTATCTATTAATATAATCTTTATTTTACCAATTTACTTTAAATATTCACTTTAAGTCTAATGTTTTTTTCTTTCTTTTGTTATTCCTTTTTTAATTGTATTTTACTGACTATTAATGTTCAAGAATTATTGCTGGGCATTTCCAAGGGTGTAAATGTAAATGTAAATGTAAATCTGAGGTCCTATTGTAAGTGACTCTGCAGCAGCAGTTGTGATGCATAATTGACCCCCAAGTCTCTGTAAGTCACTTTGGATAAAAGCATCTGCTAAATAATAATAATAATAATAATAATAATAATAATAATAATAATAATAATAATAATATAATTTTAAGGAAGCAATCACTAACAGTGACTGTCTATTGGGAAGGGGGAAGGGGGCTGTTAATAAGACTAGAACATCTTAGCTGTTAAAACCATTACCAGTTCAAAGTGACGCTACAGGCACAGGAAACCCAACCTATCAGGTCATTAATCAGCTACTGCTGTTTCACTGGACCTTTTATTGCTGAAAAAAAGAAGTTTACTGGAACCTTGTTCCTTGATTCTTTGCCACCAGTAATTCATTTAAATTGTTACACTTCTTACTTACAGCTTCTGATTTATAGGGTGTTTCTCTTCATTTGGATGATAACGAGCAGTCTGGCATGAACCATTAGATTGTTGTGTAACAACACTACTATTATGACCCCTGCTTACCCGATTTCAAACTTTTGTAAAGCTATCTTTAAACTAATATTCTGTCAAATAAAAAGGACATCAATACAATAGAAAAAATAACCTTCTGTCATAACAGTCAAAAGAGCACTTGGCATTTTTACACTGTGGTTTTTGTAAGCTCAGCCAGATTTATTTAGGACTGTTGAATGCTAGAGTATTACATCTTTGTGGAAAAAACAAACAAACAAAAAAAAAACATGTGTAACCCTTCTATATGCCATCATCCACATATCTGGCAAAATAATCAACGTTTTTTTTTTTTTAATTACACAATCATCATCATTTCCACTTGCCATAATCTCCTGCTACACTTAGCTGTTTGTCGGTGACAGCTAATTTCATGATTTTCTTGAATACGTTGCACAATGATAGAGAAGAGCGAGACCTGGACACAGTGACTACAACTGCAGAAAAAAAAATCTAATCTACCCCGTAACAACATTGCATTTCCATGCAAGGAATTCTAATATGGATTCGGCCTCAGGAAAGTATGGAGTACATTATCAATATGCACACTATAAAGAAGCATGAAATCTAAACACACAGAACACAATGGGCTTTGAACATTTTTTTGAGAGAGCTGAATATACTGTAGTGTCATTTTAAAACAGGTGAAACAGCTACTGTCTCAACTGGTCCTTTGTGAACAAACTGCTTAGAAAAGTAGCATTTTAAAACTGACTTTCAGCTGGCTGTAGCAGATGTTATACGTGCATTCACTGGTAAACCATGAATCCCTCCACAGTTAAGTGCTTTAGGGATTTTTTTTTTTTATAACCCTATGATGGTCTTTTACAATTCTTGCCTTTATATGGCTAATGGCTGAATTGAGCTGTTTATTTGAACTTCAGTGAGTAATTTCCGTAAGGATAATGTGGAGTCTTACTATATACGGTTGCTCAGTCTTGTCTGGTGAATGAAGTGGAAAGGTGAAACTGGAATAAAAGCCAAAATTCAAGCAATACATTAAAAGATTGTGGAAGAATATTTATTTTACAGGTATTTTTATTAACATATAGTCAATTAAGTTTAATACAATCCAAATTATTTTTTATATTACCAAAACACTTTTTTTTCTGGTTAGTGAAATGTAGACCTATGCACGAATATTTCAGAGCTTATTGGTTGAACTATTTGATAAAAGGTAATACGACCCACAGAGGTTTCCCACAAATAGGACACTAAAGCAACTCCAGAGCTGTTTATGTTTTCCAAAAAAATTTTAGCATTAACATAAACAAAAATGATGTTATTAATATGAACAAATCCTAATGCTCCTCATTCCTGCATCTATGCACTCACACCTTACTCTTAAATGGCAAAGTAATTATACTATTAACCACATTCATGTGGTTGCATTATTCTTGTGATCTTCATAATTGCCCAATTCAACTCTTTAAATGTTAATAATGTCTTACCGATGGCTAATAACTATCATTTATTATGCTTCCTGACTCAGGAATGTCACTGGAGCCCCCACAGAAAAGGAAAAGCTTCTAAATGAATGTGTGGTCATTTATCCATTTACAGAGAAACAATGTGAGACTGTTTAACAAGGGCATGTGATCTTTACCCATTACAAAAGAGGCTTCGGCTTTTATGTCACAATAAGCTGAGTGTGTATTAATTTAGGTTATGAACACGATAAATGCAAATACTGTAAAACTTCAAATAATTGCCAGGTCTCAAATAATCACCTGTCTGTAATACACACAGGTCTGCTGGCAAATATTGTAAATAAATACCGGGTCTCTATTAAACACCGGGTCTCTTTCATTGCCATTGAAGCTGAAGATGAGAAGGAGCTAGAGCATAATGACCTGCTAATAAGTGACAGCGATGAAAATGACTCTCAGGATTAATAAATAATAATAGAAAATGTAATTTAAGGTAGGCCTACATGTAATGCATATTTGTTTAATGCAGTTATTACGTTATTAAGAGTTTTGATCATTTTAAGCATGCTGAAAGTAGGCCAGATACAAACCTCTTGGTGTATTTTAACGTGTTTTGTTGTATTAACAATGTACAAGTATGCAATTAAACAATCAATTATTTTTGATAATGATGCTTATTGTTTTTATTGTTCATTTTTAAAAATATTTTAGAGGTTTGAATTATTATTATTATTATTATTATTATTATTATTATTATTATTATTATTATTATTATTATTGTGCTGCAAGCATAGCCTACACGCCTGTGTTCTGATATCTACAGGGCTGTCTTTTAGTGGATGTAACTGTTATTATTATTATTATTATTATTATTATTATTATTATTATTATTATTATTAACAATGGTAGATCTAATTCCATTTTTAAATACAAATTCGTACTTCTGCTAGTTCATTTTCTAATGTTTTGCATACCGTATCCTTGTTAACCAGTGCACATAAAAAGCCTGTAATAATACTTTCGCTTCATACTTGAGGGTGTACAATACAATGTAATTTAGTTATAAAACAAAATTGTTATTTAGTTCCCACTGACAGTAGGCTGTGTGGTCCAGTGGTTAAAGAAAAGGGCTTGTAACTAGGAGGTCCCTGGTTCAAATCCCACCTCAGCCACTGACTCATTGTGTGACCCTGAGCAAGTCACTTAACCTCCTTGTGCTCCGTCTTTCGGGTGAGACGTAATTGTAAGTGACTCTGCAGCTGATGCAAAGTTCACACATCCTAGTCTCTGTAAGTTGCCTTGGGTAAAGGCGTCTGCTAAATAAACAAATAATAAAATAATACAACCTTGTAACAAAGTTGCTGGAATGTTTAAAATGAGTTACGATGTTGCTACAAGGTTGTGTGTTAGCGGCTATTCAATGACTGCATGAAGCATGTGAAGCTAGTGATCTAATATAAACACCGGCCTCCAATACGCGCCAGGTCTGCTGGCAAATATTGTAAATAAACGCCTGAGGTGTTTAATTGAAGTTTTATGGTAATTATGTATTCCTGTGAAGTGAAGATTCTGTACATTGAAACTAGTTTAATATTTCAATAGAAATAGAAATAGTAGTTCTCATCGCATTATAAAACAATATTAGTTCCTGTTTTATCAAAACATGTGCTTCAAATAAAAAACATTTTAATACAAAGAACAGTTCTGCAAGTAAAAAGTGAATATCTTAATTTTTCAGACATATACCAAATTATTTGTGAGCCTAATTTTAATAGTCTCAGTACACACTCTTCAGCTGCATTAGTCACTGAAATCTGAGACTTCATAGACGGCCTGGACACTTGGGGGAAATAACATAGAAATTACTTTTTTTCCAGCAGTGTTTGAATAAAAATTACATTAAATTATTTTAAAAAAGGCTGCAGGTTTCATGTGATAGAATCCAATATATTGCTGAATTTAAAATGAAATAATCTGTATGCTAGCATTTAGATATCTTGATTTGCCAGTCCCCCCCTCCCATGCCTAACTCTACCATAGATATCCACGTATGACACAAAATGTTTTTAAACTTGCAGGGCATCTTGTCCCAAAAGCTACTTCAACCTAACCAACATTGGGAGACCAAGTTTGCAAACTGCTGCATTTCTACGTGTCTACAAAACGTACTTGAGATTGTACTTGAGTTCACGAGTGGTCTGGGGTAGCCGTGAGAGTATGTGGAAGTTTAGCATATACTGCGATTCCATAGGGATAACGTTAGTTTACTTACCGTAACAATGGTTCCCCGAAAGAGAAGACGACCACCAACCAATACTTTAGGGGTATGCCTGCCATAGGTAGGTATTCACTGAGCATTTTATGTCAGAGCTGCCGATAGGCTCCTCTGTAGAGTGACGCCCTCGGTCCCGCCTGCCGAGTGAATAAGTAGTTGCTCCGCGGACCTCACTTCCTCTTTTGCATCAAACCTGCGAATGCGAGTGATGCGACCTACAAGGTTTGGTGGTCATCTTCTCTTTCAGGGAACCAGGGCTACGGTAAGTAACCTAACGTTCCCTTTCAATTCGAAGACGACCAACAACCAATACTTTTGGGAAAAGCATACCAAAGCCGTCGCAAGGGCGCATGAGCGGACAGCATACTAGGGATGCCTCGCTAGCACCAACTAGTGTTGGTGGTGTGCACATACAACCTGAAGGACCCTTGTAATGAAGGGACAGAGGTATCTACCACATTAAATCGGTAGAACCTGGTGAATGTATGCAGTGTAACCCAGCTAGGCGCAGTACAAATGTCAGTCAATGAGGCATCTCGAAAGAGAGCCCATGACGTAGCCACACCTCTGGTAGAGTGTAAAAATAATGTGATATCTTGTAAGTCGCCCTGGATAAGGGCGTCTGCTAAGAAATAAATAATAATAATAATAATAATAAGTGTGCAGCCACCCTCCCAGGCGGGGGTAGTCTAGCATTATTATACGCAGTCGATACTGGGTTCAAAATCGAGTGGGATAGTCGCTGCTTCAAGAGGGCTTGACCCAGGGTCCTTTCACCATTGCAAACAAAGAGCTGGTCAGACTGACGCAGCGCTTTCGTCCTATCCACATAACCTCTCAATGCCCTCACTGGGCAGAGAGAATTCAGTTTCCTATCCTCATCTGATCAAAGGGAGGGGGATGGAAGGCCTCTAATTCCACTGATTGGTTCAAGTGGAAAGCCGTAATCACCTTATGTAGGAATGCAGGGTTCGTGCACGATAGCCTGCTTCCATTATCCCAAACCTGCATACAGGAACTGTGCACAGACAGAGCCTTTAGCTCACTGACCTGCTTAGCGGAGGTGATGGCCAATACAAAGGCTGTCTTCATAGAGAGATATTTCAGCTCTATGGAATGTATAGGCTCAAACTGGGCCTTAGTGAGAGCCTCCGATACCATGTCTAGACTCCACTTGGGAGGACATCCTTTCTAGGGTATGTAGCCTGACAAAGGTTCGAAAATCTATGCCGTTCTATAGAGAAAATAGCTTAAGACTGACTTAACGTCATCCATAAAGGAGACGCAAAGTTTCAAGAAGTAAGCCACTGGACAGGCGCCGTCACAACAAGAATGTGGTTAATAATTTAAACATATGTGAATTCGTGGTATTTCGACAGTAAATACCAATGCTAATAAAATTTGTTCAATTCCTATCTCCCAAATCATCAATAAAAAATAAATGAATTTGGTCTATCACGCATGACACTAGCAATATCAGTAACCTGTAAAGACAATATTATTTAAACGTGTCCCGGACATGAGCTACATTTAGACAAACAGACGGATCTGTGTCACCAGTGAGCCACTTTTCCTCCAAAGGCACTATCTGGTATTACGCCGGGACAGGCTGAGACAGTTCAGGTTTACAGGCTTCTAAACAAGCACACAAAGTGCTTGCACAATACAAGCAGAATCACAATCCTGTTGATTTTAAAAATCAATAAAATAATCATTACCTGATTGATATAAGGGTGCCATGCTAGGCTTTGTCTGGCGGCAAGTTGCCTGGCACTGGCCCTGTAAATACTGACAGTAACACTGAAATCACATTTTAGTTACAGAACAATGAAAAGTACTATACATTAAAAAGTATGCATTTTATTGAAAATACAGTTGGAAGTGAACTTTTAAAAAGTGTGCATTGCAAATGAACTGCACTTGAAACCGGCATGTCCCATTCTAATCACAGGCATTTTGAAGCCACAAAAGCAAGGAGTCCTCAACATGAGGTTTTGAGCAAATCGGAAATGCTGATGACTTGCACCCCCTGTTCGCTGTTCATAGGCCTGTATTATTAAATCCCAGTTTGTCAGAATGTTTGACAAAGTGTCTGTGGGAATGTTGAAATCTGCAGCAACATCTTTCTTTTCTTGTACAGTGGTGCATTATCCACCGCTTCCAGACACCTCCAGTTGTGTCGGCAAGGACAGTGCTGCTTCGTGGAGATGGCATTGATGAGCACTGTGGCAACTCGAAATTCATCATGGGATCGGTATTGCCCAAAATAGCACTAAAATACACAATAGAGGCTCTAATATGGATGCAAATTAATATATTTCTCTTCGAACTAGGAAGATTTGTTTTATTAAAAGAAAAATTCCCGTGGGGAAGGGCTCCACTCCAAAATAATTCACACTAACAGGAGGTTTGTGTGAAGTGAATTTGTATTATAAGCAGAGGTGTCATTGCCATTTACTATAACCAACTGCTAAGTTTGTCTGGGACCATGTAGAAAATTCACAGCATCAGGATATTTATCGAATCCAAGTTCGTTTTTAACAAGAATTGACTGAATATATATATATATATATATATATATATATATATATATATATATATATATATATATATATATATATTGTAACAAACTAGTGGAGTAGCCCCGTGAGTTACTCGTTTGCTGCTCCCACCGACTGGTACAGACTCGTGGAACTTTCAGGCAAATATCTTTTATTTACAATATTTACACAAACAGACAGTTTCAGTTCAATAACAGTGCCCTGTACGGGCCACTAACTGACTCACTTCTTCAACCCTCTCTAAGCTATTTCCGGACTACGGTACTACAGGCCGGGGTCTGCGCAAGACCTATCCACTTGGAACCGAGTCCACCGGGATGAACTTCGCTGGTCACTTTGGACGTGGTTCCTTCAACCCGGGTGGGTCAGTCCACAGGTAAGTAGAGGAGCAGCTCCCTCTGCTGGAGTATCTCGGCAACACAGGTAAGTATGGCACAGACTCCTCCTGCTGGAGTATCTCTGCAACACAGGTAAGTATGGAACAGACTCCTCCTGCTGGAGTGATTCTGCAACTCAGAGAACCCCTGGACAGGCTCCCCTGCTGGAGTGATCCCGCGTACAGGTAAGTAAAACAGGCCCTCTTCTGGAGTATTCCTGTAACACAGATAGGCATAAAGCAAGTGTGGAACGGACCCCTTCCAAGAAGGCCTCCCTGAACACCACTCACGTGAGCCTGAATCCCAAGAGAAGTACACAACGGTGATAACCAAGTTGTATCCGGGCTGTGGGGATGGGACCCCTGCAGCCAACGTCCCAGTTATCCACGAAACAACAGAGCGACCCAGAGTTAAGGCACAGTATCCACCCAACCTGTATGTAATGGTGTTCGTGTTTGTCCCACAATAAACAATGTCCTGGAAATAAGAGTCTGTTGCTTCAGTTCTTTCTGCTATAGCTCGCTGCACCTGCAGCGCATAATCACATAATTTCCCTCCGGGTCCCGTATCAAACACTACGCTCCAATACACGGCAGTTGTGACAGTGCCCAACCGTCACGGAAACTGCGGGATCGTGTTTAAACTAAATTACCGAACAGCGGCGTTTTGTCTACAAACATTTCACAAAATAAATCAAACGTTATCAAAACAAAAGACTACCTCACCAAGAGGGAAAACGCACTCGGTACACCCAAAACAGATCTCTTGTATAGATGAACAAAAACGTTCACTTTACCTTGCAATACTTCGTAGTACACACTTAACTTTCCAGGTTCTTTCCAGCAGGACAATCCGGCGGTGTTTCCCCACCCCCTTACTGTCCTGCCCCACTTCATATATACCCAGAAACCCGCCCCATCCATTAGTGCTCAGGTTCCTGGGTGATGTAGTTTTTTCTAATGGCGCCGCCATTTCTTAAAAGCGACGGCACTCTTTCTTACAATATATATATATATATATATATATATATATATATATATATATATATATATATATATATATACAGTACTGTGCAAAAGTTTTAGGCAGGTGTGAAAAAATGCTGTAAAGTAAGAATGCTTTCAAAAATAGACATGTTAATAGATTATATTTATCAATTAACTAAATGCAAAGTGAGTGAACAGAAGAAAAATCTACATCAAATCCATATTTGGTGTGACCACCCTTTGCCTTCAAAACAGCATTCTTCTAGGTACCCTTGCACAAAGTCAGGGATTTTGTAGGCATATAGTCAGGTGTATGATTAAACAATTATACCAAACAGGTGCTAATGATCATCAATTCAATATGTAGGTTGAAACACAATCATTAACTGCAGGCAACAGTGAAGCATGGTGGAGGTTCCTTGCAAGTTTGGGGCTGCATTTCTGCAAATGGAGTTGGGGATTTGGTCAGAATTAATGGTCTCCTCAATGCTGAGAAGTACAGGCAGATACTTATCCATCATGCAATACCATCAGGGAGGCATCTGATTGGCCCCAAATTTATTCTGCAGCATGACAATGACCCCAAACATACAGCGAAAGTCATTAAGAACTATCTTCAGCGTAAAGAAGAACAAGGAGTCCTGGAAGTGATGATATGGCCCCCACAGAGCCCTGATCTCAACATCATCGAGTCTGTCTGGGATTACATGAAGAGAGAGAAGCAACTAAGGCTGCCTAAATCCACAGAAGAACTGTGGTTAGTTCTCCAAGATGTTTGGACCAACCTACCTGCCGAGTTCCTTCAAAAACTGTGTGCAAGTGTACCTAGAAGAACTGATGCTGTTTTGAAGGCAAAGGGTGGTCACACCAAATATTGATTTGATGTAGATTTTTCTTCTGTTCACTCACTTTGCATTTGTTAATTGATAAATATAAACTATTAACATGTCTATTTTTGAAAGCATTCTTACTTTACAGCATTTTTTCACACCTGCCTAAAACTTTTGCACAGTACATATATATATATATATATATATATATATATATATATATATATATATATATATATATATATATATACTGTATATATATATATAAATCTTGAAATAGAATGCTATTTTTATCCTGTCCATCTCTTGACATTTTGAAATGACTGGAGATGAAAATCGACAGCGACATCTTTTTAATGTTTAAAACAGTACTGCATCATAAATGTAATATTGTTTTGGAATCAATCAAATGTCTTGATGTATATTGCACATTTGTGCCTTTTCTTATTAAGCTGTTCAGCATTGAGACCATTGCATGAAATGAACGGCTTTCCCATTATTTCACTCTATTTTGCTGTCTCTTTTCCTGTCCTTTGTAATGTAATGGAGGACAGCTGTGGCATAGCTGTGAATATTAACTAACCAGTCTGCCTGAGCAGATTGTGCTATGACCCTTAAATGCTCCTTTAAAATAATGATTGCGTTGATAATAAAACCAAAAAATAAAAAAGCATATGCATTTAAAATGTAAAATTGAGGTTTAAAAGGGAATGTTGCTTTGCACAGGCTTCTTAAAAAAAACACACACACACACACAAATTGCACTGGTGTCAGGGGGAAGAGAGTCCCACATGCATTGTCACTGAGCCAGCCGAGCTGCTGCTAGATTAAAGGGCTAGGGTCAGAAATGAAAAGCTCTTGCTCTAAATGGAAATTGCGCATGGTTCACTGAACAGCACTGGCTGATAAGAAAAACATTTTTTACAGTAATTATATGCTGTTTTTTTCTATCTCTCATGAAGCATACACAGGGCATTCTTAATTTCTGTGTTTCATTCTGAGGCGCTCACAAAACACCATAATAAACCACTCAACGTTTAGAGTACCGGTAATATATTTAATTTGAGATGATTTTATTAAAATCTGTTAACTGCAACAGGTCACAGTTGCACAGCTACTTAACTGTTTATAAACTGATTGATTCTTTGGTTTCTAAACAATTGAAACACAGTCTCATTGAGTGTAGCTGGGAGGAGATATCAAAGAGAAGCTGGATTTCAATCATATCTAAAACTTTCAGTAATATTGCACTTTGAAGTCGTCATTGGAAATGTGTGCCAATAAGGCAGGTCAGATTGAAACTGTGCTGTAAAATATGTGATTTAGATACATGAGGCTTACATTTGATAGCTGACGATAGTTTCCATTTAACTCATTTGCTTTTCAATCCTACCTTTATGTCTTGGGCCTTTTTTTTGCTGATTTGATCATATATTATTGAATTAATTTAAAAAAATAATGTTTATGTTACAATGTGTGTGAGTGTATATATATATATATATATATATATATATATATATATATATATATATATATATATATGACCACTCACATGGTTTGCATCATGATGTAAGCCTAATTTATTACTTCTTTCTTGGAGAAGAGTAATTGCTTGAGAATCAGACCACATTCGTCCAGCTTCAGCCAGTATTTTTACATACTCAAGGTATATAATAGTCCCTGCGGAATGCACCACTGAATTACTGCGTTGATGAAATATAAGGCTGCAAAACTTCTAATTGGCTTTGCTTTTGTAACTCTAGCTGTGTAAGCATTCTGAGCAGAAAATGGAAAACATATCCCAAAATGAGTTAAAGATATTAAATAGATTAACTTGTGGCAGATTGGGTATGTTTGGGAGACATTATAAAAAAAACAAAAAACTTGGCATCAGCTTTTATTTACATAAACACTACATTTATAATAGAGAACAGAGCTGAATTTTACTTTCCATGCAGCTGTGTAAATGTATAAAAAAGAAACATTTGTCTAAACATTTGTCAACTTAATAGTTCTACCTTTAAAGTATAATAGAACATACAGTAACTAGTTTTAAAATTACATTTTAACAAATGATTTATTATTTTTGTCTACTTAAAAATGTTTTGACATTAATGTTAACTTTGGTGAAATTCAGGGGGCGTGAACCAGGACTTTGCTATTTCCTAATTTCACCTGTCTATCATCATTGACTCCCTATTTAAACCCTGTCATAGCTCAGCTCTTTCTCTTGCATTAGCTTTTTTGCATACGTTGCAGGAAACCTCCCTGCCGGATTCAACTCAGTACCGTCTACTACTAATGCACACCTCTACCCAGCAAACAGACCTGCTGCCCTGGCACTACGGAGATCAAAACGCCCCTGCCAGCAGGCTCCGCCTCCGAAGCAGCTATAAGGATCGGCCACTCACCAAACTCTTAAAAACCCTGCAAGACAGCAATATCAACATCCCGGCTGGAAGCGAGAGTATGGCGTTGCTCAGTAATAATAGTATCTTTATATATGCTACAGCCACGTTGCCTCCTTCTCATATGCGTACTTACGCAAACTTGCTCGCCCAGTCCCAGGACAGGCTGCAGCAGCTTCTCCTCTTCAGTCATGGTCGTCGCCTCTTCTCAACACATCAGCACAGCAACCAGGAGATGCACCCGAACTCATCCTTCAGCTTCATAACAACATTTTCAAGGACACAAAGTCCCTCATTTACCTCATCACCATCTCAATTGCCTCAATTAATACAGCAATATGGATAAACAGCAGTGTGGACTAGTGATTAGGGCTCTGGACTCCTGACTGGAGGGTCGTGGGTTCAATCCCAGGTGGGGGATGTTGCTGCTGTACCCTTGAGCAAGGTACTTTACCTAGATTGCTCCAGTAAAAAAAAAAAAAAAACTGTATAAATGGGTAATTGTATGTAAAAATAATCTCTGCTAAGAAATAAATAATAATAATAAACAGGTAGCTTCTCCATTACTTCAAGCTAGTTTCTACTTTTGATATTTGTACAACATTGAGAGCTTGATTCTCAAAGCTATTTTCCAAGCTCATTTCATTTTATTTTTCTGAAAGGGAACATTTTCAAGTACAGTTCTAATTTAGACTGCTTGCAAATACTAAGAAATGGCTGAGTTGTTGTTTCTGTCAAGTTTAATTTTTGTAAACAGACTTCACACTGCTATTTTACTAGACTTTCCCATCCTGTACTCTTCCAGTTTTCACTGCTACTGAACTAAAGATATTTTCATAATTTTGATTTTACCCCGGCAAAGCCGAATTTCACTCGCCGCCCCGCCCCTGCTCGCTCAGCAGCACCAGCAATGCCTTGTCAGCAAAAAACACTTGTTTAGATGGCATAGACAATTGCTAAAGCATTATTGCAGTTCCTCCTTCAGCCTCTCAGGCGCCAATCTCTGCACCCTCTTTCATTACATCTTCTGTTTCAGCGGCTCCGTTGTTCACCCCAGCCCAGGTCGCTCCGGCCCCTCCCCCATCTATCAGCTGTCCAGAGTACAACCTGGTTGCAGCATCTGCTTCAGGCTCCCAGACACACAGACACACATACGCTCTGCACCACCTCGAGGTCTCAGTAGTCGTCCCACTCTCAAGATAAACCATCAGCCGGACTAGAATTCCTCGGAATAACCCGGGACACTGTCAGATCCGAAGCTAGCCTCCCACTCCACAATCGTCAGCTCATTAACAACTTCCAAGTATCAAAATCAATCCCTAAACACAACCCGTTATTTTCCTTCAGCCACTTTAATTTCGCAATTCGCATTATTTCCCAAGGCACAACATTCATATCGTGCCTTCTCGCTCTCACCTCATCTGCAAAAACCTGGATTCTCACGGAAAAATATCTTTCAGAAGCAAGAAACCCTCCTCCAAAGCTTCCAATGCTACAGCTTTTCTTCAATACTTGGATCGTGGCAGCAATTTCCACAGTCAAGGCTAACACTAATCCCCATCTAATATGTCCGCTCATCCTCTCAAATACTACAAGCATTAATACATGGTGAGAGACATGGTACGAGACTGGAAATCTGTCTTGATTATGAGTTAAGGAGTTCCACTATTAGGAGAATGACTGGAGTTGTGAAACCCAAATCTCTGAATGTGAGTTCACCTTTTCCATTCCAAGCAGACATGATCGTAGCAAACCACTGATCGATCCTGTATTAACAAACACATAGGATGGTCGGGATCTCATCTCTCTAGACATCAGAATGTGGTACACCTTGCTGCAACACTGGAGCAATCAACAAATGAAGTTCCGGCAGCTCATCTTCAATTGTTTGGATATCAGTTTCCCATAATTTCATCATTCAAGCTCGCCATCTTCCAAGCATCTACAATAATGCAGCCATCCTAGCAGTATGCCAGACTCTCAGAGAAATCACCAAGAACCCCCCTGCATCTCCTTCCAGACTTCCTATAATTGCTCCAAAAGCATCATTACCAGACACTGGTTCTCTTCTCACCTCACCGCTCTTGTCATCAGAGCAGGTCTTTCTCTCCAATTCCACACCACACACTCCTTTAGGACTGGCGCAGCCTTTTCAGCAGCCAGAGCCCGCATCAGCCATTGCCTGATCAAGACCAAGGGGCATTGGTCCTCTTCAGCAGTCGACTCCAACATCCGATCACTGCCATCCGATATCACTGCAGCACATCAGTCTATAGCTAGCATGCCCGGAGTTGGGGAGCCCTCTCCGCCAGGATCACCAGAGGTTTTCCTCCTAACAGAGGGGTTTTTTTCCCTCTCTGCGAGCGGATGGCCATCACATAGCTAGTTTCCTTAACTATTTAATTGTTTACTTATTTTGTTTGTCAATGTTTGTCTCTTCTTGCTTTTATGTTATACATTGGCACGCTGTTTTTGTTTGTCTTCACAGGTGTGGGTTCAGTGGTGAACCAGTGGTCCATCTTTTTGGGGGGATAGTGATTCTCACTTCCCTGACCTAGAGTTCCCATAACTCCACAGGTTCTTCATGCACTCAGAAGGGCCCACCGGCCACACTATTCTTTCAGAGCTCATGTGCTTTATATTGCCTCATGAAAGAAGGCTCTGTCTTACTTCCTCGTTTATCCTCCTGGGATGTGGCCCTCATACTGTTAGTGCTCGAGTCCTGTAACTAACAATTATTTGTGTTCTTTCAGATTCTCTTTTCTTCCTTCTGTCAAGGCTTCGTATAAGCCGTTCTGTCCTCTGAGGGTCGAAGCCGGTCGCTAACTAGGACCCAGTCGCGAGGCAGAGCCAAAAACGACTCACCAGGAAGTCAGAGGACTCTGTTTTCAGGGGCCCAGAGGCTGATAGGGCCAGCCTCAACTCCATAGGGAGGACTCTCTCGACTGGAGTTCGGCCTGTCCTTTTTTCTCTCCCTTCCCTGTTCTAGAGACCAAGCCTCGCACCCTAAGTTGCGAAACACTCCCTTCCTCTCGCAGCCCTGGTTCCTGCCACATGAAATCCATGCTGTCCTGTAGGCTATATACTTGTTAAACAAGGAAGCTACACTTAACAAATAAACACGGGTTAACTCTGTTACAACTATACCTATTTAAAATGACAATATATCTGAACACACCTAATACATGCTGGATCAATTCCAATTTTGTTATAATTTGCATCATGCTGTATATGTTTTGTAAAAACATACACAGCATGATGCAAATATTGATTCAAATAAATTACTGAAATTGTTAATGGATCCAATGAATACACCCATCAAATTCATTGTACTTGTTTAATGCATCCTAATAATAGGGCTTTTTTGTTCATGCCATATGAATTTCCTAAGCAGATAAATAATAAATGGTCACTGACTACTTAACCAGGCCAGAAGGAAATAAGAATCTGAATTATGTTACTGCCCCAATCGTAGACTTAATAGCCTACAACAAAAACTGAGCAGGTCAGCTTCATGGTTCAGCTATTCCTAAAAGCCTTGTCTACTTCTCTGCATCTTATTGGTGGCCTGCATGTTACAGCCCCCAATGAAATTTGATTTACAGAGCTGGCTTTAAGCTGTGCAGTGGAAAGTAGAAGGTAGAGAGGGCAGAGGGACAAGCTTTCTCGAACTGCAGCAGAAGCTAATTCATACATTATGATCAGGCTATCTCTGAGGTTTAGGTTGACAGAACCTATCCTTCCTATCAGCTTGTCCTGTGTCACTTTTAGGTATTTTATCCCATGCAGTCATCTAAAAAAAGCATAAGCTGTGTGTCCCCCTTTGCCATCAGCACTGTGGTTAAATAATTATCATTATTAGAGGAGGTATAATCCCTGGAGACCCAGTGACTAAAGGCGTGCTGAGTTAGAGCACATATGTTCTGTATGCTTTTCAGTTAGATTGTGTGAATGTCGATGAAACAGGTTGATCCACATGACACATCCTGTGTGCTGCATGTCTAGTTGATAAGTAGGGTAATGTATCACAACATCATTCATCATTTTTATAAAAGGGTCTAGCTTTTATATATATATATATATACAGTACTGTGCAAAAGTTTTAGGCAGGTGTGAAAAAATGCTGTAAAGTATGAATGCTTTCAAAAATAGACATGTTAATAGATTATATTTATCAATTAACTAAATGCAAAGTGAGTGAACAGAAGAAAAATCTAAATCAAATCCATATTTGGTGTGACCACCCTTTGCCTTCAAAACAGCATCAAGCATCAATTCTTCTAGGTACACTTGCACACAGTTTTTGAAGGAACTCGGCAGGTAGGTTGGCCCAAACATCTTGGAGAACTAACCACAGTTCTTCTGTGGATTTAGGCAGCCTCAGTTGCTTCTCTCTCTTCATGTAATCCCAGACAGACTCGATGATGTTGAGATCAGGGCTCTGTGGGGCCATACCATCACTTCCAGGACTCCTTGTTATTCTTTACGCTGAAGATAGTTCTTAATGACTTTCGCTGTATGTTTGGGGTCATTGTCATGCTGCAGAATAAATTTGGGGCCAATCAGATGCCTCCATGATGGTATTGCATGATGGATAAGTATCTGCCTGTACTTCTCAGCATTGAGGAGACCATTAATTCTGACCAAATCCCCAACTCCATTTGCAGAAATGCAGCCCCAAACTTGCAAGGAACCTCCACCATGCTTCATTGTTGCCTGCAGACACTCATTTGTGTACGCTTTCCAGCCCTTCGGCGAACAAACTGCCTTCTGCTACAGCCAAATATTTCAAATTTTGACTCATCAGTCCAGAGCACCTGCTGCCATTTTTCTGCACCCCAGTTCCTGTGTTTT
The DNA here is from genome assembly GCA_030684275.1 of Acipenser oxyrinchus oxyrinchus. NCBI lineage: Eukaryota > Metazoa > Chordata > Actinopteri > Acipenseriformes > Acipenseridae > Acipenser > Acipenser oxyrinchus. The sequence continues at coordinate 90,076,950 of CM060247.1, forward strand.
CGTGCATAGTTGAGTCGCTTGGCCTTGTTTCCACGTCGGAGGTATGGCTTTTGGCGCATGTCTTCCTTGAAGGCCAATTCTGACCAGACTTCTCCAGACAGTAGATGGGTGTACCAGGGTCCCACTGTTTTCTGCCAGTTCTGAGCTGATGGCACTGCTGGACATCTTCCGATTGCGAAGGGAAGTAAGCATGATGTGTCTTTCATCTGCTGCAGTAAGTTTCCTTGGCCAACCACTGCGTCTACGGTCCTCAGCGTTGCCCGTTTCTTTGTGCTTCTTCAAAAGAGCTTGGACAGCACATCTGGAAACCCCTGTCTGCCTTGAAATTTCTGCCTGGGAGAGACCTTGCTGATGCAGTATAACTACCTTGTGTCTTGTTGCTGTGCTCAGTCTTGCCATGGTGTATGATTTTTAACAGTAAACTGTCTTCAGCAACCTCACCTTGTTAGCTGAGTTTGGCTGTTCCTCACCCAGTTTTATTCCTCCTACACAGCTGTTTCTGTTTCAGTTAATGATAGTGTTTCAACCTACATATTGAATTGATGATCATTAGCACCTGTTTGGTATAATTGTTTAATCATACACCTGACTATATGCCTACAAAATCCCTGACTTTGTGCAAGTGTACCTAGAAGAATTGATGCTGTTTTGAAGGCAAAGGGTTGTCACACCAAATATGGATTTGATTTAGATTTTTATTCTCTGTTCACTCACTTTGCATTTAGTTAATTGATAAATATAATCTATTAACATGTCTATTTTTGAAAGCATTCTTACTTTACAGCATTTTTTCACACCTGCCTAAAACTTTTGCACAGTACTGTATATATATATATATATATATATATATATATATATATATATATATACAGTATATATATATATATATAATGCTGGAAATAAACAAATAAAAAAAAAACTGAATTTCAACCATATTGTATATTTAGTATATTTGATAATGTACTTGGTGTATGTTTTTATTTTATTTTAACTGGTTTGAAACATGAAAAAGACTCTTTAAAACAGCCAAGAGAAAGATTTAATGAACACCAGGTATTAGAGCATGACTCCATGTAACAGATTACATTTACTGGATCTTAACATTTATCTGTGTACCTCCTGGAAATTGATTGACTGTCCTTATTCTCAGCACCACCAGTCAAAGGATTTTCACTGCAGCAAGAAGAGGCGTGACAGCAAAAGATCACAGGCTAGCATAAAAAGGGCAAGCAACAATGGTGCATAAGAATAGCTGATGTCACACGACCAAGTACAAAATGAAATCTGACTTACAGATTCATTAATGGATACTTCCTAGTCTAAATGTACCGCAAAATATCTATCATCATTTCATTGTTTCAAGTTCAATACAGTCAAATTCTGGCCTCATATTTATTAATGCATATCTGAAATTGATAACATTATTGATTTTATTCATAATTGGGATTTTGCAGTGAGTGAATTAGAATTAGAATATAGAGTTCTTATTTTCTAAGTGGTAATTTGATGCCTGAAAGCTTTGTACATCTGATATCTGTGTGAAATGTGTTCAAGTGATTTCAACCATGCTCCCTGTGTTCACAGAAATCAACGCTGGCACTAATGGTTACCTTTGTTAGATATTTCACAGGGAGCCTAAGGAGAAAATGGCTATAAACAACCCTTAGAGACTTGTTCCTCCAGGGAAGGGTTTTGGCTGTCAAAGAAATAACCCTTTCATCTTTAGAAATGGTTGCAAACAAAAAGACCTATTTTTTAGACATAACAGCTGTTTGCAGGGTAATAATACAATGGAAAAGGGCTTGATCCTTCAGAATCTACAATCAGCTCTATATTGCATGGTGTGAATCCAAAATGTCAAAAATATTGCTGTTCCAACCGAATCATCTGTAACATTGCCAGCTCACACTCAATTTAGAAAAACTAAAAGAAACCTAATTGGCAAACGTTTGGACTAAAAGTATTTTTCAATGTTGAAATGTTCATTGAAGTCATTGAAAAATACTTCTTGTCTAAATATTTGTCAATGGAAGTATTTGGTTTGTTTTAGTACTGCTAAACGTATTAATATATGGAGGCCATGTTGGGAGTCATTGGAAAAGAATGTAATGGAAGCAGCTCTGTGTGTGTTTTTAGGCAATGGGACAATGAAAAGTTTACGCTTGTAGATACTGATAAAGTATTTTAGTCAGCTGAGCACAAGTACCTGTAAGCATGTTATAAAGGATATGATTAATTACTAATGAATTGATCTTATATAAAAAAATAATAAGCATATTATATTATAAAATATAATTATATAAATATGTTCTATTATAAGCAATATTAGACAGTTTGTTTCTAGATTGATCCTTAAGCTAAAGAGAGACAATTAAATATATAATTCAACATCTCTCAATAACAATAAACGCGGTGGGATTTTACAGGGGAATGAGATGGTATTGCTGCTGTTTATTCTGTTCCCTGGGTGCCCTGAGAGCACTGCTCATTGAGCAGCACTAGTGAGGAAGCAATGCTGGTTTCATCATGTGCTGCACATGATGTCCAGAGCAATCACAAAATCACAGGATGGAACTGAGCTTTCAGGGGTCAACCTCGGATCTCTTCAGACATTTTTCCTGGCTGGGTCCTATTTCTGTTTGGCTTCCAGCCACACATCCTGCTGAGGGTTAGGAACATATTTGGCTCTGCTGTTGAAACGAGAACACTTGTTTAATTTCCAAAACAAGTTTTTTTTTTTTAGTTTTTTTTTTAAAAGAAAAGTTACGACAGCACCCAACTAGTCAAAGCAAAGTGAAAATAACAATGTGAAAGTAAATGCCCTTTTTGCTTAAACTAAACTACTTGTCAATGATCCAAGCAAGCTGACTAGACATTGTTCCATTAGCCTGCAAAAGTCCCCTTATTAGGTAAAAGTGGATTTGAACAAAGTCTACAATACAGCAACATTTGTGAAAAAATACTAATAATATTTAGTATTGCTACTACTAAACCAGAAACAAATCTAATATATTCAGCCACTGTAATAAAGCATTGAATTAATGTACTATAATCTCTCTTTAGTTTAAAGAGGGGGGCAAAGTTATTCTTATATAACTTGAGACCTTTAAAACAAAGCAAAAAAAAACAATGACTTTGTAAAATTTCACCTTGTCTTTTTTTCTCCTTCTTACCACCCAGAAAGGTACTATTCTTTTGTCATAGTAATAAAATACTTATTATCTCTGGAAGAGGCAGCAATTTTGTTATCTAATCTTTTTTCACCAAAAAGGTTAGTTAATTAATCAGGAGCAAATTCTCATTATTGTTTCAATAGAATTAGAAAGACAAATCACCAGAGTATAGCTTAATAGGACAGGCCTGTGGTTTAACCAGCTTCATTTACATAAAAGTAGAGCCCTTGTCAAGCAGCTCTTAGTGAGCAAACAGCCTTGAGAACATAAGCCAGCAGATGGTCTGCTCCTGGTGTTAGCATTCCCTCCACTCTAATGTGTGTGATCCCATTACAACTCTGTATCCGTTACCAGGGTAACTGCTAAATTGCTGTGAAAGGCACAGTAATAAAGTAACCTGTCACACTGGCAATGAAAGCAGCAGAATTTTCCCGTTCACTGAACTCAACCTCCAACCACTACATACTGTATGCATTAATAGAATGGCACAGGGTCAGCATGCTGGACTAATGCAAATAGTGCAGAGACTGGAAGATTAATACAGAATTAGAAATGTATGGGTATCATTTATGGTGATTATTAATTTGTAATGATCAAACAGCACACACTAAGAAATTGTCAGAAAACGTATAAATAATCCAAGGAGATCATATTATAACAACAAAAATCAAGTGTATTCTACAGCCACAACTACACAAATGTATGAAATGCAGTTAACCCAAAACCTCCAAACCACAATGAAACAAAACAACACACCATATTTATCTTACAGCACAATGCAAGACATATTTCTAGGTTGGCCTGTCCCTTATTATAGAAATGCACGAAAACAAAACAGTTTAAACCTGTATTTCTGTAAGTGAACACGCCAGCGTAGAAATATGTCTTGCATTGGGCTTTAAGATAAATATTATGTGCTTTTTTTGTTTGTTTGTTTCATGGTGGTATTTGGGTTTTGGTTCAAGTGTATTGTATACATCTGTGTAGTTCACTGTTTGTGTGGCTGTATAATACATATTGTTTTTTGATATAATACGATCTCCTTGGATTATTTATATATTTTTTTATGATTTCTTAGTGTATGCTGTTTGATCGTTACACATTAGTATCACAGTTTAACCAAGAGCTGCTTTATGATATGTGAGCCAGGGCGTTCTGTACATTGCACCACTGGTTTCATGATGACTGCATTCCTTTTTGCACTCGACAGACTGCTGCAGCAATTCTGTCACCTTCTAACCATTACTTTATAGTATCCGTGTTGTATTTTCTAAACAAAGCTGTCAAGCTTTACTATGCGTGCTGTATTGACTCAATTACCACACCACCATTATTCTGTGATTGGAATTAAAACATACTGGCGTATAATGGATTTCTACTTGAGGTAAACAAAATAGCATAGCCTATGCTGGTACTTGGTCCCAATATAATAATCTGAGGGTTCTTTTAAAGGATGTACTAGCTGATGTTTTTTTTAAAAAAAATCAAAACTATTGCTGTTATGTGAAATGTAATTTAAACCTTACCTTTTTAGATCTTGCAATTGTGTATGTGTGTACACTGGTTGAGGCAGTCTGTAAAAAATAATTATGATATAAAATGGTAAAAGCATAATGTAGTAAAACATAATGAAAGCACGACAAATCACAGGGAAGTTTGTTAAAGCATAGAAAAGACAGCCCTTGTTTTCAACAGTCTCAACAACACTGAATGTCTAACCCATGCTTACAACAATTTGCTAAACTAATTCCTCCATACGTATTTTATTTGCATGGACAGAAAAACAGACTTTCTGGGAGTGGTGCCTGTACTGTGAAATACATTTAGTGTACATTAACAGGTTTAATGACAACAGGCTTGGTCAAGAACTTCCCAAAATATTTCAATTTCAACAAAATCAGGGGTTGAAACGACACTGCTTTTTGAATAACACCGTTTCCAAGTCTTATGGAATCATTTCATTTTACCTGAAAACATGTTTAATAGATTGGCACCCACACATAGTATTGTAAATAGTTATATATTCTGCACCGTGAAGTATCACAAAGAACTGTAGTGTAATCTGTGTAAATAATCAGTTTTTTTACATGGATTTATCAACATGCCTATGCAAGTAGCACCTCCCGACTGTAACGTTAGCACACTAATTCCAACTGGCCCTTATGTGAAAATAAGATGCTTAGATAATTCTTGACAAGAAAATGCCAGTTAAATGAGGCCTCAAAACAAAAATATGTTATAGTGTGCAGTAAAAGGCTATCATTACTCAAATCTAAATTGATAATTGTTTTTGATTTATTTTTGAAGCCAACATGGTTTTCAAATACAGCTTGTATTACACCACAAGAAAGCAAATAAGTTTACTGTCTAAAAATATCAGCTTGCGTTTACTTGACCTTCTACCTTGAGTAAGCAGAGTTTTAGTATTATCAGATGGTAAACTAAAATTTAAGAAAAACAAGCTTAGAGTGAGTTTTGAGTCATCTGAGGGATTACATAAAACATACAATGTTAACTGTAGAGGATTATTTTTACCTCAATTTAGCCAAGGTCCCTCCACACAACATACCATGCGTGTGACATTTGCCTCACGTATTTTGTCAGTGTAGTGCTGTGGGAATTCACAATAAGACCAAAGATTTTGCAGGACTCTATCTGGCAAGAGGAAACTGTCTGACTTAATCTTACCAAAGGCAGTGACCTTTCCTGTTTGAGGAGCACATTCACATTCCTAGCTGTTGCCTTGCTATATTAAACACTCCATACACAAAAAGTCATTTGGGATCCATTGCATGTGTGTGTGTGTGTGTGTGTGTGTGTGTGTGTGTGTGTGTGTGTGTGTGTGTGTGTGTGTGTGTGTGTGTGTGTGTGTGTGTGTGTGTGTGTGTGTGTGTGTGTGTGTGTGTGTGTGTGTGTGCGCACAAGCTATAATAAACTTGATTGGGTGTTACTATTTTCAGCTGTTACGTTCAGCCAATACCAGAACGTTTTGAAAAAAGAACAAAAAAAGGATGCCTAGTACAGCCATACAGTATGTGACAGTTGTGTGATCTAGATAGCATCTACAAAAAATAAGGATTCCACTTCATAGTGTTTAAAAGACACTAAGATTCCTAGGTTTATATCCAAGCATTGAACCAGTGATTAGGATGTGAAAGGCTTCATGTGTCTTTATCATTCCCTACCAAACACATTGCATGTCTATTTGGTGTATATCTTTTACATTATTTATAAGCTGGTTTGTTCTGAAGGTCAAGTTAAATAAAATTAAGAGAATGGGAGAAAAAAAGAGCGAGGGAGGTATCTATCTAAATACCATACATCGTACTAATGAGTCTAAGCTATTTCAGTTTCATAACTACTAATTTGTAATTGAACTTTACAATAAGCACTGAGCTAATTATCTTTTGGCAGATTAATTAGTCCACTTTTGAAATCATGAGCAGAACAATTTTCTAAGCGTACAGATGACAGGACCTTCTCGTTTTTGCAGGGCATAAATGAGATCCTGTTGGCATCAATAAGACAGTCACACTCAGCCATAAAACGGATTGTGTTCCTTGGTGGTGAAAATTCTCAATTTCCAAGTGTGAGCTCTGCAGAATGATAGATGAACGTTAGCAATGCAGCAGCCAGTGCTCTTTAATCTGTGTCAAGCGATATTCATTCTGACGCTGTCTCTAAATTATTCATTTTCTTAAGGCGATCAATATTAATAATCTGATTTGCTTTTTGGCATTTTTAGTCACATTTCTGTTTAACTGCCTGTAAATAAAGGTCACTCAGTGACACCCTGCTGCTATTTAGAATCTCTTGTCCTTAATTAATTTTTAACACGTTTTTCCTGTGTGTGAGTATCAGTTGCATATGAAACCTGCAATTAATTGAATGCTTGGCCTGGGTTTTAGCCCATCTGTGTTAATAGTCCTCTTGTGGCTGTTCAACATATTTTCTATTAGGATGTAAGGACTGTGTTCACAATATGGCAATACCTTTTTGATGACATAAATGTGACTTTAATTTTACTGTAATTACACATAAACTTATGTACTGCTATATTTTTTTATATGGTAAACATACAGTATTTCTGTAATTTTATGTAACTCTGTTTTCCATATTTTGGGATAATGCAGCATAACTAAGCCACAGAAAATACAATATCCTGATTTGGGGCTAATTGTATCTAGTTATGCATTTGTATATGAGTTTATTTCATGTGTGCATGCATTTAAAAAAAAAAATAGTCAAATAAAACACAACCAGACAGATGGAGAGAATATACTGTGTATATATATATATATATATATATATATATATATATATATATATATATATATATATATATATATATATACATATATATATATATATATATTGTTGCCATGGCAACTGACCAAAAACACAGGAGTAATTTGTATATTTATGAACCCAAATTCATTTTTAGTTGGAGAAGGGTGTGCAGTATAATCTAGGTAGGCAGATTCCCAATTACTCCCACTTTCACAACTTGAAGGCCAGATGCAAAGCTCAAATTTCATGGTTTCAACACATTTTTAATGTCATGTATAAACTCTCAATCCACCCAACATTTAGGATTATCGTTCTCTAAATGTCATACCGTACTTTATCTGTCACACTGTCTCCAGTCTTCACCAGCTATGTGAACTGCAGTAGCTGAAGAACAGAAAGAATGTTGCCGATTGACATTAGTTATGCTGGAGTTTATCAGTGATTACCTATTTTAAACCCAGGAATCAAGAGGTAAATTAAATGTACTCACCTCTGACCTAAACCAACTAGAAATAATGTAATCTATTCCAAATAATTAAAGTTACACTTGGCATTGCTCATACATACTGTAGAGGAGTTATAATTTTAGTGAATGAAATCATTACACAGGAAATTAGATCAAGGTTATTTCTTGCATGAATGTGCAGTTACATTAAAATCTGTTTTGTTTGCTTCTACTGTATCACTCTTTTTTTACCTTATGGGCAATGATGTCATTATGTAGTCTTGAACCATTACAGCTAAGATAATACCACACTGCTTTTTTCTTATTCTGTGGCTTGTTCTTATATGGGTTGGTATCTCTTGTATGGCTCTCTATCTTCCACAAAATATTGGTAGTCGTGTATCTGTTTTTCAAAGACACTTTACTCAGACAGAATCAAAAATAATTTATTCCATTACAAGTAAAAAATACAAATAAAAAAAGCAAAATTGTATAACTGACACAAAATGAGGCATAAAAAAAGAACTGTTATTATTTTTATAAATCAGGAAGTTCTCTCCAGTTTGTGGATCCTTGCTGTTCTTTCTTTACAGAGCCTAATGTAATGTGCAAGCAGGACCACTGGAGAGCAAGGTATTAGGTCCCATGCCGTCGTTCAGGAGACTGTGCTGCTGCTTAGGCTCGAGGAAGGAAGGGAAGGATTCCTCCTGTTCAAGTCCTAAATCTTCAAGCATTTGTTTCAATGAGCTCGCAGCCAGAGGAAAGAGGACCAACTGGCACTTGCTCACAAAGACCTGCTGTGGGCCACATGATCCCTTGGAGCAGAGCCACATGTCCTAATTAATATTTCAGGCTCCAAATGGGGTCTTTAAGACAGTTACTTTGTCTTTGTGACTGCACATCTAATCAGTCCAAGTACCAGCACAGCTCATTGTCACAAAGGATGAGATGTACTTGGAGTGGCATTGCAGTCCTCTAGAGTTTGCACTCATTTTTACAAAATTGTACAAAATAAAAAAAAAATTAAAAAGAATTTGCTTCAAATTTTGCAGATTATTAAGGTGATTTTGCCATCCATAACTTTTAACAATCGATCACATAACCCCAGTAAAAGTTGCTTACTGGTTGACAAACATTTTGACAAAAGTGTATTTTTCACTTGTACAGTATATTGTTTATTTAATTCTGTTAATAAACCATCCTTTCCTCCATGCTTCCAACAAAACGCTCTGGGCCAGAGTTGAACCTCAGTATGTTTGTGATAATTTGTAAGAGGAAATGAATCATTAAACAGGGCACTTTCAAATATAAACAGAGCCTCAGATTATGCACTGTCAAAATTAGAGTGGACTAATAAATTATATTTTCAATTCTGCAGGGTTTACATGACTGTGTCATAATAATGCTTTACACATTTCTGTATCTCTTATCACAATATTTAACCTTGTGGTCATTATTCTGTGATTCATCTCATCCATTTGTTTTCCTTGGAAAGTGTTGAGACCATTCCCATTTATCTTCAGTTTAGATATTTTTTATTCTTGGTTTTGTAGCTGTATTTAGTGACTAGTCTACCTATTCTTTTTCTTTTTGCTTCCCCTATCTACATTTTTGCAAACTATATTGATGTATTTGATATTTATTCTCCTCAATCATAAAATTGTTCATGTCACACAACCATTTGGTAACTGCAAGGAGTATGCTTTTTGAAAGGCTATTACATTTTCTGAAAGTTGGACACCCTGCGTTTAATCTTCTGTCCTGGTCACGGTCATTCTTGACATGCTGATTGCATTATTCCCATCTACCATCTTTCTTACATAGTGATATTTTTTTCTAAGACTGTAGTAGCTTTGGTCTCCTTCCATGATCATCATCTGTTATCTTAACCTTTCTTCATTTTGTTACCTCTTTAAACTCAGCCCTATTTCTGCCTGTTTTTCACTGTTTTCATTTATGTATGTGTAACTACTGGATAGTATGTGCTGCATGCATTTAACCTATATCAAATGAAAGGCCACACAATTTCCTTTCATATTATATGAATTGCAACAGGGTCAGGCATACTATATATAGTAGAGATGAGAATATATGTAAAAAAATAAACTAAAAGCTTTTCCAAAAAAATCATGTTTGGTCACTGCTTTATATTTTGGAATCCTAAATTTAAGTTATTTTTAAGTTAAGTTAATATATTTAAGTTATTTTTAAGTTAATATGAAATAAACATGGGGGGAAATAAATGAAGCAAATTGTGTGAAAAAAAACTTTTATTAGCACTTTTACCAAGCAAGCATACTCACAACTCTCTCTCTTTCTCTCTCTCTCTCTCACTCTGTCTCTCTCTGGTCTGTAGCTTCTCTAACAACCTAGCTAGGCAACCAAGGCATTGGAAATGTCTAAGCCTGGTCTTTCAGAAGATATCTAATCTGATTGGATGGGCTTTGTATTTTTTGTTCCAGGCATTGAAATACACCCACTGATCTGACACGTCTCACAGGACTGTACTATTGCATTCTGGAGGCTGTAGTTTTCTCTCTGAACTATGTATACGGGAAAGCTGAGATTTTAAGCTTTCCAACGATATGACCCGCTTACATCTGGCTGCTGAAGTGACAGAGTAATCGACTCATAACGAAACCTAGCAGGTCCTAGCAGAAAAATGCACTCTCTTCTAGTCATTACATCACTTCCTTAAACACCCACAGTTCCCTTCCAAAGACTGACCTGGAGCAACCTTGAGATTAGAATCCTATGAGGTCTGACTGATTGTTTAGATAAAGATGATCTACAACTAAGAATGCAATCCTGCTTGCTCTGTCTGTCTTTTTGAATCAATTGTTTCCATAAAGAAGCTTGTTAAATCTTTACTGCTTTTAATTGATTGTAGTTAATTATCCAAGGCCTTTTAGTCCCTTAATGAGGGTGATGGCTTATTGTACCAGAGTAAATAATCCAGATAACTCTTCCAACTGCTTCTTTAACTGTCTTAATTAAAATTCACCAGGCCTTTCCATGTCCTTGATTAAGGTGTGATATTAATTAAACTGTTCTCCTGCTATTTTAAAAGGGTTCAGCGTTCACTCGTTTACCGTTTTATTACCAGAAATAGGCCTCTACTCACAAAGTTTACAAATTGTTTTTGTACATGTGTTTTGTTTATAAATAATATTCTTATAAAATGGATAAAATGAAGTCGCCAACTGAGGAGATATGGCTTAATTTCAAAACAAATCAGACCCATTTTCTCAAACTGATAGAAAACAAAGACTAACAAAACTATATACCAATTAAATAAGTTGGAAGAATTTCAAAATTGATAGATGCATAAAAATGATCGATTTTGTAAAATTTTAAAGTACAATAACTGCATTTTAAATGTTTACGAGTTAATAAAATCTTTAAATAAATGCATGTAATTAAATACATATTAAATGTGAATAAATAAGGAAGCAGTGCACATAAAGTAGTTTGAACATATTGCAGGGGTCCTTGGTGTGCAGCCCCTATAGAATTATCCAGTCTTTTGGGCACAAGTTTCCGGCTTTTCATGGAGCAATTCGCACTCGGCTGGGGGTGTTTGTTTGACCGTGATAGGGAGGTTGCTTTGCTAAATTCAATCTTTGAGAGTTAGTTTGTTATTGACTTGCTTTGGGTTTCCATTACAAGACCACCATGTTGGAGTTAAGATTACTTAAAATAACAAGCATTAGGAATGTGTTAGCGTAACTTGTGTGTTCACCATGTTTGTTTGATTAATAAATACAAAACAAAAGTAAGATCATTAGGATATTTAAAATGCAATACAAAAGTAACCTTTCATTTTAAAATAGAATAACACAGTAGTGCACTTTTTCAGTTTCCCCAGTGAGTTTTCTTTCCCAAAACTTAACCATCAGCCCCCATTAACAAAAGTAAAGACATACCAGCTGTTTTGCTGTTGTCTTATTACATTGTTTACTCAAGTAAAAGATCCTCACCTGTTTTGTGGTTTTGTACAGTTGTAACACTGGCAAGTTAACCTAACTGTTATTTATGTAAATGTATGATAGATGTTAGCAGTTTTGCAGTGGTAAACAGCAGTGTACAACACACTTGTGCAAACAAGACATTAAAGGCAATGCTCTTATCTGTCCCTGAAGAATTCCACAGATAAAGAGGTTAAGAGTGATGTTGCGTTTGTAGATACATTGATTGTTGTTTCTATGGAAATGGCTGAGACAGAATCCAAGTATTTCAAACTTGAATAACATGTCTTGTCATTCATTGCTTAATGTTTGAGCAGAAAGTCACACCTACATCAGTGCCAGGAGAAGTTAAACAAATATCTATCCCAATTAAGACATTGTTATGCTTGTTTTTCTATGTTGTGCAAGCCAACATTTAAAAAAGGGTCTTCATAACAGATGCGTGTGCATTGTGATCTTTCATTTAGAACTACACTCCCAAGATAATCTCTAGAGCTTTTTAGGACTTGTTTTGAACAGATTGTTTTACACACATGTGTTAAAGGTGAAAGAGCATGCACTTCCTAGCTGTGCTCTCACAATACAAATAAAAATCAAGGAATACATTTGTCTGGCCTAATCCATTATATATGTAACTATAGATCAGGCTTTGTTGACTGATATATAAAATGAAAACATACAAGAATTGTGTGAGTTTGCTGTTTGAATCCTGTGAATCTGGATTCACTGCATTCTTTTTCTGAAGAGGAAACATGAGAGAGGAATGATATTGTCAGTGGCACTAAGTTAGAGAGCACTAAAATGGGTTGAACTCCAAAACTTGACCTAGAATCACTAATTAAAACTGGATTAACTCTATGTGTCTGCAAGGCTAACAATAAATCACACAGCAATGCTGTTTCAAAGGCCACCAGCAAGTTTTCCACAATCAGCCTCATGACACATGGACATCGAAGGGTTTCCTAATTCTAAGATAACCTATAAAGATGAACACTTACTTAATGTAATTTTTACTAACACATATCATTAGATAGCTAAATATATACTCCACAGTGTACAACTAACAAAATAAATATTATCTGACCCAGTGACTCAGGCTCACTTTTCAGTAAATTCTGCTTGCGGAATATACTTTTTTTTTTTTAATCTCATTTAGAGCCAGCATGGCTGAATCTTTATTTCACTTGACTGGGCTGAAATTTATGAAGGGATAACATTTGTGTTTGGTATTTTGCTTTGGCTTTGGCTGACATATTCAAAACTATTCTATTTTATGTCCATTCTTAATAGAGGAGAAGTCTGCTATAAAATATCTCTATTAACTGACTGCCTCAGGTACCGACAGATACATGATTTAACAGCTTCAGTAAACAGACACGCATATAGCTTGTTAATAGGCTTGTTAAAAGCCTTTGGCAGCTGTAGGACATAAGGAGATTATTGAGGTTTATGTGTCAGGCTGTCTTTTTCGCAACTGCCACTGTAATTGTCATAAACAAGCATTTCTGTTAGAACTAATTAGTGCAATGGGAAAAAATACTTGACTTTAGCCAACTCAGCAAATGAACCATTTGAAGCCATTATGGCCATGAGATAAGCAAGTCCCATATTTATATTAGGAAAAACAAAAATAAATATTGTTAGTGTACATGTACGTTTGAGCATAATGTGTTAATTATAAAGTATGTTTATCAAAATGAAATAAAAAGGATTTAGATTTAAAAGCTGTTACACTAATAAAATTTTGATTACAAGTGCAAAGGTTAGAGGTTCACTATAAATAATACACTGCGATCTAAGGAAAAGACAGCACAGTAAGACCAGTCTGATTTGTCATGAATAATTTACCACTGCTTTGGAAAAAAAATGACATTCTTTATTTCATCTGCCACATGAATGCAAATGTTAAACGATACTGTATAAATTAAATCTTGGCCTGCAGTAACAGTGAATTTATGATCTTTCAGCCTTCAAATTACACAGAAGTCTTTAAAACAGCATGTGTTTATTATTTGTTTTTAACATCTTTTGAAGACCAGCATTTTCACTACACTGTGCCAAAGTGCAGATTAAGTTAAAGACATGCATACAGCACACTGTAAGGAGCACGACGGTGTGCAGTGCATGAAAGAATCAATTGCTGCAAACATAACAGACAGTTACCATGAGAGCAAAGCCAGCTTCAAATCAAACTGCTGACTGATAGGGCAAATTGTAAAACTAAGAGATTATATTTCCCTTGGAGATATATTCATACCTTCCTTGGCATAAATATTTACATATTGTCTGCTCTGTCAAAATCTTTCTCTGTCTAATGAACTGTGATTCTTTTAGGTATGAAAAATCTGCTTGTCAGTCCCTGTCTTTACTGAAGCAAGGGAAATTGTTTCAAACATTGTATACATTATTCACTTAGCTGTCAGTGCTTCACATTGAGATTATTATCGGTCATCTTCATAAAAACGAGTATTACATTTTAAAACACTTTTTTTGGCATATCTTGGTATATCTTTTTTTTTTTTCCTTAGAGGCTTCTGCTCTCTGCCAAAACATGCTTGCTTCTTTTACTCTTAGTCCAAAAATAATCCAGTTTTAAGTAGATGTAATTCCTCCTCAGAAGAGAAACAGCCTTGCCAAATCTTTGCTGCTTGACACATCACTGAGGTTTCCATTTACTGCACAGCTGCAGTGAATTTAAAACCTGGTGCTTGGCCAGAGTGTGATACCTGCTGAGAGCTGTCTGTAATGATAAACATAAAGCTGCCTGCAGCACAGGGCTCAGGCATAATGGATGGCCATGTCTCAACTAGACCACGGCTAGGCCTACACAAACCATTAATCCATTGGCTATGTATTAAACTTTGCAAAACACACGCACACACACACACACCCACCCACGCACGCACACACACACACGCCCACACACCCACGCAAACACAACCTCCTCCCCACACACACACGCACACGCACACACATTAAGTACAGTGAGACTCAAAATCATCTAGCAACTTTATGGAGAGAGGTGGCTGTAAATACTTGTCACAGTATGTAGACATTTAGATTTATTACCTCAACTGTATTTTGCAAATAGTCCATAAAGTCTGGCTGCATCACTATGTATTCATTACCTGTTATTACTTTATCAAAAACTTTGATTTAATTTTGCATTCTAATATATTTCAGTTTGTGAAATGCATATATAGAATGAATTCATACAGGAGTTGACTTGTTCTGGATAAAAAAAAAAAACTGTTCACTTTTATTTATTCATGTAAAAAGTATACATCTACAGTATGTACACGTATGTATGTAGGGCTTGAATTTTTGGGGTTTTATTTTTTGTTCAGTTCGGGGAGGGGGGGGGTTATCATTTTTTGGCAAAATCGGTTATTTTCACTTACTCAAAATAAACACTGCTCAAACATATCAATTTTCAGTTTCTACACATTGAATGTACGTTTCACCAATACATATACAAACATTAACTTCCTGTGTTGAAGTGAGGACGTCCACATTAGGATTCCGGCAGTGTAGACCCGTGGATGCATTTTGAATCCGAGAATTGTGAGTAGTAACAGATTTCTTTTTACGCCCGTTACCACACTCGTATCTATCACACTACAGTTTGTGTTTTTTTTTCTGCCCACCCCATCGTATGACTATAGTGTACTGTGGTAATTAATTTCAACATACAAGAAGTTATTTAAATATTTTTACTTATTTATATTTAAGATGAAACATTCATCATGGTACTCTGATTAAGGTTTAATATATATTACTGGAAGCATAACTGTACAGCAGTTTTATCTTTACATCACTGAATAAAACTGTAACGCCATAAAAACCAATTGGCAATGCCATGTTGGTTTGTTTGGGGTCGTGGTCGTTAAGCCCGTTGCTAAGCAAATGATGCGTATTACATAGTGCACAAAATTGATGATTGGTCAGTTGCAATGTCTTTACACACTGCCCGGCTTCTGAAAGCTGTTTTCTTTATGTAGAAAGAGAAGTAGTGAATGATTGACATAATTGTAAATATGTTTCCAAAACCCACGTTTATCAGTTTAAAAAAATAAAAACCGAATCTTCTAAGGTCTTCGGGGTGGTTTATTCGGTTATTATCAGTAAAAACTAAAAACGTCAAGCCCTTATATATATATATATATATATATATATATATATATATATATATATATATATATATATATATATATGTATGTTTCATGTGGCACAAAATGCTTTGCATATCGTCAAACCACCCGTCAAAAGAGGTGGTACGTGCAAATTTTCTACCATTTTTTAAATCGGGCTGTTGTCAACGTGTGAATCGTCCACAAGTGAAATGCTTCAATCAAACCACTTGACCTGCTTCACTTCAAGGCTTCAGTTGCGCATTCTCTGATCAACATGGGCAATGTAGAGTAGTGAACAAGAGGTCGCCCCTCTGAAAACATAACACCACCCCCAATAAAAAAAGAGCACCAGCCATGACAGTTGCGAGAGAAGTGCGATACCATGAAGTTGGCACTCCCTGGTCAGAAAAGACAGACAAAAAGATCAGATGTCATAACTCTGCATGCAAAAAGACCAGGTTCCGATGTGGGAAACGCAGAGTACCCATCTGCCCAACATGTATGGGACATTTCCACAAGTAAACAGGAGCAATTTTGGGTCAAGTACCTTTTTCAAGAGTACAGCAGCAGCAGCAGTGTCCCACCTGGGAATTAATTATTTTTTATGCATAGATTCTGGTTCCTGTTAATACAGTTGGCTATATTTTATTGGATCAATTTTTAGGGTAAAGTACCTCCGTGCTCAGGGCTATAGCGGCAGTAGTATCCACACCTGGCATCTGACCCCATGACCCTGTGGTCTGTAGTTCATTTTCTTAATTACTAAGCCACAATGATATTTCTGTAAATAGTTTATGTAATTAAATAAATGTTACTAAAATACTGATTGTGTACGTGTTTTGTGCATAGAATGTAAGCATTTGTATAACCTTAATTGTGCAGTGTCCTCAAATGAGGACATATGAATAATTAATTAATCACGCTATAGAATTAAAATTTTTTTTTTTTTTAATATATCCCCATTGGAAGTATAATACAAGAGGATTTTTTTTTTTTACCATTTAAAGATAATTTGTGCATGAAAGGGTTAAGAACTGTATCAGTACAAATGGAATTAGAATGTATTTTTTAATTTATTTTTTAAAGACTATATCCGTTGACAGTTCTGGACAATTACATTTTACACTACATTCAGATTTTTTTTTTTCCCTGGACCCACCGCATTTTATCTCATTAGATAAGAAACAGTGGTGCTTATACTGTAAATTGTGAGAAATTTATGAGTACCATGCCATCTTTCAAGTAATAGAAGCCTTTCATCTCCCGCTGATGCAAGCAGTGTAATTCATTTTAAAGGTGTTATAATCTTTTGTCAAAGTAAAACAAAAAAGAATTTGCTTTAATTATTTTGTTCACACGCTTTGTAATTTACCAGATTTATTGCGATTATGTTTGAGTTCACATAGAAAAATGTAGGCCACCAGAATCTCTAATAAACCACCACAAAATCTCTAATAGACCACCACATTTGCTTGGCTGGTGGTATAAGTGGCCATCTCGTCACAAAGTTAATTTCAAGTCGACAGAATCACCCATAAACCTCTTCAGTAAAAAAATGTTCCCTGTGTGTGAACAACTAATATGTTTTAAGAGTACTAAATCAAAGTTATTTAAGAACAGCTCCTGTCACAGAACGCAATATAAACAGTTAGTCCATACTTTAAAATTGAAGAAAGTATTTGTATTATATATTACTCCTATTGGCATATGGTTACAGCAGAAAAATACTGATATGCCTATGAAAATGATAAAATTGAATACATCTGGATGATTCTTTCACGATTCTTTCAGAAACCATGTTGTGGTGAAGACTCAATGAGTGAGATGTTAGCACCCACAAGAAGAGAGAAAGAGACAGTGATTGTGCATGTAGGCTATGGAATAGGGTAGGGGTTAGAGGTCATCTTGGATTCATTGGGTTGCTACTGGATTAATCACCCTGTCCTGTTAAAGTATAGCAGCCTCCAGTGTGTTTATTTATTTCATCTGATTTATTTTATTTAGATTCAATTTACTAGCACATTCGATGACTTCATTCTCACTGTGTTCCGCATCATTCAGTCAATCATTTCTCTTCATTACTGCTACCTTGTATTGAAAGGTGCTTTTCTGCATTACATCCTTCAGTCTTCATAACTTCACAACCTTACTATTCCTGGTAAACAAAGATTTATCCATATTTTCTAGTATCATGTCTACTTGGTTAGACGATTAAGCGTTTCTATATGATATTGATATGACTGAAGGCTTTTGAAACTGGTGAGCACTCCTAAATAAGTTCAATTAAAAAAGAAGCATTTAGCAACAATAGCAGCCATTTTTTCTTTCTTTTTAAAATTACTGATTAAAAATGTTATACTCTGTGTCCTACACAAAAGGTGAGGTAC
This sequence comes from Acipenser oxyrinchus oxyrinchus, assembly GCA_030684275.1. Taxonomy (NCBI): domain Eukaryota; kingdom Metazoa; phylum Chordata; class Actinopteri; order Acipenseriformes; family Acipenseridae; genus Acipenser; species Acipenser oxyrinchus. The sequence continues at coordinate 90,095,346 of CM060247.1, forward strand.
AGATTATATCATATACAAATGTGCCTTACTATCCCGATGTCTAATGCAGTTGAGCGCAGCTTTCTGATATCAGTGATTTCACGATTTCTGTAACATGTACCCATTGCTGTGTAATATGTAGTTCTCCGTGAAAATTTAAGAGAATAGTGTACATTTTCATATTTTAAATAGTTAAAATAAATACAGCAAACAGAAGCATTTAGCAATGGTGGCCTACACTGGGCAGCAGTCTGGAGTAGTGGTTAGGGCTCTTGACTGGAGGGTCATGAATTCAATCCCAGGTGGGGGACATTGATGCTGTACCCTTGAGCAAGGTACTTTACCTAGATTGCTCCAGTAAAAACCCAACTGTATAAATAGGTAATTGTATGTAAAAATAATGTGATAAGGACGTCTGCTAAGAAATAAATAATAATAATAATTGATTGGCAGATTACCATCATTATTTGTTTGTCTGGTCATGTATTTAAAGGATAAAGTGAGTTTCTTCATTTAAATCCCTCGCTGAGACACACTTGCTAATTATAGCATACTGGTCTGGTTCTGGTTAATAGGATGATTAGCTGATATTAAGCCAAGTCTTTAAGTATATACAGCTGAAGTCAAAAGTTTACATACCCCAATGGAAATTTAAAATTTCTCAAAAACAAAGAATTCTAGGAAAAATCTTTTGAAGCAAAGGTTTTGCTTTTGTGGATGAGGAAAAAAAAATGCTGAAATAAATAATTGTAGACATCTATTTCTTTTAACTTTTTTTTCCTCATCCACAAAAGCAAAACTTTTTCCACAAAAGATTTTTCCTATAATTATTTGTTTTTGAGAAATGTCTATAAATATCAATTTCAATTGGGGTATGTAAACTTTTGACTACAAATGTATGTCTTTAAAGGCAGCGAGATCTTCAATGTAATCATATACTATACCTTACCCAGCTTATATTTACAGTCTAAAGTGGAAACAGTTTCGCAGAAGGCTTTAAAGACAATGTTATTGGTTAATTCATAAACACAATAGTTTACATAGCACCAGGCGTGCATGATTCCTTAACCAATAAATAACGGCTGCTATCCAAACAAATACAAAGAGCAATAGGTTTTGAAATTGAAAAACCGAAATATTTTGCCTTTCAAGTCAAAGCACGTATGTATTACACTGATTTAAATAAGAAGGCGAGAGAGAGATTTTTTTAGTTTTTTTGTCATTTTGCAGTAAGAACAGCAATATTACACTTATGGGTGTAAAGCTTTAAAATGGCCCCAATATCTGCCTGAACATCCTAGTAGCCAGTATTTACTAATATCCATTTGTTACAGACAACACTTAGGCTTATCACTTTCTCACATGTGTATTGAGTGAGGTCACTGCATAATCCATACCTGTCAGATACAATACTGATTTAACAAGGGCGTTTAGCAGACAGGAAGTTAAAGCATACAGACCACACAATCACTATTTTGCCACTAAAACCTTTACGTACAATTCAAAGTTAAAAACATATAAGGTTTTCAGATCTCTCCAAAAAAAAAATATATATATATAATAATAATTACAGCGTGTGTCACTGGCAACACAAAAGTTACACAGATGTTTCTGAATATGGAGGAAGAGGAAGTATTCAATTATGGATAGGGCGATATTTTATCACGGTAAAAAATGGCCTATTTCACATTTCACGATTAAACATACTATGTATTAAAGAAAAAAAAAACAACGTTGTCACATTCAAAATGTATCACTTTCTCTAAAATGTATCACTTTCTCTAGAGTTATTATGCAACCCTTTATTATTACTGAGCAACACACATTGCTGTGTATTGCCAGACTTCTATTATTTACTGCTTTGACATCAGACCATTGGAATATAAATAAAAGAAACCAATTTTTTTCTTGAATGTAATTTATAGGTAAGAAACCTGAAATGAAAATAGATAACCTACTGTTAAAACATATCCGCAACATTACAGATTTACATTCCAACTAAACACATGGCTTTCTTGGACAGATAAACAACATATACACAACAAAGTTAGCTACAATAACTTACTGGAATGATATTTTCTGTTGGCAATATAGTGTATTACTGTAAGATGGTATTTATGTGTTTCCATTTCCCACAGAGAGTTGAATTTGATGGGGTTCTGTTTCCCTTAAAGCGTGTAATGTGGATGCATAACATTCTTCTTCATTAAAGGCTCTTTAAAACAATGTTAGTGTTGGTGGTGCTGTTCAAATAGATTAATTTACTCTCATTAACTGACCTTGCGACATCACATTAACAGTAAACAGGAATTAGCCTTAGCATTTAGTATTTGTATAAGATTCCCCTGGAATCCTGGACATGCAAATGACAGCTTTAACATAATAACAATGTAAAGTTGATAAACCATGGTTGTAATTATTATACACAATGATTCATAAACAACAGTGCAATGAAAATGAAAAGATTCACAAGTACATAGAACACTCTTGTGTGATGTGCCTTGGCCTTTTCTCATTTATGCATTTTGTATTGACCATTCAAATCCATATAATATAATAACAATATTATATTGGCCTTGATTTTAAATAAAGGGAAACAGGTATATTAACCATTCATAAGATTAGGTTGAGGAAATATTTAAACAAAAGATATTCCAGGAGCATCCTGTGCTTCAATTACATTAATTTTCTTAAAGGAAAAAATACTCCAGGTGCATCCAGAGGAAAGTGACTAGATCAGTGACAGGATGCAGGATCCTTGCTGCCCATAGGCTCTGCAATCTTATGAAGTAATAAATATATATATATATATATATATATATACCTGCTTAGGCTACAGGAGATAAAAACAGAAAGTTCACTTCATTAGTCAAGACATACATGGCTGTGCTTCCCCGGTCCCAGGAACTCTGCCACATCACATTACCTGGGATTGGAACCAGGGCTGCGTTCAATAAGCACAGCGCTTTTTTGTGGCGCTACGAGGCAGAAGTTAGGTCTTATTGAACGGTATGTTAGCAAACGTTTTCAAAAATGGCGGACAAAGTTGCAATGGGGTTAGTTTTGCAGGAGTTTCTGGAAGATAGACAGCATCATGCCTACATGACAGTATACTCAACAACGAATACTACAGCGTTAGCTCAAATAGTCCAGTGAACTCAAATAGTCCAGTGAGGGTAGAAAATGACGTTGAGAATGTTGTGATATAGCCTAATACACCGATGCTGCATTTAAAGCTCATTTTCGGATGGAGCGAGCAACATTCGAGGTAGCCTATGTCATGTTTTATTTTAATAATACTAATAGTAATAGTAATAGCGTTTAACATTACTATCTTTAGTAACGTAATACAAATACTACAGTATGTGACCATAAGTTTATATTTATTTACAATAACATTTATAAATGTGTGCAGCCATTACAAAACATAAGGCTGTTTGCTTCTTGTACACATGAAAACGTACGAAAAACGTCACTTCTTTAAAGCAAACAAGATTTACACATTAACAATGACTACAAGCATAGACAATAATGTACTTAACACAGATATTTTGGTCAAATGTGACTGCACTTTGCACACTGGTAGTTCACCTCTGCCATTTTGACTCGCCCACAGAGTCAACTCCAGAGAGTGTTAGCTAACGTTACAGAGCGCTTTTTTTAACAGGGCGTTCCACAAAAAACGGAACATTTTGTAGCGCTCTGGCTATTGAACGCACCCCTGGTTTACCGCGTTCCCCTCCCCCCAGCCTCCTAACAGGCCGACTCCTGCTGGTGGAAGGTGAACTTTTCAGTGCAGGGATTTCATCTACCCATCACAGTGCCATTGTGAAATGTTCTCATAACCGAAATTAAAAAGTATAAACAATAATATATTTAGATATGGATTGCACCTTCAGGTCTACAATAAAACAAAAAGGAAATACGTGCTGGGGCATTTTTTTAATCAAATTTCTTAATTTCTTATGTATTCTGTGAGTCTGTACCTTTTGTTATTATAATTTATTGGACACTGCATGTTGGTTTTCCAAATGATATCTCTTCCCAATCTGTATCTCACATCTAAATGAATGCATTGCATGGTATTGTAAGAAACTAGATGATCAATTTAATTGGGTTCACAAGGACAAACTAAAGAAAGGCTCTGGAGAGCAGAGAGAGAATGTAAGAGCTGGCTGATCTTTCCTCTCAGCTATGGGCTCAAGAGGCTAATGTGATATTATGTTGACCATGTGCATTTGAGGAGCGCATAGACAGTTACCAAGGGGAATGTTTTTTCCTTGCAATTAGGTTATTACATCAGAGCTTTTGTAGCTGTGCAGTGCAGACAGCATTTCTACTTACTTATCTTTTTCACTCCTGCTATCAAGTCATTTTTAAATAATTCCAGAAGATTGTGCCTGTATCATTTCATAGGTCTTAGATTTTCGTTTTTTATCTTTAAAAAAAAAAAAATTCAGAGTTTATTTTTCATGTATTAAAATAGAGATAAAATTGGTAAAAAAAAACAACATTTTTTTAATTGGAAAAAACTCAGTATACACACTTTACATGTGGAATATGATGCATAGCAGTTCTAGTTTCTGATTAAGTTTAATGTCCCTGGCATGTATGATGAAACAGAATCTGTGCCAGTCGAGGCCACATTTTCCCAAGTTAGCTGGTACTTTGCGAACGTTTGAGCAATCGCTGTGCTGACGGAAATACTATCTGCAGAAGGTATGAACATGACAACAGCACAAAACAAGCCAGGTTTATTCGCCTTGAAATCATAAAAAGAAAAGAAAATTGACTGAACTGGACAGTGCAAGCCACCGGGAGACGCATCAAAAATCACTCTGGACATTTCCATCAATGCGTTCCATAAGTTTACCAGCTAAAGCATCACCATTTTCTCTCAAATATTTACATTAAGATTGTCAGCGTTAGGCAGTGTTTTAGCTGAAGGACAGTACTGTCGCATGAAGTCCCAATACACACCTCTCTGCTATAAACAGTGGCTGTTCAGCAAAGCACAGAGCTCTGACAAACTCATTAACACAGCCATTAAAGCGAGTGTAAAAGCCGCATAAATTGATTGCTTGTCTCTCAGTTCACTTTCTTGTTTTAGTTTAATATGTCGCTTATTTTTCAGTATGTTCTTTTATTGTCAGTGCGAACATGTACCTCAATGCAACAGTATTTGCAACGCTATGCATCCTCTGCCTAACCTGACCCACTTCTGCTAGTTTTACTTTTTGTATATTCATAAACTGATTTACGTTTTCTCCCCATTTCTCATCCACTAAAAATACCGGAAATGTGGAAGACTACCTAATAATTCCTCTTCCAGGAAGACACCAAATTACCTAATTTACAAACCCATAAATATCCTGTTATAAACCCACATGTCTCCTACCTGATTGTGCTACAGCAAGCACAGCTAGCTATGCAAACATACATTTTGAGAGGTATCAAGATACTACTCTGAACAATAATTTAACTTACTTTCTTTAAAATAATTGCTTCTTTCTATTTTTATATTGCTAAAATTGTTTTTTGCAACAACAAAAAAATACTGTTAGAGTGACTTGCGGACTTGGACTAAGAACTGCCAATCTAATCATTATACATTATATACTGGTGTTGAAAGCGGAGATTATATTATAAACACACAGAAATATGGTTAACCCTTATAATTTATGTCTGACCTTACAAATCACACGCAATGGGCACATTTTCAGATAACACTTTTACATTACCACAAGAAAAGGTTTTCACTGTATCTAGGTTATTGGGTCTACAATATTTAATGGATACAAATATAACAAACTTTTTGTATTTATAGATATTAGAAACTAAAGCAACAAAGACATTTATTTTATTATTATAATTTCTCAAACATGGTATAGTAGGTGGTATTGTTCTGTATTTGTGTTTTAGTCTTATTGATCTAAAGGATCCATTGTAGGTAATCAATTATTTAAAGATTTATTAACAAATCAACAGTCTCCAAAGTCCCCTCATCATTTGCAAAATATATTTTCCTTTCCCAGATATTATTTGACTCGAGTTTCTGGCTTCCTATATTTCAGGTATAAGGAGCCCCACTAGTAGTAAGTTTCATTGGGCCCTAATCATAAAAGTACTTGCCGACTGCCGTAATAAAACGAATTTCATTTAAAACTAACAAAAGTCATCCATATTGCTATTCATAAAATGATCTGAGCAAACGGGCGACTGTCGCAAAGCACTTTATTAATGGGTATTGTGAAAGATTGCACCACTCACAGGTTCGTGCCCCTTTAAAAATACGACCCAGCAACAACAGAAATGGATTTTCTAGCGCAGTTGCGCTACTTTTTAATAAACACAAAAACAAACAACACAAAACAAAAACCTAACTCCGTTTTGGAGTACTTACTACACAGCTTATTCCCTGACTAACTTGCAGGACAGCTAAGCCGTTTACCTGGCACACAAACAAACCCACACAGGTTTACACAGCACTTACTCTTTCGTATGACTGCTCAGAAGTAGAGCACCTCTCTTCTGCTTCCTTCTACTCAGCAGCCCAGAGCAGACTAACTGCTCCTCTTAAATACCCTGCACCTGGTCCCAATTTAATAATAAGCACCAGGTGCAGGGAATGATTCATAATAAAACAATTCACAAATCAATTAAACAATAAAGTAAAACAATTAAACTAAACAAAAGAGGTGCCATTTTTTCTTCAGGGAGGTTTTAACCCCCTCCCTGCTGTCTCACACAACCCGCTGCCTTACAGTATGCAGTCGTTCAAGAATGAAAATCCACCTCTTTTTGATGACATCATCAGCATTATTAATGTTTCATGGGTGGCGCCGGTAGCTGTTGCAAAAAGAAAAATGGAATCCACCGACAGTAGCCTACTACCGAAACCCGAGTCCACATGTTGACCTGTTCCTATCCAGTTTTAAATAACTTTAGCATAACAGAGGCAGAAGTGTTAAAGGGACTAGGAGCTCTTAAAATGAACAAATCCCCTGGGCCGGATGAGATCCTTCCAATTGTACTCAAAGAAATGAAAGAAGTTATTTACACACCGCTAACCAAGATCATGCAACAGTCTCTTAACACAGGGGTTGTACTGACAGACTGGAGAATTGTAAACGTAATACCGATCCACAAAAAGGGAAACAAAACCGAACCAGGTAACTACAGACCAATAAGCTTTATTACATGTAAACTTATGGAAACTATAATAAGATCCAAAATAGAAAATTACCTATATGGTAACAGTATCCTTGGAGACAGTCAGCATGGTTTTAGGAAAGGGAGATTGTGTCTAACTAACCTGCTTGATTTTTTTGAAGATGCAACATTGACAATGGATAATTGCAAAGCATATGACATGGTTTATTTAGATTTCCAGAAAGCTTTTGGCAAAGTCCCGCATAAAAGATGAATTCTCAAACAGAACGCAGTAGGGATTCAAGGAAATGCATGCACATGGATCAGGGAGTGGTTAACATGTAGAAAACAGAAAGTACTGATTGGAGGAGAAACCTCAAAATGGAGCAAGGTAAACAGTGGAGTAAGTACCACAGGGATCAGGATTAGGTCCTCTGCTATTCCTAATCTACATTAATGACTTCAGTTCTGGTCACCTTGCTACAAAAAGGATATTGCTGCTCTAGAAAGAGTGCAAAGAAGAGTGACCAGAATTATTCTGAATTTAAAAGGCATGTCATATGCAGACAGGCTAATATAATTTAATCTATTCAATCTTGAACCAAAACGATCTGATTCAAATTCTAAAAGGTATTGACAATGTCGACCCAGGGGACTTTTTCGACCTGAAAAAAGAAACAAGGACCAGGGGTCACAAATGGAGATTAGATAAAGGGGCATTCAGAACACTTTTTTACACAGAGAATTGTGAGAGTCTGGAACCAACTCCCCAGTAATGTTGTTGAAGCTGACACCCTGGGATCCTTCAAGAAGCTGCTTGATGAGATTCTGGGATGAATAAGCTACTAACAACCAAACGAGCAAGATGGGCCGAATGGCCTCCTCTCGTTTGTAAACTTTCTTATGTTCTTATGAGTCTGCAGCTGCCAGTCATGGGCAGTTTACAAAACCTGATTCCGATGTCCCTATCATGTCTGCCAAAAATTCAGGACATGTCATAATTTTAAAATAAATACTTTGTATTTTTGTTTTTGTTTGGTAACACGGGTAAACAAATTTCCATATGCACACACATAAGATTTCCATTCTTAACCGCAGGACCAAAAAACTAAAACTAAACAAAAAGCAGTGTAGGAGGCCATGTGAATAATACTGTAATTCTAGTAATAATAATAATAATAATAATAATAATTATTATTATTATTATTATTATTATTATTATTATTATTATTATTATTATTATTAATAAACCATGCTTAAAGCAGGGAATCAATCAGGGGCGAGTTTATGTTTATGAATCAGTGAAAGTTCCATGCCATATTGCACACTGTACACAAAATGGATCATTTTGTGGTGCTCAAAAAACCAAACAAAAAAAAAAGGCCTCCCTTTCGAACACCAACTGACTGCAGCAGCAGCACTGGTATACTGTACATTGTAACGCTCCATGAAAATAAACAGGTTCACACAGGCAGTATTCGTCCACTGTTTATTGTGAACACAGGTAAAAGAAATAAAAAGCAAATAAAAGAAATAAAATGTCAGCCGCGGAGGAGGCTGTGTGGTCCAGTGGTTAAAGAAAAGGGCTTGTAACCAGGAGGTCCCTGGTTCAAATCCTACTTCAGCCACTGACTCATTGTGTGACCCTGAGCAAGTCACTTAATCTCCTTGTGCTCCGTCTTTCGGGTGAGACATAATTGTAAGTGACTCTGCAGCTAATGCATAGTTCACACACCCTAGTCTCTGTAAGTCGCCTTGGATAAAGGCGTCTGCTAAATAAACAAAGAAATAATAATAATAAAATAACTGTCTGTTCTCAGTCTCTCACTTGCTCTCCTCTTCACAGCGCTGTTTCAAAATAATTATGCCAGAGAATACGTTCTTGTGTGAGTATATTTATATTAAACATTTTCCTTCAGATTTTTTTTTTCAAAATAGGCAGTGTTAATCACGGGTATGTCAAACTGTGTAACAGAGTAAGTGTAGTAATAAAATGTGTCTTTAAAAAAATAGTCTGCCAAGGCTGTCGTTAGTTTAGACTTGACTGTAGAAAACGTTCAATAACGTTCACTCTTATGAATAGCAGATTGACGCTCAGGACCGATGACAACTTTATGCTAATGAGGTAATCGTTAACCTTTCTCGCAATTCGTTAAAAACACGCCTTCATAGACGAAAATCGCTGGGGCTTAACAACACATCTGAATGATCTCTTCTGAAGAGCAACTGCTGTTAAACAGGCGGCTATGGACGAAATCCGATCATGTACTCCTGTTTTCTCATTTCGACAGGCGTTAACCCTTTATGAATAGACCCCATTGTGTTTTAAAGCAATGACTTTTTTTTTAATAACAAAATGTCTAGTATGCGGTTACCACACAATATATGACACTGATAAAATATATACTGCATTTACAGAAGGTGCGAAATTATGAACCCATATGCTAAATAAAAAGCCAAAGTCACCTTTGATCAGCTCATCTCCAAAGGCCAACGCTCAATAAAATATGAAAGAAATTCATCCAGCCATTTTGGAGCAAATATGACATTGAGATGGTTTCCAGATAGCCATAATGGATAGGAGATCACAGTCAAGGTCAATCTGCATCTCTTACCTTTAACACTTTTATGCTTGCTGTGTGTGTGTGAATATATTTATATAATTCTATTTTCCTTAACTCATATGTGTGTGTTATTTATTTATTTATTTTTCTAATAAATGTTGCCAGTTTTGTCAATGCCTTGGCTCTCTTTTGAAGTGCCATGGAACCATTACTTTAGAAAATGCAAACAGTACCATGGCTTTACATTTACAGTGTGGCTGTGTTTGGTCTTAGAGCAGCATTGGGACCTTTAATCTTCTTTTCTGGAAACAAATGCACAACTTATTGAGCTAAAACACCCACTTGTGACACCCACCCACTCTCAACATTCATTGACCTGTAGGTTAAAACAGCACGGTAAAGTAAACTAACCCTCCAAGAGCACATAAGCACTGTAATAAATGTGAGTCTGGTGATAGGGGGTGATTATAAAAACATTTCTACGTCCTTGTGGAAGTGTTTTCTATATGCATCATTCAACCACTGCTTTTTACTGTCTCCTGTGTAGCTTACTCGATATTGTTGCAATTTTTGTTTTTTGTCATTTTGATTGTTTTTTGTTATTTCATTTCCAAACAATAGCGCTTCTACAGTGTTCCGAACACTCCATTTCTTATGAACTTCAGATCTCACACACTTCATCTCTGTCACCCGTATACACACACAGTCTCACACAAACACTCCCTTTTTTCACTCTGCCTGCCTCTCTCTCTCTCTCTCTCTCTCTTTCTCTCTCTCTCTCTCGCACACACACACCCTTTTCACTCTCTCAGTCTCTCTCTCTCCCATTCACATTCTCTCTCTGAGCACTCCTGAAACAGCCAGCAGCCTTAAAGAGCCTTCAGCAGGGTTTATATTTTTCCTGGCTCCAATGTAAACCTCCAGTTATTAATACAGGAGTTAGTTCTGCTGGCTGACAAAATAAGATAAAATAAATTGGAAGCGACAGAGAGGAGCATGTGGGTGCTAATATGCGTCACTGTGGCTTTTTTTCTAACAGCCCGAAAGGTCTCATCTGCAGGCTTCATAGACTGCTGCTGCTGAATGACACTTGGCCATTAAAGGCCATGCACTTTCATTGATTTGTAAAACTGACAGCTGCAGCACAGAGGCTGTAAATTAACAACACGAGGTGAAGATGCTCAGGGCATTCTCCTTTCTGTTCTCGTCTGCTTTTTTTCATGCCTTTAACTAGTAAAAAAATAAAGGAAATGCTTTCTTTGTTTCAAAAGGAAAAACACATCACTAAGTGTTACAATGTATTATTATTTTGATTATGATTTGATCTCCTTTTTAACAGGAGATTTTGATTAAAGTTAACCTATGAACTTTTGCTTCAAGTGTTGTAGGATATTCACCAAAACCACAATTACATTTCCCATTGCTGCATTACTTGATAAAGTATGCAACTTTTTTTTTTAAATACAACTAGGGGTGGATTACATTGCACTGCAAAAAAGAAGGCATTGTAATTTACTTATTTATCTTGGTACCAAATCTAATGATTAAGGGTTAGTTTCATAGACCCCTGTTAGCATTTATCTTGGACTACTCAATGTTAATTTAGATAAGACAGTCTGAGGTTAGAACTAATCAGGATTTGTGAAACTACCTGCTACTGTTTTTTTTTAGGTAAGTTCTAGATTAGTGGTAATCGGAGTCTGTGAAACCAGTTGTTATTGTGCTGCTATATATGCTTTTGGTTTATATTATAATATACTGTTAATCATTATATAAAATATGTTGTATGCATCACAATTTATTCAATCGCGGCATTCCAAGGCATAAGCCAGTACAATTGCTTCCCAATTCTAATAATAATAATAACAATGATATATATATTTTTTGAGATTACATTAAGGATGTGGATACTTACATTGCTATTTATGTGTTAATACACCAGGTATATAAATAGCGAATAATTGACTATGCTTGCAACCTATTAATTGATGGTCATCACCACAGACATGCCCGGAACGATTCTCCATTGAAATAAAGGCATGCAGTGCATTACAAATAGACCTCAATAGGATATATATATATATATATATATATATATATATATATATATATATATATATATATATATATATATATATATATATATATATATATATATATATATATACAGTACTGTGCAAAAGTTTTAGGCAGGTTTGAAAAAATGCTGTAAAGTAAGAATGCTTTCAAAAATAGACATGTTAATAGTTTATATTTATCAATTAACAAAATGCAAAGTGAGTGAACAGAAGAAAAATCTACATCAAATCAATATTTGGTGTGACCACCCTTGCCTTCAAAACAGCATCAAGCATCAATTCTTCTAGGTACACTTGCACACAGTTTTGAAGGAACTCGGCAGGTAGGTTGGCCCAAACATCTTGGAGAACTAACCACAGTTCTTCTGTGGATTTAGGCAGCCTCAGTTGCTTCTCTCTCTTCATGTAATCCCAGACAGACTTCGATGATGTTGAGATCAGGGCTCTGTGGGGGCCATACCATCACTTCCAGGACTCCTTGTTCTTCTTTACGCTGAAGATAGTTCTTAATGACTTTCGCTGTATGTTTGGGGTCGTTGTCATGCTGCAGAATAAATTTTGGGGCCAATCAGATGCCTCCCTGATGGTATTGCATGATGGATAAGTATCTGCCTGTACTTCTCAGCATTGAGGAGACCATTAATTCTGACCAAATCCCCAACTCCATTTGCAGAAATGCAGCCCCAAACTTGCAAGGAACCTCCACCATGCTTCACTGTTGCCTGCAGACACTCATTCGTGTACGCTCTCCAGCCCTTCGCGAACAAACTGCCTTCTGCTACAGCCAAATATTTCAAATTTTGACTCATCAGTCCAGAGCACCTGCTGCCATTTTTCTGTACCCCAGTTCCTGTGTTTTCGCTGCATAGTTGAGTCGCTTGGCCTTGTTTCCACGTCGGAGGTATGGCTTTTTGGCGCAAGTCTTCCATGAAGGCCACTTCTGACCAGACTTCTCCGGACAGTAGATGGGTGTACCAGGGTCCCACTGTTTTCTGCCAGTTCTGAGCTGATGGCACTGCTGGACATCTTCCGATTGCGAAGGGAAGTAAGCATGATGTGTCTTTCATCTGCTGCAGTAAGTTTCCTTGGCCGACCACTGCGTCTACGGTCCTCAACATTGCCCGTTTCTTTGTGCTTCTTCAATAGAGCTTGGACAGCACATCTGGAAACCCCTGTCTGCCTTGAAATTTCTGCCTGGGAGAGACCTTGCTGATGCAGTATAACTACCTTGTGTCTTGTTGCTGTGCTCAGTCTTGCCATGGTGTATGACTTTTGACAGTAAACTGTCTTCAGCAACCTCACCTTGTTAGCTGAGTTTGGCTGTTCCTCACCCAGTTTTATTCCTCCTACACAGCTGTTTCTGTTTCAGTTAATGATTGTGTTTCAACCTACATATTGAATTGATGATCATTAGCACATGTTTGGTATAATTGTTTAATCATACACCCGACTATATGCCTACAAAATCCCTGACTTTGTGCAAGTGTACCTAGAAGAATTGATGCTGTTTTGAAGGCAAAGGGTTGTCACACCAAATATGGATTTGATTTAGATTTTTCTTCTGTTCACTCACTTTACATTTAGTTAATTGATAAATATAATCTATTAACATGTCTATTTTTGAAAGCATTCTTACTTTACAGCATTTTTTCACACCTGCCTAAAACTTTTGCACAGTACTGTATATATATATGAATTGCAGCTGTGAAACAAAAAAAAACATCAGGTTTAAGGGGGAGGGAGGGGGGCACGCTGATCATATCTGTCAAAGCTTGAGGGGGACAGGGACTTGAATATATATATAAAGGACATGGAGCCACTAATTAAAGATAATGCTACACTTGCTCAGATGGAGTGCATCTGTACTGATTATCCAGCATGCCTGTGATTATACGCTTCATGCTTCACCGCTTTTTATTTTGTTTACTGCCTTGCAAAGCAAGTGCTGTCTGTCTTCGATGTGAACATGCTAAGTGACAGGGATGTGATGAGATTCCAGCCAGTCAATGATAATGGATTCAATTGGCTCTCCCTTCGATATCCTTGTTGTTTCTACAATAACAGTTTGTGCTTGGTCAGGAAAGTAAACACTATCTTTTCCCTTGCTTCAGCAGTTTGGTGCAGCAGGCAAAATAAATTACCAAATTGCACTTAATCAGCCAAAGTAGGCTGCAGCACAGTACTTCAGATTACATGTTTTCCAAATCCCTTATTGCATGTAAAGCTGGCAACACTTAATTTATGGCCTTTGAATAAAAACTGAGATAGGATATCGAGGTGGAAATCCACAAAGGGAAATAGGTTTGACTGTCTGCTTTACAGTCTTGGCACAAGCCTTTTCCTGAAATCAATGCAGTAACTAAAGCAATGGCATGCATGTAAAAATACAATAAAAAACATACTGGCAATAAAAATAGATTCCTTAAAATATCCAACTTATGGTAAACATTTTCCATTTAATTTATGCCTACAGAATCTCAAACCTTTCAAGGTCAGGCTATCACCCATCTAGTAAAGGCAGGATGCACCCTATAGCTTGGAGATCACCGGTTCGAATCCAAGCTATGCCACTGCCGACCGTGGACAGGAGTTCCCAGGGGGCGCCGCACAATTGACCAAGCACTGCCTGGGCAGGGTAGGGGTTAGGCCGGCTGGGGAGTCCTTGGCTCACCGCACACCAGCGACCCCTGTGGCTGGCCGGGCGCCTGCAGGCTGGCCTATACGCAATTCAGAACTGTGTGGTCCTCCAACATTAAGTTTTGAATATGGCTGCACGGCGGGCTTGCAGAGTGAAAAAAAGCAGACGGCTGATGGCACTTGTCTCAGAGTGCTTATCTTCGTCTCTCCCAAGAGTTCAGGGGTTGCAGCGGTGAGGCTGGTTGAGTAATAATTGGACATTACAAAACTTGGGAGAAAAAATGGAAAATGAATACAAATAATTGTTCACAGAAAAAAGAGAGGTAGGGTTTTTACATGTGAAAGAATACACAATGTTGTAGGTGTTGTAGGTGTTTTGTTCTGTCATTCCCATAACACACTACAAAAAGGGAATTGTTCAACAAACAGCCTCTTGGGAAAGTAACAGACTGGATGAAAAGAATTTCATTTGATGTCTTTGGAAATAGATTGATAAGTGTACAGCAGTATAAAACAAGCCACAGTAGCTTACTTTCATTATTTCAAGAATGCTTTGCTTTAAGTCATTGCCCCTTTGAGAGTACAGAGTTTAACTTGAATGCCTTAGCTTTTACTCTTCAATGTGCAGTTTTTATTAAGTAAGACTTCAGATCTTTCTCTTATTTAAGCAACAAAGAAACAGGAACGTTAGGTTACCTATCGTAACCCTGACGACCACCAACATGACTATGGGATATCCCTGCCCATTGGGTAGGTATTACTGAGCTCTTCATACCAGAGCTGACGATAGGCCGCTTCCTGGCATGATGCACTCGGTCCTGCCCACCGAGGGATTAAAACCGTCATGCTGAGGAAGCCATTTCTCTTTCTCTTTTTCCATCAAACCTGTGGAAAAAGCCGGCACCATCACACACAGTCGAGACTGTGTCCGACAGACGTTGCTTTGAGAGGGGCTGTACTAGGGTCCGAGTCCCGTGACAGACAAAGAGCTGGTCAAACTGACGCAGAGCTCTTGTCCTATCCACGTAGCATCTCAATGCCCGCAATCTCTCATCCTCCCTTGAAGAAAACGGGTGGATGGAAGCACTCCAGTTCCACAGACTGATTAATGTGGAAAGCTGTCTCACCTTCGTTGACACCCTGCTGCCATCGTCCCAAATACGCATGCAGGAGCTGTACACTGGCAGAGCCTGCAGTTCACTGACCCGCTTTGCGGAGGTGATAGCCATGAGGAAGGCTGTCTTCATGGATAGGTACTTCACTTCAACTCTATGGAGCATATGGGCTCAAACGGGGCCTTCGTGAGAGCCTCCAATACAATATCAAGGCTCCATTCGGGGAGAACTGTCCTCCTGGGAGGGCATAATCAGGTAGCCAAAACATCGGGTAGCCAAAACATGTGTACCCGGAGATACCGAATCTACGGGGGCATGGCATGCAGAAATAGCCGCTAAGTACAGGTGACCTACCAGCATCAAGCAGTTCTTGCAGAAACTGTAAGATAACTGGCATAGGGCAAGAGATTGGGTCATGGCTCCTAGCCAGACACCAAGTTTGAAAATACTTCCAGTTGTAGGTGTACAACGACCTAGTGGAATCTGCCATAGCGTTCTACAAGGTACCCACAGGGCTAACCAGCGTTCCCTTTCAAGGCACAGACCCATAGCCGGAACCTGCCCGGTTCCGGGTGCCAAAGAATGCCTCTCGCCTGATGGAGGAGATCCATGCGAAGTGGGATCTCCCAGGGCTGGCCTTGTAACAGCTGGCACATGGTCGAGAACCAGATTCTCCTGGGCCGCCTGGGGGCCACTAGGAGAACTGACGCCTCCTCTAACCGGACCTTTTCGAGAAAGGCCGGGAGCAGCGGTATAGGCGGGAAAGCATACAGAAAAGCTTTTGGCCATTCGCTTTGGGCATCAACGCTGAGTGGACCGCCTAAGTGGTGGAGGGAGTACCACAGGGGGCAGTGTGCCGTCTCCGCCGATGTGAAGAGATCAACCTGCGCCCTCCCGAATTGTTCCTAAATGTGTTCCACTACCTGAGGGTGGAGTCGCCACGGAAGGGGAGGAGGTCCGCTGCCCAGTTCACCGCTCCAGGAATGTGCGCTGCCCGCAGGGACAGCAAGTTCTTCTGAGTCCACATCAATAGCCTGAAGGCAATGCGATGCAATCCCAGGGACCGTAGGCCACCCTGGTGGTTGACATGCGCCACCACTGTTGTGTTGTCCGTCCGGACCAACACATGTGTACCTCTTTGCACTCGGAGGAAATGGCGGAGAGAAAGGGCTGCAACGCCAGCATGTTTATATGCAGGGGCATCCAGCTGTCCGACCAGGATCCACGGACTCCTCTGCCTTCCCAGACTGCCCCCCAGCCCAAGTTGGAGGCATCTGTCATCACCACTTGGTGGTTCAACACCACTCCCATGTTTACATCCTCGCGCAGGTGAGAGGTCGTCATCCACCAGTGTAGGGCTGCAGAGCACATGAGACAACATCAGCCGACGGTGTCTGTCATGCTTGGGATGTAGGTGGAATGCATTGAGCCACGCTTGTAGCAGCCGCATGTGAAGTAGAACCAGCTGAATGGCCGATATGGCTGCGGCCACCAGACCCAACAGTTTCTGGCACAATATGAGGGTGACCTGCGATCCCTGTCGAAACAGGGAGAGGCAACCTTGGATAGCTGCTACTCTGTCATCCAACAGGTATGCGCATATCGTACTGGAGTCCAGCCGGAGCCCCAAGTACGTCGTGCACTGCACCGGTGTAAGCCGACTCTTTGCATCATTGATGGTGAGGCCTAGGAATACGGACCGGTGTGGTTCTGCCGCTTGCGTCCAGGGGACCTGCAGGAACGCTGCAGCACGACCCATCAGTGCTGACATTGAGTCCGACAGCGGAGGAGCGCTGGCTTCCGAGGCTACCTGCATTTCAGAGGAGAAGGAGGCCCCGTCCCCGGAGGCCGCTGTGGAAAGTGTGTTCTCTTGTGTCAGCTGGGACTCCTCTTCCCATCCACCCTGATCTCCCCTGGGCGAGGGAGGGTATGGTAATTGGGGCTGTATAGGAGCTGGGACTGCAGCAGGAGCTGCTGCCTGTTTAGACAAGAGCTCCAGGACCTGGGCTTTCAGGTCCATAATGTCCCTCGCCTACTTAGAACGCTTCACCCTTCTCGTCTGCGGAGATGAGGAGCGACTACAGGGGGCCTGTGTGCACCGTGCATACCGAGCACCGTGCACACAGAGTACTGTGCGCACTACGTGCACCATGTACCGTGCGGCACCGAGATACCGAAGTACCAAGGGCTATGCATGCACCGAGGTACCAAAGTACCAGGGGCAGCTGTGCAACGGTGCCTTCCCTAACCGCGTGGTCACACACCTGGTCAGCAGGTAGCATACACCAGTGAGACACAAGGGCCGAAACCGCGGTGGGCGAGTTGAAGGCAGACAGCAAAAAAACATGGTAGAAACAGATGGGGGAAAACACACTGTTGTTTGTTTACAAGGCCCGACTCACCGAGGTGTGCGGTACTATGCACCCGTCAAGGTCTACTCTACAGCAGGATGAAGTAACAGAGCCCAGTGGAGGAATACACGGCTGAATGGCTGTTGTAACAACCGCGCTGCAGCTCATTCACAGCATAACCTTGAAAACAGGGCCATGCAGTCTAATACAGAGTTCGGGGGATGCGCAACAGCAGCCAAACAACAAGGCCCACTTCAGCTACCAGACGGCAGCTGGGGGAATCACTCGACAGTGGGGATATGTCAAGGCCTAGCCCCGTGGAGGAACTGCATTCTCCCAAAAAAGAAATAGGCAATCTATCACAGGGTGACTGCACGGTGGGTGGGGCCGAGTGCGTCATCCCAGGAAGGGGCCTATCGGCAGCTCTGGTATTAAAGAGCTCAATAATACCTACCCAATGGGCAGGGATATCACATAGTCATGTTGGTGGTCGTCTTCAAATAAAAATGTAAGCCAGATTCAGTCAGTTATGATTTGCAATTCTCTCCTCCTGTGTCTGGACAGACAAGCCAGAAAGATTGTACCTTGAGTTTATCTTGGCAGGACACTGGAGCAATAATTTATATCCTGCTTACTCTATTCTCCTCTGAGGATGTGCCAACTGTCTAGCCAGCATTTGAAAGGAAAAGTTATATGGAAGGGGGTTGTGTTTGGGGGAGGGGTCCACTGACTGCACACTAAATTCTTGTTTCCTCTGAAAGTGGCGAACTTGTAAATGCCATTTTGGTAAACTGAGAATGGGACTAAAAGGGTCTAAAATGGCCCTTACTCATTTAGTGCTGCACAGGCAGGATTTCTTTCTTTCTCTCTTTCTTTCCCACTGTCTATTTTTCTACCCGCAGCAGACAAGAAACTGAACAGACTGCTGAAGCTACTGCAGCTGTGATGTGAGGTATATGACCGTGAGACTTTGCCCCCTTTTTTCCCTGTAGAGCATGCTCTTTGAGCAGGGACACAAAGCTTCATGTTCACTTGATGTTGATGTATTTGACATAGCTTTGATTTATGCTTCGTTAAGCATCCATTCTCAATGTTTTACCGTCATGCTTCCAAACCTCTCTGTCAGGTCTGTTTTAGCTTTACCTCACTGGGTGGCAGAGAGAGAGAGAGAGAGAGAGAGAGAGAGAGAGAGAGAGAGAGAGAGAGCGAGAGAGAGAGAGAGAGAGAGAGAGAGAGAGAGAGAGAGAGTTGTTTTATACACCATCAATATGTTTCTTTGTCAGCATTTGGCTGGTTTTGTCAGTGAAATTGCTGAATTCAATCTAGAATTAGTTTTTTTTTTCTGTTTTTCCAATGACAGATCCTGAATTTCTTTGCAAAACTTATTAAAATAGAATAATTCTCTGAGGCACGTGTGATTCATGTAATTTGGTTTCCGGTTCTTGTCTTGTTTCAATCAGGACAATCTTGTGTTAAATAACCACCTTTATTATAATACAAAATCTTAGAGATTTCCAAAAACATTGAACCCAAACAATGGGTGTATAAAATAAAACTCATCCCTTGGAGCATCCCTGTGCCGCCTGCTAAAAAACAAATAATAAAATAATAAATCTATGCGATGTGTTCATCCCGGCGAACAAAAATGATTAGGCAGAGGAGCATCGTATACTCCCCCCCCTCAGGACGAGGCTGGGAGTGAGGTGGTGGTGGTTGGGGAGGAGGTGGTAATTTGAAAGCACAGCAAGACTGAGTTTGAGAAAAGGGTATATGTATATGCACCTTACAGGTTAATTAGAGCTTGCTGTCAATAGGCTGGTAGATTAACCAATGAATGTAGCAGGCACGTGTAGATTTCCTGCCTGAAACCTCGCTAGCTTTCTATTCTGTTTTTCATCACATCCTTGGAACTTATGTTTTTCAAGATGCCTACAGTGCAGTACCCCAGAAGATTTCTTTGCATCTTCGATATTCAAATTTCAGCACCTGTGCGAGCTTCCCTGCTGACAATTGTGTTGTGGTGAGGGAATTGCTGGTGTTAACAAGATACAATGAGCCTGATGGGTTTTTTTCCCATTATTTACAGAAAAGATAAATGCTGTAACTATTAAATGTATGTAGCATTACATCTCAAACAATGCCCTTGTAAGTTGGTTGATTTGTCTTTATGTGTCTTTTGCAGTTAAATATTTAATTAAAATATAATGTTCTATGTATGAACATTATTTATTGAATTCCCAGCTCCCAGTACTAATCTTAAAATAGTTCTGCTCATATCTTTTTTTTTCTTTCAATCTTTGCGTACCCATTCCTTTTAATAGATTTATAATTCAGGCCCGCTTTGCAGTAAATTTGAATTCTAAACTCTTTACATTTTACCTTTAATGCCTATATATTGTGTTTCTTTTCACTGAATACCACAGATTACACAACTACACATTTTGTCTCCATCTATTATATATATATATCCCCTAAGCTGTTTAGTACTCCAGGCCTCATCTACCAACCCTCCTAAATGTCTTAAATGTGTTTCTAGAGCTATTTATATATATATAAGCACTTGTCAGTAGGAACACACCCTGTCTCAAATTCTCTCTCAGGAAGATTCCGGGCCACTTTAGTAACGGTGAGTGTATTCACAAGATTGCTCTGTATAAAGGCAGCCCTATTGTGAAGCAGGTGAAAAGTTTCTAAAATATATTTAGAAAACCAGCATGAAAACAGTCATTTATTTAACTGATCCTACCTGCTTGTTAGTTGCTACTTGTTAATTTTAAAATAGCAATCGGGGGGACATTCGCTTCAAAATAGTGTTTATTTGCTTCAAAAAAAGTGTTTATTCTGTAGAGCAAGCTTCCCAGTGTTTCAGTGTGTTTAGTATACCTTTCTCAATGGAGCATTGTTCCAACCTGAAAGCATGCATTTGAAAAAAAATAAAACATATATTTTTGTGTTTCTAGTGCTTTGAAGAGGTGCACAATGCTAACCCTTGAGTTTGGCTGAACCCATTTAAAGCTGATGCCTTAAGCTGCATGTTTGCAGACAGTGTTAACCAGATGTGTTCGAAGTGGAATTAGGAAAACTGGAGGGCTCAGGTTTGAACACATCCCCAATTAAATGTGAAAGAAGCTTTAAAGGGCAACAGCAAAATATTATATAAAACCTTATGACTGTACACATTTAAAAAACAGAAAGCCCATGGCAGGAAAAAGCTAATTAAAATCCTCTGGTTATGAAATTAAAATAAGAAAAAAAAGTGTGTTAAGAATCTAAGTTGCTGAAGTTCAAAGGCACCACAGCAGTATAGAAAGAAACATATAAAAAGAAAACACATTCAGCAGTGAAGAAACCTGAGATCTCCGTCGTGAAAATCCCTTTTCAAAGCCCCACTACCCTAGCTGGAGGAGAGGAGGAGGGGAAACCACTTGAAATGATGAAAACTAAAGAGCAATTGTAACTGTCTATAGATAACAGTTAACTGTTTACAGGGCCTTCTTGTCAATGGGACTAAAGTCTCAATTATGTTATTCGTGTTAATAAAAGTAAAAGAATATGCTTCTACCAGCGTACACACACATCGTGCACCAATGACATGGCACATGAAAAGGTAGGAAAGAAAGTAGCAATAATATATGTGGAATACTTACTCAAAGGCAGCAGGCATGGATGGAATTTATTATAACTGAACTCAGTATACAGCTGAGTCGAATTCTATGCACTACATTGCTGGTCATAAATTATGGATACAGCCACATTCAGAGTTCCTCTATGAAGTGTATGAAGTGAAAATAGTGATGATGTCTATTACCATATTTGCAATATTATGGAATAGAAATTGTTTCTTTAGGTTAAGATTGAACAGAAGAAAAATGCATGAGTTATTGCATGTGGTTGTAGGAACCAAATAGAAAAACAGGTGATTTGATAAAAGTAATATATTTTAAAAAGTGGCAGTTTACACAATCAGAGCTCTGGCATGTTAACTATTATCAAGAGTGAAAATCGGATCAAATCACTTCCGGGAAATGAAGTGAAGCCTAATTGCTTTCGGGCACTGAAAAGGCCTCTAAATAAAAAGCCTATCAAATGTGATGTGTTGTTATGGTGTTTACTGCCTAAATGTATGTACTTTGTGGCCACAATCCTAGCATTTCAACTAGCACAAGATGGATTTATCAGAAAAGTGATATGCGGTTTCCTTCTTGTAAGTGTAGTGACTGACCATTGCCAATTCTACAGCACAGCACAAAACTAAAAAGAATAAGTGCCTTATACCATTTTGCTGTTGCTGCATGCTGCAGCTTTTTAGATTGGCTGAAATATTGAAACTGGTGCAATTTCCATTAATGTTCTGGATATTATTATCTCAATGTTGGTTTATACTGTACATTGGCTATGCAAAATAAAAAGAAAAGGTGGGCGGTTACATTTTGTTGCACTTTTAGTCAGAGAGAAAAAGAAAAGTTGCTTTTAGGTATCAGCACTGTAAACACTGGCATTATAGTTTTAGGAACAGCACCATAAACAAGTTCTATAACATATGGTGCCAATGAAATAAGGGCGCACAGTTGCATGAATCCAGCCAAAAGTGTTATAGCCAAACTCCGTAACATTCCTTTAATCCTTAACACTGTGTTAAAGTGAAATGTCTTGTTTGTGGCTACATCTGTTAATGATTTAAAGCTGCTCTAGCCTATTTTTTAAAACATTTTTTAGAAAGTGTACATGTTTTTTTAAGTGTGGATTGCTGTTGTGAAATCCTTACGTCATTGTTTCATGTGTTACATTACAACAGCAAAACCTGTGCCAGACTTCCAGGGCAGAAACATTGAAAGTGAATTGAATTTGTCATCCTAGGTCTACAGCTATAGTGTGTTGGTTATGGGCATTTTAAGAACATGCTAATCCAAGTCCAATCCAACACTCATTCCTTGTTTAAACATACCTTCAATGTATATGATTTTTAACTAGAGTGATCCAAAGCAAATAATTCACTTGAAAGAACTAACAAAAAAAAATAGATCTTTAAATAATACTAAAGTGTATATTAATTACGATGACTGTAAAAAACATACATTCTGGAGGATCAATAAAGCTTCAAATGTGCTCTTTCTAGGGTTACAGGCATTTAACATCTGCTGCAAAAGTCAAATATCTTACTGCCTTTGTTGGATGCTGTGTTCATTAAGAATTCATTCCATATGCGTTCCTTTCTGTAAAGGATTTACTTTTCTTTGCTTGATGGGATCAAGGTAGATACTGATTTTCCAGTCTACGTAATGTGATCCTAAGTTTTCCACCTGGTTTAAATTGTGATATGCTCTGGAAGAGATTATCAATGCTTGAAAACACTGTTAGGGTATTTTGCGCCCTACTCGTAAAAAGGATCTTGTCACAACTGAACAAAAGAATAACCTTGACCTCCAACTCACACACGTACTAATCAGCAGTCCCTAACCTTTGAGCACTGGCTTCTATTGCATTTTGAATACATTTATTTAAAAAAAAAAAAAAACCTTTCCTTAGCTGTACAACTGCTTAGGTTAGAGATGGTTAAAATGAATACACATTTGTTTGAATGGACCTCGTTTAATTAAATGTGACTATCCCAAGCGATACTTTAATACAGTATTTTTTTTTAAAGAATGAAACAACTAGAATATTCTGTATATGCACTGGAGGCTGTGGCATTATATATTCCAAAAATACGTTTAATAGGAAAGACCAAAAAAGTGTTGGGCTTATGAAACACAATTTGATTCTTAGCTGTCCTGGTGCAGTTCAGACTGGTGCAGCTACAGCAGCAGTATAAGCCAATGACATTTTTTCACATTTTCACACGCTTCTATACCCCTTAGTACTGACAATAGGGTCATGGTCAGGTGGACTCTCATTTGAAACCCAACATGACATTCAGCCCAGAACTGACCAGTTTTACTCATAAAATAATACATATAATATAATATGGCAGTGTTCTTACTCGTTGACTAGTCCATGATGTAGAGTAACAAAGATACTGGATGTTCCTTTACATAGGAAAGCAGCTGGAAGACATTTACAAAACTAGACTATACAGATACTGAGATTCAATAACAGGGAAAGTATAAGGCATATACACAGGCTTTTGTCTGTGAACTGTTTGAACTCCTATTTCCCACTAGTAGTCTGCAAATCCATCATTAAAAATGTTTAAATGTAAAACGTTGAAATAGCAAATTTTGGAACCCAAACCTGGAATGATTGTAAAGTATATTATGTACTTTCTAATGTCAGCATAGTGCTTAATCTTAAAACTTTGGTAAAGAGGAGTCCTTTGTATATTACATTTTCTCCAAATGTTTTCCATCAATATAAATTTTCCATTTTCTTTGAGAAGTGTAAATCTGACAACACATGGACCCAAATGTTTGTTTGAGTTTAAAAATTCACTTAAATGGGGATATCAACCATGATAAATGTGCCTTTATTCCAAAATCGAAAGGTGTTAGAAGCAATGGAGCGAACTCTTGACTTTCACAAGCCTTGTATGTTACGTTTACCTGTGTGATAATAACTTATTAAGTCTATGAGTCATGAAATGTGAAGGACTGGCAGACTGACAGAAAAAAAAGCATCATTTTAGTAAACTGTGCCTCACTTTGTAGATAAATAACTTAAGTAAAATAGTTTACTTGTCCCTGTAGCTTAACCTTGTGAGAACGACTATTATTACATGGGTCCCTTGATGATATGGGAGACTTTCAGAATGTAAAAATTCAAATTTCTAATGTATTTATTTAACCAGGGTAGAACCCTTGAGATATACATCTAATTTCAAGAGGGTGCTGGCAAAAAGAATCCTTGTATTCCTCTTTCCAGTATTATTAACCAAAATAGCTATTGGTAACCACTTTCCGAATGATCCTAATTTTTAGTCCAGCCGTGCATACACATTTTTTCCATTCCCCAGAGCCCAAATATTCATAGCTCAAGTAACAGAATATCCTAAAACATGTAAATAGCACATTCATATTTGGCTACCGAGTGAATGCACTATGGTAAGAAACTGCTGCCTCTTGTTTAGATCTGTCTAGATACCAATAAAAGAGCTGAACAGAATTGTACTCCATAATGCTACATTCCAGTAGCAGCCAAGCCCCCAAGCCTGTGCAATTAAAACTATATTGTGGGTGCTAATTACACAGACATGCTACATTATTTGTACATATTTCAAAATGCTTTTGGAGCTATTACGAGACCATTTAAGATCTGATGGCATCTAAATCATTTTATTGAAAATCAATAGACACTTGAACATAAATAAATCAACCTATCACTTGAGCATAAATCCATTTGTCATTTTGCAATCAATTTTCCATAAAACAACACCAATGTTTAAAAGATCTGATATTACTTTGTCTTTTTGAAAGACAGAAAATCCAGTTATGAACACACTGTTGACCAGGAATGTGTATATCCTTAGGGCCTCATTTCCTAAGTGGCGGTAATTTGGTCAGAATTGCAGGAGGAAAATTGAGATGACTGCGCATGGAATTTCCCTAAGTGTCACGGCCGATTTACTAACGAATTAGAAGCAAAAATACCGGTCAGAAAAATTCTAATTAGCATACAAATTGTGGGTGGCAACAGGTCTGAAGTTGTGCATAGTATTTATTCTATTGACAACAGGTGAAGGTGCTTATTTACTGGTGGCGGCAGAGAAAAAAATGAGAGAGAGAGTGAGATAATAGATAATATGCATTACATTATGTAAACATACAGATATGTACAATAGGCTTAAACAGTACAGTAGTAAAATCAAATGAATACCTAGCAGGCTTTTTTTTGTCTATCCTACATGTAATACAAAACAAACCATGCTGATGCGTTGTAGGACGCGTAAATAATAAAATATTATTTTAAATTGAAACTAAATTATTTCAGCATAATTAATTTTTATCTTAGTCTACTTACAATTAGCCCAAAATAAATCATAGTGTCGCATTAATACGTTCTGGCTATACGGGACCTTAAATATCTGTCATTTCAAATCAGTACACAGCTTCTGCCACCTATGCGCTCCGCTTTGCAGCAGCATTCAGTCGGCTGAATTTTTGGGTAATTTTTTTTGCTGCACAAAATCCTGGTCAGACCTTCGTGAACAGCTCATGTATGTATGGCAGCTCATTATCTGTGATTAACATCCTGCTTTGCATACATACACATCATTCATTCTACGTACACATCATTCATTCATTCTATTCCGCCCCTTTCGTTTTGCATCCGCTAAATCCTTGTTTTCCGCTATTAAATAGGATGGGGTCATGTTTTGCATACAGTAAACACTTCAGAAATGAGGCACTTACTGTTTAATTAAACAATAGCACCATCATTTCCTTGGAAGCAGTTGTGCTCCAATGATTTTTACCACAATCCCTAATATGAAAGATGAGTCTTTACCAGTTCTTTTCTAATAAAGAAAAAAATAGTTTGTTTCAGTTTGTAACCATAGCATATCACTACTTGCAGTAACGTCACTGGTATGAAAAGTAACACCAGTAGCTCCAAATGCCTGTATCTCTCACACTTACGAAACTAAATGGGATGTATTCATTAAATTAGTTGAAACATTTTTTTTAATTTGGCCATTTAGAAACCTTAAATAATCCACACAAAATATAATACTGAGCATTGTACTGTAGGGTGTCTCCAGGGTAAACATAAACCACTCACTAAAGCCAACCTCCTGTAAGAATGCGTGCCAGCAAAACATCTGCACAACAATCACAAGTTCAGTTGCTTTTGGAGAACCCCTCTGGCACAGTGAATACATTCTTACATCACTGCTCGCCAAGCCTTTCCAAACAAAACACAGCAGCATTTCTGAAAGCAGGTCAGCAGCGGGGCGTAAAAAGGCAAACAGAAATAAATTAGATACAAGCTAAGAGTGATTGATATGGGAAGAGTAATTGGAGTCTTTAAGGAGAAGGAGGGGGTTCCCGTATTAACAATGAATGAAAGGCTGGACTTAAGGGCTAAATTCCTGATTAGTGGAGCAGAACATCATTAGGTCAGTCAGGTGACAATGTGTTCTTAGACTGTCAATCAAACAGGCAGATTCTTTACACTTGATATTCAGCTGTTGCACAATCCATCGGGCACTTAGTGGGTTTAAAAGAACACATAGTGAGCTCTTTTTTGGTACCCGTCTTAAATTTAATCATAAGAATTGATTCAAGCATTATTGGAACTTTTCTGTTGAGTTTAAAAGTGTAGAGAATCATGAGGATCTGACTGCATAGAAGCATATGTCTTTTTTTTATTAAAATAAATATTTTTTAACAACAGTGTTTTAAAAAAAAAGTTTCTCAAGGACAATTAATTTGTTGTATCTCTAATCTCAAAGGCAATTCCTCACTTCCCTTTAAAACAATGAAAGTGTAACAGTACAATGTAAGGTGCAATAGGGATCATTTTCTAGACAGATCCTTGCCATTTACAATGTTTTTGTTGCAAATGCTCTTCAATTAATTATGTGCAGGTTAGCGATTTCTCCACTGAAAAGGGTTCCAGGAGTTTCTGCAGACAAACTGGCCACATCTACAGTGCTTCTATTTATAAACAGATCACTACTGGCTGGTCAACTCAATAGATTTCTTGATGCACAGAATACTTCTGAGAAATTTCAGTCTGGCTTCAAGCCTTATCATAGTACTGAGACAGCACTAATCCGAGTAGTGAATGACGTTCTGCTGTCCTCTGATTTGGGCTCACTTTCGGTACTTGTTTTACTTCATTTAAGTGCAGCTTTTGACACCATTGAGCACTCTCTTTTAATTGATCGTCTTGAAGATTTGATGGGCTTGTCAGGTACTAACTTGCCCATCACAATTAGAGAAGCCCCTTCAGTCAATGTCTTCAAGTCTAGACTAAAAACCCATTTCTATAGCCTGGCATTTTCATCCAGATGAGCTGATATCCTCTTGTCCCCATATTGTTCCCACTGTTTTTTTATTTATTTATTTATTTATTTATTATCTAGATTAAATTCATATTTTTATAATTCAGCTTATAAATTCAGTTTTTTTTATTCTGTTCTTTTTTTAATGCTTACTGTTGTTCAGTAATATGTATTGTTTTTGCCTTTGTAGAGCGCTTTGTGGTGACCTGTTGCAACAGGTGTTATATAAAAATAAAATTGAATTGAATTGAATTGAACTATTCCCTCTGGATGCTGCTGGAATGGCCCCAGATTGTCTTGGAGCCACACATGCTCCTAGGTCCTTTTTCAGGGTACAAATCTTGCTGGATATATAGAGATTGATACAGATTAATTTAAGTCATATCATTTAAGATTTCTAAATAATACAGTATAAACCTTCTCATCTCTAATGTACTGTAGTCTAGAGCTACAGTGTATGCTTCAATAGTGAATCCTGACTATTTGCACCATATACATATTATATATCTATGCCTAGCAACAAGGGAACAATAGCAGCATTGTTCGTTTCTGTTTGTAAATATGATTCATTTGTGCAACGTGCCTCAAAGACTTTAAATATTCCTCCTTAGACTATTTTTATCTATTATCAGAAAAACAGCCAAATATTATCTTCGCTGGCCTCAGGCATCAGTAGGAGATCTGGATATGACTCAGCCTAGAAAATATCTTAAACGATTAGATTGTAGCAGGCTATCCACCTCATCAGATAGTACTGTAGATAAATGCCGCCATGGGGACCATAACCACTTATACCAGCCAATTGAAACTGAACTTTTTCACCAACCATTGTTTGACAGTTTATCCAGTTAATGCAGTCTTTGAAATATTCAGGGTTCTCCAAGGCCAAGTGACCAACACCAGATATTGTCAGATATTTTATTTCTGACAGTGAAATTATTACATTAAATTTAAGGCAGTGGTAGTATTGCCAGGTTACTTAGTTGTGGAGCTTCCTTTTCCAAAATCATCTAAACCTACTCAAATGTGACCCCTAAACCATTTTTTTCCCCACTGGGCCAAACGACATTTTGGCCTTATTTTTTCGGTGCTGAAGACTCGCTGGTGACAGCTTTGAAATAAAAGGCTGGCAAGACGTTTAATCCCTCCGAGAGGCACACTTTCATCCAGACAGCATTTACCAAGCAATGATGGATGGAACCAGAGACAGGGGAGGGGAAAGTGGTCCTGACTAAACATCCCCTTTGGGTATAGTGAAGTACATAGCGGAAATACAAAAGGCAGTTTAAAAGGTAACGCAAAGGCATTATCACTATACCATCCCCTAGAGAAATAAATCAAACTTTAATTTCACACAATATCAATTGAACTGAATCAGGAACGTGAGAAACGCCTATGTTTGCAGTTGGATGGCAGCTGACAGCATTGCTATTTGTAAATGTCATTACAACCGGTTATAACTTGCTTATAATACCTTATTAGTAATATTGTTCATTATCTACTAATAGGTTATAAAGTGTTCATAACTTAAAACATTAATACATTAATTCTGTGTAGAAAGACAGTCAACTAAATTTGCTAACTGTTTCAGAACTGAAATGTGTGTCAACTTGATTAGGGGTAGATTACATTTAAAACTAAGGCAGGCAGTTCTGAGAAGCTGTGTGGCTTTCCAGTTTGCAGTTGAATAATTAAGTCATTTCATTTTCGTAATTATGTTATAAAATAGGATACTATGCTGTGTTGCTGTCCCTAGAATCTGTGAAGCTGTTAAATACATTTAGTAAAAATAAAAAAAAGCATAGTTGATGTTGAATATTTGTTTTCCTATATTAAGTTTGAGTGAAAAAAGAACATGAAGAAAAGGAATTAGATTTTATTTAATAATTTTTAAAAGTATTTAAAAATAAATACATATATCTATAAACACTAATAATTAATACCTCAGGTAAATATGTTTATATATATATATAAATATATATATATATATATATATATATATATATATATATTTTTTCATACAAAAGCCTCCAAACTGTAAAATATGTTATTTGCAATCACTCAACAATGGAGTATTTGTAAAACTTTTTTGGTTTTTTTTATAGTGTACTATAAAACCTGTCTAACCCGGCATTGCATGAGAACAGAAAAAATATTCTGGATAATACAGTGTGCTGGTAGCTACAACTTGTCCTGTCTATGTATACCCAGCAATTCAAGGGTGGAATTAATGTTATTCCATTCTGAGAACAAGTATTTTACTGCAGATATACCATACCCCAATATTAATGATCACGTCATTAATTTCAATAGGAATTTGGTCAGGACTTTAAAATTATGCAAATACAGAAAGTCGGTATGGAGAGAGGCAGGACCAGTTTTATTGCATATTAGGTTGCTTGTCCTTTTAAATAATAAAAATGCAATACAAAGTACAAAAATCTATGTATTTTCTTAACAGTTGTGTTTTTTACACTTGTATTGTTTGTAGCTGTGCTTGGTGTACTTTGGTATGATATAATGCCCATTTTATATTTAATGTATATGTTGTGTTGTTTTTTTTTAACTTGAATTTTCAAGCACGCTGTATAAGAGCAACTTATAAGTGATCTTCAAAAAAGGACCTGCGTTACCATGTCAGAATGACACACCCCCTACAGTTTATTTGTTTTAATACTAAGCAATTGGATAGGATTGTGATTTTTTGTTTTTATACCATCATTTACCCAGCGTTAGCTAAGGCACAGCACTTAGAATTATAATTTAATCAGCCCCTTAGTGCCTCAGGATTTTCAATTAGTTCCTGTGGGGAGTATCTGAGAATTTCCAGTGCAGTTTATATGCCTTGTTCCAAATGCTTGGCAAAAATATCCCAAACCACTGTTTCTCTTGCAAGGCAAATTAAGATTAATCAAGTAGAGGAACCCAGGCATGTGTTAAAGAAACAGGATCAATCTCAGGCTTGTGGTTACAATACTGCATTTAATCTAGCTAAAGTAGGGGTTAGTGTTTCAGAAGCCATACCACAGCTGCATGTCTTTATGGGAAAAAAGCTATTTTTCTGTGTGCTGCCAGAGACTGTAAAATTAATGAGAGCACCTGCTGCCCTCATGCCTGGTTAATTCATAGCATTCCGCCTGTGCTAAAAGAATTTTCTCAACAGCCTCTGTTCCTCAATAATAAATTACTAGTCCATATTATGGCCTGGAGGTTCTTTGATTCATGAAACATTACACTTTGGCCATAAGCACTGGTGACAGTGCTCACATTCAGCTTTATAAAAGTAGGCTGATGCTGGTGGAAGGGAAGTGGGTAGATTAAATAAAATGAGAAGATCAGTTGTCAGACTTAATATTGACAGCTGAGGGAGGTCTATGTCCTTGACCTGACAATCAAAGACGTCTATTCATTCTAGTTTCAGGCCCACAGAGAATGAAAATCACATGCTGTGTCTGACAGAATGCAGTAAAGGGTCATTTAACATGTTTATTACTGTATTTTCCTTTCTAACTATGGGACATGATGTTTTCATTTTTAAACCCAATTTCTTGTTAATGGACAGCTGCCTAATACAACAACAGAATATGTAATACTGCTTGGGCTCAGGAGCCTCAGCTAAGAGGTGAGGTTAGAAGATACTTTACAGTTCTGTACAATAATAGCTTCTATTCCATTTAGAATGGTTCTTTTTGTCTAGTGTGAAAAGCACTCCTGACATATGCAGCAACTAAGTCTATCAGGAATCCCTGCTGAATTTGGGAATCAATTTATGTTGACTTAAAAGTATCCTGTTACCAAATACTGTGTTGACTTGAATTAAGTGTTTCTTTAATGCAAACAAATAAAAGCCATACAGTATAGTATTTGTGTGACTGTTTGCATTTCATTTTTTTTATAAACGGATATCTGCTTTTTGTTGTATAAAGTAATACTACAAGAAAAGCAACCCAACTAACATTAAACTAAGCAACTGCTTTAATATTCTTTGAGTTAGTGTTGTACATAGCTGCATATACTGTAGGTAGTTGCATATGTTTCTACAGCAACCATTTAAGTAAATTATGCATGAAAGGAAGTGCTATCTAATGGACTAAAAAGCCAATCAGATCAGATTCCTGGATAAACAGGGAGAGGGTAATTACTTAAATGACATCATTTCAGTATCAAGAACACAATTTATCATGCTTTCTGGAAATGACACATCATTAGTAAAATAATATGCTGATGTTAAAAAATAATCTGAGTCATTTATCTGGCTAGAAGAAGGAGATATAAATGCTGATTACCTTTTGAGCCAGTTTCCCACTGAAACAGTCAACTGAAATATCATATCTTCTACCTTTCCCTTAACAAAGTAGTGTGGCCCAATTTATCATAAAATCTAAGTACTTCAATTCAATTATTTCCAAATCAAGAAGTACTCTTTTTCACAGTTAGCTGCAGCAAATTTAGTCAAAAGCCATGAGGCTGTCTGATAAGGTATTTTGAATTCTGAGTGGGTAACCTGGCAGGGGCATATGCCATAGATGAAATGAAGTTAACTGGAATTTGACAAATACATAATAGATTAAAGCTGGTGAAAGATTGCAGGTATGCAATTTATTTGCTGTAATATGTTATATTCATGTAATAAATAATGTCATAACAACATACCATGTACATTGAGCATTATGTTCCCAGAGTGCTAAATACGACTATTTGTGATTTTTTGCTAGGGGCTTATAGAAAAGAAAAACAGCAAGCCTGAAGTAATAATTCCACTAATGCATCTAAAAGCTCATGAATATTGGATTGTAACTGAAGCTGAATTTCATCCTAAATTTAATTCTGACAGTTCATTATTTGCACAGAAAATGACCTTCCTGAGCTGAAGAATTACAGCTAGAAAGTAATTCATTATTACTGCACTCATCTATGTATATTACATGTATGCTTACAAAAACTGAGGAGCAGTTATTCAAATTAAATTAGCAATAGAATTCTGAAATGTATTCCTCATTTTCATTAAAGTACACTTGCCTTTGGTGACAATTAACTGAATTTCAATTCAGAGTTTGGTGCAGGTAGAAAATCTGGAACTGGCTACTCATTGTGAAAAAAAAAACCTGGTACCTGTTCAGGTAATAAAAAAGTTCCACAATGATAAGGGCAGCTGTGAAAATCAAATTTCAGTTACATTTTCACTGCTCCCCTGATCATCTGCTGTGGAATGTTTTTAATATGTTTTATTTATTTTATTTATTGCATTTATATAGTGCTTTTTATACAAAAGTATCGCAAAACACTGTACAGTACAAAGCAGAAAAAAAGAACAAACCACAATACAGTTGTATAGCATGTCACACATACAACTGCCATAATCAGACCATTTAAATAACATATTTAAATAACAGTATACACATAAATACAAAAGCAGCCGTTTTAAAGTTACATTAAAACCCACTAAGATAAGAAAGCCATTTTATAAAAGTGCGTTTTTAGTCTTGACTTGAAAACTGTAACGGTCCCAGCTTCCCTGACAAACAAAGGCAGAGCATTCCATAATTTAGCAGCTCTACCTACCTCCTGTGTTGCTTTTGTTGACCCTCGGAAATAGCCAGCAGCCCTGTATCGTGTGATCTCAGAGTGCGGTTTGGAAGATACAGGGTCAGTAACTCCTGCAAATAATTAGGTGCTAATCCATTTAGAGTCTTGTAAGTTATTAAGGGTGGTTTCAAAATTCATTTTTAGATTAATTTTGCTACCTCATTAGCTTTAGTAACATTTCCATTTACACGTCTCCCCGGTGACAGGGATACAGGGAGATGTCTGTATGTTTGTTATAACTACAGTTTATCTCAAGAATCGCTCATTCAGTTGTGATACCTTGGGGGGTATCCAAACCTTTGTCATTGTGACCTACTTTTGCATGCATTTTGGCCTCTGATTAGCTGGGCTAATGAAGGCTACGGAACTGTTTGCCCAAATGTGATTAGACTTTGCAAAGACACATATTACAAAAAGTCATTCCATTTACTGTGTGAGTGTAGCTCATGCTGAAATACTGACACCTGATTGGATGATCTATTGAAGGCTATACTGGGAACCACTTGACCCAATTTGATCAATCTTTGCATTGACTTTTATAGCAGCAATTTATTTCACATACTTTGACTGTAGCTAAATGTGATATACTTTTTTCACAGTTTTGACACTTGATAGGATGAGCTATTCAAGGTTATATGTTGGAAACTGCTTGCTGTAATTTGAATAAACTTTGCATAGGCATTTATTCTGATTGTGGAGGATTGGCCTAGGGACAGTCTGGAGTGAGTGCAAAGTATTCAGAGATCCAGTGCAAAACACCACAGAAGTGTTTTATTTGAAAGTATAGGCAATGTAGGCAAACACAGCTGGGTTCTCTGCTGAAAACAGTCCAGACTGCCCATGCTCTTTTGGCAGCGGCTGAGTTTTTTCAAGACAATTAAACACAAAAACAAAAGTTTCCGGAGAGGGGCTTAAGAACAAAGGTATATACAGAGACACAGACAGGTTTTACTTCAAAACACTGTTTGCCTGTTCTTTATCTATCTCTGTTTGCCTTCTTTTATCTGAAAACCTAACACTTAATGCTAACTTGACCATCAAACGCCATTGACAAGAGCATGTTTCATACCTCCCTAGACTAGGGTATTTAATATTATGTTTGTTTTTTTTTTTTTACATTTATTATTTAGCAGACGCCTTTATCCAAGGCGACTTAATGAGACTAGGGTGTGTGAACTATGCATCAGCTGCAGAGTCACTTACAACTACATCTAACCTGAAACACGGAGCACAAGGAGGTTAAGTGACTTGCTCAGGGTCACACAATGAGGCAGTGGCTGAGGTGGGATTTGAACCGGGGACCTCCTGGTTATAAGCCCTTTTCTTTAAACACTGGACCACACAGCCTCATATATTTTTACACCTTATAAATATCAGTGTTTGGGCTTTGTGCCCAAAACCAGTGGTTGCTTGTTTATATTACAGTAAATATGAGCTTGATGGATTTATAGGCACCAACTAAAAAATATTGCAGCTTTGATTCCCATTTAAGTTATGAAAGCACAATAAACCTCTCTTAAACCCTGTACCTGAAGCACAGCTCATACCTAATTTAATTCAGTCATAAATGATATTATTCTGTAGGGTGATCAAATTAACACCTAAAAATATGTAAAATGTTTTTATTATTATTATTATTATTATTATTATTATTATTATTATTATTATTATTATTATTATTATTATTATTTTGTAATAAATATCAGAAAAGTACATATACAGTAAAGCTAAGGTGGATGTCCATTCTGAGAAGCTGCAAAAATAGTACAGCTTTCCACATCGAGCTTTCTCTTACTCAGCTTCAAATTTTAAAAAAGAGCCTGAAATTTAAGATGCCACAAAATGGGAGGAGAGTTACAACGCAGGGAGGTTTTTATTTTGATATGATGGAGAAAACTATCTAGCGTTTATACACAATAACAGTATTGGTGACTGAAAAATAAGCACATAAAAAAATCACTATTATACTAAGAATAACCGTAGACTTACCTTTCTTTTTTTCGATGCAATGGGTGGGCCTGTTTCTGTGAGCAAAGTTATTTTAAAATTGGAGTTCTAAAGAACGGCTCTTCATTAACACGAATTTGCTGAGAGGGGGGAAAAAAAACAGACTTTTATTTTTAAATTGATAAGTACAGCAGAAATTGATTTATGTGAATTAATAATCTGTGAAGTTACAATACACCCATGAGGTACCAGTACAGTTGGAGCTACAAATGTCCAGCTGTAAAACGGAATGTTTGGATGGTGCACGCTGGTTGGCTGTTGAGGATTTTTTACTATGCAAAATAGTACAATGCACGGCAGAATTCATTTTTGCCGAAGCACAGTTCAATGAATAAATTATCAATGCACAACACATACGCATTGTTGTGAGAGGTCTTTTGAAGTTTTTTTAAAATGAGTGACATTCCTTTCGTCACATTTGATCTTTTCGGAGGCATGACGGTGTGCAAGTGCATAGAATTACAAGAAGCAAAACCTCCGCTGGGGAAAAAAAAAACAAGCGACACAAAGATTTAACAAGTCAGCAACTTCATGAAATCGAAAGAAAACAAAAATGCCTGGGCAGCTGGTGTTTTTATTGATTTGATGAAACATAAAGACATGGTAATCGACTTAAAAACAGTTTGTCTTGAAAATCTAACGGTCTGCTATGTTAATTATATGCTTCAGTGCGGAATTCGGCTGGTCAAGAATACTCAGTTTTGTTGTGTTAGCCTCCGTGCTAATCTCAATCGCTCTGTAAACCAGTGCTGATATAATCCGCAATGATAGCCTGTTAGTGACCAAGCATTTAAAAATACCAATCATGTATTTTTGTATTGGCTTCTCCAGGTCAGCGTTAGTAATGCATGGATGGTGAACTTTGTCTTTGCCTCCTTTTCTGTATCTTTTCTTTATCAACAAAAATACAAGATTGAGAACCACTGATCTAGGGCATATATACCAATTGTTACATAGATTAGTGTGCTTTCCCCATGAATTAAATGTATTAAAGAAAAATTGGACTGAAATAACCTTGCATGTTCAACATTACCATTCTCATAGTATTTATTTTAACTGATATTAAAACTATACACCCAAATTCAGAAGAATTTAATATCATCATTCTGACTCATTTTGTTTTAATGAATCAATTTCTTATGCTGACAGAAGGTTAATGTACAAAATAGTTCCAAGTCTAATGGATTCAGTACCAGCCTCAAATTATTAATGTAGCAATCACGCTGTGAGGCTGCCTCAGCTGGCCCTTCATCTCTCTGCTATTGTGAATCTTTCATGCACTTTTCAATGACTTTGCTCTTCACTCCCTGCTTGCCAATTAAAATTCTAATCATGAGACAGCCAGGTAAAAAAATAAAAACCATTCCTGTGTGCTGGAGAAGCTAATCTCAAGGTGTTATCTGCTGCAAGGGAAACAAGATGGAATTACACATATATATATATATATATATATATATATATATATATATATATATATATATATATATATAGTTAATACTGAAAAATGGACTATAAATTGAAGGTATTTTACTCTTTCCCATAAATAACAGATTCTTCACCCGGAAATGAGCAGTATATCCATCATTAAGAAGGTGGCAGGTTAGTCCTGGATTTGGTTAATTAAGTCTGGATCAGTTCTGAAATATATGCAGTTCTTTAATTTATGAATGTCATCAGTTTATATGAATATTCAACAATTCATATTTCAGATAATACAACATCCACTTAAGAATTTATTAATTACATACATCCTTAATGCACAGTGTGGAAAACACTTTGGAAAGCAATTAGGCCTATATTTTTACATGAAATCAGCAATGAAAATGGAGTTTTATTGGAAAATCATAAAAGTACCCTGTTTAATGTATTCTTTAAATAAATGTTCCTCCTTTATAAACATTCCCAACATATTTATATTCAAAGTCACCTTAGATAACAACATACTAATTGTACTAAATTTAAATTGATCCTCATAATTATAATTAGGCTATATTCTTTTCGCGGTTCGCACAGATTTCACGATTTCCGTGAAATGTACTCATTGCCATGTAATATGCAGTTCCCACTGAAAATTCACATTTCTGAAGGAATAGTGTAAATATTTGTTATCATTTAAAAATAAACACAGAAAACGTTTGCCGCACTACCTGTTGCACTGCGGTTAGGAACCTGGCATCGGGTTTAGTTTGCTTCCAGATCGAACACACTTGCATGGCGCTGCACGATTTCTTTAAAATGTCGAAACTAAAAAGACATCAGCTGCATCAAAGATTGGCTATATTTCTGTCCAGTACAGGACGGGGTAATTTCACATGTCTGTTGTTATTTTTACATGTATTTATGTTTTTATTTTGTTTGACAATTCATTGATGGTGAAAATAGAATGTCTTTAAAAGGTAGACATAAAAAAACAATTCAAAAGAAAATTATCCATTTTGAATTTGACCACAGTATATTTTTGCTTTAATAAATATTATTTTTAGACCATGAATTACAATTAATGCATGAATAAGAAAATGTGCTTATGGGAAAAGACTGCATTTCTGTCATGTTCTGACTTGACAGCAAATTAACTAATAATCTATCAATGTCTATAATCACATAAGAATATTCACAGTGCATTTGAAATGATAAAATGTGCTTACATGATAGCTTATTAAAATGTGATGGGTTGACAGCTGGTAAAGCCCCATGGAACTGTATAATTGCTCTCTTGATTCAGATGTAGCATTAGCACTCCCTGACCACATTTCTCTGTTTTCCGCTGCTAATTTTTTACTATATTCAGTGTAAATAATGAATGCAATTAATATATACTCTATAATATATATATATATATATATATATATATATATATATATATATATATATATATATATATATATATATATATATACAGTGGAACTCCTTTTATCTGTGCGCTTGGGGAGACATAGGTCCACGGATGTGTGAAATCCATGGATAAACTAGCAAAATCTTTTCAAAATGCGATACACCTCCAACCCCGTTTCCCTAGCTTTTTCTGTTACCAAAAAATAAAAAAATGAATAAAAAATAAATATAATATAAAAAAAGTAAATACTACAAAGACTACAAAGCTACAAG
Organism: Acipenser oxyrinchus oxyrinchus; assembly: GCA_030684275.1. Taxonomy (NCBI): domain Eukaryota; kingdom Metazoa; phylum Chordata; class Actinopteri; order Acipenseriformes; family Acipenseridae; genus Acipenser; species Acipenser oxyrinchus. The sequence continues at coordinate 90,133,860 of CM060247.1, forward strand.
ATCATAAGACATTTTATGACAGGAAAAATCTATTCAGCCCATCAGAGCTCACGATTTTCCAACTAAAATGTGTGGCTAGTAGCAGCTAGAAATATCACAAGGTATTATGTTATTGCTAATTTATACCATGCATTAATATTAAATAATGATAGCTAAGTGTTACTAGTTTTCTGGGATTTCAAACAAAAATACAATTCAATTTTTTTAACTTTAAAAACGAAATAAACAAGCCTGCTGTGTAATTTCAACAAAATATGTACCAACGGAAGTGGGGTTTTTTTTTGGGGGGGGGGGTTTGTAACAGCTTTTTTAAACAATTCACTGCTGCAAGTCGTACTTTTGAACCTTGACAAAGTCCATCATAGTCTTTTGTTTCAGTGAGGCAAAATATGTTTGCTGGGCTTTACTAAGTAACCTCAGGAGAACTAATTTTACAGAATAGGCATCCTTCTGCTGCTCATACCAACTGTAATTATAATTTTGATGGTGGGCTTTATTCTTTTCAAACAGAGATTGTTTAACCCTTTGCGGTCCAAAAAGATGTAAAACACAGGTCTCTAGATGTTTTTTTCTCTAGAAAAAGCCGAGAAAACCATTCAATGGCCAAGTGAGATCAATAGGAGCCGAGAGAAGCTGAAAAAAAGGGGGCGGATCTGAGCAATACACATAGCCCCAGCACCACAGAGATAACACGGACATAAACAAACAAGATAGCTGCTTCTGCATCCAGCGCTCAAAGAATATCACAGACATTTGCAGGGCTTCTTGAGATGTTATAGTAATAAAATAATAACTTGGATCACATTATTGAGGAGTTTGGTGATGAAACGAGCGATCAGGAGATGATTTATCGGTATGCACGACTATGAAGAGGTATGTGAAAAATACAGTGAACAAGGGGTGGGGCAGGGCTGGAGATGCAGTACTGAGTGTCCTGTTGATATGCAGTGCCTTTTAAACCTGTTTTCCTGTGAAAAAAATGTTTTTAAACAGCGTGTCTAAAATAAACTGTGCGTGTGAAAATAAATTGGACCTGACGCGCCAGCGATGTTGCTGAAAGGGTTAAATTTCCCACCACACACTCTGATTGGCTGGTTTGTGCTGGAATGGGGCTTGCAATCTTGATTGTTCGTCCCCATCCTTTTCTTGCCTGATTAGTTCATTGTTATAATTTAGAAAAGGGAAACTTTTAAACATACGTAATTGCTAATTCATTCAGATTTTATTCTGAATTCCTGTTACTTTTACCATAAGAAAGACTTCAAAATGGTTGGGATGCGACTTTGGTTAAATATCGCAAACAGTTTAATTTTCTTAGGGTTTTTCTACCTGCGTTGTTCTGTGCTTGTTAAGCAATTTAAGAAGAAAAACGCTTGCATCTTGTACTTGTAGTGGTTTTAAATCAAGATGATGTTAAATTGTTTCTTTTAGTTGATTTTAAACTACATTGTTTTTTTTCCTTTTTGCCTTACTGTAGGCTTTAGTGTGTTAAATGCCCCCCCCCCCCCTCACTACACGGGATAATTAAATCTCAAAGAGACGGATATGATTGGCCTTTTGTTTCATGAGTGTCTGGCATATTCAAAGTGTTAGATAGATCGTTGTCACCAGGCAAAGCTAGACATATTAGATTAGATTTAATCAGATTTAGTTTTCTGTAAAAATATATAATAGCCACAACATTTTCAATATATATATATATATATATATATATATATATATATATATATATATATATATATATATATATATATATATATATGTGATGAGAAAGACTATATGATCTACAACTGACAAGGTGAGGCAATCCAATGCATAAACTGAGGCTGGGATTGTATCTGATTGCTCTTAGGCCAGAAAAATATACTGCGATCCAACCATTCCATCAAATTGATGCATTTCTACAATAAGACAATATAGTTACAGACCCCGAATTGCTGAAAACTAACCACAATCATCTCAACAGATATTTACAACTGGGCACAAAAATGGTAACTGAATCTTAAAAACCGGCACTACCAAAGGTATGTGTTTATTATCAAAGATATGTGACTAATGAATTTTAAACACACTGCAACTTCCATAGCACCTTTTTTTTTAGGTGTAACTGCCTTTCATTCCTAGTCCCAATCAATGACAGAAACTACAAGAACTAGGACAAAAATATGTATTTATTGTTTTGTCTTATAAATATACATATATGAAAAAAAGCTTATTACATTCTGTTAACAATCCTGTTATTTAAAGTCCCATTTATTTGATGGCCATTACTGGGGTGTGGATTGAAAAACCTGGTGACTCAGGCAAATGGAATCCCTTAGGGAAGCTGAAAGAAGGGTTGTATTGCTGGTATTTCCCACAGTTACACTGTGCATATTTGCACTGAGGATCATTCCTCTCTACCAGCTCAGAGCTTGACCTGATCTGCATTACACCAACAGACATGTCAAGACTAACAAGGGGCAGTTCAAGGCAACCCCATAACGCACAGGTAGTCAATATGAAATTATCAAAGTGGTAGGCATTACTCTAGTATACTGCATTATACACATTAGTAAGGCCATTATTTATTTATTTTTACATATGTATAAGCTATATTGCATAAGTGTCTTTGCCCAGTGGTACTTTCCATTGTAATTCCCATACATCTTGTAATCTTAACAAACACACATATAGGTTTTAATGTAAAAGGGGATAGCTCAGCTGGAAAGCCATTACCTTCGAGGCAGGTTAACACTGTTGACCACTGTAAACAAACACCTTGTTAATAAAGCACATTTCAAAGCTAAATTGTTCAGGAAGTTAAAAGTGTAATATTGTCAGTTGTGTATCAGCTCATGCAAGTTAGCAGATATGTATTATAATAGTCCTTGGTTGTACATAGGGACAGTTGCAGTACACATGTAAGGTGTGGTTTAGCTCATTGCTTACATCTGTTTAGTTTTAAATACACTTCATATTAATTACCGTGGGAGCTCAGCTGCAGAAATATGTGTGAATGTGTAGAAAATGTGAAAAGAAGAGCAGGACTATGTGCTGGAGAGGCAAATCACAGCTGCAGCTTTGGGGCCTCATGTAGAATGAGGAGGACAGCTCTAATGCTGTGGTATGTTTTTTTTCCTTTACAGTTTCAGATTGGTCTCTCATATCTTATTCCCTCTCTCCACAGCTACCCGAATGGGCTGACACTTGGAAAATGTCTGCCAAAGAACTTTAGCGGGAGGCAGTTTTTAATTACAGGGGGCAAGGGAGGTGATTGCACAAAGGGCTCTGAGGAAATAAACATGGAAACAGTTAGAGAGGTTTTTGGCTTCTAAAGCATCTTTTAGTTTCAATTTTTTTTATTTTTTACGTAAGCTGTTTTTTTTATGACTTTTTGCAAATAGGTTGGCTATTTGCCTTTTCTCACTGTAAAAATTTTAATCACTCCTTATATTATTTAAAAATAGGTGGATATTAATCATAGACAGTGGCGCCAACCAATCAAGAGGCAGAGGTAGTCAAAACAGAGAACTATTAAATTACTATACTAGGTTATGTTTTTAAGTCCTATAACATTAACCATTTGTTTTTCCTTTAACAAAAAGATATTGCACTACACGTAAATACTTAAATGTTTTGCATCCCAATGTCTATTAATGCAAATGTATCTTGTTAATATTACATTAAATCAAACAAAGCATTTGTTATTCATTCAGTATTTTGTTTTGTAACCTTTATGTGTGATTCGGGAAGCAGGAGCTAGGGCTCCACCCCTGTTATGTCCTGCCAAAATTATTAATCACCCTATTTAAAACCTGGAATGCACTCCTATTCTCTGTCTTGCTTTTTTTATTTTCCTCTATCCGCCCCTCCTCCACAGTCTCCCTCTCGGGGCAAGTGAAGCTCAGTTCCCAACCTCGTCCTCTGAGAGGAAGGTTCCTGAGTGCCAGTGGGGTCCCCCGGCCAAATCTATCCTAACACTCTTTTGTTTTACTGTTCTCTATCACGCTAGGTTCCCCTTGGGGGAAGTAAAGGTTCCTTCCCAGCCTTGGAGGCTGATCAGTTTGGTCTTACCTCCGCCAGGACGGCTCTCCATGAGCCAAGCGGAAACCCTGTACTCTTTACTAACTATCAGCTTTCTTCAGTGCCAGTTACCCTCTCCGGCGACCCCTTCTTTGTATGTTTATTTCTTTCTTTGAAAGATCCTGTCTCCCCGTGTGGCTCAGCCTTGGAAGTCTGGTCTCTCCTTGTAAGCCAGGGAGACATCTAGACTTCTCTTTGATGTATCCACTATCCTATAAGTAGGCTTGCTACTTTTCGATATTAATCGGTAAAGCTCATTAAATGTCAAATTCCCATAACGTGAGAGTTCGACTGAAATAAATTTATGTAGGATAAACGTTGGTAAAACCGCTCGCTATTTTTTATTTTTATACCAAAAATAACAATATAGAAATCATCTATAGCTTGTTTAGTTTTTATACTTACTGTCTGTCCCGTCTCCGTTCCGCTCTGAATGGCTAGGGGTCGCTGTCAATCATCTCAGTGATCTGTTAGTATAGTTTCACTATCACTGTCATTTCACCCAGTTCTGACAGATCTCGTTGACTGAAGCAGCGCCAAAATGCTCTCATTCGTTTAAATGACTGTCAGTCATCAAGACCTGTACCGACTGTGCACTTTCATTTGCCAGCTCAAGCGCCTGTCATTCAAAGCGCCTACTTTTGAAATCAGCGGTTTAAGGCGTAGGTAGGCTTTTGCTAGGTATACAGTGATAGTTACTAGTTTGATTTGAAAATGGGGCGCAGGAGGAAAACACTTAATGAGTATTGTGCACAATCCCCTGACCGACGTCTCCACGGCAGGACGAAGCGGGCCCGTCTGCCTTACCTTCCAGTGACTCCAGCTGTGCTGAAGAATAAGTGCAAGTTAGTTCTGTTTAACTAATGTTTTGTTCTGTGCATATTATTTTTACTCATAGATTTATGCTATAAAAGTCTGTGTAATACACTTTTATATGCTGTGTTTTCTACGGTTTATTTGAGATTTTTTTTTAATTTGTATAGGATCTTTATCTTTACAAGGTATAGCTCTGCTGTGACCAAACAATATTTCAATTAGAATGCTGGTAACCATGGTTTTGTTGCGTGTTGAATATGATAAAGGGGCTTCACTAAATGAAATGTTTCTCAATGGCATAGTCTGTGTTTATTGTTTTTATTTTTTTAAAGCATAAAGGTCGATTTCACCCATTCTCTGCTTGAATTGAAAAATAAAGATTAAAAATCCCGGTAAATTCTTTCTAAAATAAATGTCGATATTAATCGTCGATTTGGCAAAAAAATAAAATAAGTAAGGCTTGCTTCCCAGCCTAGGAGGCCCATCGGTTCAGTCTCACCTCCGCGAGCCAAGGGGGAATCCTGTCCTCTTCCTAAAGTCACAAGCACGTAATTCCTATTTCAGTTCCCAGTTTTTACTCCATACAGCCCTGCTCCTGTTCCATGAATTATTTTAATGGTTGTTTGAGATGCTAGATTTGTTTTACAGAGGCACATTGATGCTAACAAAGCAATTGATTTTGTATATCAAATACAATGTCATGGTCTGTTTTCCACCATGAAACCTAACGATACACTGTCTGCCCTTTTCAACTGCACTGCAGACCTGCTATATTCAGCAACACCTTCCAAGACCACATCCTTTCATTACAAGTGCAAGTGGATTAATATTGATTTTTGTCTCTATTCTCAAGACTGAAGGGTCTTCTTAACACCAATAAATTACATTGCAGGGGTAAAGGAAGATGTGAAGATCGTTGTTTCTCCTTGTTCTTCACAGAAATCTTATCTAATAGATAATTTTTTCTTGCGCTCCCCAAATGATCAATAGGCTATTGACAGCTACTGTTATCGCTACCTTTTAGTTTCTATAAGTTTTAGTATATGTTTGAGTGATGACGATCAAGGTTTATCTCTTTATTAAAAATAAATGTGAAAAGATTTGTAAGAATGGATCGACAGGATAACTGGATGCATCTTAAAAGTTTCACTATCATGAATCTTCTCTGAATTATTTCTAATACTTTTTTGCACTTACTTTTTATTACATTCATAGGTTTTAATATCCAATGAGTGTCTTAATAAAGATTTTTAACCGCATGCACGTGTGTTTGTTTTGATTACTGTACTGGTGATTGGGAGACATTTTGAATGTCAGGTTATTGTGTGGTTGTTTATACCGTCCATCGCTTAGAACCACACATTCTGCACTTTGTGCGGCTGACAAATCTGTTGATCACTAACTTATACAAAGGTAAGAATGCTTCATTATGTCTATTTTTACTATTTTACTATGATGATGGTCATGTGGTGTTTAGTTGAGGGGGATAAGTCTATTACTTTATGATAATGAGTGTTTGCATGTATGTGTGTTTTTATGCATATGATCCAACTTCTTTAACTTGAAATTCATATTACAGTGAAGCTATTGATACTGATGATTGTGTTGCCAAGTGAGGAAGGGTAACCGACACACACTTAAACAAATAAACTTCAATGGACTTTGTAGCAATAACCTGTTGGCACAACTTTACCATAGCACATTAACATGTCTCTTTTGTGCTGTAAGGGAATCTTCATGGAAACATTTAACAAATACTTATGTATAAGCATCCTTGGAGAACAAAAAAGCAGTGTTGAAAAGTTGAGATGAAGTTGAATTCTCCAGTTAGATCTACTGTAAACCCGGATGGCCATGATTTGGTAAAATTGGAACATTTCTATAATATCATTCTAAAATCTTACAAAGTCATTGTAAACATGCAATGCACATTCAATTAATGGTATGATTATAATGTTGAGTTGACATCCGAAATATTAGCATAGCCCTTCCTTAAGTATCATAAAATGACACCCACTCATATGGCAGAAGTTTGCTGTAAAAGGACAGGGTCAAGTGGATTTCTTTCAAGAATAATAGCGCTAACATGCTACCTCTATTTCTGTTGAAAACATAACCATTGTTGATGCCTTGCTACTTCTATGTTGAACATAAACATGGTTCACAACATGCAATTTTATTCCAGTCATAATATTTCTGAACTAAATAAATCAACTATAGTTTCTCATTCCAGTGGCAACCATTTTCAGAATTTCTCTTCAATTGAATAACACTGCCGCAAAATTTCACAGAAATCTGCCAAGTGGTTTACACCACAAATTGATGCTGAAAGTGTCACAGTCTGGTTCTGACGAACACTGGTTTGCCACAAAACTTGCAATTTTCCTTTAAAAAAAACAAAAACAATTCTTAAGTTTGCAGTTCCAAAAATAGTTTTGGAACTGCAAACAGTAGGGTTAGAGGTCGATCAGATTAACCTGTAGCGCCAGGATAAGTTACAGCAGGATTTTATTAGAGCATTTTACAACACTACGGAATCATCCTAGATTGCATCAACCATCTGTTTATCCCAAAAAATATTGCCTGATGCAATCAAGGGGGAATCGTCCGTGGTGCTGTAAAATGCTGTGATAAAATCCAGGAGTGGCTTTCCCCAGCGGGTATAAATGAACCCCTTAGTTAATATAGTGCCTAACCCAATCCATCTTCATGAAATCATACAAAATAATACCAGAATATAACATGTCAAAAACAATAAAATAGTCTCTAGAACAGAGTAGATACAGCTCTATCGTTGCTAACAATTACTATAAAATAGAATCATTCTGTAAAAAATCTATAATTATTTTGTTGAGATTGAGGTCTTGTACCATATAGATTGAACCTCCAGGCGATTGAATGCCTTGTCACTTCACAATATATTAAAAAATGATGTTAAAAAATGCCTATATACAGGATGATGACAACGCTGACATTTATACAAGGCAGGTTTTACACATCACATGTAGGCTAGCTTTTCAGTCAATCTGACTGGCAGGAAGTTTGTATGAAATTAGCATGAGATAACCTACCTGTATTGAATATCGAACATTGAATAAACATGTTTCCTGACACCACCCTCCTAACTCATCAATAAAGCATGTATTCATATTTTGTATGCAAATTCCTCTTATTTGTATTGCACACCACTTATTTTACATTTGTACATGCTGCTCATCTTTTGATTTTTAAGCAGATATGTAACCGATGCATTCACTCTTCAAGTCCAATTATTTCTGAAACGACCTTGCGGAAGTGTAAATGTGTTTTTCAATCCCGCTGTTCCAGACTTTAGCTAGCCAATTTTCATTAGGAAATATTGTTTTCCCTTATCACACTTCAAAAGATATGCACCAAATCCCTTCTTGTGAGACAGTCTTAAATGTTGTGTTCATTGTAATTGCAAAGCAGGATGTTCAGGTTGCCAAGGTAATTGAATGCTGTTGTCATGCCAATTCCTATCAGGCTCCTGCAGAGCAACATGTATCATACCCATTGGATTGTTTTCTTTCAACAAACAAGACAAGCAGGACTGGAAGCCAAACCAAGGTATAGAGTGATTTTAAAAATACAAATATATATATATATATATATATATATATATATATCTTTAAATACATAATCACCTTAGCATTACAGTTCAATCAGGGTCCGTTATTAATATGAATAATGGCAATATCCATCATGCTTTCTGAAAAGCAACTCATTGTGTGGCAAAATAAATAACGTAAAACAAAAATGTCTTACAGTGAATCGTATTGTAAGTGGAAATCAGCTGGAGGTATGAACCTAGATGTTCAATTGGGGGCTTTACATTTAGATGTATTTATTTTATCAGTAGCTCTGCTACTACTTTGGATATGGAGTCACTGAAATTCCAGTAAAGAGGAATGACAAAATACACTAGTAGCAGCATGTTTTGAAGCAGAATTTAACCTTGGTGGTTTTAAATGTGTTGCAGTTGTACAGAATAAAGATAAATGAAAAGCAGCACAGCAATTTGGCAAGGAACAGAAAAGCCCTGTAGGCTAAATAACAACACTAAATCGCATCTGCCCTCAGTGACCAGATTTGTAAAATCAATGTCAGCTTCCTGTTGTAATTCATTCAGTGCTGAATGATTTTGTAAGTTTCCTTTTCTTTTATCAGAGAAATAACTGTGCATGTACTTTTGCTTTAATTTACCGTCCTGTGACAGGATGGCTAAGTGGTGACGTCAGGCCAGATGCAGGAAGAAAACACACAGGCAGTACTGCAGGGCAAAAGACGCGACGTACACCGTTTATTTAAATAACAAAAATAAAATAAATATTTAAACAAAAACACTGCTCACAGAGCAAAATAAAGGTTTTAACAAAAACAAAAATCACGAACACAAGACAGCAAACAAATGATCCAGGTCAGGCTGGGCAATCGCCTTCACTGTTCCTAGATTACTTTCTTTTCTTTCTCGTTTCTTTCTCTCACTCCATTCTCTCCTCTGAACAACCCACCCAGAGCAGGGAGAACTGCAGGCTTACAGGTGACCACCTCCTGATTGGCAACAATTAATTAACTCGGGAGATGGTCACCTTCTGCATGAGGATTTTTTTAAAAGTGCGGAAGGGGCTTCCCATCCACGCTATAAAACAATACAAAATACACGGCTTCGCCGTCACATTTATAAATAAATGATTATTATTAATAATAATAATAATAATAATAATAATAATAATAATAATAATAATAATAATAATAATAATAATACAACAAAACAAATACAAAATAATAAATTGCACAGGGGCAGAGGGGTACCCTGTTCTAAAAAAAAAAAGGATACATTTATGTCAGCGCTTTGCCCTGCCCCCTTTTCAGTGCAGTTGTTTACATCTGTTTACTTGGTTATGCATCTTAGCCAAGTGAGCATTGCACAACCTTGTAGCAGCAGAATATTTTTCTATATATTTTCTATATTCTATATATTGACATTGCTCTATACATGGTAAACTATACTTTCCTTGTTGATGTTCACAGTTGATGTCAATTAGTTGAACAGACCTTTTCTCTGCAATACTCTCATTCGCTCATCTTTTGTAAATCTTATAGTATAATAGCGTTACACAGGAAGCCATATATCAGAATGATATCATCTTGAGCATTGTCAGGCATCTATGGGGTTACTAAATACTCTTTTAAAACACTAATATGATCAGGATATAGTCTAAAATGCTATTTAATGTGAGTGTTTTACATACTTTATTGAGTAATCTAGGATAAGCATTTGTTTCTGTTAGCATCCATTTTTATAACCCACCCTCCCATCTGACCATCCCCTAGTTGATTCAGTACTTATTACTAATTGACTCAACAGCTGCACAGAAGGATGGGCATATGACCCAACCCATAGTTCTATATTTAAACTGTTTTAGCTAAACAGGATATAGCCAACAAACAGGCTCAATGCCAATTAAATCAAAACCTTCTTTAAAAATAAAAAATAAATTGTAAATGAATAGATATTAGTCATAATGTCAGGAGGAGGGGATGCAATAGTACAGAAACAACATATAAGACAAGATTATCTGTTGGCACAGTCTATTTAAACTATTTTAACTCTGCAGCTCAATTTAAATGTAATAGTAGTGACATAATGTTAAAGAGTCATCTTTTAATGCATTACTATGTTAATCTAAGCAACTGAACTGCATTTGTATTAATCTGAATTTCACTGCTAAAATGTGCTGTACTAATCAATCTTAATTAGGAAAAGGCATGTTGCAGTTTTAATATCTGTTGCTATATATAGTAACAACTTGCTTCTTATACATCTGTCATATAGATAGATAGATAGATAGATAGATGGATGGATGGATGGATAAAAGAATAGCACAAATCTATACTAAAAATGCTTATTAAGGTGATACCTATTCTCCATAGTCTTTTTCTTTATTTCTCATCATGTTTGAAATGTAAAGTTTTTCATTTATAACTTTCCTGCAGCTTATAAAATCCATGCTGAGTACCACACTCTGGGAATTATTCAGCTACTCTAGCTGTAAACCCTCAGGGCTTTCTTTTCTTTTCAGTTCCACTCTCTATATTGCTCGACAATACTGGAATTATTTGAAGGTGAACAAACGTTGTCTTTCACAGGCCAGTTACAAGCGATGACGTTCATTTCCTTAAAAGGGAAACAGTAGTGATGTACAGTTGATGTGTTCAGTTAAGTATTGTGATGCCCTGTGCTTGTAATAGCCAAACCAAACAGGTCAGGAATGTTTTATCAGTAGGTTTAGGTAGTTTGCTGTCGTTTTTTTTTCTTTCATTCTTTGTTTAGATCACTGGGCAGTTGTGCCAGGTTTTGATGGTTTGGAGATCTGTTCTGATCAGCTGTTCTAGCTCCTCCCACAGTAGCTAAGTGGGCCCTGGGCTTTGGGCTGGCCACCTCAGAGGATTGCTAACTCGCTAGAGAGTGCAATGTGAGTTGGAGCATTACCATGCTGGAAAACACGTAGTCCATTGCCATCAAATATCATATCATATAAACGTGATAGTAATGTGCTGTTTGATTGTAAGTATTGGTCTAAGTCCATGCCAACAGAAGCATGCCCAAATTATGACAGAACCACCTGCACCTATCACCATTGCCATTGTGCTCTCAGGCTGGCGCAATCTGATTTAAACTGTGTGTACTGAGATTCAAGACTCCATGTTATACTTTACCACAGCTCCAGAGTCCACTGACAGCATTCAGCACCACATAAGGTATCAATTAGAGGTTAGTCCCAGTAATGATTGCGTCTTGTGTAGCTGTTCGACCAAGGTATCTAAGCTAATAAGTGGGTGTACTGTATTCACACAGACAGATGTCCCTTTAATGTCTTTCTCCTGTCAGTGGGTCTAGTCTGTAACCTTAAGCAGCCTCTGTAGTAAAACACTCCTGATTTCCACTGATTATTAAAAGTTACAGATGCACCACCCTCCTTCCTTTTGATGTCACATCTTTAAGGGTTCAGCAACTGTTTTAGAAGGGATCTGAGCCGGATAAAAATGAAGAGCTAAATGAAAGCATGAGACAAAACACCTGATAGTGGTGGAAAGAAAAGAGGTTAATTACAGGACACACATAATAGGACTTAAAATACAACTATCAAAAGTAACTGACTTGTGGGAAGAAAGACACCAGTAAGATGACAAGATTTTATTGAGGGATAATTTAAAACAATTGAAAATGACCTCAAAAACACATTACCTCAAAAACATCTTTAAGAATTGTAGCCACAGTGTGAGAAATTGGATAATATGACTTGACACCCATCTGGAGTATAACGTTGAATGAACATATGAAAGTAAACAATGTACTTCATACACCTTTTAAATTTCACAAGTGAAAGCAGCACTCAGTTTACAAGACGTTTTATAATTATTAAACCAATTGAATTAGGCTAATGGTTATGAATAAAATATGTTGCAAGTGATTGTTATTTTTCTATTTGGTTTTTTTCTAATTAAAATATCAGACATGACTCACTGAGCTAGCTGCAGGAAGGGACAGCATGGGCATTTTGTTTTACAGAAGGCAGCGTTTTCCTAATTATTTTTTCTCTACAAAAAGGAAGACATACGACAAAGTTAACATTTGTTGTTTTTAACTGTGGTTAATGTTAATACAGTGCTACCTGATATAGTGCGGAATCGGTTATAACATGGTAAGGTCGTGGCTCCCATTCCCCCCACAATGCAATTTGACTCACAAACGTTGGGTTTTGTTGTTTTTTACATTACCGTATTTAAACCCATTTAAGTTGAAACTGGGACATATAGTACTTATGAAGCTCCTGTGCTTCCACTGTATTTTTTTTTTTTCTAAAAGTAAAAACAAACTGTCCGTTAATGTTACAAAACAAGTACGAAACAATACAAGTGTGTATAAACGTCCTTGGATTCTGTGTTATTTATTTACAGTTTATTATGAAAAATATACTATTTAAATAAGAGTGGTTTAAACTTTAATTTGGTGGAATAGCAGTTTCTATTATACTGTACATATTGTAACGACCCGGGATTTATACTGTTACACGACTAGTCTACAGACCCTGTGTGTGTGCGTGTGTAAGCAGGGAAGCGCTAAGCTTGCCTCAGCCAGGATTGATTGACATCGGGGTAGGCGGGGACATGAAATCCCACATCAACGCTGACAGAGCTGACAGCTGAGTCAGACAAGCTGCTGTGTGAATGTGCAAGACTGCTTGTTGTTTTTGGTGTGGCCCAGGCTGACAGGGGCCAGGAATAATCGTCCCAATAAAACGTGGATTCGAGTACCTGCAAATTGTGTGTCTCCTTCCTTCATTTTCCACTGTATGCTACAATATTAAATGTATCGTCACACAGCGGTGCAGGGATTACCCCGTTGGCACAGCAGATTAAACAAAGGTAAACTGAAAGAAGAAAATGGAACACACAGTCCTGATTCAAAAGCCTTCGGGAGCTGGAGGCCAAGGCATGTTGTAGATAAAACTGCTTTTATTAACTACAGCAGAACAAGGGTTACAGGTTCTGGAACTCAAACCACTATACATTTCTTTGAAAACTGCACATCTGAGATCTATAAAATGAAGAGATGCATGGTAGAGACATTTGATGGAACTATTTTATTAGCTACTTTTAAGATTTGTTTCTCATAATTGCACGTCACGTCATAGGTGTTAAAGCTTTAACAACCTTAAAATTACAAATTCGTGTCAAAAGGCCATGTAATTACAGAGTAGAAAGTCATTATGGAGTAATTATGGAGTAGAAATCAGCTTTCTTTATGAAAAATGCGTAGTACTGAAGAACGATTAATTGAACTATAATTAAAAAAGAGTAACTTCTATCAGATGGTCGAAGCCCGCTGTAAAGCCAGTGCATCAGCTTTTATTCTAATCAATCCACTTCCAAGGTTTTTCATTTTCACTTTCCGCTTCAGAAGTTTGATGGTTTATGTTGCAGCATGGCTTAGCACCTTATTCATAGCAGCTGGTCTAAAAGCTGTACTGCTAAAGCCTCAAAATATGCTCTGGAACAAAACTGTCCTGTATCAACAGCAACAAAAAGCAGTCCAGACTGTTCTCTGTAGAAGCAACTAGACTCAATTAATGTCTAGATTTTTTTTTGCAATATGAATGTTTACATTGCTTAAAAGAATGGTACCCGACAAGATAAAATATATTTCATACTGTATCTACACTTGATGGCACAATGTTGACCTTCAGCAAACAACTCACATTGCAAACAATGCATTGGTGGGCACTTTCGCTTAATTGTAATTTCATTTTAACAAAAAAAAACTGCTTTTTTTCTTGTTTACAAATTGCTGTTAAGATTGTGTATCTCCCAGTGCTCAATGCAACCATTTCTGCATTTCATTGACTGATTTGTCATTGATGTCTTTAATGACCCGGAAAGCCTTGAATATATGTGAATATGTTTTGGAGCAAAAAAGACTAAGCTAATCTCATTTATCTCTGTCACCCAGAACACTTAGATATAGTACAACAAAGAGGATTGTATACATTCCTTTCATTGTTAATTTTTAATAGACCTCACAGGAACATGTTGGTAAAATCATTTAAAGAGTGTGCCTACATATTGCAGATTTAAAGCTCTGAGAGAGTAATGTTAAGGCGGTTCTACACTGGAGGCGAGCGAAACGAGAGAATAATTAAACAGTGACTGGAATATGTGGGTGTGTCTACACTAGAGAGTGACACGGGAATGAATCTTCAGTCCTGTCCCATCCTGTCCTGTCAAAAATGTTCCTGTCCCATTACAAGCTGTACTTTGTTTTCTGCTGTAAATAAATGAAAGAGTAATCATTTCCAATCCTGTCCCATCCTCTCCAAATTTTTCCCGTCCCGTCCCATAACTTTTCTTTTTTAAATTCCTGTCCCATCCTGTCCTATCAAAAAAAATCCTGTCCCATCCCGTCCCGTGATAAACAGAGATCAACTATTATTTCGAGGTTCAGATATTTTCGTATTCATGTATTTCATTAGGGTTTATAGGGTGTTGCATTAAACACTACCGGTATACTAGATAGTAATTTGTTTTTAGTTTTAGTTTTTTCAGAAAAAAAACAGTGCAAGAACAGAGTCTTTATAAGCACAATGTGCAGTATAATGATGTAATATATAAATTTGGTAATATAAAAACAACTGTTTAGAGTTTTGTGTGGCAGTTCCAGTTTCTAAATTGGTTACTAAGCAACCCGGCTCAGAGATTTTAGTATGTCAATGCCACAATAAACAGTCAGTGAAATACAGTACTACAAACCATTCATTCATTTAAAAAAAAAAAAAAAAAACATGGTTTTGAAATAATATTTCGTAAACGTTCAGGGAGTATCCATCATGTATTTATTTATTAAAAATCGTAGTATTATTCATACCCCTTCAACGTAGCAGCGAAGCAGTACCTCCAAAAAATAGTAGCTGCTACGGCCAAATCATAGCCTTTGACATCTCTGCATTATGATTTGCACATCCTTAATATACTGTACATATGTATATAGAGAGAGAGATGTTAAATACATGCCAGTAGCAATCCACAGCGTTCGGTTATTCTGCTAGTATCAATAATTCATGTATCAATATTGTTAACTAAAGGACTGGCATAACTATACAATTATGGGTAATATGAAATATTTTAAGTCGCAATCTAGGTCCGTCCGCGTTGGTATTGTCAGAGTCTCTCTCCGAGTTTGAACCTTCTGATTCGGAGGCATATGGCTCAAATTGATACGGGAGACAATCCCTGTTTTCTCTCTCTACGTCATATCCATTACTACATAATTCACATTCATAAGAGGTGTCTGAAACTGATACAGTTAGGCTACTCTCACTTTCACTGTCGCTGTCCATACTGGCAGATGCAAGGAGCCTGAGGTCACAGTCTCCTGGCCCCACTCCAGGAAATGGAGATCGCCCTCTGTGTATTTCCAGGTATTATTTGATTCATTGTAGCACGATTAACATAATTTGATAACATTAATGTGATTATATGTTCAAGTGAGACCTGTTAATATTATTTTGTATGTTTATGGTAACAGTCAAGTTCCATGTCATAGGCTCTTTAAAGAATTTAAAGAGCAAAAAAACACTCTTCCTGTCTGCTGGTGGCAGAGTAGTCCCGTTCCTTCCCATTCTCGGAAGCTCAAAACCTGTTCTTTCCCGTCCTGAGAGGTTTATTTTTTTTTTATTTCCCGGTCCCGCCCGTTCCCGTGAGCGTCACTCCTGTATCATCCCATCCCGCAAAATTGAACACAATTTTTTTCCAGTACGGCGGGAGTCCCGTCTTTATGTCACTCTCTAGTCTACACCACCCGCGAGCAACGCAAGCAGCGAGTCTGGGTGAAGTGATCGACTCCACAGGAATAGTGTGTTCTATTTTTCCCAGGCATTGCAGGTAACTACAGAGAGATGGACCAATCAGAATGGTCTAAAGTGAAATGGACCAATCAGAAACAATTTCAGTAATATCAGTAATATCAGTAAACTTGACACAGGTCATAACACAAATATGCGATGAACATGGAAGACGAGAAATTGATTCAGGAAGTGCATTAATAACATTTTTATTAAAAATGTATTTTTGTAGCCGGAATGCAAACCTAGCCTTTTTATACACACTATATATTATTATTATTATTATTATTATTATTATTATTATTATTATTATTATTTATTTCTTAGCAGACTTATCCAGGGCGACTTACAGTCGTAAACAAAAATACATTTCAAGGATCACAGTACAAGTAATAATACAATTAAGAGCAAGATAAAAATACAATGACTTTGGTTCTAGCAAGTACAAGTATATGACAAAATACGATTCAATAACGGAGCAGATAACAGTGTCAGTGATAGTTACATCAGGATATAATTAAATACAAAATACTACAGATTAAATAACACTTCCGTATGAATCCCCTGTAGCCTAGAACCTGAAAAATAGAAAAAAACATTTATATTATCATCACATTACTTTTTTGTGAATGAACACTTTAGTTTGGGAGACAACAAGAATCTTTTTTGATTAAAATGTTAAAGTGCTCTTGTTTGTATTTAGTTGTTTAACAGCAAAACCCCATAAATTAAACCAAATTTACTATTAGCACGTTTCTCAGTTGCAAT
Organism: Acipenser oxyrinchus oxyrinchus; assembly: GCA_030684275.1. NCBI lineage: Eukaryota > Metazoa > Chordata > Actinopteri > Acipenseriformes > Acipenseridae > Acipenser > Acipenser oxyrinchus. The sequence continues at coordinate 90,150,932 of CM060247.1, forward strand.
TGAGATACACGCATGGCTTAACGGATATCAGTGGAATTCTTAAAGGAGAGAAAACTATTCCGGGAAAAACTTTTGTATATTTTAGTTTCAGAAGCAACATTGATTATGTGGATGATAATGGGAGCTCAGGCTCCTTTCTGGATGAGGATGAGCAACCAGAGGAAGGGGGACAAAAGCAAGAGGGTGAGGAGGGGGGCAGTGATGATGATAGCACTTCGACTTCACGGACAACCACACGACCAACTCAAAAAAGAAGACAGCCCCAAAAAGGTATGGATGAAGTCGACACTAAACTGCTCGAAATATTACAGCAGCCAACACCAGCAGCACCTGCACCTGTCTGTGATGACATCGACCACTTCCTTCTGAGTTTAGGGCCACCTCTGCGCAGACTCATTCCACGCAATCAGATGCTGGTTCGAATTTGCATTTTAAGAGTGATTTGAAGACCTGGAGAACCTGAGAGGAAGAGCAACAACAACAGCAGTCACAGCATCTCATCAGAACCAGCCATATCAGTTCTCAACCCATCAGCCACAAAACCACATCCAGCCTCAGATTCAACCCTATTTCCCACCCCAGTTCCAGGATAAGCCACACCTGCAGCAGCTTAAGAGCTTTAACTGTTTCTATATATAAGAAGCATTTGTTAAACTTACAATTTTCATATTTATTTATTTATTTATTTATTTATTTAGTGTATGTGTGTGTTAAAGATATGTAGATTGATAAATAAAACATCTTGTGGAAACTAATTTCTGCCTTGAGTTATCTTTCTTAATTTATTCCTTCTTAATTTCATGATTTATCATTTTGAGCATAGATTGCTGTAGACTTGTCACCACCAAACAAATTTAATTCACAAAATTAAATAACGTTTGTAAAATGCTTAACTTCATGTGACAGCCAGCCTCTGTTTTGCTTCGAAAGTTGGTTGTTGGTTCTCTTCGTGATCAGCTCCCACTAGACTGAGCAAATGCTCCATTTGCTCAGAATCCAAACGGAAGTATGTCTTGAACCGCTGACTGTCCAGGAGCAACTCATTCACTAGGCTCTTTTTGTTTTTTATTAATGTACTGCACCCAAAGCCTTCTTTGTCTTCTTTGGCATCTACGACGCAGTAGAAATATTTCAGCAGCACTGCGTCTGTCAGTCCATGTTTGTACTAGCTGTCAATACAAAATATGGGAAACAGATAAGGATAGGGTCACGTGAACGTTTCTGGACTTAAAACGTTCGCCTTTGATGTAGATACAAAATTTGCTCCAGACGCTTGCGTCGCTCACCTCCAGTGTAGAACCACCTTTATGTTAACATTTTATGATTTGTAAGGAGGTTATTTCCATCGAATGAAGAGTCAGAAATGATAGGATCACAGTGAATGCAGGGTAAATGTAACAGTTTACAGTAATCTGTTTCTGGAACCTTCCAGAACTAAACTAAACATTTTTTTTCCCCCATAGTACACTGCTTAACTACCACTGCATGACTGAAGAAAATGGTCTTGCAGCAGTTTATAATGCTTTCTCATTAAGCAGGTGATATACATTTCACTCACTGACACCAGTCACCTCAAGCGTGATTATTTCCAGTCATTGTAAGCAAAGACTCAATTGAATTGAAATGGAAGCTGACTGCTGTGAATTCTTACTGAGTTCTTTGTGATTTAAAAAGAGAACACAGGGGAGAGCGTTTTCATTAATAATATTGACATGGTTCTTTAGATTAGAATAACAGCACGTGGCTATAACAAGTCCAGGAAACTTAGGAAAATTCAAACGAATAAAACCAACTTCGAGGCAACCTTACAATCTGAGTGATGTTATCCACGTCTAATTGACGAGCTAATTGAACTCCGTGTTATGCAGCAGTGCTGCAACAATTGTTCTTATGTCGGCTCTGAGCTGCAAAAATGTGACTCATTTGTCCTTGCCCATGAAAAGTAAATCTGAGAGCATATAAGTGTTATCCAGCCTTTTCTTGCAGTACCCAATCTTCTATTATGTCCTCTGCAATTTAAGTTTCAAACTTGTCGGTGGACAGTAAGGTATTCAATATTTCTGGGCTTACCAAACCAGGTACAGTACAGATACAATTGAATACCGTGAACCATCTGATTGTAACAAACGAGTATCAATTCTAAATGCATTAAATGCATTTTTCTGGAATGGGGAACTGCAAGCAAGTTTCAGCGACCAATTTCAAAATGTTCAGAATGACATTGTTATTAGTTTGACAATACCTTCACTAGGTAGGGTCAATTGAATGTTACAATCAAATAGTTTGTGCTTTAAATTCTAATACCGGTACATACCAACATCCTTTAACAAGCTTTTAGTACATTTGAAAGCTAGAATGATCTCCCACCTTAATTTTTCTTTATTAGATTAATCTGCTTGTCATACATACAGTATACCATCGGGAACTTCTGTATCAGGCAATAGCAAAATGAGGTGGTAAACGGCTTAGCCGTCCATTTTATAGTTAGAAAGTGGAAGTCCAAAGTGGAACTAGGTTTTTTTTTTTTGTTTTTTTTTTGCTTTGTGTGGCGGCCGTGATCTCCTCTACTTAACTACCCAAGTCACTATCCAAAGAACGCCATCTATAGTTTAACAAGGAATAGAACCTCAAATAACATTCTCTATATCCCAGCAATATTAGAGTACCCCACACAAAGCCCCTCTCCAATAAATGAAAAGACAAAAGAATGGAAACTGATTGCACTCTTTGAGCAAAATCTTTATTATAGAAAACAAAATAACAAAAACCAAAATCAATAATTGCTGCACCTATGCGGAGCCAGTATTTATAATGCTGGCAATTCACACTTTCTAGTTCCCACAGTCCCACCCACTACATTAGTTTTGCGTAAACATAAATAAAGATACAGGTACCGTTTTAATAGAAGACAGTGTTTTGTTTTGTTTTTTTGTTTTATGAAAATATGAATGGCAGCTTGAATAAGGTTCACAGGTATTTTACATACGCACTGCAGTATGAGAATATCAAATTAGACATGGGAAGTATATGAAATATTTTTCCTGCAAAGTGTGAATCATTTTTTCCACTGAGGCATAATTTATAAAATTTACATTGGTTTGATAATTATTTGACTTTTAAATTGCATGTATTTTCATATCACATGTCCATAAAACTGATATTTAACTTTTTAGGTGAATAGTGGGAAAACGAATCAGTCTGGGGTCAGCTATGTTAAAAAGCATAGTTTATAGCTTTAATCTCTATAGTCTTTTAAACTTAAACTGTGCTTGTTTGAAAATTGTATAGTGGGTTTGTGTGTCAACTTTGACAGGTCAAGCACTAAAAAGCTTGTGCAGTCCTAATAATAAGTGAAGGTTCAATTCTCTTTTATTTCTCAGAGCAAGTCCAGGTCCTACACAAACATCCCTCAATTTCCTTTTCAAGAAGAATGCTGGAAGCTATAAAAACTAGATCTTTTTACACTGTGTGGTCCAGTGGTTAAAGAAAAGGGCTTGTAACCAGGAGGTCCCCGGTTCAAATCCTACCTCAGCCACTGACTCACTGTGTGACCCTGAGCAAGTCACTTAACCTCCTTGTGCTCCGTCTTTCGGGTGAGACGTAATTGTAAGTGACTCTGCAGCTGATGCATAGTTCACACACCCTAGTCTCTGTAAGTCGCCTTGGATAAAGGCGTCTGCTAAATAAACAAATAATAATAATAATAACACAGGTGTATCATGTTCATAGTTCTTTGGAATCATTCAAATAAACTCATATTTGAGCAGCATATTTCTTTCCTTTTTATGTTTGTAAATATTGTGGGGTGGAACTTGGATGTTTCTTATCCTGTAAGAAAACATGTCGAGTTATACAGTATTTTGTTCATTTATATATATTTTTTTATATAGGAAAAAGTAAAGAATCTTATTATGAGCCTCTCCAAAAAACTAAAAGCATAAACAGCAAAGCTCCCTTCATTATGAAACAAATACAACAAAATGTATCCATAGCCCCACAAATTGAAGCTTGAATTTTTCACTAAGAATTTTAATAAACTAAGAATACCACAAAATATGACCCCACAAGTTATATAAACTCCCTCATAGAACACACTGTAATGGAAGCCTAAAATGGTCTCATTGTAACCATAAAGCCCTTAAAAATAAATAAATGGGGGGTAATTCATTGCACTCTATACAATTACTCTATATATATATATATATATATATATATATATATATATATATATATATATATATATATATATATATAAGTACTGCTTTAACCTATACTCCCAGTTAATTCACATAAAAAAGGGATTTTATGTTATTCCCAATTGTGCCAAAATCATTTGCTGGATCGCTAATTAAAGCTGTGTTCATTTAACTTTGGATGTGGTTCTGGTGGAGTCACACTGTGACATCGCAGTTAGTGGAAATATCCATTGAACAGCCCTTTCACTTTTTTCCCCACAATAAACCTATATCATCACCCATAGTCTCTCTCTGAAAGGGACCAGTTTAAAAGTACTTTCACGGGCTGCCTCTTGAGATTCTTGAAAAAAAAAAAATGGATTGAAGCTGTAATGAGGCGTCGGAGGTCACAAGGAGGATTTTTCATTATGACTTGACAACCATCTATGAAGCTCTGGAAGTGTGAGGCTGTGGGCTTTTTTCTAGCAACACTGTGAGACTGACATGGCGCTGTTCAGGCTTAGTAAGTATGAAGGCAGGGGGGTGGGGTGGCTAAGTTCCTTGTAGCTGACCCTCCAACACCCTGACCTCTTGTGTGCCTCCAGTCTTTTGTTTGTCATACTCCAACAATGACCTATGGTGGCACTCAGAGTCAGGTTACAAGCTGGGGAGAAAATAAACCCTGTTCAACAATCACAATAAACTCAATGGGGTTTAAGCCAGCCAATCAGGAGCATCCACAGAGAGTTGCCGTGCTTCTTTTTTTGCTTTTTTCAGCTGCAGAGATTCTTTTTTTGTAAGCCATGTATCCCACACATAAATCAGTCCAAAGTAGAGCCCATGCAATTTTAATGAGGCAGCCGGTTTTACTCTCTTTAAATACAAAAAAAAAACATGTGTTTTAGTAAGGAATTACAGTAATGTCCAAGAATAAGAAACCACAGAACAAGACATGTAAAATGTTCCCAACCCTAAGCCATTTGAGTACTTAAAACAAAAAGTGTTTTTTTTTCATGCCATTTCCATAACAGCATTGGGATTAGCGACAGATTGCTGTACCCCCTAAAACACAATTAACATAACATAATTTTACTGCAAAGTAACTAATAATAATATATTTTGCTGGATTTTATATATATATATATATATATATATATATATATATATATATATATATATATATGTGTGTTGTGTTCCATAATCCAGCATATATATATATATATATATATATATATATATATATATATATATATATATATATATATATATATATATATATATACTGTATCTTATGTACAGTAATCTGTATCTAATCCTGAGCGTTACGGAAATGGCAAGATTTTTTTTTCAAAGGACTCATTTTCTGTCATTTCTAACCATTTACAGTCAACATCATGAAACCATCAAAAGCAACAGCTGCTTCGGGTATAATGTTGTGCAAGAGTGACACAAGTGGCCAAATGAGGAATTACACATTAATAATAATGATAAAACGGGAATTCTTTTAGCCCCTCAAGTTGATAGAACAACATAGGCTCTATATATTCATGGTTTCCGACAGTGTGTCTGCTGGCAAATGTAGTACTTTATTTTTGAATATGTACCTGTGGGGGGAAAACAACTTGCAATAAAAAAGGTAACAAAAAATAATGATGTGTGTTTGTACTAAATAATATGAGAAGGAGTCTCATGTTCTTTTTCTTGGTTGTTTGAAATGCTCTGCACAACTGGTTTTATAAATGCCATGTTTGAGTATTAGACCTACAATTCATGTATCTACAGGACTGAAAAACTGGAAATCTTGACATGTGAGAAGTGTGTCTGCCATCTTTGCCCCAAGGGTGAAGCATTGCACCTTCTTGCAGTAATGTATTTGACAACTGATAAAATTTACTAACAGTGTCACTTCAGAGCCAAGTCGGTTTAAATGGTATTTCCTCTCTTAAACAAACAAATTAAGGGTGTCAACATTTCTGTACTTTTTAGAGATAAGATTGTTGGGAACAGTTGAATGAATTTACTGCTACCACTGTCATATTTAAACCAGTTGAATTGTGTCACAGTTTAAACATGTTCAGGAAATACATTAGTGATTAGTGCACTATATTTGTAGTTAAGGTGAAAAACACTGTAAAAAAATATCCTTGCAGAATACATAACCTAATTAACAACTTATTGGTATATAATAGTATTTTCATAGCCTATCCTAGAAGTAGCATTGCTTTGTAATTATTTTATCGCAATATGATAAATAGCATACACCAATCAACAGGCACAACATAATTATTTCATAATACAAAATTGACACTATTTTCTTAGTATTAACTTTGTTATTTGAGTTGCTCATTTCCAAAACTATATTTTCTTTTCGTACTGTGTTCTGTATAGCTCCCAGTTTAACACATACTTTCCTACATTTATTATATCTTAGCCAAAGGCAAAATAGGCCGAGAGGATTAGAGTCACTTGTTTTCTAATTTAAACCTCTCTGTTAAGGTGCTGAGCCAGCTGAGCTGTTGAAAGATAAGGAACATCCTACAGTTCTGGTGTTCAGGAAAAATAAGCACTTGAGTCTTCATTGTTGCCAAATTAGTTTTTAACAAAGAACTTTTCCCCCAGAATCAATCCGAGGAAGCTGTTTAATTTTTGGAAGATATTTTCATTACTAAGAAAAAAACTGGAACAAATGTCCAGTTTAATCAGCTTAGTATAACAATGCAGCTCTTTATTACAACAAATCACTTTACCGTAGTTACCAAAGCTGCAGTTCAACAGATAGGCCATAACTAATACATAATGAGTGTAAGGAAAAATGTATTTGAATATTTGTTAAGTTAAGGCATTAATATAACAAAGTAGCGTAAAGGCTGTTTTGTTAGTCTTCAGATATTATTTAACAGAATTGTGACCAAAATAATTGACCATGACTGTTCTATTTAAAAAAAAAAAAAAAATTAACAGATACAAAAAAAGGAATTAATGAGTCACTTGTTAATACCCAAGTTGAATATGTAGTTCTGTCAGGCCTGACCAATCTCAATTCTATGTTTATCTATTTTAATTGCAAATGACATCATAATGAAATTCTTATTTGCATTACCTAATACCACCCCCTTGGTTTGTGTATGTGGGTCACATGAGTGACAAAAGCCACATGATTTGAATCTAATAGTCCCTAATAGTAACTGGTGCAATATACTAGACAAGGACATCTGAAAAGCTTTGTATCTGGTAATGCATTTGTGAAATGCACAATCTCCCACACTGTAAGTACAAACAGCATGGGGGAGTTGTAGACGCATGAGTGGATGGTGCTGAATGTTTAATGTTATCATGGCTGATTTAAGTTTGCAAGTTATCTCATGTGTGAGTTTTTTCACTACAGAAATCAGGTCGGCATTTGTCACATTTGCTAATTACTGATTCCAGTATTACTTACTACCTCGCCACATGCTAACACAGCTAAACTATACAACAGGACTGTGCAAGTAAAACATTGAGCAGAGAATGACTCTGAAAGCATCTCTGCAATCTATGGCTTGCCTCGCTCTTTCTCCCCCTCTCTATCTCTCTCTCACTTTCTCACTTGGCTACAGATGGCCTGTCAAACCCATCAGCAGCTGATTGGAATAGATTCCTGAGTTGATGGAGCTGTGGGATTCTGCCCGTGTTTCTACAGGAGGTTGTGTAATTATGATGAGAGGTTACTGTTGCCTGGAAGCACGGCAGAGACAAGCTGCAATGCACGGAAAGATCAACCAGGGGCTTTCAGTAATGTAAAAGAGATTGAAAAACAATACTGTTTAGTGCATGTTCTGCTAAACCTAATAAGCACAGGGGAGGTGTTTTGAGCCTTAGGAAATAGAATCACAAAAGCCTTTGAGCTAGAAGGTAGATGGCTAATATAACTCTTCCAAAATAAATATATAATTTTGAAATGTTGGTTATGGTATTAATTGCTGTAAGACCATGAAAGCATCCAATATAAAAATATTTATCGTAAAAAAGTACTTAGAGCTGTTTTTTTTATTATTCAATCTAGGTCTTATAACTAATGCAAAAGATGCTAAAATAATTATGAATGCTGATGGAACTGATTTGGAAGGCTGTTGTACTCTTGGAACATAACCATCTTCTAAAGAATAACATGAAGTTTATAGTGGTTACATGGCTGTATTCATTTTCATAATGATGACCTAACTCTTTTTTTTATTATGTTCCCAAGCTTGGTTATTGATTACTTACTTACACAGCGAGTTATAGAAAATGCAACCTTTGACCTGTAAGTCCACCCTACAGCTAAAAGAATTAATAATTAAATACAAATCTACTTATATTTATTTACTTCCAGACTAGTACTTTACAATTATATTTTGTAAATATACCCCATTGGAAAGCATTTCAATATAAAGATAGACTATTATCACATCACAACCACTTACTTTTTACATCTGGATTATGGTATGGATTTGGAATGTCATTAGTCAGCAGGTCAAAGTGACAGCAGTGATTGTTCTTTTATAGTATACCTTCTTTGTAGCATTTCCCTTTACTCTTCAAATTACATATTTTGATCCTACACATGACTCAACAGATAAACCTCTGTGGCTAACTGTAGCATGTAAAGATGACTGACAAGGAAACTGTGACCTAGCAATTGAGGTCTTCATAATGGACTGCATTAATGATGGCTTTGATACTATCAAACAGTTCAAAAATACAATAAAAAAAGGTATTAGATTAAGATCAAATTCATAAAGAGCAATCACTTCCCAGTAACACACATTTTCATTATGAACAAGTGTACCTCACCTGTTTACTTGTGGGATGAAGATGTGCCTACTCACTTCAGTAGAACTTACCTGTAATTAAAATACTGCCATCTTAACAGTGGAGGAGAATGACAGGTTCAGCTTCTCTTTTTCCTATAGTAAAAAATGACGATACTTTTCTTTAAATCACATAAATAATAAACATGTGCAAATCACTTATCATGTGGCCCAGGCAGTGCCGTCCACATCATTTTTTGGACCCAGGACAAGTTTTTTATAATTTAAATGTCATTGCTGTTATTCCTTTGAAGTAAAAGCCGTCGCACAACAACCGCACATTCTTGGAATGCAAGGGGTAATTTACTGTAACAGCTTTGCACGTGGTATGCCGGCATTCATTTTTGTCTCTCAGCTGTAAAAACTAAACTGCCAGGCCCGGGACTAAATTCCCGGTTGCCCCCATCCCCCGTTGGGTGGCACTGGGTCCAGGTATTTTACCTATTATTTTAGTTTTGTTAGTGTATCAATGTTAAAAATGTTAGTCTAAATAAGTCCTGTAGGTATTTTATGAAAAAAAAAGGTTTTAATTGGAGCAAGCAAAGCAGTGTAAAACATCATTTTGCTCGCTGCTGCAGGTAAAGTCAAAAAGACAGCAGCCAGAGTCACAACTAGCGCAAGGGAACATGAACACCTGCATAGTCTTATAATAAAAAGGGGAAACCACGAAATGTGATAGATGTACCTTGCTGCTACCCTACCTGGATGAAAAGGTAATGCAATTCCCACGTTATTTTCCAAGTGAGTTCCAGCCTGTGCATTGTTGAAATGCCTCCATGGTTTGACTTCTGCGAACCAATAAAATAATTAGTAATAATAACCTTCCTGAGAGTCTACACAGGTTTTGTTTTAATGCTAATGTTTGCCTTCATGGAGTATTGCTTATGTAATTAATTACTACCATTATTTGAAAAGTTGTATGTTCACAGCATAATGTGTTACTCTTTTTGACCTATTCTTATTCGAATAGGTAACACAAATAAGAAGACAATCTCTTAAAGCCTTAATTAAAGTGTTTGCAGAAGAAAAGTTCATAATGCTGAATATGAATGTTGTAGGGATTTTTTAAAATATGATATAGCTTAAAGGTATAGACCCTTCACATGTTCTACGTGTTACCTTTCACTCTGCATTGTTATTGCAACCACTTTGGGATTATGTCCACTATTTGCTCAACAGAACAAAAACCACAGTACAATGGACATGGCTTGCCATTACTCTCACATATCAATGAAAGCTGAAGGTTATTTTAAATGGCAGCTCTATAGTTTTAAATATGATGCTTATATAAAATGCTTCCAATTAGTTTTAAACTAGCTTGTGCTTGGATGTGATGTATTCCTTTCACTTTGTCCTAATGTCACACAACTTCAGGAACTGCATTTTCAGGAACACCAGCTATGAATTGTCTTGGGTCCGTCTTTAGTCTGGGAGTTCTCTTGATTTTGTCTTGAAAACATATTCAAACCCCCAACAAATGTCACTCAAATGGGCACTTACCTATCTGCTTGTAATACGTATTCCATGTGTACAAAGTAGAGAAATGGAAAACAAGACACATTATTAGTACCTTTTATCAGGTTGGATTTGACCTAGTGTGGGGCATATTCTCCTAGTATACCCTTGGTCCCTGGATTATTCTGGAGTCCACACAACAATGCTTTCTGGTATATACCATTTCCATATTACTTGTAGTCTGTCACTGTGGAGAGGTCAACCAGGTAAAACCATCTGTCAACCCTGACCTGCAGTGGTTATAAATAATTATTTGTACATGAACATGCTGAGATTATGCAGGACTAATAGATTCTCAAAAACATAAGTACCGTGTTCATGATGAATTAATGTCAGGGTTAAGGGTTAATATGTGAAAGTGTGCTGTGTATCCTGCATTGCTGTTGGGTTCAATTGCATGTGATGTATTATTTTATACATAATTACATATTAATTGCCCCCGCTAGTTAGAACGTGTCACAGGGTGCTCAAAGATCTTTCTATTTATGCTTATTTTGTCAGCAAGGAAGTTATCTCGCTCAGTTATATAACCTATGCTATTTAAGCCCAATGTTTCTATAATCCTATAACACCTGCAGGAAATAACATTTTAACACAATGGGCCAAATATATCAAGAGGTTTACACCACTGTGCAAAACAATTAACAAAGTAAGGACTCCATAGTGTGCCTTTTAGATTATAAGTTACTATTTGTGAAAGTTATTTTCCTTTTACAAACAAATGTGCTATATGGACCTTGGTGTACAGATCTTGATAAATCTGTCCTAATATTTCTAATTATGGGTCTAAATAAACCACAGCGTAATTATATATATATATATATATATATATATATATATATATATATATATATATATATATATATAAACTCTTATATCAGCATACATCTGCTTTGAATTTTCATCTTTTAATGTCTCAATAATGGTTAATTAAAATCCTGTCCTTGAAATGCATAGTTTAATATATTTCATCTTGCAGCTTTAGACATGAAGTGTACTAGTGTTGCAAAGTATCTTCAGTGATAGAAATCTGAAATCAATTTAATGGTGGCTGTAGTAAATTTAAAAAAAAAATTGTTAATTTGTTCAGACTTTGGAATTTGTCTCTTAAATGTTGATTCTCCAAAAGTCACCCTGGTCCTGTTATGTAAGAGGTTACAAATTATCATAACTCAAACATACATGATGTTGAAATAGATAAGACATAACTCAAACAGAAAAGACACATATTTTACGATGCAAGTCATTTTAATTAAATATCCCCCTACACACCATTCAGGAAGAGAATATGTCAATTGTTTACATTCTTCAGGGCCATTAATGGTCGTCATTTGAAGTCACATTACAAAATTAGAAATTGTGAATCTAATCAGGATGTTCTTAACTGGTTATAATTCCAGGGAAAAATAAAGAGGAATATGTCAAACACAATTACATACTGGACATGCACTGAATCATTTAACCTTGCTGAGGGAATATAATGTTACGGTTACCTAATTTCCATTGCTATTATATATGCTTTTTATTTGTCCATAATACAAGAATCTCAGATATTGCTCAAGGTTTTGCATTCTTATGTTACATTTAATAACTGTCATGAAGTTAATTTTGGCCTTCATCCTTTTTCAACAATACAGTATAATGATGGCAGGTATCAATGTACTTCATAAACCACAATCCATTTATGTCGCTAATCTGTCACTCTGTTAGCAATAATATGTCCATTTTCTACCTTGAATAGTTAATCTGATCTTTGTTTTCCCATTTTAGATTTCCCCTAAATGACGAGTGCAAGACTTACCTTGTAATGTCTACATTATTCATACAACACTTTATTTTTGCCAGCATAACTGAAATGCCATGGTCTTGTCCCCAGGGGTCATGCACAATGTGTTAACAGCTAGACTCCGCAAGAAGGTAATGAGACTTGCTCCTGTCAATTTAGTAAGCTAGAATTCAAATCAAGAAAGCTGGATCCATTCCATATCACTTAATACAAAGCATATTAATTGATATTCCCTAACCTACTTAAGTAATATGAGCAGAGAAACGTGCCCGCCAGTCTGCCTCTACTGTACAGTAGATGGCAGCAATTTAGTATTTTAATGTAGATTCATTAGTTTATGTTATCATTCATTGTATACACACAAGGTTTCAAAACTGTAATATGGTTCCTGTCATTAAAATCTACAGTAAATGTCACTGAGTACGCATTCCATCCATGTTGCAATCCTTGCTATTTCAGGTTTTTCACTTCATCTTATTTGTATGATTTTGTATGACTCACGCATCCACAATGTTTAGAATTCACATCCTAGCCTTGAATTTTATGTAATATGCCTGTATTTAATGCATTTGCATTGTTTTTACTGTTTGTATTTAATGAACTATGCCCTGTATTTCACTGTATTTAATGTATTATGCATTGTTCCTCGCTGTCTTGTAAAGCGCTTTGTGATGGTGGTAAATACTGATTGACTGATGTGTTCAGGAGTAGATATAGTACAGTATGTGCTTTATTTAAAATTACAGTTTGATCAGCCAGCCACCCAGTGAGGTAATGTGTACTGGCCCTTTCTTTTTTTTTATCAGTTGAATTTAATGTTGAATGTATTGTCCCTACAATGCCTGCAATGAATCATCTAGACTAGTCAACTCCTAGATCTAAAAACTGTATTTTGTTTAGGGGGAATGGCTCAGTTCAGAGCAGCATTCTGTAAAGAAAACTTAAAAACTTCTCAGATCCATTCCAATCCTTCACAGCGATCTACTGGTAAATCTGAGGAGAGGCTTTGTTCAGGTCAAGTGACAAGCGCTCAGATTGCGCTCTACAGAGCAGATTACATATAAAAAATCTGTCATAAAAAAATTCTAAATACCAAATAGAGAGCTTGATACAAAGAACCTATCTTTGGAACTGTAACTTTGTCACCTTCTCCTTGTCTGCATCTGAGGTTTCATGTATAGGTGGCAGAAAAATAAAGCAATACCGTTGCTATTTAATTATTATCTTTTAAGGTGCTCTTTGAAGACCTTCCGGTTAGGCCATTTTCTTTTACGCGTAACTTCTGGGTTATTTTACAGATTCGATGACAATTTGTAAAAAAGTGCACAATAGATATAAAGAGATTTGCAGTTTTCCTTTTAAAGCTAGTTTAAATGTTGGCACTGCAGATAAATTATTCTAAAATGACAATAGCTGCTGGAAGCTTGCATGGAAAAGTATGAGAGTGTGAGCGTCTCATGTGAAGAGAGGAGTGTAATTTTACATCCCCAGAATGCCAAAGATCAACAGTTACTACATTATTTCACAGGATAATTTTCTCAGCAGGAAGTAGACCATAGCAGGTGTTACCATGAAAAAACAGACATCTAGTCAAGTATGTATGTACAGTATTATGTTCAATGGTAGAACAAATAGGGTGCACAAAATCCAATCATTTTCTCACCTGCTTATCATTCATGGTATTTTGTTATCTTTGAAACGTAGTTTTAAAAAGTTTGAGCTCAGCGTGGTTTATAGCAATATTTCCTCTACTAAAGACCATTACAAGATACTTCTAGTTAGTTCCCCACAAGGGCTTTTTACACCATCAACGTGAGATTGGAGGGAACACCTGGAGTGGGTACAGTAGGCCAGTTAATTGAAGAATAATCATCTTACTGAGAGAGAAATACCCTTCCTAATCTTCTGTCATTCCATTTCAAATGTCTTGTTAATACCACGGAAATGGCACAGAGCTACAACATTGCTTCCCCACAGTTCTTGAAAGCATATTCTTGGAAATTTCACAAGAGACATCTCTGAATAATTTCAAATCCAGTTAATCTGCTATGAGGAACATTTAAGAAATAATTACATTTAACCATCCTCAGAGATAGGAAAAAAGCAAGTATGACAAGCAGAATGATCAAATACAATGGACCTGTTGTAAACCCGGGTGGCCACAATTAGGTAAGCAAAATTCAAAATCTGTAATATCATTCTAAAATCATACAAAGTTGTTGCAAACACTCTTTTTAATGTCATGCAGGTTTAATTCATAGTACAGTTCTTTCAGTGAGTAACAGTCGCAATATTAGCATAGCCCCTTCTTCATTTCCATAAAATGGCACCCACTGGCAGAAGTTTGTTGTAAACCTATATCATAAATAAAAAACATAACATAACGCAAATATGATGCAAAAATACAAATTCATATTGCTATGAACCATGCGGTCAAACTTTTTAAAAATAAAACAAGAATTGAAAAACAAATAACACGAGTGATACACAGGTGAGAGAATTATTTACTTGTGTACACCCTATCCTATTTATTCTACCTTTTAATTCAATAGCCCAGATATACAGTAGCTATTTGGCATTTGTACCAT